>JACEHZ010000208.1:0-632416 GCA_017893485.1 Hemerocallis citrina
AATTTTCTAAAATTTTGACTCCATTTAATTTATAAGATTATATCACATCCAACGGTGTAGATTTTCAATCTGAATGGTCGATCATTCAATCCGACATGAGATTATCCCCATTCAGGATACTTTTGGAAGTAGCCCAACTCTCTCTCTCTCACACACACACACATAAAATAATAAATTTTATATTTGATTAATTTTGGATAATTTTATAATCTATAATTTAAAAAAGAAAGAAATCAATGTAAGTTATGCTGATCATACCAAGTGGTGGATTTGCTATACTACATTCTATTGCTATTTTCAGTGTTTGTTTCAAACTGGGTGAAAATCCAAGAAAACATGCATCCTAACTTTCTAGGATGGTTAGATGCAACAAATTTGACATCTGAGATTTGAGACCATCAATTGTACTTGTGAGATTTCTTATGTTGCATTAACAATGCCGTCATTGTTATAGGTTCAGATTAGCAGCAGTAATACAAACATATATTCTACAACCTTCTATATTTCAAGGTCATTTCTGTTGATGACAAACTGATTCTCACGTTCATTTTTCTAGTTGTGAAAAATGGATTTTTTATTTAAAAAAATAAATCTAAATGCATTATCAAATTGTGAAGATTCTAGATTTAAGATGTTCACCAACTTTTTTGGTGAGATTTGAGACTATCTTGCTAGTTGCTACTACTAATGCCATCAAACTCTTTGTCCAGGTTTGGGAGCTCACAGCAAATAATATCATTATGGTATCAGCTATTGGAAATGATGGTCCTCTGTATGGAACATTGAATAATCCTGCTGACCAAAGCGATGTAATTGGTGTTGGCGGTATTGATTACAATGATCATATTGCGTCTTTCTCCTCACGTGGGATGAGTACATGGGAGATCCCCCATGGGTATGTTAGCATTTCAAATTTCTTCCCTTTGTACATAATTTCTCTTTCTTTTTATATATCCGTTTTAAATGTTCTACTTTTAAGTGGAAATTATTGGTGCGCTCATGCTTGACACCTCTTGCCAACTGCATGATTTTTTCCCTCTCCACAGAATTATGCTGTTAGTGGAGTTATTCATGAAAAGTTCTCAAATTAGTTTTTGCCTATTTTACGGCGTTATTGTGTAATTAATGTCGTGATTTCCCTCTTTGTATGAGAAGCATTTTGCAAACAGTCTCAATTTCAGATATTTGATTTTATGATAGACCTATGAAATATGTGAAAGAAAATATTTGTTTTCAGCAGCCACCTAGATAGGGTGGTGGTTATTGCTGCCTTGTTCTGGTCCTAGGCAGTGGTTGTAGGTGGCTTTTATCCGTGACTATTAAAAACATGGGAAACGTGGAAAAAAATGGAAGGAAGAAACAGAAGTACCTTTATTTCCCCCTCCTCTTAACATTGCTGGCTGCTGCCCCAGCCTCTTCTCCTGAGAATGTTCAGGAGAGGAGAGTTTGGATTTGAATGGAGTCCCTTAATTCCACGAGTGAAAGCGGGCTGACTTGTGACCTGCCCCACATGTATGGGGTTGGGGCACCATTGCTAACCTTATTCTCTCCTCTCTGCGCTACCACGGAGGCAATGGCAGGCTGAAATGAATGACAATGAGTGACGGATGATGATCATCGGGAACAAAGGATAGCCTTAGAGAAGTAAACTATTTTCTCACTTTCGTTCTTTTCTCTACCATTTCTTTTGGGTCCATTGCTTAGGTGGCTAGATGCTGGGCAATTCCTTTGCCGCTCGGTGCCACTTACTTCCTACAAAAATACTAGACATCGCATGCTAGATATTATTTTATTTTTGTTCTAGTAGAGCATCACATGTTAGATATAGCTCATGATGGAATGTACTTGAACTATGTGATTGATTAGGTAGGTACGTTGTACATGGCTACTAGTCCTCTTATGTTTAATAGCATTCCCTAGCTTTCTCTTAAGTGCCTCACCACAAAATTGGGAGTTTTCCCCCCCAAAATAAGCCCCTTCTTGAAACTAAATCCCACAGGGAGTCTTCACCAAAAGTATTTCCAGGTGTGGGTCCCAAAGCTAAGAAGCTGCTATTCACAACTGCATCATCAATGCAAACCAAGCCGCACCTCCGATCTGCAGAAAAATAATTTTTTAAAATGGATGCTGCAGTTGAGATTTGCGGCTTTATTTCTACGTTAGCCGCAAATTGAAACTGCGGCTATGTTCCAAAGAAGCCACCACATGTAAATAATTTGGTGGGGGCCCAAAGTAAGACTTAGTTTGAGAAGGGGGATTAATTAGGGAAATCATTCACAAAATTGGTGCCTTCCTAGCAGAAATGTTTAATTGTTTTGGCTTAATCTCCACTAACTGCTCTTATTCCTATCTCCAGGTCCCACTTTGATGAGGGACAGTGCCCTTGGTCAACTGTTCATTTTTATTTCTATAATATATTAATTAGATACCACGACAGGCAAATTCATGTCCTGGAAATGCTTCCAAATTAATTTTATTTCAAAGCCATGCATTGTAAATTGTAATGCTTTTGAATGGTCTGCAATCAACATAGTTAACAATTAATTCTTGTTCAATTATGTTGAATAAACATGGACAGTTAATGTTAAGCAACTTCTCATTGCGCCTCCTGTTCAAACTGACATAGTTAATTATTGTCAAATCCATCTTTTGCACGGCATGAGTACTCTGGAAATCAGATAGGGGTGATTAGAATGTATTACAAGTGTACACAAGTTACCAAACTTGTTTCGTTATGGGCAGATATGGTCGTGTAAAACCAGATGTTGTTGCATATGGCCGGGAAATTATGGGATCGAAGATCAGTACAGGTTGCAAGAGTCTCTCAGGCACCAGCGTTGCGAGCCCAGTCGTTGCAGGTGTCGTATGCCTGCTTGTAAGTGTCATTCCACAGAACACGAGGAAACTACTCCTAAATCCTGCAAGCATGAAGCAAGCTTTAGTTGAGGGTGCTACAAGATTATCTGGTCCCAATATGTATGAGCAGGGTGCAGGCAGGCTGAACTTGTAAATTCCAACTCCCACACGCTTATTAGATATTTACTTGCATTAGTGGATCAACTAATATTGCCTTATCTTGTTCTTGCCAGGTGGGAGTCATATCAAATCCTGAGCAGCTATCAACCTCGAGCTAGCATTTTTCCCAGTGTGCTTGACTTCACCGATTGCCCTTACTCCTGGCCTTTCTGTCGGCAACCACTATATGCTGGTTCTATGCCTGTTATATTCAATGCCACTATACTCAATGGCATGGGTGTGATTGGTTATATTGAGAGCCAACCAACTTGGCATCCTTCTGATGAGGTTGGAAACCTACTGAGCATCCATTTCGCATACTCGGATGTGATATGGCCTTGGACTGGTTTCCTTGCACTTCACATGCAGATCAAGGAAGAAGGCTCCCAGTTTTCTGGTGTTATTGAAGGTAATGTGACAGTTCCAGTGTACAGTCCATCACCTAGTAGAGATAAAGTCTTAAGGAGTACTTGTGTGCTCACTTTGAAGCTGAAAGTGGTGCCAACCCCTCCTAGATCAAAAAGAGTTCTTTGGGACCAATATCACAATATAAAGTACCCACCTGGCTACATTCCAAGAGATTCTTTAGATGTTCGAAATGATATTCTTGACTGGCATGGTGACCATCTGCACACAAATTTCCACATTATGTACAATATGTTAAGAGATGCAGGGTACTATGTTGAGACTCTTGGGTCACCTCTCACATGCTTTGATGCTAGCCGTTATGGAACCTTGCTCATGGTGGATCTTGAAGACGAATATTTCATAGAAGAAATTGAGAAGCTGAGGAATGATGTCCTTAATGGAGGGCTCGGACTTGCTGTATTTGCTGAGTGGTATAATGTGGATTCAATGGTCAAGATGAGATTTTTTGATGACAACACTCGAAGTTGGTGGACTCCAGTCACCGGAGGTGCAAACATACCTGCTCTTAACTTGCTTTTAGCTCCTCTTGGGATTGCTTTTGGCGACAAAATTCTAAATGGGGATTTTTCTATCAATGGGGAGCAGAGTCACTATGCATCTGGGACTGACATAGTGAAATTTCCTAGGGGTGGATATCTGCATAGCTTTGAGTTACAAGACAATTCTGAGAGTGGTGCTGCACAGAATGTACTACAAGCTTCTGGCATGACCCAGGTAACCCAGTTGGATATATAAATTAATTTAGTTTCTTTTCTACTTTTTATTTCTTTTGGCGTTTTTCCTATATATTTTTATTAGGTTGAAGTTGTGTTTTATGCTACATGGCTTGTCCATTCCCCAATTTACGGAATTAGCTACTAAGATTGATCATCAAAACCCAAAAAATTATAGCCAAAATTTGCAGTATATATCTGACATGAATGAGAGATCAAATGTTTTGCAGGTTTGTTACTTTCGTCTGAGTGTTCAGAAAGCAACATTATTTTCGTTAACATATAACTTGAGCATCAATACCATAATTCATAAAAGCCACGTTTGAAATCACTTGTGTCCTTTTAAAAATGAATATACATTTTTGACAAAATTTACTGACTTTATTTTAGGGTTTTTCCCACTTAAAACCCGAGCAACTATTGGAATTCCACACAAGTCCCGTACAAATTGTTATTTCCATGTTTGTCCCTTGCTCCAACCCAAAAGCGATCAGTCCAAGAGCGAAGTGCAACATCATGGAAAACTCTGATTCATTGAACCAATTTTAGAGAGAAAATCTCAAGTGTCTTGCAGAGAATAAGATTGCAAGGATAGAAACACTGTTTTGAAGGAATGAGACCTTCAAGTTGAGATTTTATCTCCATAGTTAGTTAGTCGATCGAGTTTCCATGATGTTGCACTTGGATCTCAGATTGATCACTTTTGGAGTGGATCAAGGGAGCAATGTGAAAATAGCAGTTTGTGGGGGACTGATGTGAAATTGCAATATTTATGAAGGTATTATGTGCAAGCAACCCCATAATTTATAAAAATTATGACAACTTGATTATAAAGAGGATCGTCAATTTTCAAGATCAATGATGATATTTGAGTTAGATCGGAGACTAGGACAAGATGATGGCAGGTAGGGCAGTTGTAGAGACAACCAAGGATGGAGCCCAATTGGAACCAAGAGTAGGCCAATGTTACTCTGGTTTTCAAGAAAACACTTGTAGTGAAATATTGTAACATCCCGTACTTAAGAGTATATATATAATATTATATTGGAAGAATATAATAATATATATATATATATATATAGGGGAGTGATCATGTGAGAACTAGTTCTCACGATAAGTTTCGTGTGAACTTTTTACACGGCCATCAAATGGATGATCCGAACCGTTCACATTGTTTAGAATGACTAAATTAGTATAAATATGTAAAATCAAGTCATTTGAAATTCATTTGTTCACCCATCATGTCATTTTAAAAAAACAACGATATTCAGCCGTACAATTTGTAACACTTAAATGCATGGATAAACAAATCTCAAAGGACTTGATTTTTTTTATTTGTAGACTAATTTAAACGTGTAGATCAAAATGAACGGTTCAGATTTTTCAATTTGTATCTAAAAAAAAGTTCACACGTGGTTCTCACCAAAGGAGTTCTCATATGATCATGTCCCTATATATATATATGAAAATGCTCCATTGAAAACGTACTATAGTGATGAAAACGTGGAAAACCACTTAAGCCGTTGTTGGAAACAACGGCCTATGTTATAATGCATTATAACCTAGGTGGTTTTCACGTGTTTTCACAACATTTGCGTTTTCAATGGAGCATTTCCCATATATATATATATATTTATATATATATAAAATATAATATTAGAGAGGTGGTGGTTGGGCCTATAGGGAGTTCTATGGGCCTTGGTGTATGGGAAATTGACCTTGAAGGTGAGATGGGGTTGGCTGCTTGGATGTGCAGCACGTGGGGATGATGAGGTGGCATGTGGGGCCTGGAGGGAGAGGGGGGTAGCTGCTGTGTGTGTGGGCTCTTTGTCCCACATTGGTGGTGTGGGAGAGAAAATACTCAAAATAGTTTTAAGTATAGAAGCCCATGATCAAGGGGTACTTACAAGCTATAGCATCCTTTGTGAGGCACGCCTGTGTTGGGCAGTTGTTTGGATTTGTTTTGTTCACGTGTGCGCGCACGTGTAGTCGCATGCATAGTTGAGCGGGGCTCGGGGAGTTACAAATGGTTTCAGAGCCGACTTTCAACTCTGATCGTGGGTAAGAGTGGGTTAGATGTACGTTTGAGATGGAGTTAGCAGATGTACAGATTCCGGGTAAGGCTGTACAGCTAGCAGAATCAGGGTACTCGACTCCACATTGGCTAGAAAGACGATTCTGTGCTAGATTGCAAGCTCCGGCTCAGCGAGGACGCTGAGTTCTTAAGGAGGTGTGTGTAACATTCCGTACTTAAGAGTATATATATAATATTATATTGGGAGAATATAATATATATATATATATATATATATATATATAGAGAGAGAGAGAGAGAGAGAGAGAGAGAGGTGGTAGTTGGGCCTTGGGCCTATAGGGAGTTCTATGAGCCTTGGTGTATGGGAAATTGGCCTTGAAGGTGAGATGGAGTTGGCTGCTTGGATGTGCAGCATGTGGGGGGTGATGAGGTGGTATGTGGGGCCCGAAGGGAGAGGGGGGGCAGCTCTGTGTGTGTGTGCTAGCAGTGGAGCCGGGGGGGGCTGTGTGTGGGCTTTTTGTCCCACATCGGTGGTGTGGGAGGGAAAAGCGTGTTTAAGTTTAGAAGCCCATGATCAAGGGGTACCTACAAGCTTCCTCTTTGTCTCTTCTTGTTCAAGATTTTGTTCAGGAATATCTGCATGGGAATGGAACGAGAAATTTTGGCTTCAGGGTGGGCCAATGTGTTTCCTGGTTCTGAAAAGGCATCATTAAGGCGTACGAACCCTTCATTAGCTGTGTTAAATCAGTTATCGGTAATGGCAGACTCACCAGATTCTGGGGGGATAAGTGGTGTGGTGATCATACTTAGAGTCATGTTCCCCGATCTATATGATTATGCGTTACAACCACTCTGCACGGTGGCTGCAGCCTGGAAAAGAGGCGCCTGGAAACCACCATTTAAACAATCACTCGATCTGAGCTCTCAGACTAGACCCGTAGAACTTCAGACCTACATCACCAATGCTGGAATTAGTTACTCTCAAGGTCCAGATAAGAAATCCTGGGGACTGGAAAAGAACGGCACATTCACCGTCCGCTCCCTGTATAACCGCATTCACTTTAGGGGATGTACCCCAAAGTGGGCATGCGCACCCGGTCCGGGTCCGAGGTTGACCCTTGGATGGTTGGATCCATGAGTGTCGGCGGAGACGTCTTGGGGAGGAGCGTCTGGGCGATGTGCAGAGGTGATAGCTTTTTCGGCTTTGGGTGCCATATGAGCTCGGATTGAAGGGATTCCGTTAATGGCCGGGATCGGACTGAGGTCCGTACCAAGGTTTCCCAGAGACGGCGCCAACCTGATGTGGTTTGTTTTTGGGGGTGGCTGCAACAGGTGTGAGTTCTCTCAATTTATAAAGTGGAAGTCGCGGTACTGGTTATATGCCCATCCTCGGCTGAGGGAGTGGCTCGGGAGTAGGCAGGAGTGAGGTGGAGGTCGGATGCTCCGCTCGGATCTGGAGACTCGGTTCGGTCTCGTGTACCTGCACTCGGTTTAGGAACACCGGGGTTGATCCCGGTGGCAGGCCCTCCGACGGTTTAGTTAGTTACTGAAGAGCAACAGTAGCTAGGATTTTTAGAGGGGAAAGATTGATTACCTGTTAATGGAGGGGAGGGCCTGATATTTATAGATAGGGAACCGGACAGTTAGGATTTATTTTGTTCTCGTGTGTGCGCACATGTAGTCGTGTGCGCAGCTGAGCCGGACTCGGAGCGTTACAAACATCATTTAGGCCCACCCACAAAATACAGTTTACGCCTTATATAAATGAGTATCTTCGCCCTACCTGTGTAACGCCCCGAGCCTGACTCAGCTGCGCATGCGGCTACACGTGCGCGCACGCGAAAGAACGGACACGAAACTCTAGTCACGCCCACCACAGGCACCATCAAAAGGTGGGTTAACCCTTAGGTACCTTAATCACTTGGTTTTCCTAATATATACTCACACCTCCACATTTTTCCGATATGGGATATTTATTCCCAAGGTCAACCACGGTCAAAGCACCCAACCAGCACACATTCATTCTTTCATTCATTTTTCCATCTTTTCCTATGCCCCATAGGTAATCCTATAGGCCCACCTCTTCATCAAATCCTTGATCAACCCATAGGATCTCCTATAGGCCACCACCTAATACCAACTACTCATCTCATCTCCTTTTATTATTTACTAGTAGTTTACACGTGCGATGCACATTTTAATAAATATAGTTTTTTAAAATAAAAATTTAGACGTAGTCTTGATTTAAACATAGGACCTCCTTTATAATAATTATGCACGTGTGTTACACGGATTGGTAGATTGACAAAACATTTACAAATGACACTAAGACCTTCTCCCATTATAATATTAGAGATTAAACGTACGTTGCACGGGTTGGGATATGGACAAATTACACTAAGGCCTTCTCCCATTATAGTAGTAGAGATATATATATATTATTATATATATTTCTGTACATAATATTATATATATACCCGCTTAAGTACGGGGTGTTACAACCGGTCTTTAATCTAATTAAACTGAACTTAATTTTTATCGTTACTAATACTATGTTGATGAATGTATTGTGCATACTTGAATAGGTTTGTAGACAACATAAATAGTTGATACTTGATCATTCATAGTTGTGTCTTCTTTATATATTTTAAGAATTCCATAATACATTCACACACACACACACACACACACATACGGATGTATACATACATGTACATATTCATTACAAGTACTAGTGCAAATATATGTACATATACATGTGCATGTATGTGTTATACATATATATTTTGTACAATTACACGTAAGCATACACACATACATTGATACATGTACATGCATACATATACATACACATACACATATACACAGTGGTCTAAAATTTGGTAATGTTTTTCCTTTCATAAGGTAACCAAAGTGGTATATAGAAAAGAACAAACCATCTCATACCCTTATTAATCTGACATCGGCAATAAGTAAGCCACTTTTTGATAATTAGGCCTACGTGTCAGCTTGAAAGTGTCTGCTAGTAGTTATGAATTGGCTCGGTCTATGGCCTAATTTCCTTTCAATCTAGGCTCGACTCAAAAGGTTGACTCATTATTTTATTAACCATCTGACTAGTGGTTGAATAGGAAATGATTTTCTCAATTATATAACTTGATAGTTGCTGTGCTCAGTTATTAATAAAAGAAATTTTAAAGGAAATAATCTCTATTATTTTTACAAAAAAAATTCAATTATTTTTATTTTATCTTAATGTAGTCTTATGTTTCTTTCGTTGTATACGTTTTTATTAGTATGCTTATGTTGCTGGATACAGATCTATTGTTTGTGTTAATACAGTTTACAATAATGGCTGGCATGTGATGTATTTAAAACTGCGACAGTTATTTAGATCAAATTAAAGCTATATAGTTTCATCTAGTATGAAACTTCAACATTTATCAAATGTTCTGGACTCACCATCTGACATGTATTTCTTTGGCTAACACAACACGCCATCTGTCTGTTTAGAACCTTGCTTATATATCACATATGCCTATGCATACATTATACTTGTACTATAAATATTTATATCCAATGAAACTGACATTGGCATTATCCCCCACTGCTTGATCTAATTGATCTCTTACAAAGCATTTCCGCGTACTTCACTAGATGACATAGTGCCACATTAGGCTATGACTGTGTGTGACATGTAGTCTCTCAGTCATAAATATTTAGTGTTGACTACTTAACTTAATGCAGGCATAAATATTTAGTGTTGACCTAAGCAGTTAAAATCCCCGATTATGCCCGATTAATCGCTAATCGGAAGCTAAGCGATTATTTTTTTAGCGATTTATAATATTTCAATAGTTAGCGATTTAATCGGAAATAATCGACCGATTAGTGGTTAATCGGCCGATTTTATGTGGCCGATTAACCGATTAAATCTCCTCTAATTTCCATGCTCGTTTGCATTATTTGGGCTAAATCCGGCCCAAATTCAAATTCAAAATTCAAACCCCTTTTGATCTTCGCGCAAACCCAAACCGACATATTGCCACTCTCTTCTTCTTTCTCGTGCAAATCCAAACCCAAACTGGATCTCTTATTCTTCCTCGAGCAAACCTAAACCCGACCCGCCGTTGCTCTCCCTATACCGTTGCATACTTGACCCGGCCCGCATTTGCACCTCCTCTTATTGCTCGCACTGCTCCTCCTCCCCGATTGATTTTGTTTGATAGAACCGACCAGCAAATCCAATCCGACCCACATCCAAAATCCAAACTTAGCTCAAACCAAATACTCTTTTTTTCTCTATAACTATATGTTCCTATTTGATAATCTCATAATAATTTTATGTTAGGATTTATGGTTGCTAGATAATGTGATTATATAACTTTTTTTTAATTATATATATAACGATTTTTCCGATTTAATCCCCGATTATTTTACGATTAACCGATTAATCACTAATCGCTCCTAGACCGATTAGTTCCGAAAACCGATTTTAACTGCCTAGGTGTTGACTACTTAACTTAATGCAGGTAGAGTACTCAATCCTTGGCCTTTCCGAGATCGGTGGGGGACGTGTTGCAGTTTATGGTGATTCAAATTGTCTTGATAGTAGCCATATGGTGACCAATTGCTACTGGCTTTTGAGGAAGATACTAGATTTTACGAGCAACAACATTAGAGATCCAGTTCTGTTCTCAGATTCTGCTAAGACCAAGTTCCCTTTGCATATGGATGATGGCGCATTACCATCTCGCAGAACAGATGTGAACTTCTCCACATATTCTGCAGTAGTTGATAAAGAGTTGATATGCCGACGTGACTCTAGGTTTGAGGTTTGGGCAACGAAAGGTTATGGTATTCAATTAATGGGTAGAAACAGGAAACTGCCAGGATATCAAACTATGCATCTGGACAATGGTCTGAACATTTCAATGAAAGCATCCAATCAAATTCCAAAAAAGGCTGAAGGATATTTCTCTGGATCAATTGCTAGGAACAAATTTGGAAAGAAGATTGATTTTTGGGGTTTCTTAAACCATGATGAGGTTAGTACATAATATTTTTTAAAAAATTATGCAACATTTTTATCTATTCGACCACACTACACGCAGGCACATGTAGAAGAAGGCATAATGCTACAAATCAGCTCTTAAAATACTGAAATTTTTGCTGGGGAGTTGTGCTTCTATATAATATTGCATATAGAAGCTTATGTTCTAGCTGAAAAGAAACATTTTCTTTTAGTATATTTTTTGAATTAAAAGCATTACCTTTGATCTGTAGTGTACTCCTGTTCTTTGGTACCTTGGTTACTGCATCACCTCCATACCATCCTTACTACTTTCTTGTGTTTATTTTGTTTTTTCTTCTTCTCCATTCACGATCAGGAAAGATGCTTTTGAGTAAGAAATAAAAGGTACAGTGTATAAAAGTAAAAAAGAAATACAACTAATTCATACACACTCAGCAAATGCATATAAAGTGGACATTTGATTCGAGAATGAGATCCTGGGTTTTAATATGTGCAGAACGATATTCCCTTGTTTGCTGCAAGTCAGTGGATCGTACCAGCTTTGGTGGCTGTGATAGGTAAGTAACTATTTAGTGCTTGAAGTAATTCTTCTTTGTAGTGTTTTTTTGTATTAGATCTTGAATCCATCTATTTTATGTGAATAAACTCTTAGGCCTTTTGCTGTTGTTGAGCTGGCGAATGCGACAGAAAAGACGGCGGCGAAGGAAAGGGTCGCTATCAAATCGTAACCTTACTGTGTAGTTCTTAAACAGTAACTGAAACAGACTGGTTTCTTCTCAGGATTGTTATAATTCTTCAGGATCATCAAGCAGATTCTGGAATAAATTCAGCCGAATCTGAGTCTTGAAGAGGATGCTGCTACTGCTGTTGGTGGTGGTGTTATGATCTACAGCTTAATTACAGCCGTAATCTAAGGGAATATAAATATTGACATACTCTATGCCCAACCTAGAGTATCTACTAATTTTTTGGGGAAGCTTTTCTGATATTTTTCATAGGTGGTAGAAAATTAGCATTTAGGGAGGTATGGGCACATTCTCTTTGTTGTATAATATTATATATCAACTGCACTTGTTTGTAATGGATAATGAACTGCTTGTATTAAAAACACTTTTAAAACTCATTATCTATTCTTATTGAGTGCAATATAATGGCTGACAATCAGCGATGAGAACTTTGCCGCCATATTGAGTTTCTTGGATTTTATGAGATCAAAATGAAATTTTGAAGTTCAGTGAAGTTAACCCTCTCGCAATATTTTGATGGTAATTGCTGTATGTTGCAGTTTGTTTTCTGCTCACTAGATTTCCACAATAGTTTCCTGAACAGAAGAGTGACATTTAATGGAATTAAATGAGGAACTATAGGACCGTGGAGTCGCTATTGAAGTTACTAGGAGACTTGTGATGATACCAAGTACTGGATTGTGCAGAATTCGTGGAGATCGAGAAGGATGGTGAGAGAGTGAATACAAGCACAGAGTTATGCTTGGAATGAAAGAAATTCCGAATTCGCTTTGTCAGTGAGCAAGGAAGTTATAAGTAATGCAACTATGAATCTTATGGAGAGTTCGATCTTGGCTCAGGATGAACGCTAGTGGCATGCTTAACACATGCAAGTCGGACGGGAAGTGGTGTTTTCAGTGGCGGACGGGTGAGTAACGCATAAGAACATGCCCTTGGGAGGGGAACAACAACTGGAAACGGTTGCTAATACCCCGTAGGCTGAGGAGC
The DNA here is from genome assembly GCA_017893485.1 of Hemerocallis citrina. Taxonomy (NCBI): domain Eukaryota; kingdom Viridiplantae; phylum Streptophyta; class Magnoliopsida; order Asparagales; family Asphodelaceae; genus Hemerocallis; species Hemerocallis citrina. The sequence goes on from JACEHZ010000208.1 coordinate 12,961, forward strand.
AAAAGGAGGATTCTGCTCGAGGAGGGGCTCGCGTCTGATTAGCTAGTTGGTGAGGCAATAGCATACCAAGGCGATGATCAGTAGCTGGTCCGAGAGGATGATCAGCCACACTGGGACTGAGACACGGCCCAGACTCCTACGGGAGGCCGCAGTGGTGAATTTTTCGCAATGGGCGAAAGCCTGACGAAGCAATGCCATGTGGAGGTAGAGGGCCCACGGGTCGTGAACTTCTTTTCTCAGAGAAGAAGCAATGACGGTATCTGAGGAATAAGCATTGGTTAACTCTGTGCCAGCAGTCGCGGTAAGACAGAAGATGCAAGCGTTATCCAGAATGACTGGGCGTAAAGCGTTTGTAGGTGGCTTTTCAAGTCCGCCGTCAAATCCCAGTGCTCAACCCTGGACAGGCGGTGGAAACTACCAAGCTGGAGTGCGGTAGGGACAGAGGAAATTTCCGGTGGAGCGGTGAAATGCGTAGAGATCGAGAAGAACACCAACGACGAAAGCACTCTACTGGGCCGACACTGACACTGAGAGACGAAAGCTAGGGGAGCAAATGGGATTAGATACCCCAGTAGTCCTAACCGTAAACAATGGATACTAGGCGATGTGCATATCGACCCGTGCAGTGCTGTAGCTAACGCGTTAAGTATCCCGCCTGGGGAGTACGTTCGCAAGAATGAAACTCAAAGGAATTGACGAGGGCCCGCACAAGCGGTGGAGCATGTGGTTTAATTCGATGCAAAGTGAAAAACCTTACCAGGGCTTGACATGCCGTGAATCCTCTTGAAAGAGGGGTGCCTTCGGGAACACGGACACAGGTGGTGCATGACTGTCGTAAGGTGCTGGGTTAAGTCCCGCAACGAGTGCAACCCTCGTGTTTAGTTGCCAACATTGAGTTTGGAATCCTGAATAGACTGTCGGTGATAAGCCGGAGGAAGGTGAGGATGACATTGTAACACCTCGAATTTTTAAAATATCAAAAATATCTGTTTTTATATGTTTTGAGTGGTGAAAATTATTTTTGGTATATTTTATTTAAATATTGATATCGGTATGGATATTTATGGTAGATTGGTATTATTGCTATATATTGAAGCCATGAGTTGAGATTTTATGTGAATAAATATTGATTATTTTATTTTATAATTTTGAAGGATTATTGCGAGATAATTGCAATGTATTTTGTATTGTTGGTGCTATTAAAGAAAAGAGTTGGGGTTTACTTGAAATATTTTGGAGGTCTAGAGGTCTATCTGTAAATATCCATTTATAAAAATATTATTATTATTATAATTTTATCTCTACTACTATAATGGGAGAACACCTTAGTGTAATTTGTCCTCAACCCAAATATTTTCGAAAATGGACCAGTTATGGACTAACTTTGGGTAAATATTTTCGAAAGTGGACCAGTTGGTAAATATTTTCCATAGTGGATCAGTTTGGAAATTATTTTCTTATAAAAAAAAAAACCATTCTTCTTCTTCTTGGTTCTTTTCTCTCCCGATCGAAGCCAACCGAACCCACCATTCGGCCTCTCTTTCTCTCTCCTTAAATCCACTTCGTTCCTTCGCAAAATTCAAATTAAATTGGGGAATAGGCTAATTGAAGGGTTCTCTACAACGTGGTAGCATCGGATTTCCGAAAGGATTCCAAAAAAGGTATACCCTATTTTATTTATTTGTATAAAATTTATTGTGGTTAGTTTTATTGAGTAGGATTATGATGGTAGAGAGATTTAGAAGTGTTGGAAGTGGTTGATTTGGGAAATTAGTGGGTTGTTAGAGAAATTGCAATTTGTTAGTAAATGAGGGTTTTGGGTTTGTAAAATAGAGAGATATATATATAAGAATTATCTCTGGTATGGTGGTAAAAATTGTAGTGAGTCATTAGAATAAAATGGGGAGTAGTGATTTTGGTAAAGACTTGAATTATAGAGTTTATGAAATCGGGTAGAAAACTCGATCCAAATAATTAAAGAAAATGCATATGAGGGTGTAGAGTATTATGCAAGGATTAATATAAATTTAGGATGATTTTTATAGGCTTCCAGCTCAATTAAATGGAGTGAAATAAATTATAGGCGAAAAGTGCACGCCGGGTGTTCGGTGAAATGCCCGCGCGATATAGATGTGAGAATTTGATGAGTTCGGAGGTGTAGTTGAGTCTCATTATTATTATTAATCCTAATATATGAGATTAGGAAAAGGAGGATTAAAGAAATTAGAAAATACGAATTTTTCTTATTAGAAAGCCTCCGATCAATAAGGGAATGTTTGTATGGGGACCCAAATTCGAAATCCGTCGATGTAGCTCGGCTACTTAGGTCATTTGTAACGTGTGGGTGAAGACGGATTCAAATTTGGAGGTCCGTAGGTCGAGTTTTGAGCTTTAAACTAATCGGTTCTATAATTTTTCAATTAGGAGGAAAAAGTCGAACTTCGACTGGCTACAAGACGGACGTGGGACATCGTTTGCTCGAGCCGTCAGGTGAGTACGTTGTGTTTATGAATATTTTATATTGTGGCCAAATTTCGTGGCCTTTTGATATGTTTTGTGGGTGTTATGCCAAAAAATGAATTTTCGTTGAAAATACGGATTTTTAAGGATCCAAAATGGGTTTTTGAGACATGTGATGAAATTAACTATTTTAAGTATATAAAACCTATATTATGGGTTAATGTGACGTGTTGAAGTATAAAAAACTAAATATATTAAATTATTTATGCGTATTTTTATCCCGTGCATGTTTTGTGCATGTTTTTGGGGTATATAGGCCGACATAGGCAATCGGGTATATGCGGAGCCTGGTGTATGGGCTAGCATGTCATGGATGGATGTTATAAGATGTGGTTAGACGAATTTAGTGATTGTGATCATGTTTCGAAGATCTGTGTAATTATAGTACACGTTTGTGCATGCTTTGGGGCATATAAGCCCTTATAAGTGATTTTACTTATATGAAACAGGATGTATGAGCTAGTATGCTATAATTAGATATTATAAGACTTAATTAGAGGAAATAAGTGGTTTTGGCCCCTTATGATGGGAAACCCGCATGTGTGATGTTCATTTGTAATATATATAGAGATGATCATGATGCGTGATGCAATAATTGACGAAATTAAATAAGTGGGTGCATGTTTACATTTTAATTATGTTTGAAATGAATTAATGGGCAGTAATATGATATGTTGGTTTATATGATAAATGACTTGGTGTATGTTTATATGGGATTTAATGAAGTAGCGAATAGCATGGTATTCATAATGGGTGATGTTATGGTAAATTAAATAACATGATGGTTTCTATGTTAAATGACATGGGGTATGCATATATATATGATACAACGAGATGATAATCAATATTGTGGATATCAGTTGTGCCTCAAATGCAAGATAAAAGGTGAGATGATAAGTGTTAATAAAATGTGTTTTTATTCACATGATTAAAGTCAAGAATGTGGCTATTGTGCAAATAAAAGCTGTGATGCTTTGTGTTTATTTAATAAGATGAAAAGATGATATAACAAATGGCTTTGTTGACCAGTACCTACAGCAATCCTGGGGGTTTGGGCTAGACCTCCTAATACCCAAGGACCGGCTTGGGGTAAGTGGACCCAAACTATGTTTGGGGTAAGTGGATTTTATCGCCCAAGCTATCGGCTTGAGGTCCGGCTTTCCCTCGATGACAGCTGTCGCGAGGAAGTACCCAGTTTATCTGGGGTAAGTGGTTTTTCCCTCTTGGCTTCGGCTGGGAGGAAGTACCCAGTTTATCTGGGGTAAGTGGTTTTTCCCTCGATGACAGCCGTCGCGAGGAAGTACCCAGGTTACCTGGGGTCAGTGGCTTTTTCCCTCTTGGCTTCGGCCGGGAGGAAGTACCCAAGTTCTACTTGGGGTAAGTGGTTCCCTCGCTAGTTCGGCTAGGAGGAAGACGTAGCCTCGGACGAGTAAGACTCTGTGTGAGCATCGGGCCGCGTGTTTACTGGGCTGTCGGCTTTCAGTATGTTGGGATACTGTGGCTCACTGGTCGACAAACTAATAAAATAAATAAGTGTTAATAATAAATGTGGTAGTAAAGAAAGTGGTAAGTGGAATGTGAATTGTGTGTGGAAGAGAAAGTGGATAGTGAAATGAGAACTGTGTGTGGGATAGAGAGTTGTTGTGAATGAAGTAAATGTGAAAGTGAACGTGCTATGAGTTAGTGTATGAAAAGAAGTGATAAATGCAGCTTGTGATTAATTTAAGATGAAAATAATAAAAGAGATGTGTTATCATGAATAATACCAAGTAATTGCATTATGGGTGTGATCATTAAAGTAAAATACAGTTGATATGAGTTGTACCTTGGAATTGTGTCAAGGAACTACCCGCCCGCAATTTGTGTGGAAATTGTGGGAACTTCCTGCCTTGGCATAATTCGCAGGGTGAGTGGATATAATAGTGGTAATGATTGATAGAAATGAGAAATAAAGTGAAGTGAAGATGATAAGTGATTGAAGTGAAATGAATAATCAAGCTATCGGCTTGAGATGTGATGTGATATTACCCAAACTGTGTGTTTGAGGTACAGTGATGATTACCCAAGCTATCGGCTATGGGATGTGATATGTGGTGGCCCCAGAGTGTGTTTGGGGATTAAGTGAAAATGATAATAAGATTTATTGTTATAAGAAAAAGTAATTACTAAAGTGATATAATATGATGTGAATGAGCTATAAAACATGATTTTGATGCAATGAGTATAAGAATTCGAATTAATGAGGTGTTAATGATGTGATGAAATGGGAGTAAATCGCATGGGCAATGAGATGTGGTAATTATGTCATGAGAAATGAAGGAATATGGTAGTATGAGAATAGATGCATATGTTTATGATGTGATACTTTTATAACATAATAAAATAAATACCTGTTTTATGAAATAGGATATGACAATGGTTATTAAAGAAAGTATGTTGTGTTATGAGTTTGTGTACTTTGGAAGTGTGTCGGGGAACTACTCGCCTGCTATTTCCGTGGAAATGGTGGGAACTACCTGCCTCGGCACAACTTCTGAATGTGTGTGTTGATGACATAATATAAGTAAATGAAACGCAAGGCTAAATAGAGTTGGAGAAATGATGTAATAACATCATGTAGTTATGTTAATATAAATAGTGAAATGCTGATATGATGATAAGTGTGGAAAGATGAATATTCGTATTATGCGAATGTAAGATAAGTATATTTATATATTTATACGAGGTTGATGTGAAGTGTATTATGAAATGTGGGAAGTATGGATAATTAAATAATGGAATGCAGGATTGGCAAAGTATGTGATTTATCACTGTATTGACGATGTTGTTGTGTTCAGGATTCAGGTGGCATTATTTTAATTCGGTAATTGTAAGTTTAAGTATTTTCTTTATACCATTTTAATTTGTCGTTAGATTAGTAATTATACTCACACCAGAAATGGCTAACCCCTTAGTGTTTTGGGGGGTTAGGGGAGTCTGAGGACTACCCTAGATCCCCCACTGTTGCAGGTTCTCATCAGTGCAGAGGTGAGGCGTGGAGTGGTAGCATAACTTTTTATTTAAAAATTTGTATTACTTAGTTATAGGAATAGTGAAATTTATGATTTAAATTGTATTATGAGTGTATAAGCCTGTATATGACGATGATGAGTATAGTGTGAGGTGGTGTGGTATGTTGGTGACCCGTACCCGTCCCATCGTGGAGTACCAGGCTCTGTGGTAAGTTTTACAATGATTTTTCTAAGATTTTACCTCGTTTTTCAAAGAAATTCATAGTTTTTAATTGATATTTGATAATCCGTTATGAGTTTGACCCCAGAGCATTATATTATATTGCCTGTGTGTATCTGCTCATTTTGGCCTGGGGAGCCCGTGAAAATATTATGTGGTTTGTGAGCTACGGAATTTTGAGCAGAATTCCGTAAGCTTTTTGTGTTTCGGGGCAAAATTTACAGGGGGGACTCTGTCAAAATTTTTCCTGGAATATAACTTTCTTAGTTTATGATTAAAGTGATATAGAAATTAAAAGAGTTGAATTTGGAGACTTAGTTTTCAAAAAAAAAAAAAATTTGGGGTGTTACAGACATCAAGTCATCATGCCCCATATTCCCTGGGCGACACACGTGCTACAATGGCCGGGACAAAGGGTCGTGATCCCGCGAGGGTGAGCTAACTCCAAAAACCCGTCCTCAGTTCGGATTGCAGGCTGCAACTCGCCTGCATGAAGTCGGAATCGCTAGTAATCGCCGGTCAGCCATACGGCGGTGAATTCGTTCCCGGGCCTTGTACACACCGCCCGTCACACTATGGGAGCTGGCCATGCCCGAAGTCGTTACCTTAACCACAGGGAGGGGGATGCCGAAGGAGGGGCTAGTGACTGGAGTGAAGTCGTAACAAGGTAGCCGTGCTGGAAGGTGCGGCTAGATCACCTCCTTTTCAGGAAGAGCTAATGCTTATGCTTGTTGGGTTTTTTGGTTTGACGCTGCCTCACACCCCAAAAGAAGCAAGCTACGTCTGAGCTAAGCTTGGATATGGAAGTTTTTTTTCCGTTTCTCGACAGTGAAGTAAGACAAAACTCATGAGCTTATTATCCTAGGTCAGAACAAGTTGATAGGATCTCACATTTTACGTCCCCATGTTGCCACACGGGAGGGATATGGTGCGCAAAAAGGAAAGAGAAGGATGGGGTTTCTCTTGCCTTTGACATAGTTGGTCACCCAGTGGGAGGCCTGCACGAAGGGCTATTATGCAGATACACGGGCATTGTGAATTGCGATGGTGCCATGCCACCTTATCATATCAAAACCTCGGCCTCATCCTCCCAAGAGAATCTACAACTAGAAAGGATGAATTTCAAGCAGTGCCTGATTTTATTAGGACATTGACTTTTAGTTATCTCTAATCTCTAATCTTATCTTATATCTTATCTCTACTATTTTAATGGGAGAGTTTATCAACAAACAAACTTCATTTGTAACCAAACAAATACGTGCATTTTAACCCAACAAACACGTGCAATGCACATGCATAACTAATATAAAGAAGGTTTTAGGTTCGATGCAAGACAATGTCGGATTAAAAAAATATATATATCTCTACTATTTTAATGGGAGAGTTTGTCACCAAATAAACTTCATTTGTAGCCAAACAAACACGTGCAATGCACATGCGTAACTAATATAAAGGAAGTCTTAGGTTCGATGCCAGACAACATCGAGATTTTAAAAAATATATATATAGGGTAAATTTTAAAAAAACCCCACTGAACTTTGGGCCATTTTAAAAAAACCGCACTAAGTTTTTTATTTTATTTTTAAAACCCGCATAAAATTATAGTTTAAAAAAACACACACTGATAGAGTTAGGGTTAGGGTTATGGTTAGTTCAGGGGGATTGATTTAAACATATGAAAAGTTAAATGATGTTTTTTTAAATACAAATGAAAGATGAAAGTGGTTTTTTTACATTTAGCCTAACGGAAACCTAACTCCGTTAACGTGAGCATTTTTAAACTATAGTTTTGTGCGGTTTTTTTTATTAAAAAAAAACTTAGTGTGGTTTTTTTAAAATGGCCTAAAGTTCAGTGGTTTTTTTTAAAAAAAATTTAGCCATATATATATTTCTAAAGACGTGCATTGCACGTGTAAATTACTAGTCTCTACAATTTTAATGGGAGAGTTGGGGTGTAACCAAACAAACTCTAACTTTGTAACCAAACAAACTTGTGCAATAAACGTCAAAACTATATTCAACAAATATAAGCTTGCACCACACATGTATCCCAAATCAAAACATTTCAAATATAAACTATTTATTTTCTCATTTGATATATATTCATTTAATTTGATGACTATTCTTTTTGTAGGCGTACATTGCATACGTATTATACTAGTACTATCTTTAATGGGAGAGTTTTCAAACAAACAAATAGTATTTTAATATTTTTTTTGTCACAAAACAAATATGTGTGTTGCATGTACAACTCCAACACTACTTATTAACTGTGCATCACACGTACAAATCAAAGCTTTTCCTTCAAATTTTTTTACAATTATGTGTACCGCCCGTTCAACTCCAACATTTTCAAACAAACACCACTTTGTCACCAAACAAACCCGTGCATCGCACGTGCAAATCAAAGTTTTTCCTTCTTAATTTTAAAAAATTATGTGTATCGCCCATTCAACTCCATTTATAAAAAAAAGGCATTCATCGCACATGTTAATTACTACCGACTTATGTATATCATACGTTCAACTCCAACTCTTTAGCAAAATGTGCATCGAACGTGAAAATTACTAGTAATACTATAATGAGAGAGTTGGGGTTGTCATTTGTAGACATTCAATCATCTAATCTCAACCATTCATTTTTAAGTAGGAGTTATATTAACTATTCATTTACTCAACTGTTGTTAGTTACCATAATACCCTCAAAGTTCAAATTTATTTAGGACATAATTATTTACAAAAGTGTCACTCATATAAGATAAAAGTTTGTACCACTATGAGTAATTTGTAAAGATTATGTATGAGTAAAGAGATGTCTCACGTTCGAAGTCAGATTACGTCTTATTATTTACTCTAAAAAAATTGATCAGAACGTATATTGCATGTGCAGATTACTAGTATAATAAACTATATATAATTTATGGAAGTGGACATTTTTTATGGTTCGCATGTATCCATACATTTTTGAATCAGGTAGACTGAGAAAACTGGTTGATCTGTGATATTCTCTTCGAACTTCCCTCATACCATATGCAAAGCTTCGTGATTATTTAGTTAGGTTTCTATTTTGGAATTTATCGTGCTTGAGTGTTCAATGTTTTGTTGAGATGAGTTGGTAACTTGGTATGTTGGTTTTAACCGTTTTTATTTTTTCGTGTGCATTTTTTTGATCTATTTGTCTATTCGTCTGAACCGAGGCCTATGAGTATATAATAAAATACAAAGAAAAGCTATCAAGTGGCTCTTCTTCAATGGCGAGAAAATCAATGGTCTAGATTTAAGTTCTCAAAAGAATTTAAGTTCTCAAAAGACATCCCACTCTAAAAAAAACAACTCTTTTATTTATTTAATTAGTTCTCTCTCTCTCTCTCTCTCTCTCTCTCTCCTGTTCATATCAGTTTGCTATCTAGCTCCATCTCTCTCTCTCCCCTACGTTTTTTTTGCCGCTAACTCCAAATCACTAAAACAAATTTCTTAAACATTCGCTTCAACTCCATCGGCGAAGCCTCCATCGTCCTTTCAAGCGTGAAGCTCAAAGAAAATCCAAATCCAAATCCAGTGTCGAATCTCAATCAAGAGGTCGTCGCCGATATCTGATCCGCTGCTGATTTCGTATCGGCGACTCCCCTCCACCAAATCGAGCACGAATATCAACCGACTCCGTATCGGCGACTCCCCTCCACCGAATCGAGAGTCTCTACATGCGATGCAGCGATTCTAATTTCATCTCATTAACCGAATTCTCATTCTAATTTTTAATTTTGTGTGTGCAGGGAATTACTCAGTTTTTTGCTGACTCGAATTTTGTGTGTGCATGAATCTAAGTTTCGAGAGGTATAATTGTTTTATTTTTGGGTTTAAAATTTTTTAATTTGGTGATTTATTTGATGAGTTTTTTTATTGGTTTTGATTTAAGGTGTACGCAAGTGAGAGATGGGTTATTTGGTGGTCTCAATTTGGGCTTCCAAACCATAGCAGGACATGTAAGCTAATCAGCAACCTAAAATAACTTTGCAAATATGCAACATTAATTTCTTTACTATAAGAGAATATACTATCGTGAAGTGTTCACTTCACTGATTATTAGAAACCATGGATAACATAACATATAAGAACTTTTAATGTATGTTTGGATATATAGGATTGAGATGACTGGAGTTTATCAGTGAAGGGTGCAAACTTCCCACTCAAGAATGACAGCTAAAGTAAATTTGTTATTGATCCATTTTGATTTTTTTTTAATAAAGGTGCAATGGGGAGACAAAGTGGAGATAAAATGTAACGCCCCTGTCCCAGGCTCAGACAATTTTATACATTTATCAGATAAATTATCTATAGTATAGTACAACTGTCCACCACAGGTTGCCTCTCAAAAGGTGGTTAACCGGATTGGTGACTCTTGATCATAAGCTATATTATTTATTATTATTTTAATCTAGTTGTATTCCCGATATGGGACTAATACAACTCATTCTTTCTTCTTTTCTCCTGTGACACAGCAGCACCCGTGGGCCCCCCTGTGCCACGTCAGCGCCATCAAAGACAACAGCGGCGCCTCTTTGCTTCCTGAACCCGAGTGGCCCCCCACATGGTGACGTCATCATGACGTCACCGTTCAACAACATCACATTTGCTGTAGTTCCTCACACCGTGGGCCCCCCTACTACACTTCTTCAATTTATTACCACTATGCCATCACTATTATATATATATATATATATATATATATATATATATATATATATATATATATGGGAGCCCTTCGGTTGAGAACAAATTTGGTGAGAACTCCGTGAGAACTCACGAAGTAGACTACCCATGAAAAATCCGAACCGGTCATCTCGCTCTACACACCTTAGACAGCATAACATAAACAAATCTAGTAATTTGAAGTTCACTTGCCCATAATTTACATCATCGCAAAATTGTATGGCTGAAAATTCTACTCCATTTGATGAATGGGCAAATGAACTTCAAATTACTTGATTTCTTTATGTTATGCTGTCTAAGGTGTGTAGAACAAGATGGTCTGTTCGGATTTTTCATAGGGGGTCTACTCCGTGAGTTCTCACAGAGTTCTCAACCGAAGGGCTTCCTATATATATATATATATATATATATATATATATATATATATATATATATATATATATAACATCCCGTAATTTCTAAAGATATAAAATACAGTATATTTATATACATACTGTATTTTATATCTTTAGAAATTACGGGTTGTTATATATATATGTATATATATATACTGTATTTTATATCTTTAGAAATTACGGGATGTTATATATATATATATATATATATATATATATATATATATATATATATATATATATACTGTATTTTATATCTTTAGAAATTACGGGATGTTACATACACCCCCCCTTTAGCCGATGTGGAGCATTTGCTCTCCTATCCGCCCGATTAATCATGATCCCTGAATCCACTGCCCGATCAATCATAATCCCGAATTTAATTGAGCTTCCCTCCTATCCGCCCGACCCCCAAAATCCACCGCCCGATCAATCACAGTTCCGGATTCAATTGAGGGCTTAACACAATCGCGGAATCTCCCGCCCGACTGGGTCTATAGTCCCGGAATCCATCACCTGACTATATAAACATGCCCCACACTCGGTGTCGAAAGTCGGCTCTGATACCATTTGTAACGCCCCTGCCCCAGGCTCAGACAATTTTATACAATTTATCATTCAAATTATTTATAGTATAGTACAACTGCCCACCACAGGCTGTCTCTCAAAAGGTGGTTAACCAGATTGGTGACTCTTGATAATAGGCTATATTATTTATTATTATTTTAATCTAGTTGTATTCTCGATATGGGACTAATACAACTCATTCTTTCTTCTTTTCTCCCGTGACATAGCAGCACCTGTGGCCCCCCTGTGCCACATCAGCGCCATCAAAAGATAGCAGCGGGGCCTCTCTGCTTCCTAAACCTGGGTGGCCCCCACATGGTGACATCATCATGACGTCACCACTCAACAACAACACATTTGTTGCAGTTCCTCACACTGTGGGCCCCCCTACTACACTTCTTCAATTTATTACCACTATGCCATCACTATTATATATACTAGTAATTTACACGTGCAATGCACGTCTTAATAAATATATATTTTTTAAAATAAAAAAATTTGACGTAGTCTGGCCTTGAACTTGAGACCTCTTTTATATTACTTATGCACGAACAATGCACGTCGTAATATTTTTTTGTTTTAAAAAAACTCTGACGTAGTGAGGACTCGAACCTGAAACCTCCTTTATATTAATTATGTACGTGCATCACACGCGTTGATAGATTGACAAATGACACTAAGGCCTTATCCCATTATACACACACACACACACACACACACACACACACACACACTATATATTTTATATCTTTAGAAATTACGGGATGTTACATAAAAGAAATGATTAGCTTGGATTAGAGTTTTGATAACTTCATGTCGTACATTTTGGTTGAAATAATAATAAGAGGTATTTCACTTGCAAACTTAGTCTCAGATAAACAAATGCTTAGATTATTGGTATTGTAGATACTTTCACACTTGCACATGGGTTACTATTGTATTTAGACATATTCATAGTGGTAATGAGATTAAAGCAAGCTCTATAAAACTTATATGATCATGTCCTTGGATATCTATTGCAAGCATCTAAAAGTGATGCTGAAGTTTAAAAAAACTCTATGTAGTGTTTCTAACAAACTATATGCATTCCAGGTAAGTTCAAGCTAATGATCAAGAAGGTGATGGTTGAACGTAAAGGTAGATATGTTGCTTCCTCATATAGTAAGTTTCTTCAATTAATTTGCTGGACCTTTAAAACTATTTTATATAATCAAAGTAGGTGCACCATTTCGAAGACGTGCCGTAGGCACGTGTCAACGGGCAAACCTAGTTCCCATACAAATTAGCATTTGCTCTAGATTCTTACTTGATAGCTACTCTAAATGCTTCCTCAAGCGACTGAGACTCAACCCGAGTTGCATCATATTGCAGTTCTTCTTTAAGACCACCAACAAATGTTTGGATAAAAAATGGTTCACTAACACCATCAACCAAACAATGAAGTCTCTCAAATCCTTGTTGATACTCTAAAACAGTGCTAGTTTGCTCTAGCCTAGAAAGGGAATTTGCTGCATCTTGATAAATTCTCAAACCAAACTTGTTGCATATTTCCTCCCTAATTTATTGACAAATAACCACTCTCGTGAGTTCTCAAAAAACATACAGCCTCGTCTTTGAGAAAAATATGGCATATCTAACATTCTCAAACCTTTCCTAATATTATGATTATGAGGATTCTGGCCTCAAATACACGTAGGCACGGAGTACTCAAAGTCGGAGAAGAAGAGGAGAAGACGAATACAGCTAGAGAAGACATCGGCATGTAGAAGAAGTGCAGCTGAAGGGTTGTGGTGGACCGACCTGAAGTGCGGTCGACCGACCTGGGCTGAAAGGAATTCTTCAAGTGTACAGGGTCCAACAGAGAAGGGGACGGTCGACCATGTAGTCGACCGGTCATGCTTCGAGGTGTTTGCAAGACACGTTGCAGTCAACCGTAACTTGGTGCAGTCGACCAACTTTAGCGATGTATGTTATTTGGGCTTTCAGGTTTTGGATCAAGTATTTGTGTTTATCTTTTAGGGTTTATTTGGGGGCTATAGCAGTAGATGTGAACTCTAGGGCAATCAAGAAGCAACTCATACCAAGAGTGAGCCGTTATCATTGTTCAACTTCAAGAGGAAATTGTGCCGAGTATTTCAAAGGTGAGAGAGGGAGATTGAGATTTGTAATATCTATATTTATTGGGGAATAAGAAATATTGGTTATCTTTACATATTAATTGTGTTCTTATGAGATCTTGCGATTATTGTGGTGGATTGTTCTTGGTTCATCTAGTTCTTGGAAAGTTTCTATTGCTTGTGATGTGTGAGTTCCGCTTTTAGTACTACGAGTTGTGGTAGATTTTGCAAAAATAATGGGAGAAGATGAGTTGTCATTTGTAAATCTATCAACACATGTAATACACATGAATAACATTATGAGGTCTTCGGTTCAAGCTCATACTATATCTGAATTTTTTCTATAAAAAATCTATATTTATTAAAATGTGCATCGCATGTGTAAATTATTAGTAATGTTTTAAGTGGAATGACCAATTAAAGAATCACTTATACCAGAAATGAGCTGTCACGCCCCGCTTCCTACTATACGGATATACGAGCACGCAACTGAGGCCTAGCAAATGATATAAGTATACAAACTCATATCATCCATAAGCTGTATTATACAAGTAAGCTCAACAATACAGGTAACAATAATAATCACATGAACACTGCCATGAACAATGCTTGAATACAATAACTAATATCTGAGATACAAGAAATTCGGGTCAGAATACCCGAGAATAAACAGTGCAATAAACAGTTTATTACAATGAGGTGGTAGAGAAATAGTTGTAGCAATTTCGTCTAGAGAGTCTGATCATCAAGTTCCTTCTGTAATCATCACATGTACCTGTATAAACGTTAACTCAAAGGAAATGAGAAAGTACTCGTTAGAGCAAACTTCAGGCAACAAGTAGCAACAAACAGTAAAATGGCAAGATAAAAAGATATAACATGAAAGGAACAAGAAGTAGTAGTGCAATTACTGAAAAATAGTACAATACAATATGGAAGGAAGTAAGGAACTGGAATAATATGATCATGTAAGTAACAACTATAAACAAGTGTATTCAATACTTCAAAGCATAATCAATTGGTAACCCAGGTTCAGTTAATCAATAATCATGCAATCAAGAATCATGTAATCATGTAATCAAGAATTAAGAATCATGTAATCAAGAATTAAGGATAATGTAATCAAGAATCATGCTTAGTGTGAATCTAATGCACGCAATCCTGTGTCCCATACCACAAGCTCAAGTGTATATTAATCATGTGACGTTTAGACTTAAGTAGTGAGTTCTATAGGATTATGTACTCGGGTATTCTAGTGAAAGTATCAAGACATGTAATCAAGAATCATGTAATCAAGAATCAAGAATCACTGTTCCAGGAAACACGGCCCCCCTTCCGAGTATATTCCCTTATATTGCCCACTGCTAAGTCGTACCCTTATAACCCAGGTTTATTATTCTCTTACAATAATTAATTATGAACATGCAGTCGGTACGACTAGTGGAACGGTAGTATCAATAAAATATCTAGAAGATATCAAGGGTTATGCAATGGATGGTATGTATATAGTTCAATTCATTAAATATGGAAAATAATGGGTTTATATGCAAAAACGTATAGATGAATTTCTAGACAGCAACACCGATCTGCGTTCAAATTCACTTTTCCATTGTTACAGAAAAACAAATATGATTTCGTCAGAGATTCTATAAAGTAGACCCCCTTCCGGTTCCAACGCACATTCACACGATACATTCTAGGGACAGTAGCTATGAGTAAAAATTCATTATTCGCTGGTTTCGATGTTTCGTGCACAGTTCTGTTATGAAAATCCAGCAGTCACAGTACTAATGTAACACCCCGTAGTTTTCAAAATGTATTATATGGTATATATAATATATGTATATATGGTAATTGCATGGTTTATAAAACAGATTGCATGGTTATAAACAGGATGGTAATATATGTTGAATAGCATTAATGGGCCTACGAGCATGCATGGCTGTTGTGTATGCACCGGTTGACTTCGATCAAAAACAAAGCTTGGTGACGTGGCAATACACGCCATGGGGCCCACCTTCTCCCATTCTCCTGTGGAGTGCTCTCGGCAGAGAGAGAGAGAGAGGAAAAAAATGTTTGAGAAAAATGTCCCATATCGGGAGATTTCAAAAATAAAATAATATATAAATAATATAGCCTATGATCAAGAGTCACCAATCCGGTTAACCACCTTTTGAGAGGTTGTCTGTGGTGGGTAGTTGTACTACATAGTATCTAATTTGTCTATAAATTTGTGTAAATTGTCTGAGCTAGGGCAGGGGCGTTACAACTAAAATAGCGATATCTCAGAAACTATAAACCGTATTGAGAAACCGTAAGATGATATAGATTCTAGACTTGATGGGCTACGATGTTCATGTATAAAGTTCTTGGATATCTCACAATCTTTAAATTGGATTAAGAAACTGTAAGATATTCTGCAATCTAGACTCAGAGGGCTACAAATCATATGTACAAAGTTCATTATTTCAGTATCGAGAACTAGGTAAAATTCTCCGTGCAAGAGACATGACAATAAGTTTCGTGCACAGTTTCGGTGTTTTGGAAATTTAAATTTTACAGTACTAGAATTGTGATATCTCATAATCTATAAATCGAATTGTGAGATCGAAAAATGTTATGGATTCTACATTCGAAGCACTACGATTTTCATGTATAAAGTTCGGAATTTCAATATCGGGAACTAGGTCAAATTCTTAGTATAAATTCGGGCAAACGATAGGAAAGTTATTCGATATTCGATAGCACGATTCGAAGAGTGTTAACGGCTCAATATTTAAATCAATAGCATGGGATAAGTATCTGGACAAGGAAATATGACGATAACTATGCTACTTTCTAATAGTTCAAGTAAACGCTTGCCTTTATTGACGATTATGAATGCGACGAGAATCACGGGGTGAAGACGGAAATTACACGAGCTCGATAACGTGAAATGGAAGGCTAGTATCTTGAACTTACAACCGCAGGAATGAAGTTTGGCTTCGAGTGCAAGGCTGCAACTCAACGGCAGTAAGAGCAACGACGACTACAGTGGTGAGCGGCGGTAGTAACAACAGCAACACGGTGACAACAACAAGTAAGAGTGATGTCAGCAGTGAGCAAGAGCGACGATCGCAACAAGGTGGAGTTGTATACATATAGAGAAAGATGGTAGTAAAGAGGTGAAGGGGAGCTTCGAGATGATCTACGGTTGAATGGTGGAGAGGTTGGCTGTCGGGAATGGAGCTCGGGTTGATGAAGTGATGGTTGCTGAAGCTCAGGTGTATGGCGTTCGGTTTTGGAGGAAGGAGGGTGGATGGTGCATCAGTAGTGAGGGTGAGGAGTTCGATGGTGGTTTGGAGGTCGGGGGTAGCCAAGGTGTAACACCCCGAATTCCAAATAAGAATGAATTCGAGATTGCACAGGATCTTTACTTCACTTCGTATAATTTTACAAGGAATTTAAAACTTTTCATCAACAATACATCAGAGTTATAGTACATTTTGTCCACACAGCGGAAAATAAAAGATTACAACATTGAAATAAAATACAACTTGTATAACTTTAATATTATATGCGTCACAACATCTTTACTCCTTCATGAATGGTCCATTACCTGCATGTCAATCTGTGGGCACGTCAGTTACTTACAACTGACGAAATGTTATACTCGGCTATCCTCTCTACGCCGGAAATAGTATAACGATCTCAATGCTTTAATAAAAATACAACAGTTGAATGAATAAATAAGTGTTAACTGTGTCTATGCTAAACATGTAAGTGTATGTCATGCCTTAATGTCTAATGCACACAATTCTATACTAGGATGACACTAATGCATACTTGTTCGGATTCTATGCATCCCATAATACATAGGTCCGAGGGTAAGCGCCTACGTACTTCACAATAAAGGGCTTGATCCCTCTCCATGATAACTACCCGGTAATAAAATAAGGTTCAGATCATTCCACGAATTTGAATCACAGCCCCGGAGTTCACCGCTGACTATTATAACAGATTCCACATCGTGCGAATCATCCCGTAAGTGACCCTGTAGCCCGGTATACGTATATACATTGGAGACGTCAAATAAAACTATCCGTCCGACTACTCAAGATCCCGGAGTCCACCGCTGACCCGTCCTCATAGTCCCAAATTTAAAATATAACAACCCGTATCCCACGGAGCAACCTCCGTCCACCAACTGGGTCTATAGCCTCGGAGTCCACCACCGACTATATAGAGCACCCCACTTACGTTTGCCCAGGTTTACTACATCTTCACTTAAGTGCCTATATATTTTAGTTCAAGACATGAACAAATTTCCAAGCCTAGAATTAGTCTTATCTCTTACCGGTCTTAATCACCACTACCGAGATAGATCCACAATCATATCTCAAATTTATATCTCAACTCTTTTATTTCAACGTTTGCCGGTAACAAGATTTTACTAACTCAAAACTCAACCATTCATGCATAAGAATTATGGGTACACATACCCTTTAATAATCTTGTCTTAAACCTAGATCATTTCATTATTTTAATTCATTTCACAACTTAAGCAATGTCTCATTTTAGCACTATTCATGATTCTTTTACAAAATAAATCTTTTTCATGAACAAACTTCATCCATCATCAATCTCTTTAAGCACAAAATAACAAATTCATATAGAAATCCAGAATTTCACATTCAACAACAAAATTGCACAATCTCAACAAGAGAACTAATTTTTCTCATCAAAATCTTTACTTTTCTTCTAAAGATAAAAATCAAGTTCTTTAAAATAATTAACTTGAGAACAAATCTCATTCTATCTAAAAATGTATCTTTTACGTCTCAAGTATACATAGAAAATCTTTAAAACAATTTTAATAAATCCTTCATCACATTTTATAAACACTAGATTTTTTCCTTTTTTAAAAAATACATTTTAAACCCACTAAATCATTTTAAAACCATAAAAAAATATAAGTTGCTGCTGGGTTTCGAACCAGTGAAGCCCCAGGCAGCGACCAAAAGCCCACTGCAAACTAGAGAGTCCAACTGGACTCTTTGTCCAAATTCTTAATCTAAACTGGTTATATACTCAGTGTTGGGCTCTGTTTGTATTGAACAAATCACAAAAAAATTGGGCTTAACAAGCTTCGAACCCGAGCACACCACAAAGCCAGTGCACGTCAGACCACTAGGCCATCTGCGCCGATCGACTCACAGTCAACCCGAAAGGGTTTTATTCCGATTTTGTGTTGTTTCATTATTTTTCCGAACTCGATGCCTCTAATTTGATTGAACCCTTAATTTAACTGAAATAATTTTTTATAAACTGAAATTTCTTTACATCAGTAACTCACTGATTTTATAAATCATATTTTAGAAAGAATAAAAATTTATAACTCAAATTTTCAAATTGTTTCTTCTTATTAACAACTACAATTTGTATTCATCATTTCTGGTCAAAGATTGCGTATTATATATATAACAATCTAAATGAGTTCCATAACATCCACCTTTTATTTTATAAAACACTATTTACTTATGCAAAGAAGTATATCCCTCATTCTCATACAATCTACTTATTTCTTTATGCATGTTAATTTATGACAAACTACTTGATCAATTCTTTTCTCATTTCTAATTAACATGGTATGAGTCAATTTACTAATCTCGAATATTTTACTATTATTCATGCTACACATAAATCAAAATTTCTAATTCTTTAATTCTAGCATGCATAATTCTAATTTCTAACAACTAGAAAGCATGAGAATACCCACCTTAATTGGAGAATGAAGACTACAGGGAAAGGGTTCATTCTTGCTCTTAGCTTCACAAGCACCTCCTTGCTCCTAGCAACCTTTCTCTCCTATCTATGGCTCCAAGCACAAGAACACTTCTTTTCTTACTCTATTTTCTTTTCTCTCTTTCTTTTTCCTTTCCCTTCTTTTTCTTAAGTTTTGGTGCAAGAGAATGTAGTAATTTGAGGTTTTATTTATAGGATAAAGGTAGGGTTTATTATGCAAAATTCACACCCTAATAACTCTTCAATTTAATTCCTACAACTCTTCACCTCCTGAACTCCTAAAAACTCCTAACTTTTCATCTCCCCACTCTCTAATACTCAACTCCCATCTCTTCCTCTTCTAAACTCCCCAACCTGTTTACTCCTTCACATCCCAACCGGCCTCTTTCCTATTTGCACAGCCGAAACTTGCTTTTGTATGCCCGGGTGGGCCCCCATCCAAAAAAAACCACGTCAACAGCACTCCAGAGAACAAAGCCCATGCATACAATGCTGTTCTTCTTGCACGTGGGCCCCCTTCTCACCTAAACCTTCATTCATTTCTATACTATTTTACTTCTAAACAATAACACACAGCCCACTTTCCCTGGTGTTTTCTTCTCAACCGTGGGCCCCACTTCCATAACATGTTCCATTTCATTATCATATATCATACACTATATATATATATATATATATATATATATATATATATATATATATATATTCATACACTACATATAATTATATTGTACACATAATGATAACATATAATTATCATCTTATATACTATATATACTATATATAACATACTCTATATATTATACTTCATATACTATAAAAATTTGTTTAGTTAAAATCTATAATGTTTCATGCACAAATAAAATAAATGCGCACACATTTTATGAAATTCATTTCGAGAAAGTATACGCCCAAATGCGCGCATCGAAACAAACACATGCATCGCACGTAAAATATCAAAATGCGAAATCGACTTTATCAACGGAAAATTATTAAAATGTAATCGAAAACAATATAAGAAAAATTATATTTACTAATTTTATATATTTCATGATAAAATCACTACACGTAGAAAACACGTGCATTATACGTACAAAATTATCTTAATCAAAAATAGGGGAAATGAATTTTCGTTTTATAAAAATAGATTTGAAAACATAAAATAAATAATTGAAACCCAGAAATTATCACCCGTAGCCGCGGAAAAGATGTAATTAATACGTGCATTGAAAACACGTAAAAAGCACGTAGAATACAAAGATTGAAATATTATATTTTTGTTGACTCAAAATAGAAAAAATTCAATACGGAAAATGTATAAATAGTTGGTAATCAAAGTACGCGGTGAAAACACGTTACAAAATACACGTGCGTAACACACGATGACAAAATTGTAATTTCTAATTTTGCGGGGTGTTACACAAGGTGGTGGTGAGGAGGCAGTGACAGTGATGGGTCGAAGGGGAGGTGATGACGGCGAGAGTGAGAGGCTGAAGGTGACTAAGGTTTCAGGAAGAAGAAGAAAAAGGTGGTGGCAGTGAGGGTGTATATATATATATATATATATATATATATATATATACACACTAGGTTTGCCCGTTGACACGTGCCTACGGCACGTCTTCGGAACGGTGCACCTTGTTTGATCATATAAAATAGTTTTGGAGGTCCAGCAAATTAATTGAAGTAGCAAACCCAGAGCAAATAACATATTATATGATTTTTTTTGATTTTTTTGAATCATTTTTAAAGTTTTTAATTTTTTAATTTTTTAAAGTTTTTAAGTTTTTTGGTTTTTTATTTTTTTAAAATTTTTTAAATTTTTATTTTCTTAATTTTTTGAATAGAAGAGGAAGGGAGAGAGAGAGAAAAAAAATAAAATAAATATATGAATTGTTTTCTTAATTTTTTGAATAGAATTGGGAGGGAGAGAGAGAAAAATAAAATAAAATAAATAAATATATGAGTTATTTTGGGTGGGAGATTTGAATTTGAGTTTTGGAGGAAAAAATATGTTTTTTGAAATTAGATCTAAGCCTTTGATTTTTGGAAAATTGAAGGAGAGCCACTTGATAGCTTTCTTTGTGTTTTATTATATAGATACTAGATTTGCCCGTTGACACGTGCCTACGGCACGTCTTCAAAACGGTGCATCTTGTTTGATCATAAAAAATAGTTTTGGAGATCCAGCAAATTAATTGAAGTAGCAAATAGAGAGCAAAAAACATATTATATGTTTTTTTGATTTTTTCGAATTATTTTTAAAATTTTAAAAGTTTTTAAAATTTTAAAATTTAAAATTTTAAAATTTTTTTAAATTAAAAAAAATTATTTTCTTAATTTTTTAATATTATATAGAAGAGGGAAGGAGAGAGAGAAAAAAAAAATAAATAAATGTAGGAGTTGTTTTGGGTGGGAGATTCGAATTTGAGTTTTGGAGGGAACTTTTGGGGGGAAAATATGTTTTGTAAGGTTAGATCTGGGCCTTTGATTTTTTGGGAGATTGAAGGAGAACCACTTGATAGCTTTCTTTGTGTTTTATTATATATATATATATATATATATATATATATATATATATATATATATATATGGAGGGGGAGTTGTAAGGGTGTATAGGGTGTATGTATGTATGTATATAAATATTTTATATAAAGGGGTAGGGTTAGGCTGATAAATGGACTGAATGTATATAGATTTAATATAGTGAGGAAAAAGTGAGTGTGGGTAGTTAAACTGCAGTATATATAAACATATAGAGAGGGATATAGAGAGGGAGTAGTAGGGGGAGGTGTTAAATGTCGTAAAAAGAAGTTGGGGGGTGAGGAGTTGGTTGTTGGAATAGGATTAGGATTAGAATTAATTAGGGTTTAAATTTAAGCGGGTGGCCCCCACTTATGCTGACATCACCCGACGTCAGCTCAGCAACTGCAGCAGCATTTCATGCTGCTTAATTCACAGGTGGGCCCCCATTCCCTATTCATTTCCAATATATTTACCAAACTGCCATCTGCCACTTTATACACACACATATATATATTCTATTATATTTATTTGAAATTACGGGGTGTTACACATATACTCTCACTATTTTAAAAAAACTAAGAAATACCCACAGTTTGGATGGAATCGTTAAAATACTCGTTAAGTGAACCCACGTGCATCACACGTGATAAGTAAAATTACTTAAATACCCACAATAAAATATATTTTAGCAAATACCCCCAATCAGAATGTGGAAACTAGCATATACCTCCACTATTAAAAAAATGATATTTGGGATATTTCAGCAAATGCCCCCATTCAAAATGTGGAAATTATCATATACCCCCACTATTTCAGTTTTAGATGTTGTGAAAATGTGACTGTTATATGTTGTTACTCATTCTAAACAACTTTCTTCATGTACTAATGATAACAATGTAATGTAAAGAGGTTCTACATCAGATTTTGATTCCCAAAAACAAAAAAAAACATGGATCATCACTAGCTTGCATACCATCTTCTATTACATCAGATTGTGTGGTCTCTTGTTCCACTCTAGAATTTGTGTAATCATTTTCATTTACAATAGGTTCAACAGCAGTTTGTGTATTACCCATAGTCACAAATTCGTCATTTATAAATAATTTGGAAATCAATAGTTTGTGTATTACCCATAGTCACAAAAAGATTTACTATTCGGAAATCAACAAAAATTCGGCATATTCAGGAAAAAATCGGAAAAAAGTTGAGGAAGAAAAAAATACAAAATTTACTGCATCTAAGTAGTTAGTACTCATCACCTAAGTAAACAAATATATAAATCCATAAATATTTATTGTATAATTCGCTAAATTCCCTAAAATCGCAAATTATTCACGAAACATTCGTTTAATTCGTGATTTTCGTGAATAATTCGCGAACTGCGGGAATTAAATGTAAACCTACAAATAATTTGCGAATTTAATGAATTACACGAACTTTGTTAATATGGTATTACCTATTGTCACACTAGGTTGTGCATCATCTTCAACAACACCCAAGTTGAGATGTGGAAACAAAACAATGATGTGGTCATTAAAGTTTTTTTGTCAAAACAACTAACACATATTATATATTATTCAAAATCCTAAAACTGTTCCGTCCAAATTGACGGTATTTCTTAGTTTTTTTTAAAAATAGTAGAGATATATGCTAGTTTCTGTATTTTGAATGAGGATATTTGCTGAAATATCCTTTTTTATATAAAATAGTTGGGGTATATGCTGGTTTCCACATTCTGAATGAGGGCATTTGCTAAAAATACATTTTATCATGGGTATTTAGGACATTTTACAAATCACGTGTGGCGCACGTGAGTTCACTTAATGATCATTTTAATGGTTCCGTCCAAACTTGGGATATTTCTTAGTTTTTTAAAATAGTGAGGAAATATATTACTATTGAAATGAAATATATGCTAGTTACTATATTTTTAATGGGGGCATTTGCTAAATTATCCCTTTATTTTATATGAGTGGTACTTTTGTAAATAATTATGTAGTAAATAAATTTGAAATTTGTGGGTATTATGGAAACTAACAGCAGTTAAGTAAATGAATGATTAATATAATTCCCATTGAAAAATAAATGGTTGAGATTAGATGGTTGAATGAATATCTACAGAATGTTGTCTACAAATGACAACCCCAACAATCATAATATAATATTAGAGATTAGAGAGAGATAATGGGAGAGTTAAAGTTGCACGTGCGATGCACATAAGGTGATAGATTTACAAATGACAACTCCTGTACTCCCCAATATAATATTATTTTTAAAGTAAAAATTTCGATTTAGTCTGGCCTCGAACCTGAGACCTCTTTTATATTAGTTATGCACGGACAATGCACGCCTTAATAAAAAAAATTAAAAATTAAAAATTCTGACGTACTGAGGACTTGAACCTGAAACCTTCTTCATATTAGTTATGTACGTGCATTATACGCGTTGATAGAATCACAACTGACACTAAGGTATTCTCCCATTATAATATTAGAGATGATGCAAACTTTTCAAGAAATGATTTCGGACGTATACATTGGTCAAATTGTAGTTCCCGCTTATAAAATTTTTTTGCAGTATTTTAATCCCCCTCCTATGTTGTATTGTATTACTACTATTATGGATCATCATATCAATCGCGGGTACGGAGAGTTTGATTGAAATATATTTTACTTTACTTGGAGATGAATCTGAAATTAATTGCGACACATTTTTAGCTAGCTTTGAATTGACATTGAATAACTTGTATGATTATTATGATAGAACTTTTGAATCTAGTAGTACAACTAGTATAGTTACTTCTTATTCTTCTACTTCTAGAGGTAAGGGTATGAGTACATTAGAATATGCCACTTTTAATTTACTTGCTCGTATTCAATCAAAAAAACCTAGGACTAATGCACCTAATGAATTAAATTGGTATAATCAGCAAGACAGTGATAGTTCTAGTACTAAGATTGCAGTGCTATATGTTGGGGTTTATGGATCCAATACACGATACTGGGGTTGGAGAAGTCAGATGAGAAGGAGAGTCAAAGTGGGAGCAAAAGGTCAGAAGTGGTTTGAAGCTACACGTAGAGTTGCGGTCGACCGCACCCCCCGACCGCGCTCCAGGCAAGTGTACGGTTGACCGCGCAGTCGACCGTCCCGCTCTATGATTCAATTCTGTAACTTGAAGAGGCGATCGGTTGACCGCGTAGTCAGCCGACCTGCTCTCTGTTGGACTTCGTGCAGTCGAAGGAAAGAACCAGTTGACCGTCATGATGTTGCGGTCGACAGTCCCGACGCTGATTGATGAGCGACTGAGATTAGAGTTGTGGAATCCTATATATATTGTATTGTGTACAATTTTAGGGTTAAGTGAAAAGAAAATAGTGATCTACCAGCTGTCATTAAGAGAGAGGGAGATAGAGAGAAACCCTATACCTTGGTGGTGAGTTCTTGAGAGATTTGTAAACCTAATCTTCATATTTCTAGTAGAAATCGCAGGAGTGCCTCTGCGCGGGGAAGTATCCATTATTTTGGGTGAACCTCGAAAAAATCCTGTGTGTTGCTTTTGGTTGTTCTTTCTTCTCTTGTTTTGATTCTATAGTTCTTGCATCTCATCGTCGTTGTTGAGTTTATACCGCAGTTAGAATTCAACAAAGTGGTATCGAGCTACAAGTTGGTAGTATTGATTGAGATGGGGAACAAGAGTAGAGTCAAGGAGTTCGATAGAACGGATTTCACAATGTGGAAGATCCAAATGATTGCATATCTCTGACAGAAGGATCTAGATGATCTGTTGTTTGGTGTGAATCCAGAAGGGGCAGAGGTTGATCCGGTTACATTGGCGGTCTGGAATAGATTGGATCAGAAAGCACTTGGGTAGATTCAGTTGTCGCTGAGCAGGAAGATACTATTTCACATTGAGAAGGCAAGAACCGCAAAAGAGGCAATTGAGATATTGACAGACATGTTTGAGAAGCCGAATGGAGCGAATCAGATCTTACACCTATAGAAGTTGGTTAATTTAAAGTTGTTAGAAAGGGGTTCGGTTGCTGAGCACATCAACAATTTCTGTATGGTTTGCAGTCAGATAGAATCGTCGGGTTTAAAGTTTGAGGAGAGGGCACAATCGTTGTTGTTGCTATCCAGTCTTTCCGCTAGTTATGGCACAGTGGAGCAGACTATTACAAGCACCATGACTGATACGACAACCCTAAAGGATGTTATAAGCAATATTGTGAATGAGGATGCAATGAGGAAAAGACATGGAGAGACTTCAGTATCATATCCTAACAATACCGTGCTGTCAGTTGACAACCGTGGTAGAAGTAACAATAGAGGGAAGTCACAGAATAGGAATCACAGGTCCAAGTAAAGAAAAGGACATTGCAAAGGTGAGTGTTGGTACTGCAAGAAGCCAGGATACAGGAGATACCAATACGAAGAGTATAAGAAAGCACAAGCAGGGTCACATGTAGCCAATGTGGTAAGTATTGAACCCCGTCTAGATGAATTGTGTTTATCTACTGGATTTAATATTTTGCAAGATGATTGGTATAGATTCAGGTGCTTCTTATCCTTGTACCCCTATGAGGGATGTTTTTGAGGATTACAGGACATGTAATTTTGGTGCAGTTTCAATTGGTAATGGACAAATATGTCTAGTTGTAGGTAGAGGCACTGTGAGAGTGAAGGCTCGCAATGGTGGGCAATTGGTCTTGTATGATACAAGACATATTCCTAACTTGAAGAAAAACTTGATCTCAACTAGCAAACCAAACAAAGAAGGGTTTACAACAACTTTTGGGCATGGAGAATGGAAGGTGACTACAGGTGCCAGGTTGGTGGCAAAAGAAAAGCATGGTGACACGTTGTACTTACTCAGGGGAGGTGATTCATGTGATATCATTGCTACAGCATCAGCAGATAGTTCCTCTTTAATTCTATGGCATGTCAGGTTGGGGCACCTTGGTGAAAAGGGTGTCAAGCAGCTTTGTTTTAGGGATCTTTTGCCAGGGCTGAAGAAGGTTGAGATGGATTTTTTTGAGAATTGTGTGATGGGCAAACAGAAGACAGTTAGCTTTCAGTTGGGTGGGCGTGAGAAGAAGCTTGGGAAGCTAGAGTTGGTACATACAGATGTGTGAGGTCCAGCTCAGGAATTCTCTTATGGTGGTAAGAGATACTTTGTCACAAGAAAGGTTTGGGTTTATGCAATTCGCGAGAAATTAGAAGTTTTTGAGGCATTCAGAGCTTGGAAGGCCAAGGTTGAGAATGAGACGGATTGTAAGGTGAAAGCAATAAAGTCAGACAACGGAAGTGACTACACAAGCAAAGAGTTTGTTAATTATTTGGCAAGGGAAGGTATCAGAGGAATCAAGACAGTTCATAAGACTCCACATGTAACATCTCGAATCCCAAATACAACTGAATTCGAGAGTTCTACAGGATCTTTTCGTCTCATTCGGTACAATTTTACAAGGAATTGAAAATTTTTCACTATACATCAGAGTTACATGAGATTTTATACTTTATATTTTACAGTCGAAACATATACATCAATAATTTACAAATAATGACAGCGGAAGCAATTACAATTTTATACAAAAGATGCAACAATACATAATCTTTGAGCATTGGCTCTCCTTTAACCTTTATCAAGCCAATTATCCTGCATATAAAACTATGGGTACGTCAGTTTATTCAACCGACGATAATTATACATGGCCATCATCTCTATGCCAGAAACAGTATAACGATTCTCATTTCTTAACAAATCACAAACTTGTTCACATATCAAAATAAAGGGAAAATCTTAAAGATGTCGTGTCGTGGTTGTGCACTTAATCCTTAATGCAATGGTTATATTATATGACACTAATGTGCACTTGTTCAAAGTCTATGCATCCCATACTACATAGGTCCGAGGGCAAGCCCTTAATCGTTCTTCATCTTATAGGGTTCAATCCCTCGTCATGACTTAATCTACTACTGTAACTACGGTAAGTATCCTAGATGTTTTCTGACCTACGAACTCATGTCTAGGCGCCCTGGAGGGAATCCCAACGCACTGACACATGACTCATCATGCAGGCATCCTGTGGTAATTCAGCTCCTACCATAGACATGATACCACCCATAGTCTTCAAACACCCCACGAGCGTCGCCACCGGGACGGTACTCTGGAGCAGTATCCACGCCCTATCATGACTCATCATGGGACATCCTGGGATACGCTCTTGCCGCCAATCCAATGGCCCTCATACTCAGTATTTTTTTCTTACTTTCATCACGTATCCACTATGTACTAGTCCTTAGTTTTATTAGAATCATGAACAAAATCAAAGCTCTAGAGTTAGCCTCTCCACTAAACCGAACTTAATCATTCATTCAATATGATCAACCTTGGTCTTTCATTTCGATAATTCATTTCAATCTCTTTCCAATTGCCGGGGGAGACTTAGCTACTCTTTCATTTCAATTCCAATTCACAATTACTAAAAAAATCTGAGCATTTCCAGCTCATGAGTTTATTTTTCATAATCACCATAGATTTTTTTTTTCATGTCCATAGTTCCACAATTATATAACTTTAATAAATTCAAATAAATGATTCACTTCATATTAATTCATGCAAAGAAAAATAGAGTTTACTGTCACAACCAATATTCAACATAAGATTCACAATCTTTATTATAAAACAATTCATAGAATTTCTGAGATGTCATATCTACTGATAATGCTATGAAGTCAATGATTGCTAGGACACTTGATTTCAATTGTACTTGGTCTGTATTAGAGTTATATATTCAGCAAATTCAAATGTCGAATGCTCAGCCACATGATATTCCTAGTTCAAGCTTCGTAAGAGTAGTACCTACACAACAGATGCGGTCTAACCCTGTTCAAACTTCACAACAAAATCCATTGTCCTCACATGAAGACACCTTCACAAACCCGAATTCTACAGATGTTGAGTTGCCACGCCAACCTAGTCCAGTTCATGACTATGTTCCAAATGACACTGTATTTGAACTCTTTCAAAATGCTACAATTAACAACGACTTATTAGACGATGATGAAGAAGAAGAAGAAACAGACGATGAAGTTGATGATAGTGTAGAAAATGATGACAGAGACGAAGATGATGATGTAGCAAATGTAAATCCTACGAACAACAGTTCTAATGAAGTGAGAGCTACTGATAGCTATGCCAATGTTAATGCTCATGTTACCGAGGAGATGACACAAGGTGCTAGAGTACACCAAGTTCCACAAGAGTCATCTGGTTCATCCAATGTTGACGAATTATACATTGGACATGAGTTTGTAAGTAAAGAGTCGATTCAGCAGGCTGTGATGCTGTATTCTATCAAGAAACATCGTGAATTCGTCACATTGAAATCTTCACCGTCATTGTATACTGTTAAATGCAAAATGGCACCTAGAAAATGTACAATTGAGGAGATCGTGCAAGTTTTCCCAGGAGTAAGTGATGGTGGATGCCCTTGGAGATTACGAGCAATTGTTCCAAAAGGCGGGACGAATATTGTGGTGAAGAAGATAGTTGGGCCACATACTTGTACGAATCCCACGTTGAATCAGGACCACTGTAAAGTTGACTTTAACCTTGTTTGTAATTTGATTGTGGGTGTGGGGAAGAAGGATATCGGGTTAACACCGTGGGCAATTATTGAGATAGTGAAAGTACAATATAATTATCAGATTTCATACAAGAAAGCTTAGATAGCAAAACAAAAGGCAATTGAAAGGTTGTATGGTACCTTCGAAGAAGCATACATGCAGTTGCCTTTTCTACTAACAGCAATTCAAACAGCAAATATAGGAACCGTTGTCCACTGAGATAAATATGAGTCTAGTCCTAGTGAAGAAACATTCAAAGGAGTATTTTGGACATTTGGTCCTTCGATTGAAGGGTTCAAGTCTTGCAGACCTGTTATTAGTGTTGATGGAACTCACTTGTACGGTAAGTGTAAAGTAGGGGTGGCAACGGGCCGGACTTGGGCCGGACTTATATAAGCCCGAGCCCGAGCCCGAATTTATTTTTTGGGTCCAAGCCCGGCCCGATTTTGCATCGGGCTTCAAAATACAGGCCCAAGTCCGAGCCCGAATTAACCAAAAAAGCCCATACCCGGCCCGATTTTTTTTGAATAGGGAATTTTTTTGCATGCCCAAAATTAATTCTGCTCATAATAGGAATTTTTTTTTGAAACACTGAAATTCTGAAAACCAGATATGCTCTTCATTTCAGAACGGAAATAATTAATTCTATTGCATGCCCATAATAGGGAATTTATTTTGAATAGGAAATTTTTTTGCATGCCCATAATTGTTGCATGCCCAAATTAATGCCCATTCAGCATTCTTGTGCATTCGCTGTGCATTTACCACAGTGAGAGCATGCCCATAATGCCTATAATTGTTGCATGCATTTACCACAGGTCATTAATTATTTTTTTGCATGCCCATAATTGTTGCATGCCTAAAAAATAGTATTCTGACAATCATAAAACGTAGTACCAAAAATCCTAATTAATGCCCATTCAGCATTCTTGTGCATTTATTAGGCGGAAAAAGGTGAGAGAGGTGAAGGGACGGGGAGTATTTATTAGACTTATGTAAATCGGGTCGGGTTCGGGTCGGACTCATACACATCCGAACCCGGCCCGAAAATGTAATCGGGCTTATTTGTTGAGCCCGGGTCCGAAAAAAATGAAAAAAATCAGGCCCAAGTCCTACTAAAAACGGGTCGGACTTGATCGGGCTCGGATCGGGCTCGGGTCAATTGACAGCCCTAGTGTAAAGGTTGTTTGCTAATTACTATTTCCCCAGATGCCAATGATTGCTTATTTCCATTTGCATTTGCATTGGTTGATGGAGAAAGTATAAATACGTGGACATGGTTCATGAGTTGCATTCGGTATTATGTCACCGATCGCACTGAGTTGTGTGTTATCTCGGATCGTCATGCTGGTATATTGTCTGTTATGGATTTGCAAAATGGAGCTTGGAACAAACCTAATGCATATCATCGTTATTGTATGCATCATTTTGCTACGAATTTCTTTAGTAAATTTGGTAGCAAGGCATTGCGGAAAAATGCCAAAATTATAGCGTGTCAAAACCAACCAAAAAAATTCATGGCCAAACTCGCTGAACTTGAAACCGTCAATGTCGAGGAGGATAATTGGTTGAAAGAGAAGCCGGTTAAGAAATGGGCACTTTATGCAGATGAAGGTCGAAGATACGGCATAATGACTACGAACCTGTCAAAAGTCTTCAGTTCAGTCTTGAAAGGTGTTCGTAGTTTACCGGTAACTGCGATTATTGAGATGATCTTCTATCGTCTAAACTCTTACTTTACTACTCGTCGACAGGAATCCAGTAAGCTTTTATCTGAAGGGACTATTTTTGCTAGAAGAGTACATGAATTGATCGATAGTCGTCGTGAGAGAGCAAACCGACATGAGGTTACAATGTTTCATCATCAACCTGGAGTTTTTTTCGTGAGAACGGGTATACGCATGGTAAGTGGAGAAAGGAAGGGTGGGAACTTGCACACTGTGAATTTGGGTACGAAAACATGCACATGTATGAAATTTCATCTATATCATATTCCATGTTCTTATGTATTGGCAGCTTGTGCATATCGTGCAATTGATCACAAGCCTTTTGTTGATAAATTTTACCTTGTCACGTCATTAGCACAAACATGGGCCCCCGTGTTCCATCCTATTCTAGATCCAGCATATTGGCCTACTATTGATGGACTAAGACTCGTACCTGATGCTAGTTTGCGATGTTCAAGGAAAGACAGGCCTAGATCTATAAGAATTCGCAATGACATGGATGTGAGAGATAGGTCTGGCATGGGTATGGGGATGAAATGTTCAAAATGTGGTTTGCATGGACACAATAAGCGGCGACGCATTAATAGTGGAACTCAAAACAATTAACCATTGTATGCTTGGAACTGTACTTTTTAATTTGGACTTTGTAATTGTACTAAGTGGTATGAGTTTAATTACGAAGAATGAGGTTACAAAGTTTAATTTTGAAAAATCGTTTGTATCCATTTCTTATGTAAAAGTGTGACTGTTGCGTGATGAGTATTGTAAGCAAATATGAAGATTTCATTTTCATAGCTTACACTAGCTTTCCCGAAAAGCGAGTCTAATAAAGATCTCCGCGCTTTCTCAGAAAGCGAGTCTTCAGCCTGTATGTTTTTACAAGTAGACCAAAGACTCGCTTTCTGAGAAAGCGAGTCGAGTACAAAATAACTCGGTGTTTCAAAAAGCGAGTCTGGAGTTCAGCGTTATCCAGAGATCAAGCCTTTCTCTGGATTTCACCTAGCGTACACAGTCGCTTTTCGAAAAAGCATGGAAGTATTAATTAGGCTCGCTTTCTCAGAAAGCGAGTCTTGAGTCTGTTTGTAAAAAAAACATACAAGCTCAAGACTCGCTTTCTGAAAAAGTGAGTTAAGTGAAAACAACCTCGCTTTTTTGAAAAGCGACTGTTGAGTGGTATGTTTTCCAGAGAAACCCTCACCCTTGGAAAACGAACAGCACAACACTCGCTTTTTGAAAAGCGCGGTGTTTACACCTAGACTCGCTTTTTCAGAAAGCGAGTCTTGGGTCTGTACACACAAAACAGCACCAGAATATCTTTAGGTGGGACATAAACCCTCAACAATGCGAACAAACAATTCAACTCCAAACTCCAAACTTCAGCAACCCAACTTCAACAATGCGAACAAACAATTCAACTCCAAACTTATATAACACATACGAACAATTCAACTTCAACCACACATCAATTTCAACTTCACCAACACATCAATTTCTCCAAACCTCACAAATTCACCACATTTCAACTGAAACCAACTCACACAAAGCCACAAAATTAAAACATCACACACCCCATACCAACATTTCATACTTCATATATTCCATATTTTATATCGTGAGCACATGATTGATACAAACAACAAATAACATTAACAAATTAATAATACAAACAAGTTAAACAAAATACAAAGAAGCTTCACGGATCAGGAGTGAAGAATGTGGGAGGTCTCCGTTGCCGTTTACCTCGTGGTGGAGTGGTCTGTGTCACACCGGACATAACTATCGGATCCTCTTCCTCTTGTTGTTCTGTCCCCTCAACTTGAATCTCAGCCTCTTGAACTTCATCCTCTTCTTCTTGCTCGTTTCTAGGACGACGTGGTGGTTTGCAGGCGACTTTCTTCATACGTGGAGCACGTGCACTGGTTCGATGAGCGGGAGTGTTTAGAATAGCATCCAAGGTCGCCCCTCTCCCACAGCGTCAGATTGTGCACGACAAGACGTCAACATCTCGCGTGCGAAGTTCTTAACCACATTGGCGACGTTGCTACTCAACACAGCAGCACTTTTTTTTGCCCATACTCCAAGTCTGGCTCATCTACAAAACATAATAAGTTGAAATATTAAATGCAGTGAATGTATATGTAAACCAAAATACTATAATAACTTTGATGAATACAACGGTACTTAAAAACTTACAATCGTACGAATAGCCATGCCTTCGGTTGAAACATAGGCAAGTTCATTGAATGTAGATTTGCTGGTTCGGCTGCCAGTCTACGTATCAGGACCACCACACCTGCAGGAGCCTGTCCCATCGGAGATATATATCGCCTCATCATCCTCCCGTACCAGCCCATATAATTCTCATGCACGGGTCGAGCAAATGGAGGAATGTTATCAATGATTTCCTCGAACCGGTGCAGATTCCATCTCTCAACATATGTCGAAAAGCTTGCGGCCCAATTATGTCCTGATTGTCGACCCATTTCAGTGATTTAATGTATATCCGCATTAAATGGTTCGGCAACAGGAATCATCTGATGTACACCAAACTGACGAAGCACTCTATTCACATAATAGAACTCAACTGTGCCGAAGTTGATTAATGGTGCTTTCGTCAGCCACAGATCACGCCTGTACAAGGAAATAGGCGGTAGTCGAGTAAGACGCGCCTTCGTGTAGGGATCCACACTATGCAATCATCTGCCAACCTGTCCAACTCATCACGGAAATAGGTCAGGCACCTGTTGGGATTGGCAGTCCATGTAAGATTGCCGGACCAGTACACACCAAGTGGAGGTAACATGTGCTGGTCCTCGGGAAGATGGATCCAGTGGGGTGACTACTTCTGCACTACAGGGCGACCCACGTGAATACGCTCCCAAATCCACACTTGTAGCAATATCATTAGCCCATTCATCTGTACGGAACCAAGACTGCACAAGCACAAACTCCTGTAGAGGGACGCTAAGGCGGCACTACCCCAACTGTATTGACTGACTCGTCCAAGATGTGCAATCAGTGGGAGGTACATCAAGGGACAGAGTGTCCGCTGGAATTTGGGAACAACACCCCTCTAAACAGTGTTAGAATGTAGGCCCTGCAGTAGCACTGGACCTCCTCATCAGTGGAATCATCTTTCAATCGGTTCTTGAATCTATCATTTAACCACTTCAACCGAATTTGTTTTCCATTCACTGTCCCGGCCTCCATTTTGACACCGAGATACCGTTCCACTAAATAATTCGGGTCGAAGTCCATTGAGCCTATCACTGCCTGCCCATCAACTGGAAGGCCGGTGAGTACAGAAACGTCCTGCAGCGACACTGTCATCTCACCAACTGCCAGGTGAAAGCTGTGTGTTTCAGGCCACCGTCTCTCTAGCAGTGCTGTAAGAAGAGGCCGATCGCACTTGATGGAGCTCATCAGTGCAATACCATACAATCCACAATCCCTTAGGATTTGGTGAATCCGTGGGTGCATAGGTAGTGGATGACCCCCACGGAATGTACATTCCTTCGAAGCCTTCCTACACATCATTCGAACGATGCTGCGACTGAAGAGTAAGGAGTGTGGGGTCGAGGGGACCTGTACCTCCAAGGGGAATGTAAGATGAAGAAGGGGCCGGAGATACCTGCCACATTTGGATTACTTGGGACATGTACAACAACAACAACAATTACATCAACAGAGAAATATAACATTTAATTGTATGATAATGAAACAAATCGAATATAGAAAATTATAAGCTTATATTAGTACGCATGGTACCACCACGACGACCACCACGTCTACTACTAGATCGCCGCGAGGGGTCTACTACTAGATCCTTCCCCCACATTTCCCATTGTCCGTGCTATTTTTAAAAAAATAGAGTATCCTACAACTAAAAGCAATCGCTATCAACATTACCAAAATATATAACCAACAAATATAGAACACATACGAACATACAATCATTATTAACTAGATCCAAATTTTACTCACAAATTCGACAATTATCCACTTTTTAAAACTAATACACCTCCACCGACACTATCCAAAATTTACACCCAAATTACCCCCACATTTTATCCCGATTTTTCCACAATTCGACACTGTCCATATTGTACCCCCATAATATCAAACAATTTCTAACTAAATAATTCTACATATATATACAACATTAAAAATATAGAGTTTGAGAAATATACCACAATCTTTAGCCAAGATGCGAACCACTACACCTCCACCAAAATCCTCACCCCCAAATTTGAACAACTACACGACAATCACCCCCAAAATCGAAGCAACCCCCCAAAACGAAGTGGCCAATTGAACGGAGATGAGATATTGAAGTATTTCGGAGTGATTCGACGAAATTTGATTGGTTAAGGGCTTAAATCAGAGCGACAAGATAATGGGTTACGGTTTCGTGACGAAGAGGAGAAGGAAAAAGAGGAAATGAGATCTGTTTGCGAGGTGGGGGGTTTAAGACCCAAACGACACCCGCTTTTTGAAAAAGCGAGTCTGGGATAAATTCCCTCGCTTTTTCAGAAAGCGAGTCTTGGGATGTGGATATTCTACAATCTAACACTCGCTTTCTGAAAAAACGAGGGGATTTATTCCAGACTCGTTTTTTTAAAAAGCGATTAGAACAT
The DNA here is from genome assembly GCA_017893485.1 of Hemerocallis citrina. NCBI lineage: Eukaryota > Viridiplantae > Streptophyta > Magnoliopsida > Asparagales > Asphodelaceae > Hemerocallis > Hemerocallis citrina. The sequence continues at coordinate 48,803 of JACEHZ010000208.1, forward strand.
TTAGGGAATAAAAACAAAAGTAAGGCACTTTGGGAAAAACTTTCAAAAAGTGGTACAGTTTGGGAAAAAATTCCTTAGATATTAGAGATTAGAGATTTATTTTATATAAACATTTTAAAAAATCATTCATAAAAAAAAAACATTTTAAAAGATCTACTTGCTCATTCTGTTCTCTCAACTCTTCCCCCCACACTCTCCTCGGATCCCCCCGCTCCGCCATCGCCATGGCTCCTCCTCCTTCTTCAATCTCCTCCCCTTCTCCCTCCCAACCCTCCGGGTAAGTCCCCTCCCCCAGGTCCTAACCCTCAATTCCCCTACAAACCCTAATCCTCTCTCTTTTTTTTGTTGCAGCAAATCCGAGGTCTCAGATCTGAAGCTCCAGCTCCGCCAACTCGCCGGCAGCCGCACCCCGGGCTCCGACGACTCCAAGCGCGAGCTCTTCAAGAAAGTCATATCCTACATGACCATCGGCATCGATGTCTCCGCTGCCTTCTCCGAGATGGTCATGTGCTCCGCCACTTCCGACATCGTCCTAAAAAAGATGTGCTACCTCTACGTCGCCAACTACGCCCGCAGCAACCCCGATCTCGCGCTCCTCACAATCAACTTCCTGCTCAGGGATTGCAACGACGAGGATCCGATGATTAGGGGGCTGGCGTTAAGGAGTTTGTGTTCGTTGAGAGTTGCTAATTTGGTCGAGTATTTGGTTGGCCCGTTGATTGCGGGGTTGAAGGATGGGAATGGGTATGTGAGGACGGTGGCGGCAACGGGGGTGGTGAAGTTGTATCACATTTCGCGACAGACGTGTCTGGAGTCGGATTTTCCTAAGATGCTCAAGGCCCTTATGTTGAATGACCCGGATTCGCAGGTTTGGTGAAATGTGGATTGTTGATGTGTGATGTGTGGTTCTGGGTATTGAGGTTTTTTTTGTTTATTGGCAGGTTGTTGCGAATTGTTTGTCGTCGTTGCAGGAGATTTGGAATTTGGAGGCAGGGTCGGATGAGGCCTCGAGGGAGAGGGAAGCTTTGTTGAGCAAGCCGGTGGTTTACTATCTATTGAATAGGTAATTCGATTTGATTTTGTTGTTTGCGTGTTGAATCTGTAGATGCAGTTGTTATCATTCTGTATCTGATGATGATGACGGCGGTGATGATGATGGATTCAGGTTCCTCCAAACATGAGATTTTCTATGCATAAATGGTAGTTTTATGAATATCTCTACATTTTGTAAGTAAAGATCATCATCATCATGTGAGCTGCCTCATTTATCTTTGCAACGATGGATTTGTTTTTCAATCATAGCCATATTTGTATTGTCTCTTCATCTGTCAGTTATTAGTGGAATCACACTTTGTGGATTTAGATTCCTCCCGACAGACACATAACCCCTTATTTTGTTGAAGTTTTTCTTAGGCATGTTCTCCAACCATGGAACCTTCTCTTTTAAAGTGGCTCAGGTTGTTGCATTCAGCTTCCACCTTGTCCAAAGCTGTTCAATCTCTAAACTCTTTAAAATTCATATGCAAAGTTGTAGTAGTTGTAAATATTAAAACACTAATTTATAGTCATAGATGTGGTAAGGTTCATTGCGTAAGGATTGGCATATGGAGGAGTGTGCAAATTTAGCATGCTAGGCCAGTGCCTCTGGGAAACTTGAACATTAATGTGTATTCTACTGCATTATAAGGTAATTGTTAAGCAATATCCATGTCAGATGAATTGACCAGGGTAAATGCTACTGATAGTAATTCAGTTCCAGGGCATTTCAGGGGTATTGTAGAAATGATAATGCTGCAAGGAATATATGTGCACGTAATAGCTCTGAGAAAGTATGGTATGGTAGGCGACACTGTAGGGGCATATGTTTTAAAGTAACAGTCCTTACTGAATGTTAAAATAAAGTATAGAGACTTAAAAGAATACTTGATTGGATGATTATAACTGAATACACTGCCTCCGATATATAGACGATTACAAAGCTAATCTGAGTTTATTTCAGATGTGTGACTAAACTTAGGACTACTTTAACACTCCCCCTCAAGCTCGTGCGTAGATATTATCGAAGCCAAGCTTGCTCAAGAAAGTTTGAAAGAGCTTAGGAGGTAGTGCTTTAGTTAGAATATCAGCAAGTTGTTCATTGGACCGGACATATGAAAATGAGATAACTTTCTTCTCCAACTCATCGCGAGCGAAGTGACAATCGACCTCAATGTGTTTTGTGCACTATGAAATGCTGGATTTTCAGAAATATGCATAGCAGCTTGGTTATCGCAATGCAATGGAACTGGAGATGATAATGGGATTGCCAAGCCTCGAAGGAGAGATTTGTGCCATAAAATTTCAGACACCAAATGTCCAATAGCTCGATATTCAGATTATGCACTCGATTTAGCCACAACAGGTTGCTTCTTGCTTTTCCAAGATACCAGGTTTCCTCCAAAGAATATAAAGTATCCACTAGTAGATCGCCTATCATTAACTGACCTTGTCCAGGCAGCGTCAGAATATCCTCGTAAAGAAAGAGAATCAACAGGTCGGAAGAGAAGTCCTTGTCCTGGAGCTTTCTTAAGATAGCGAAGAATGTGAACCACTGCTTCCCAATGAGTGATGGTCGGTGCATGCATAAATTGACTGACTCGACTAATTGTAAAGGCAATATTTGGCCTAGTCACTGAGAGATATACGAGTTTGTCAACCAGCCTGCGATATCGTTCTGGATCAGAGAACAATGCATCATTGGAGGACAACTTAATATTGGAATCTATAGGAGTGTCGCTGGGGCGGCATCTCAACATTCTTTGTCACGGTAAGAATATCAAGGATATGCTTTCTTTGAGAAAGAAAGATATTATCCTTTGTGCATACAATCTCAATGCCAAGGAAATATCGAAGCAGACCAAAATTTCTTGGTTGAAATGTTTGAGCTAACCGTTGTTTGATGTCTACAATACCTTGGGAATCACTGTCCGTTATAATGATATCATCAACATAGACTAACAGAATAACAATGTCTTTGCTTCCTTTCTTTGTAAAGAGAGATTGGTCATAGAAGAAGGATGTCCTAGACATTGGTGCCACAATTCAGCATTAGCAGAAGAATAAAAAGCCGAGACTGGAGAATCTAAGATATATAACCCATGTTTTGGCGAACTTCTCAAACCATGCTTGTGAAGACTGTTTGAGGCCATATATTTTTTTTGAGCGAACGTACAAGATTTTCCCACTGTCTTTCAAAATCAGGAGGCTGAGGAGGAGAGGACGTCGGGAGGTGGAGGACGATCAGGTGGGGAGAGGAAGTTTTGGGTGCGGGTTGGGAGAGGAGGGGACCACGGCAGCTGGCAGAGAGGTGGCGGCGAGCGGGAGGCGCAGGGAAGAAGGGGGTGACCGTCAGGGTGCGGAGGCGGTGGCGTGGAGGGGGAAGAGGCAGGCAAAGTAGGGTGAGGGTTAGGGTTTTTCGGAGGAGGAGGGGAGGAGGATGAACTTTTTTTGTTTCTTTGTTTTTTTGAAAAGAAAGAGCAAAAATCCTAATTTTTTGTGGAAAACTTTTGCGTGTACGTTTTCAGCTCTGATACCATGTTAAAATAAAGTATAGAGACTGAAAAGAATACTTTATTGGATGATTATAACTGAATACACTGCCTCCTATATATAGAAGAGTACAAAGCTAATTTGAGTTTATTTCAGATGTGGGACTAAACTTAAGACTATTTTAACACTGAAAAAGTGAGAGTCTAGTTGTGACTTTTCATCTATAGGGAATGTATATGCAAAATTACATGCTATTTCTCTATGAAATAGGAGTGTTGTTTAGAATACAATCTGTGAAATAGGAGAGTGCTGTATAGGATACAATCTTCGAAGCCTGTGTAACAGGTGAAACCACAGAGTTAACTGAATCTGATCGGAAGATAGATAGTGGCATCATCTTCGTTGTATTAATGCATTATATTGTAATAATTCCTTGTATTGAATAGAGACTTATTGATTTATTTGTTTTGCTAGCTTAGTCTGTAATCTGTATAGTGTTAACATAAAGAAATCATGAATACAAAACAGGAATATGTGAAGGCTGTTACTGATTAAACAAATTAGTTTCTTTAAGTACAATTAATAATTTAGTCAATATTATTCCAAAAAAAGGAAATTTAGTCGATAAAAGGATATGGGACTGACCACGTGAAGTAAGTACGAAAGAAGGGTCTAGTCTCTTAATAATGCCTATGAAATATATATAGAACAACATATTCTCTATACTTCTCACTTAGTTGGTTTTCAGTCTAAGGCTTGGGTTCACAGGGATTATAACATTGGTAGTAAGGTATATTTTCAAATATCTGTCAATATTGATGAGACACACCAGCCCAAATTGGGATTTTTCTACTGTTACTTCGATGAGTCTTATGATGCCTGATAACAATACAAAGTTTTTGGAATCATGTTGGTCATATGATAAGAGTATGAAAATTGCGTCGTAGTTTAATTCAAGAGCATTCAAAGGCAGAAATTTTTCAAGATTTTTATAATCTGTTATATTGTAACGACTACTAATTTCCCTACTGGCATGGCAAGGTCTAAGAGTACTATCTACATCTAATATGTGCTAGGGAGGATGGCAGCTCACCGATATGTCAGTTTGCATTTCTACTTATAATGCACAAAATCATCTATTTGGAACATTGAAGCCATGTCATTGTAGACATGTGTATACACTTGTGCGTGTGACTCATGTATCCATTACTTATTTCTACTTAGTATCCTTGAATTTTCCATTTCAGCATGTAGTGTCGTATCATCTCCGTGTCGGTTTGTCTGTTGGTATGTCTATCGTCATTCTTACATACTTACCTATGTTATTGATATTCAATTTAATTTTGGGTCCAGATTTTGACAGAGTTGATGTAGCGCCCCGAGTTTCACACACTGGAAGCTCGTGACACTTACCCAGAATCTTTACTTCAATGAGTACACAACACAGAAATCACAGGAAATTAAAAACTTACATTACACACGGAAACTATATCCTCCACTTGGATGCTTTTCACAGCTCGAATCCCCTGCTCCATGATCAGCAATCCTGCAATTAACAAACTGCGGGCACGTCAGTTGAATACAACTGACGCAATACGGAGGAAACCCGCAATCTCCAAAATCCTTAATAATCAATATTTGATGCAAAAGAAAAGAAACATGAAAGTCATACAAATATAAATGTCGGTGTATGTCATGACCTAGAATTTAATGTACAACTCATATGCACACCATGCTCTTAATCTAATGCAAACTTGATTTGAAAACATATGCATCCCATATTACATACTTCTCAAATTGAGTTTGTATTCTCCCGATAGGATTCAATCCCTCGTCATGCATTCTACTCTTATACTCTTTTCTGTTTCTGACATTCATCTAGTGACCAGTAGAGTCTGCAGTACATGCGGTCCATTCCCGCTCCTGCAGTCGGATCATGGTCCTTCTTACACTCTGAACGGTAGTGATCACTCTGTTCGTTTAGATCATATTCCTTCTCCACTCCGACAGGATCGTGGTTCCTCTCCATTTCCGGTCAGGCCGGTGATCATCAGGTCTGCCGGAATCATGGTCTTTCTCCACTCCTGCCCCCTACCAAAGTTATCATGAATATAAGGCGAATCGATAGGGCCATCCCTATTCTGCCAAGAGACTTAGAGTTACACTCTTGCTCCTTGTTCGTATTGATAACCCAGAACATAGACGAAAACTTAAGAGTACATCCCTTAAGTAGGACTTGTGATTTACGTCTGCATCCCGTTCTTATCATTAAATCCCAGAAATTAACAGTCGAGATCACGTCGCATGTGTCTTAGATGTGACGCCGCCACACGTGTTCCCTTGACAGGTGAGTACACGCCCAACTAGTGTCTGTTCTTACCAATCATCCTAAATTAATTTCGTAATTCACCAACTTACTCGATTCTAGTTGCTTTATTATCACAACTTCTATTGTCTAAGTTAATTAAACTGTGCTTCTAGTTTCCACTTTCACCCTTCAGCAAGTTACTTAATTAAATTAACTTAATTCACTAACTAGGTTCTAAGTGAATCCAACTTAGTTGAATCTCAACAAGTCTTATCTTGATTTAGTTTGGGTTCAACTTAGCTTTCAAATCATGCTAGAGGTCAGCCCAACGTGCACCACACTAGTGCACTCAATGTGCATAAAACACTACCATAGGTAAATATTCAAGTATGCATACCCGCATACACATGCATACGGTATTCCATCAATTACCGCATTCATGCCTACAATCTCTTCTATACTACCAATAGTTCTTTACTTTACTACAATCTACTTTACTAATCACGAATTTTTAGTTAGCTAAGTATACAACTACAAGTGATTAAACTATTCTACTACAAGTGACTACATGATTTTCTATGAATTACTACAAACAACATTTACTAAGCATATCATACCAACAACTCTATTTTTTATATAACTTACCATTTACCATATATAGATTACTATACAACTAATTCCTTTAATTACGAGATAACATTACCAATTTCTAAACAATACTATGATGAGGACATCAGTTCAAGACGATTCGAGCGTTTCTATCAGCGCATGCGTCGTCTTCGGCAGCTGCTTACTTAGTTTATGATTTTATTTCAGTACCATATTTGTTTCTGGCAATTATAGCCATATGTAATCTTTTTTTGTATTTTTTAGATTTTAAGAATATTTTGAGATTTGTATCAAGATGTATTTTGAACCTATTTATAGGTCTTGAGATTAATGAGAAATGATGCCACTCTTGATTATTGAGTTTTTGCTCTTACCATCTCCTTTGTGTGATACAACTGAGATCTAAATTATTAGGGTTTGTGATAAATCCTAATACAATTTTAGGGTTAGTGATTAACTCTAAAATCTACCCCAAATTAAAAATTTCCTAAATACAAATTCCTAACCCTAATTTTCCAAATCCCCAACACAAACCCTAATCCACTATTCTTCTCCGACCAACCGCCATCCCCCTTCTTCATTTTCTTCTTCCCCCTATCCCAATCCCGATCCCAAAAAGAAAAGAAAAAAAAAAGAAAAGAAAAAAACCAACTCGTCGTCTTCCCCAGTTCCCCCATGCCGCACCCTACTTACGACGACCCATCACCACAACAACCCTCCATCCCCTCGACTTCTTCCTTCTTCTCCCGACCCCGACCAAAACCCTCGCCCCCACATCGACGTCGTCCCCGACTCCTTCCGCAACCCTCATCTCTTCCCGTCGACACCCCTACACCCGCGTCGTCTCCCAACGCCCTCAGCTAGCGCAACCTCCGGCGCCGGCCTGCGTCGCCCCAGTCGATGCCGCCTCCAGGCCATCGGCCAGATCTGTGGCCCCATCTTCACAGTTGTTGCCGAGCTTCTCTCTCTTGCTGCCATTGCCGCTCCTGTTGTGTTTTTAGTTGCTGTCCAACTCTGAGATCTAGCTGGTTTTCTTCGCATTCGGTATATTCTTTCCATTATTAAATATTTGTGTTCTACTGCCCTATTATCTATTATATTATTTGATTTGCCTGTCGTCCACAAAAATAACTGAGATTGAGTGTTCCACATGCTTGAGTATAGTACGAATCAATATTGAACCTATTACTTGCTAAACACTTAGGGATTTAATTATTGATCGTAAGGTTGAATTATTAATTGAGACTGTTATACTTGATTCAATTCTTGAAAACCCATCAAATCTGTTAACGGTTAAAATTTTCAACTTTGATCCGCACTTACATGTTGGTAAAATTAATCCTTTAAGATTCTTGAAAATTCTCTATTTAGGGTTAGTTTTACATCATTTTGGTATCAGAGCCAAGGTTCTTAAAACCTTAGTTCTTGCATCGTAGGCATCAATTTTGCACTCATTTAGGATTGTGTAGTCTTTTATTTATTTTTATTTTTATTTTATTTTAAGTCATTTCAGATTTATTAAAAAAAATAAAAAAATAAAAAAAATAGGACACACGACATCTAGTTCCCACTTTTGGTGAATGCGTCTTCGCAGCACCATCACAGATCCTGAAGAGCCTTTCTTATCCCATCCAAATCACCCAATTAGAAACCCTAGATTTTCCCGACCTGAAATGGACAACCCTGATATCTCCGCTACCCTAGTTGCCATCCAAGCAACTCTTGCCAATATCAATCAGAGGCTTGAGAAAGTGGAGTTAAATCAAACCATTGTCCCTGAGCTTCATGCCAATCGTCAGATCCCTCAAGAGAATGTTCGTGACAATCAACGTCAAGGACGTGATCCTTACGAACAATATAAGAAGAACGTTAAGGCTGACGTTCCCCAGTTTGAAGGCCACATGGAACCCCAAGCTTGCCTCGATTGGATCCGTGCCATAGACCACTACTTTGTGTGGTTTGACATGAGCGAAGCCCTAAAGGTTAAATTTGCCACTATGAAATTGACGGGTAAAGCTCAACAACATTGGATCAATCTTGAACATGCCCACAGAGGCCGAGGCCTGACATCCATAGCCACTTGGGAGGCCATGAAAGAGAAGCTCACTGAGAGATATGTACCGTTATCGTTCCATACCTGATTGCTAGATTCATGGAACCAACTTTATCAAGGAAGTAAATCCACACAAGAATATGTTGATAAGTTCGATGACTTCCTTATTCGGTGCAATGCTTTAGGTAAAGAGAGTGAAGAACAAATTCTATCTAGGTTCAGAGCTGGACTATGAGCTGACCTTAGGAACGAGCTAATCTATAGAAATGTGGACTCAATAGCGGCAGCCTACGCCCTAGTCCTCGATATGAATTCCCTTAAAGCTAGTTCTCATTCTAGGTCCAGCGACTCGAGAGATCATTCCTCTAGAATAACCTCTACTGACCCACCTAGACCTAAGCCTCCCTCTCAGCACACCAACAAATCTTACCTCAGCAAACCTAATTCAAATTTCAATTCACATAGAGATGAACATAAGGGTAAGAACACCGAAAGAGATTACACTAAGATTGACCCTCTCACTAAGTGCTATAAATGTAAGGGATATGATCATGTTGCTAGCAATTGTCTCAGCCCCGTAGGATCATTATAGTAGAGGGTACCGCTGTCATTGCTGACAACTCTGACAATGAGTTTTCTTATGAGCCTGTTGAAGGCGATGACTTCGGTGAAGAAGAGGATGACCAGTATCTCCACTGTATTCGGTCTATCCAATCACCTTACTTGAATGTAGTCAGATGTGCTTTGTTCCAACCAAAAGAAGAAGATGATTGGAAGCGCACTGATATGTTCCACACCTTTACGACTATAGGTGGCAAAAACTGTAAGGTAATTGTTGACAGTGGGAGTTGCGTCAATGCTGTCTGTTCTGCGGTCTTAGTGAAGACCGGACTTAAGGCTGAACCCCATCCACGTTCATACAAAGTATCTTGGATTGATGCGACAGCACTCCAAGTAACACATCGATGCTTGGTCTCTGTGGACTTCAAAGCTTACAAAGAGGAAATTTGGTGTGATGTACTCAAAATGGATGTGGGTCAAGTCATTTTAAGGAGACTTTGGTTATACGATCACGATGTGACCATATATGGTCGATCCAATCAATGTGTGTTCCAGCACGGTGGACTAAAAATAAAGCTCATACCCGTGAGACCACGAACTAGTCCAGCTGAAACAACACCTGCTCCCTCGAGAAAGGGCAAAGAAGTAACGTATATGGGTGAAAAGGAACTTATGAAAGAAATTGACAAATGGGCTACCATTCTTTTACTCACAACGAGAGAAGTCCCTAAAGATCCTAAGTCACTCATCCTGCCCCAAGTTACTTCTGCCCTACAGGAATTTGCAGATGTGTTTCTTGCTAACCTCCCCAACCAGTTGCTCCCGTTGCGCGACATCCAACACGCTATTGATCTTGTTCCGGGAGCGAGTCTTCCTAACTTGCCACATTATCGGATGAATCCGACAGAGCATGCTGAGTTGAAAAGGCAAGTTGATGAGTTATTGGCAAAGGGCTTCATCAGAGAAAGCTTAAGTCCTTATGCTGTTCCTGCTCTATTGATGCCAAAGAAAGATGGAACCTGGCGTATGTGTGTGGACAGCCGTGCCATAAACAAGATCACGGTGAAATACCGTTTTCCCATTTCTCGTTTGGATGACATGTTGGACATGATGTTTGGTGCCGCAATCTTTTTCAAGATTGATCTTAAAAGTGGCAACCACCAAATACGTGTTCGTCCTAGTATGAGTGGAAGCCACCTTCAAGACGAAAGATGGCCTGTACGAATGGATGGTCATGCCATTTGGAATGACAAATGCCTCGAGCACGTTTATGAGAATCATGACGCAAGTACTCCGTCCCTTTATGGGCAAGTTTCTTGTGGTGTACTTTTGATGATATCCTCATTTACAGCCGATCCGTTGGGCAACATCTTGACCATTTGAGATAGGTCTGTGGTGTTTTGAGGAAGGAACAACTTTATGCTAATCCTACCAAATGTACCTTCCTCTCCGATCAGACTATCTTTCTGAAATTTATTGTGTCTGCCAGAGGAGTATCTGCTGACCCAGAAAAGATACGAGCTATTACAGAGTGGCCTGAGCCCCGCAATATTCGTGATGTGCGGAGTTTCCCTGGCCTAGCCACCTTTAATCGTCGGTTTGTGCAAGGATTTAACATGATCATAGTTCCGATAACTGACTGTTTGAAGAAAGGTGAGTTTGTCTGGTCGAAAGAAGCCACGAAAGCTTTCGAAGAGATCAAAAAGAGAATGACTCAGACACCTGTCGATGTTGCCTGATTTTACTAAAGTCTTCGAAGTAACGTGTGATGCTTCTGGTATTGGCATAGGTGGAGTCCTCAGTCAAGAGAGTCATCCTGTTGCTTATTTTAGTGAAAAACTAAACGAAGCAAAACAAAAATACTCCACCTATGACAAGGAGTTCTATGCGGTCATTCAGTCACTTCGCTATTGGCGACTTTATCTCCTACTACAAGAATTCGTTATCTTATCAAACCATGAGGCCTTAAGATTCCTTAATTCTCAACAAAAGTTGAATCCGAGACATGCTAGATGGGTAGAGTTCTTACAAGAATATTCATATACCATTAGGCACACAAAAGGAATTGATAATAAGGCCGCGGATGCGCTAATTCGTTGTCACATGATCTTATCTACTCTGCGCACCGAAATCATTGGTTTTGAGAGATTGAGAGATGAGTATGCCTTCTGCCCAGATTTTCACGAGATCTACACTTCTTTGAAGGATGGCATAACTCGAGTGATAGATGATTATATTTTGAAAGATGATTATCTCTTCTATCGCTCCAAACTGTGCATTCCTAGTACATCTTTACGAGAGTATTTTGTTTGGGAATTGCACGCTGGTGGCCTTGCTGGACATTTTGGGCATAGCAAGCTCATTGATGCTGTGGAACATAGGTTTTACTGGCCGAAGCTAAAGAGAGACGTTGTGAGACTTGTTAACAGATGTCACACCTGTCAACTTGCCAAACAACAAAAACAGAACATAGGCCTGTATACTCCATTACCTGTTCCCAGCCGCCCTTGGGAAGACGTGAGTATGGATTTCGTGTTAGGCTTACCGAAAACACAAAAGAAACACGACTCCATTCTTGTCGTCGTGGACCGTTTTTCTAAAATGGCCCACTTCCTCCCGTGCTCGAAAACTTTCGATGCATCCCGTGTAGCTCAAATCTTCTTTGATAATATTGTGAAGCTACATGAGTTACCAAAAACTATTGTGTTTGATAGGGATGTGAAATTCACGAGCTATTTTTGGAAGACCTATGGCACAAGTTGGGTACAAAATTGAAGTTTTCGTCAGCGTACCACCCACAGACAGATGGACAGACTGAGGTTGTCAATCTGAGTCTTGGCAATCTCTTACATACTCTTGTGGGAGAGAACTTGGGAACATGGGAGTTAAAATTAACGGTTGTTGAATTTGCTTATAACACATCTAGGAATAGAACCACTGGCATGAGTCCACACGAAGTTGTACATGGTTATCGTCCTAGGCAGCCCATAGATCTTGCTCCCATGTTAGAACATCACCGAGTCTCCGAGTCTGCATCTGCATTTGCATCCCGCATTCATGACTTATATAGAGAAATTTCCAAAAAAATTAATGAAAATAATTTTAACTACACGTTAAGAGCTGATATTAGAAGGAAGTTTAAAACTTTTAATGTGGGTGACGAAGTGATGGTTCGGATTCGTCCGGAACGGTTTCCAGTGGGATCCATTAAGAAATTGAATGCACGTGCTGTAAGCCCATTTAAAATTCTTCATAAAATCAATGATAATGCCTATGTTGTTGACCTCCCCGAAGACTTTGGCATCAGTAAAACTTTTAATGTTGAGGATCTAGTACCCTATGAAGGCCCAGAATTTAACCCTAGAAATCCTCTTATAGATGAGCCTACCCTGCAACCTAATGGTGAGATTCCCCCATTACCTCAACTACCAGATACTACTTACCCATCGACAGAAGAATTTGATAATATTTTAGATGATCAGATAATCTCTACTAGAGATGGTGGTACTCATAGGTATTTGGTAAGTTGGAAAAACAAGCCGGAGTCGGAGAACACTTGGATAGATCGTGGAGAGCTCCAGCGCTTGGATCCAGACCTTTTGGAGCACTATGACAGGAGGACTGGTTTTGACTCGACTGGGTCGAGCCCTCTCCCACCCGGGAAGAATGATGAGGACATCGGTTCAAGACGATTCGGGCGTTTCTATCAGCGCAGGCATCGTCTTCGGCAGCTGCTTATTTAGTTTATGATTTTATTCCATTACTATATTTGTTTCTGGCAATTATAGCCATATGTAATCTTTTTTTGTATTTTTTAGATTTTGGGAATATTTTGAGATTTGTATCAAGATGTATTTTGAGCCTATTTATAGGCCTTGAGATTAATGAGAAAGGATGCCACTCTTGATTGTTGAGTTTTTGCTCTTCCCCTCTCCTTTGTGTGATACAACTGAGATCTAAATTATTAGGGTTTGTGATAAATCCTAATACAATTTTAGGGTTAGTGATTAACTTTAAAATCTATCCCAAATTAAAAATTCTCCAAATACAAATCTCTAACCCTAATTTCCCAAATCCCCAACACAAACCCCAATCCACTATTCTTCTCCTACCAGCCGCCATCCCCCTTCTTCATCTTCTTCTTCACCCTATCCCAATCCCGATCCAAAAAAGAAAAGAAAAAAAAAATCCAACTCGCCGTCTTCCCCAGTTCCCCCATCCCGCACCCTACTTCCGACGACCCATCACCACAACAACCCTCCATCCCCTCGACTTCTTCCTTCTTCTCCCGACCCCGACCAAAACCCTTGCCCCCACATCGTCGTCCCCGACTCCTTCCGCAACCCTCATCTCTTCCCGTCGACACCCCTACACCCGCGTCGTCTCCCGATCGACACGACGCCCTCAGCTAGCACAACCTCCGGTGCCGGCCTGCGTCGCCCCAGTCGACGCCGCCTCCAGGCCATCGGCCAGATCTGTGGCCCCATCTTCACAGTTGCTGCCGAGCTTCTCTCTCTTGCTGCTATTGCCGCTCCTATTGTGTTCTTAGTTGCTGTCCAACTCCGAGATCTACACTGGTTTCGCATTCGGTATACTCTTTCCATTATTAAATATTTGTGTTCTACTGCCTTTTATCTATTATATTATCTGATTTGCCTGTCGTCTACAAAAATAACTGAAATTGAGTGTTCCACATGCTTGAGTAGAGTACGAATCAATATTGAACCTATTACTTGCTAAACACTTAGGGAATTAATTATTGATCGTAAGGTTGAATTATTAATTGGGACTGTTATACTTGATTCAATTCTTGAAAACCCATCAAACCTGTTAACGGTTAAAATTTCCAACTTTGATCCGCACTTACATGTTGGTAAAATTAATCCTTTAAGATTCTTGGAAATTCTCTATTTAGGGTTAGTTTTACATCATACTAACTAGGCATTCATCACTAACACTTCTAGTCTATATAATTTGCTACGTGTTAATTACTAAACAAATAATTAAGAATAGAACATGAGTTATAAGCAAGTAAAACAACACTAACAATACTTTATTTAATTTCTTTTCATGATATTTTAAATTAACACATCAACAACCATTCATGCAAGTTGTAGCTTTTTAGAATAGGAAATAGCAAGCATCAATCATTCATTCCATATATAAAGAAATATAATAATAAAATACATGAGGTATGAAGAATACCCACTTTTACTTAGTGAAAAAGTCTTCAATTGCCTTCTCCTCCTTGCTTCCCTTGATTCTTCTTTGACTTCTTGCTCCAATAATAGTAGTAGTAAGGTAGTATGGTAGTAGTAGTAGGCAGTAGTAGTAGAAGTAGTAAGCAATAGTAGAAGTAGTAGTAAAAGTAGGGAGTAGTAGTAGGTAGAAGTAAGCAGCAGTAGTAAACAACAGTAGCAGCAGTAGTAAACATCAGTGGTAGTAGTATTAGTAAGCAGTAGTAGTAGTAGGTAGTAAGAGTAGTAGTAGTAGTAGACATATATATAGAGAAAAGGGGTGGAGGGGGCTGCCGGCTGCAAAGAGAGAAAAAGAGAGAGATAGTGGAGTGTAGGAATTGGTGGAAAGGTGTAGAAAGGCTTAGGTGTCCCCCCTTTTTGCATTAAACCCCTATGTTTTAACTAATTGCTTTTTAACTCCCAATTAAGAATTGTTTTGTTGGACTGGGCTTTTTTTTTTTTTGTAAACAATGTTGGGCTTTAAGGCTAAAAAAAATTATAGCAATACTAATAGTATATAATAATACTAATAGTATAGGTTAACAAATATAACAATAACTATGTATGATAAGATAACAATAACAATGTATATGTATATTTTTGTTTTAATATAAAAGAAAAAAATGTTATTAACCTTGCATACTAGGGGTATTATAGTTGAGTTACATTAGAGAGTGTATTTGAACAGGGAATAGGGGTTCAACCAAATTGTATGATTTATGGGAGTTTGTTTTGGTTGGCCTTCGTTTTGTACTTATCATGGTTAACATCAGGGATGAACATAATCCAATCTCATGGGTGCAGATGTACTTGATATGGATTTAAGAAGGTGCTAGAAGTGTTTGCTGGTGCTGATGAGGTTGAAAAGTAACTTTGTAATATCTTAAATTATGTTAAACCCAGCAGTGTTTAGAGCATCTACTCTAATGAACTTTGTTGAGAGCCTAAGACTATACTTTTGAAAATTAATATAGGGAAGATAAATGTAATTGCTCCATACATGGATTTCTCGAAGTCGTATTGCAATGGATTATGAGAATAAAGGAAGGTCTAGTGGAAAGAAGCTTGAGAATGTTTAAATGAGCCTCACTAACTGGTAGGCAAAGGGAAAAGGATGGATATCCATGACGAAAAACAATTAAAATCTTCAGGTTAATTAAAAGTTTCTATTTTTCTTTTAATTATAAATTTTTTATGTATCATTTTTACACTAAGGAAAACTTTGAATAGGTTGAGTAAAGCTTATTTGTTATGTTGTCTGCAACAAATTGTTCTTACTACCCAGAAATGCTATTCTCCTCTCTCTCTCTCTCTCTCTCTCATGAGTATGTGTGTGTGGGTCTGATGTCACAAGTTACTGTGTCACTGTGTCATTTACTATCTATTCTATAAACAACATCTAAACTTTTTATTTGTTTATTTTCTTCTTCAATTTACAGAATCAAGGACTTCAGTGAATGGGCACAATGCCTAATACTTGAGCTGGTATCTAACTATATTCCAGCGGATAACAATGAAATATTTGACATAATGAATCTCCTTGAGGATAGGCTTCAGCATGCAAATAGTGCTGTCGTTTTAGCTACAATCAAGGTGTTTCTGCATTTGACAATGTCCATGACTGATGTTCATCAACAGGTATCAAACAAAAATTCTAAACCCTCTTAAAGTTTATTTGCACAAAGTCATCTTAGTGGAGTTTAAAGTTCAGTCATGATGATAAAACAGATTTTGTATAGTAATAAAAAACACTTGCACAAAGCTCATTGGGTGACTGGAATTGTGCATGGATGGGCATTGTTAGAGGAAGGACCCTCCTGTGGCATGAACACCACAGTGCATTAGAATCATAACAATCATGGCATGCATCCTTATGTCGACAATTCGCTTTATATTCCTGCAGAGAATTCTTTTTATATTCCTGCAGACAGTTCTCTTTATATTCCTGCAGTTTATTTGCAATATGTCATGCTACTGCGCGATTATGCTGTTCAATAAAAAACACAGGAGCTTTAGAACCTGATAACCATAACAACCACTACTATTGGTTGGACCGTACCACCATGACTATGTGACCTTAGGATGTTATGAGTCTAATGACGTCTTTCCAGTGAGGTTCTTTTCCTTGTTGAATGGATTGAGAACTTCAGCTCACTGGACTTGGAATGTCTGAATGAATTGCATAACTGAAGTGTTAAGTTTCACACGGAAATGATCCCATAGAAGCTCTGATCAATTATCCTCCTTATCTATGCACTGATTCTACTTTTAAATTTATTTTAGTCCATTAGTTTTTACGTGTTATTTATTCCTTGTCCAGATGATTGCTAACCCTAAATTAAATTATGTCGCATTCCCTTTCTTCTAGATTCTATCTTTGTTTAGAAAAGTTGGACTGGGTAGCAATTAGCATGCACGGTGACTGTATACCTAGCTCCAAGCTTACTAAGATAGTTCTGAGAGCCTTATTTTGCGTATAGTTGATTTTGCTTGGAACTTATTGTGGCTCATTGAGGGCCAGTGTCTGGTTTTGTGGTTAACAGCTACAGCTTAGACCAATTCTTAGTGAGCTTTGTTTGCTGTGTCTATCTTGAGAGGAATAGTCATACAGATAATATGATGTTTTTGTGCTCTAGTTTTCTCTTTCTCCACCAGAATTTACATGCTGTTATAATCTATTCCCAGCTTTTTACTCTTGTTATATGTTGAAAACACTCTTTGCTGTGTTCTTTTTCATATCCAAGATTTCCTATATTTTATGTATTTATTTTATTATTATTATTATTATTATTTGCTGCTAGAAAATATTTGTAAAGATATGCTGATTGCTTTTGTTGCTATTCTGTCATATAAACACGGTTCTTAGATTTTCAACCAAGTTAGGGGGTTGATGTCAAGTTAATAGCCAGTTGTGGAACATCAATCACATATTTATGGAATTTAAAACTCTTATCAGATATTGATGGAGTTTGCTATTCCATAGCCGATCTGGTGATTGCATACAATGTTATAATGCTACAGTGATGATGATCTTAAAATTTCAGTGTCAATCAATAGTTTAAATAGAACTTCTTCGTCTGGAATTATATCTTATATTGTGTCTGGTGTTTTTCTTTTATCTTTGTACTGTTTTTACCTTTTTTTGCAGTGATTGTGTACAATTGGAGTATATCTGTAAACTCTTTATATTAAAATTCATTTATCAGATCTCTCAAGCTATTCTTGTAATCTAGCAATTGCAGATGTACAGAGAAGTTTTTTTTCGTAATTTTAATCACTTTCTTTTGTTGCTACTATTCAAAATTCATAACATTGATACAGTTACTTTGTATTATGTAGTGAATATGATAGTATCTTATACTTTTGTGCTTGTCAGTATTTATTTTTCATTTTTATTTGTGGGGTGTGTGTTGGGAATAGGCCATAACCCGATACAAATGGGTTTTGAACCCCAGACCTGTTGCCTACTTGCTTATACATTACTACTGTAGTATAACAGTGCTTAGTGCTTGCTCAGTTAGCTTTATAGATTTCTGTTTGGTACTGTATGTGGATGCTAGATATCCCAAAGCTTTGTCTGGGAATCTGTTCACTTTCTTTAGGTGCTACTGGTCAACATTCATATGATTGATTTCAAGCTGCAATGATGAGGATTTGTGGTTATTTGCATTCAGTAGTGAATATGATATTATTTCTACTCCTTCGTGCTTGTCAGTTGTTACTTTGGTAGAGATCATCTATTCTTGTGTTTTGGAGAACTTTTGTTTGGTACTGTATGTGGATGCTAGATAACCTGGAGGCTTTACTTCTTTTGATCCTTTATTTGCTGGTTACTGCTTAATTTGTAACTGCTAATCGAACTCTCTTAATACTTTTCCTTCTGGTAGGTTTATGAACGTATCAAGGCACCTTTACTTACCCTAGTGAGCACGGGAAGTCCTGAACAATCTTATGCAGTATTAAGCCACCTGCATTTGCTGGTGATGCGAGCTCCAATGCTTTTCTCAGCAGACTATAAGCACTTTTATTGCCAATATAGTCAGCCATCATATGTGAAGAAACTGAAACTTGAGATGTTGACTGCTATTGCTAACGAGAGCAATACCTATGAAATTGGTAAAGTTTTCCGTTTTGTACTTTTGGAAGGGTATAGAGATGATTTTTTACTAGTGCATCTGAAAACTTCTCATTAGCTGTTATTCTCTTAGTGCGGGATTTGTAACATTGACCTTTTTGCAGTGACCGAGTTATGTGAGTATGCTGCAAATGTTGATATTCCAATTGCACGCGAGTCAATTAGGGCAGTTGGAAAGATAGCACTACAGCAGTATGATGTCAATGCAATAGTTGATAGGCTTCTTCAATTTTTGGAGATGGAAAAGGATTATGTGACTGCTGAAACATTGGTGAGTAGCTCAAAATATTTCGTGTTTTTTTTATTTTCTTGGAATACTAGCAACATTACTAGTTCGGCACCGGGTTTATTTGAATTGATGATTTTTCTTGCCTTGGTTTGGGGGATAAAATTCACAGGTATTGGTCAAGGACCTTTTGAGGAAATACCCTCAGTGGAGTCATGATTGTATTGCAGTTGTTGGCAACATCAGCAGCAAGAATGTTCAGGAACCAAAGGCGAAATCAGCTCTGATATGGATGTTGGGAGAATATTCTCAGGATATGCACGATGCTCCCTACATTCTAGAAAGTCTTGTGGAGAACTGGGATGAGGAGCATGCAGCAGAGGTAATTTGGTTTTGAATTAGGAATGTTGGTTCAATTTATACTACCATATTTTGCAGGATGACCTTCCAAAAAGTTCGTAGTATTGTTATTTGTTTGACATGAGTTCACATGACCTACATGAGGCTCAAACCTAGACCTAACTTAAATGCGCATGTGTGCGCACATGGGCTTAGCGCTAGCACTGTCACAAAAATCCGACACCCGGACCCGACCCTATTGTGGGTCAGGTCCGGGTCCTAAAATAGGATCCGTTGCATTTTCGGGTTTGATCTGAGTCCGCTCAAAATGGACCCGAGCCGAACCCGGACAAAAAAACCCTAACCTCCCAAAAAAAATACAAGGATAAGAGAAGAAGCAACAACCCCACTATTCCCCACCGGACCCGGTGGGTAGCAATTTTTTTACCTGGACCCGGACCCAGACCTAGTTTTCACGGGTCTGGTCTGGGTCCAATTTTTTGGACCTGTAGAGGAGCAAGTCCTGGTTCAGGTAGTGCAGGACCCGAACCCAACGTGACTCGATACCAGTGCTACTTAGTGCCTTTAGTTACTAACAAGTTGAATTTGGGTTGGGTCCTATACATTTTACTTCAAATCTCTTGATGTGGTCTTAGGGTCTTTAGTTACTAACAAGTTGAATTTTGGGTTGGATCCTGTAAATCCTACTAATGTAAATCTTAATAATCCTACTTCTGATCCACTTGTAGATTCAAACATATTAAAGCATGTAGTTAGAAGGTTTTGATGGATAATACAATATCCACTTCGGATCCATGAAAATTTGATGGATTCAAACCCGAAAATTCAGGCTTCCTGACTGGTCACTCTTCATGGCGCCCCTAGCCCAGGGAGATAGCGGGCTTGGGTTTAGGGTGAGGAGGGGGAGAGGAAAATGAGAGAGAAATAATATTCAATCACTAACCCTCATAAGGCAGCAAGAACTATCCCAACTAGTGGCATAGCTAGAAATTTTCGGTAAGGTGGGCAAAAGTTGTACTTTTGTATATATACACATTCCTTGCACGTTCTTTTTTATCTTTGTAAGAGCTTGATTTTCTGTTTAAAGAAAATCAATCTTTAAAGTTAAATAAAATTGGATGATTTTTTACAGTTCATATGGCCAAGCAACCCAACTCTGTACGAAGTATACTAGAGATATCAGAGATCTGATATAAAACAGCATTGAAGAATCCAATAATACAAAACAAATAATTTCAAACAAATTCCGTAGATTTCAATATAAAAAGCTAGTGTAATGATATATTGCTAGTATGGTCATGATAATTAAAGTAAATATATTACTTAAGATTGAGGGAGAAATTCGGGACTCTAAACATTTTAGCCTTTATTAAGAGATTGCCTTGAAGAATCTTATTCTTTTGTTTTTTGAACAAGGCCATAGCCACTAACCCATCTCACACATCTACACTCTTTCATCCCGTAAGTGCAAGCATGCCTCGAATGCCTGACCCTGTCGCTAGTGGCTCCGCCCCAACCTCTTGTACACTAGCAAAGAGGCTTACCGCTAGACTACTAGGGAAATTGCGAATAACCTGAAGAAGTTATACTACTTATAAATCAAAATGTTATATATCTAAACTCACACAAATTTCCAATGTGCTGTGGGTCCCACATTCCATTCGTTTCTTTTAACTCAGTTTACCGACTTGGGCCGTTGGTTAACCTGATTCTATGAGATATGGTGGGAAATTTGACTAAGAAGCTTGATTTTGTTATTCCTCAAGACTACCACCTCTTGAATTTCTCAAATTCTAAGTTGGGGAATTGCCCACCATAGTGTGCATGTGCATCCGCCCCTGATGTAGCACCCCAAGTTCCGCACACTGGAAGCTCGTGACACATACTCAGATCCTTACTTCAATGAGTACGCAACACACGAAAGCACAGGAAATTAAAAATTTCATTACCTCAATAATATTACATTTATCCTTCACTTGGATGCTTCCTGATAGGCCGGTGATCATTCAGCCTCGTCGGAAGCGGTGGTTTTTCTCCACTCCCGAGCCATACCAAAAGTTATCCAATCATAAGGTGGACTGACATGCCTTTCCCTACTCCACCAAGAGATGGAGTTTAACTCTTGCTCCTCATCGTATTGATAACTCAGAACATAGATGGAAGCTTAAGGGTTCATCCCTTAAGTTCTGACAGGACTTGTGACTTACGTCCGCATCCCGCTCCTATCACTAAACTCCAGAAATCAACAGTCGAAACAATACTGCACGCGTCTCAGACGAGCCACTGCCGCACATGTTCCCTTGACAGGAGAGTACAACGTCCAGCTAGTGCTTGTCCTTATAACAATGTCACATAAACTAGAGCTACTGCAATCGAGAACTTGGTAAACATCATATAACAAAATGTCTATTAACAAACTCTTTTGAATCCGTTCCAAGGGTTATTCGAACCCAAATAATACCAACTCGCACATCCCAACATACGACTATATATCATGTCTCATACTTGAACATATACTTGCCTTCCATTGCACACTCATATGCGCAAACTTAAAATATAATCTTACACAACTCACTACATATCATAACATAAATTAAGAGCTTATAAACAACATTTCTAAGGTTGTTAAGAAGTTCTAAAGAGATGACAACTTACATATGCCCAAAACAGCAAGTTCAAATCTAAAATGCAGTTCTTGCAACTTCTAAAAATCACCAATAATCACCCTCTTGTTGGAAGTTAGATATCTTAGGTTTTAAAGAAAGGTCAATGAGTCTACTATAAGTTCTTAGTTGGGAGTTTTCTCAAAATACTTCATTTAAAAGGTTAAATTAATCAATAACTGAAAGGTGTACAAATTTTTAGCAACTAAAAATTGCTAACCAGTCATGAGTTCAAAATTAATTTAAAATACTAAATAATGTTCAAAATTCATAAAATTTGGTGAGCATGTTATAGACACATACATGTATCACATTAAAAAATTTCAACTTGAAATACTACATAGTTTGAGAGAGATGAATTTTTGAAGTAGAAGTAGTAAACTAGACAGAATCACAGCTCAACTTAAAATACTAAATAATGTTCAAAATTCATAAAATTTGGTGAGCATGTTATAGACACATACATGTATCACCTTAAAAAATTTTAACTTGAAATACTACATAGTTAGAGAGAGATGAATTTTTGAAGTAGAAGTCGTAAACTAGATAGAATCACAGCTCAACCTACAGTGGTTTCGGATTTTATGAAAATAGCAAATATTATCCAATAAGTATGAAATTTGGTGGAGGGCTCTAAATACATATAAGATGCTACTATAAAAATTTTAACCATAAATTCCTCATATTCAAGGAGTTATGATTTTTGGAGTTGAAGATAAATTTCAAGGAAGGAAAAAATACAAACTTTTTATGCTATTCTCAAAATAAGCATACACTTCATGCACCATACAATTTCATGCCATCTATATTAAGGAAAGAGTATAAACTACTCACAATTTAACAACCAAGAGAGTTGGAGAACACCCACCTCAAAGTGTAGACAAGAAATGAAATTTCCAAGCTCCAAGCTCCAAGTATGCTCTTCTCCTACTCCTAGCTTGTTTGCTTCTTTTCTTGCGTAATTAGCTTCTTAGAAATATTTAGGGAAATTGGAATGAATAATGGAGTGAAAAGTAGTATAGAAATAGGCTAGAAATTAGTATGAAAATGGACTAAGGAAAAGGTAGGAAGAAGAAGAAAATGAGAACTAGGGTTTCTTTTTACATATACACACATATATATATATAGAATGAGGGGGAGGGTTGGCCGGCAATTAAAAGCTAGGGTTAGGGTTGGAAGAGTGTGGGTGAGTGTAGAAGACTCTAGGGATGCTTAGGTGTGCCGCTAATTTTACACAAACCCCTAGATATAAATAATTACACATAACCCATATTCCAAGTCAACAATTGTAGGCTCACTTCAAGTCAAGAATTGTGGGCTTCAACATGCATTTCTAGTTCATATGTTTAGTGTGTAGTGTGTGTACAATATATATAATAGTAGTATGTATGTTTATGAAACATAATTTGTATGGTTAGCCTCATAGGTTAAATTCATATAGAGAAATTAGACTTGGATGCCCCAGTTAGAGTCGAGTTTAGTTTGGATAGTAAGATGGTTATAACTTATATTGTTGTACTCCCAGCTTATGTTTATGATCTCCCTATATCCGGAACTATTTTAAAGGAGTAATGTAATATCCCCAAAATAATTAACAATTATTTTGTATCCTAAAATAATTAACAATTATTTTGTACAACAATATTTTGTATATAAATATTGTTGCATTATATATTGTTATTTTATATTTGGCATATGAATGTTGTTGCATGTGAATTGTGCACATTCTTGTATATGTTGTCATGTACACATAAGTTGTATGGTTTTGGATTAACCCAATTAAATTCATATGAATTTAACCTATGAGGCTAACCATACAAATTATGTTTCATAAACATACATACTACTATTATATATATTGTACATACACTCCACACTAAACATATGAACTGGAAATGCATGTTGAAGCCCATAATTTTTGACTTGAAGTGAGCCTACAATTGTTGACTTGGAATATGAGGTATGTGTAATTATTTAAACCTAGGGGTTTATGTGTAAAATTGGAGGGACACCTAAGCTATATGTAAAATTGGAGGGACACCTAAGCATCCCTAGAGTCTTCTACACTCATCCACACTCTTCCAACCCTAACCCTAGCTTTTAATTGCCGGCCAACCCTTCCCCTCATTTTATATATATGTGTGTGTATGTATAAAGAAACCCTAGTTCTCATTTTCTTCTTCTTCCGACCTTTTCCATAGTCTATTTTCATACTAATTCCTAGGCCATTTCTATACTATTCACTCCATTATTCATTCCAATTTTTCTAAATATTTCTAAGAAGCTAAAATTAAGCAAGAAAAGAAGCAA
This sequence comes from Hemerocallis citrina, assembly GCA_017893485.1. Lineage (NCBI taxonomy): Eukaryota > Viridiplantae > Streptophyta > Magnoliopsida > Asparagales > Asphodelaceae > Hemerocallis > Hemerocallis citrina. The sequence continues at coordinate 72,793 of JACEHZ010000208.1, forward strand.
ACAAGCTATGAGGAGGAGAAGAGCATACTTGGAGCTTGAGAATTTCATTTCTTGTCTACACTTTGAGGTGAGTGTTCTCTAACTCTCTTGGTTGTTAAATTGTGCGTAGTGTATAGTCTTTTCTTAATATAGATGGCATGAAATTGTATGGTGCATGAAGTGTATGTTTATTTTGTGAATAGCATAAAAAGTTTGTATGTTTTCCTATCTTGAAATTTATCTTCAACTCCAAAAATCATAACTACTTTGAATATGAGGAATTTATGGTTGAAAATTTTAAAGTATTATCTTATATGTGTCACGAGCTTCCAGTCAGTGTAGTCGAAGGCGAAAGGCGCAAAGCAACTTTACTACCCCGTAAAAAGCCTGAGGCGCAAGGCGCAGTTTGAAGCGCGAGCCTCACTAACCGAAGCGCACTATTACTTTTGGGGGGTTTTAACATTTATAAACAAGATTATATATCATGATAACATGGATCCCCATTAGGTGATCAATCGATAATAATCAATCTAAATGAGGAATTTTCTTATATATTATAAGGTCATTTTTCCATATACTATAATATTATGTGCAGTAATTATATATTTTTCTTAATCATTGGAAGAATTCTCCTATAAAAAATGATGAGCATAACTTGAACCCATGGTCTTTCACATTCTGAAGACTGATGCTCACGCTTCAGTGGCCTTAGTGCGCCTTGCAAGGATGAGGCGCAAATAGTCCAGGCGCCTGTGCCTCGTGCCTCAGGCTGCGCCTCAGGTGCGCCTTCGACTACACTGCTTCTAGTGTGCGGAACTCGGGGCGCTACACTTGATGCCAACCCAATAGCTTGTGCACTTTATCACAGTAATATCATGTAGGAAACGGTATATGGCAAAGAAATTCTAGAAGCCGGAATCCACCACCAAGAATTGGAAGGTGATCATATAATTGAGCCGTCTAATATAACAAGTAATAATATAGGTATGGATGGGTAGATTATAAACACAGTGCTCAAAACCTACAAACAACATTCTTTCCAGGGCTTGATCTTTGGGTCGAACATTCACAAGGAAACCTCCAAGAAGCCTGTTAGGAAATGGATTTGGGTTTAGGTACTGAATGAGAGTAGCGTTTTTTGGTACAGCGCGACCTGCTGCGTATAGGTATTACCAGACATTTATTGTATATTTCTTGGACATGAGAGCATATTTACATTGTCAGGATGCTGGTCGAACCATTGACCTGTTGAAACCTAGTATTGTTTTACAATGTTGTATAACCACTCCACTCAATACCTTCACTTACCTTGTATGTGGATCAATGGTAGGTAGGAAAATGGGATTTAAACGGCCATGCAGTCTACATGATGTAAAACTTAACCCTAAATAGATAATTTCCAAGAATATTAAGAGATTAAGTTTACCCACATGTAATGCCGATCAAGTTAGAAATTAAAATAGTTAATCGGTTCGATGGATTTTCAAGAATTGAATTAAGTGTAACAAGCTCAATTAACGATCCAGTTCTAACAATCAATAATTATATACCTAAGCGTTCTTAGCAATTTAAAGATGCAATAATGATTTGTACTGTAATTGGCAAATAGAAACACACTCTCAAAATTTGTGGACGACAGTTAAATCAAATAATATTTTAGAGACCATAAGTAGTATCACAAATATTTGAAAAAAATGGAAAGAGTATACTGGGGTTGCAGATTGTGTGCATTTGCGATGGAGGACTGCGAGGCAGCGCCTGTCACTCCCCGCTTCCCAAAAAGGAATACGGAATACGAGTACGTGACAGTCTAGCGAATGATTTTCATCATTCATAAGCTGTAGGATCGACTCAGCATCATAACAGAAAATATAACAAAATATACTCAACTGCGCATGCATGAATAAATTATTAACCAACAGAAATAATTAGAAATAAATATAAATTTCCCAAATAAATTCAAGATCTGGATCAAAAGTAAAAACTTCGGGACTACAAGTCCGTTACAAGATTTAAGTAGCAACAAGAATTAAATAAACTCAAGTACAAATAAGTAAAGCAAGATTTCTCCAGGCGAAGCTTAAAATGTTTGTTCACCAGCTCCTGTAGGCAACTGATCTCCAAAACCTGTATATATATCATATAGAAGGAAAATAGAGAAACAAAGACAGACGCCCGTTAGTGCAAGTTACGGGCTGCAAGTAGTACAAACAAGGGGTATGAAAACAAGTGCAAGAAAATATGAAACAAGAGTTGGAATCAAGAGTATAGAACATGATCTGACAAGAATACAACAAGTATTGAAGTTCAAGAGACTAGTTAGCAAGTGAAACAAATCAAGTAACAGGATTGGGTAACAAATACAAGTGGCAGGAATAGGTAACAAGTGAGCATGTAATCTGTATCAAGTATCGAGTAACAAGTATCAAGTAGCAAGTATCAAGTAGCATGCGAGGCAGATGTCAAGTGTGTACAAGTAACAAGTTATTTTTAAGTATATTGTTTAATTCTATCTAGGTAGCATTTCGTGCGTTCCATTTATTTACTACATGGTTGCTACATACAAACAAGTTACATTTAGATTTTATAGTGGATTCTATAGGTCATGTACTCGGGTCTTCACAGGACTACAAAACTTGGTCGGTAAACTTGATCGGTAACATGTAATTAACTTGGTCGGTAAACTTGATCGGTAAACTTGATCGGTAACATGTAATTAACTTGGTCGGTAAACTTGATCGGTAAACTTAATCGGTAACATGTAATTAATTTGGTCGGTAAATTGATCAGTAACATGTAACTAACTGGGTCAGTAAACTTGATCGGTAACTTAGTCAGTAACTTGGTCGGTAAACAAGTCACACGGGAAACACGGGTCTTCTTCCGAGTACAGGCTCCTATATTGTCCACTACTAGATCTTTCCCATAAATCCCGGCTTGTTCTTATTATTATTGTCAAAACATGCATGAAAGTGTGCAAAACAGGACAAGTAAACATGATCAAGATCAAGGAACAAGTTTAGGCTAGGTAGAAAGCATATTCGAGGGTCAAAACAAATTAAAATTATCAAGAACGATGAGAATTCCAATTTTGGACAGCAAGACGTTGCTTCACCAAAATTGAGATTCCCGTTGCTACAGGATTGCAAATCTGGTTCGTCAGAAAATTTAGAAACTAGACTCCCTAACGGTTCCAGCGCATATAAACGAGATACATGAAAGTTCTAGCAACTGGTGTCAAAATAGCAAACTACGCAGGATTCGTGTTCAGCCAGAATTTGTAAAATTGTGTTTAGAAACATGAAATAGGCCTGAAACTTCATCAATTAATTCCAGGAGAATTAGGGAAGGTCCTCTAGTGTGTTTAGTCTCAGCATGCAAAATTTCAAGTTATTATCTTACATGTAGCATAGTCAATTTAATTTGTGAACCAAAGTGACGCAGCAAATTTATGAATCTGAAATTTCAGACACAGCAGCATTAAAACAGTGATAATTCACAAACCATAACTCGGAATTCAATTTCGTCAAAAGGGTAGTAAACTAGACATCCGGGTCTACATTTCATGTTTAGAACTCAAGTCTAGATTTTGATGTTAACAGGGTCGAAACAACAAGAAAAATAGGAATAGCAACATAAGAGGGTTCTTTTATATAAAAGGTGTCATGATTGATAATTATTATGAGTCTAAATTAGTGTGTGATACAAATCAGGGGTTCACAAGCATCAAATCAGCACCCATGGCTATTCTCAACTCAAAAGAGAGCAAAATCAATACATGCATCATACAAACATACATCTACAAGTCAAGGTGATTCTTAATTTCATGTGTTCAAATAACTAGATGATAAAATAGATCTAACTAGTTGTGAAACGAATATATCAACGAAAGATTGTGACTCTTACGATCATGGAATTGATAAGGATGACAACAAGTAAAATGAGATAATCAAATGATAAGCTAAAGTAGTCACAATTACAATCTAGTTGCGGTATTTTCAAATAAAAGCTTGTACTAGAATAACGAATTGTACAAGAAGATACTTGCCTTGATTAGATGAGGACGTTGATCGACGATCGAGATCGGATGGATCGGATCGGCGCGGATCTTGATGACGATCTAGATCAATATGATCGGACGACTGAGATCCAAGAGCTTGATGATGATGATCGCGATCGACGCTTCTAATCTGATCTTGATGCTGATCTGATCTCAATCGGATGAGATCAAGGTGATGATCAAATCGAGATCGTACGGCCCAGATTCAATGATCAATCTCCCCCTCCTTGATCAGGCAGCAAGTGGCAATGGCGCCGTGGCGGCTTCGACTGTGGTTACGGACGGTGGACTGTGGGCGACGTGCTGACGGTGAGCGGTGGTGGTAACCAGCAACTTCGACGGCGATTGGTTCGCTGTGGTCGACGGGGGGCAAGGGAAAACAGGGGGAGCAGCGGATGGGAGGTGGTTGGCTGTCGACGGGACTACTGGGGAGCAGTCGACGGCGACTGGAGGTGCGGAGGCGTCGAGGAGGAGCTCGACGGAGGTAGAGCGACACTACCCTTTTTTCGGAGGGAAAACAGAGGATGGAGAGCAGGGACGTCGACGAGGGCTCGAAGATGGGAGGACGAGGCTCGGCCTTGGTGGGTGGTCGAGTCGGGGGAGTCGGGCGGTGGGGCGACGGGGACGCGAGGTGATCGAGCAGGGTGGAAGACGAGGCGAGGGGATGACGATGAAGGCAGTCGGTAAATGGGAAGAGAGAGAGAACGGGGGAGAGATGGGGTGGCGGCTGTGTTGGGTTTGCACAATGGAAGGGGGCTAGGGTTAGGGTATAGGGTAGGGTTAGGTTTATATAGGGTATTTATATATAGGGTTAATGGGTATTGGGTTAATGGATGCAGGTTTAAATCCAGTAGAAAATGGGTTTTAGGTTAAAATAATAAGTAATAAATCAATAAATAAATCAATACTCATATAGTAGTACAAATAAATCGATTTGTATGCATAAATCAATACTCAAATACTCATAAACACAATAGGATATATGGATCTCACAAAATAATTAAGACTGTATTCAATTTGGATTAGAATATAATAAAGAGCGATATAGTAGTACATATAAAAAATTAAATCAAAGTGTAAAAAAATTCGTACTAAGATCTATGGGTTTACAAATTAATAACCAATAAATAATAATAATAATAATAATAATAATAATAATAATAAAATCATTGGAAAATATTACAAATAAATTATTGATAGACTTTAATAGGAGATCCTACAATACATTTTAATAAAAGAATTTGAAAGCGTAAAAAATAATTTACAAACATCGAAATACCGAAAATACACAGAAAATACGTATTGGCGGGAACAGGGGTTATAGCGCCAGTGGGGCGTCGAAGCTCGGGACCGGTGCTGCGACGGTGGTCGTCAGTGTGGAGTGTGGCAGCAGTGCACAGGGGGACTGAGGTGGTGATCTGAGTGGATTGCTGGCGTGGGTCGACGATGTAGGGCAGGGGGGTCGACGGAGGTGTAGTCGAGCGACGAGATGCAGGGGTGGGTGTGCTCGGGATGGTGAAGGCGGGAATTGACGAGGGTGGTGGTGGTTGCTGCAGTGGAGCTAGGGGGTTGCTGGCTGTGGAGCGTTGGAATAGGGCATCGGGGCTACGAGGAGGAGTGCGGTGGTGGCTGCTGGCGTTGGTGTGGTCGACGAGGGCGAGATTCAAGATGAAGGAGAAGAAGATGGTGGAGAAGGGGTTACGGTTGACTTTGAGTTGGATTTGGGGATTAGGGTTTTGAGAATTTTTTAATTTGGGGATTTGGAGGTAATTTTAGAGTTTATCACAAACCCTAAAATTTTATTAGGACTTTTCACAAACCATAATAATTCTCTCAGTTGTCTCACACAAAAAAGAGAGATGAAGAGCAATAACTCCAGACAATAATTTTGTTAATCAAGAATAGCACAACTTCTCATTAATCTCAAGGCCTATATAGGCTCAAAACAGATCTGGATACAAATCTCAAAATATTCTAAAATCTAAAAAAATATTTTAGTGCATAAAAGAAAAGGGTGCAAATTTTAAAACTACTACATAGGGCTAAATCTCAAAATAAACTAAACAGAATTGATGTCCTCATCACTACACTTTACACTCCGTACTCACTTGTACGCATTCTAAATTGCCATGGCCACATAATATCTGTATATTAGACTGTCATGAACTTTGACATCTACATATTCTTGTTTTATTATATCCATGCTCCATACTCATATTGATTGATGCTGCTGTTGACTCTACAAAAGATGTCTTGTTCCTGTTTCTATCTACTTTATCATTAATCATCTTATTCTTGGCAGGTTAAGTTGCATCTTCTTACTGCAGTAATGAAATGTTTCTTTAAAAGACCACCAGAGACACAAAGGGCACTGGGGGCTGCTTTAGCAGCTGGTCTGGCTGACTCCCACCAGGTATGAAGTTATTTTTTTTTCCAGTCAAAGAAAATCTGTATATTGTCTATCTGTCTTTCTGGTATACAAATTATAGTCTGATAAGATGGCTACTTCATTGCAGGATGTTCATGATAGAGCCTTATTCTACTATAGGCTATTGCAATATGACGTATCAGTAGCAGAACGCATAGTAAACCCTCCAAAGCAAGCTGTTTCGGTCTTTGCTGATACCCAGAGCAGTGAAATCAAAGATCGCATATTTGACGAATTTAACAGCCTATCAGTTGTATATCAGAAGGTGTTCCCACATCTTTTTCTTTTGTATAACATTTCTTGCTATCTACATCCTTAGATAATTTATTTTTTATTTTGGTAGTAGATAACAGAGGTAGAGGTTTGTACAAAGGTGATTGATTTGATATATACCTTGTAGTCATTATTAACTATAACTTAATGAGCAAATGCTATTTATTGATAAGAATTTATTCTGAAGGTCATCATTTTGAATTAGTGCTGGGATTACAGCCGAGGTTACTGCTTAGTATCTTAATTTTTGATTGACATGTTTTACTAAATTATCTTCTGGTGATCATCTGCTTCTACCAAACTAATTTGTACAATTGTGTTTGTTCATTCCTACTCATTCTCACTTTTACATGTGCAGCCCTCATACATGTTTACTGATAAGGAGCATCGTGGGCCATTTGAATTTATGGAAGAAATAGGAAATATATCTGCTGGAGCAGATCCTGCAGAACATGTAATACCCGCTCAGCATATTGAGGCGAGCGATAATGATCTTCTGTTAAGTATTTCTGAGAAGGAAGACACTAAAGGGTTGCTCAGTAATGATACTGACTATAATGCGTCTGCTTACGACATGTCCTCATTACCTTTAGTCAGTATGCAAGTGGAGTCAGAAATGCCTACAGGATACACTGCACGCTCCACTTTTGCTATTGATGATCTACTGGGTTTGGGTTTGGGTGTATCTGTTGATCCACCAGCTCCACCTCCTCCTTCCTTGAAGCTAAATCCAAAAGCAGTTCTGGATCCTGGCACCTTTCAAAAGAAATGGGCTCAACTGGCGATATCTCTATCACAGGTTTTGTTCTAAATGTCCTCTCTGATCCATTGAGCGTGACTATCTTTTTCCATCTTAAAAAAAAATGATTATAAATGGTATCCATCTACTAATTAATATAGTCTTCTTTTTTTGCATTTTTAGAGCAGATTTATCTGTAGTGAAGTAATAGTTCTTAATTGTCTTTTTTGGCTTATTTTTTCTTCACAGACGAAGAGTTTGAATGTCAATTCTTACTATAAAGTCTTTGAAGAGTCTCATTTAATCTAGTAATATGCTTTTATTAAAGGGTTTTGCTAACAAGTGCCCTAGGGAACCCATTAAGCCATTCCCAATACCATACAGCTGGTTTTTTAAAAATTCCATATATGCCCTACTGAATTTTCAACCCATTCTCTCTCTCTCTCCCTCCCTCTCTCTCTCTCTCTCTCTCTCTCCAACCCTTTACCTCACCTGTCACCACATCCCACAACCTCCTGAAACGATATCCGTTTCTTCCCCAGTATGTTCATTCTCATCATTTCCACCATTACCTTTTTTCTTTCTCAAAATCCAATATGAGATTTAAGCATTACCTTTTTTCCAATCTAATCTGAGATTTACATTATAATATGTACAATATATGATAATCATCAATGCGGTCTTATATCTCCCATTTGTTCTTACAAACTCCTTTTGGAATTAATTTTAGAATATAATACAATAAAATCCCTTTTCAAACACCTTTAGAAAGAAAGAAAATAATACCCTTTCAAACCACTCCTAATATGTGCGAAATGAAAATTGGCAAAATTCAAGAAACACAGTTGCATTGGCGAAGGAAACGGTCGTCGGATGGTGGAGGAGGTGGTGAGGCCGGTGGTTGTTGGGGAGATGGGGGCGGTGGGTAAGCAAGAGGAAGAGGAGGCGATGAAGGCGGTGGCGGTGGTGCATGGTGGTGATTTCAAAGAGGAGATTGGGTAAAGTATTTGTAACACCCCGTACTTAAGAGTATATATATAATATTATATTGGGAGAATATAATAATATATATAAAATGTGTGGAGGTGGTAGTTGAGCCCATAGGTTTGATTATGGGTATGATTTGGGCCATGTATTGCATGAGAAGGGGTGAGAAGTGGCTGCAGCAATTTGAGCGGAGCCCGAGGCATTACAAATTGTATCAGAGCTAAACTTCAAATTGTAGTACCAACACAACAAGAAATTAGACTTGGATGCCCCAGTTAGAGTCGGGTTTAGTTTGGATAGTAGGATGATCATAAATCATATTGTTGCATTTTCGACATATGTTTCTGATTTTCCTACATCCAGAACTAACCGCTGTAGGTGTTGTTTTTCTTTCTCGAAGGATGTCGAAAAGAACTAGAAAAGGGCGCAGCGGAAGGACTGGAGGTGAAAGCAATGGAGCCAATGGTACAAGCATCAATATTGAAGCAAAGTTCGCTCGTGTCTATCAGATGATGTGAGCATTTACGGAGGCGAGTAGGAACTTCATACCGCAGCAGGATGCGCAGCTGAGCGGAGCCCGGGGCATTACAAATAGCATCAGAGCCGACTTTCGACACCGATCGTTGGTAAGAGTGGGCTGGATGTACGCTTGAGATGGAGCTAGCAGATGTACACTATTGGGTAACCAGAGTCCCGGGTAGGGCTGTATAGCTAGCCGAATCAGGGTACTCCACTCCACATCGGCTAGAAAGGGATCCTGTGCTATTACAAGCTTTGGGCTCAGCGAGGATGCTGAGATCTTAAGGGGGTGTGTATGTAACACCCCGTACTTAAGAGCATATATATAATATTATATTGGAAGAATATATATATATATATATATATATATATATATATATATATATATATATATATATATATATATATAAGCAATGATCCATTGCAAATGCAAATATTGTGATAACCACCTAGGCCTAGGTTATAAACATAAGCCGTTGTAGAATTCCAACGACGGCTTATGTTATAACCTAGGCCGTTGTTGGGAACAACGACTTCAGTTATATTAAGCCTGAAGCCGTTGTTGGGAAGGGGTTTGCAATGGAGCATTGCTCGCTCTCTCTCTCTATATATAATATGTGGATGTGGTAGTTGAACCCATAGGTTTGATGGGCTTGGTTGTGTATGATTTGGGCCATGTATTGCATGAGAAGGGGTGAGAAGTGTCTGCAGCAATTTGAGCGGAGCCCGGGGCGTTACAGTATTGGTTGCTCTTGGTTGCTCTTTTAGGGAAGAGGGAAAAAGGTAGAGATGAAAGAGATGATGTGCTGTCATCTATTTGACAGTCAATTCAAATCAAAGGGTAAAGGAAAACTTGGAAAGAAAAAAATATAGCTGTATTTTCAAAATTTTACAGGCAATAAAAACTAAAACCGATAATGCTTAACGGGTGTCCTAGGGCACCCGTTATGAAATTCTTGATGGTTGCTTGATTTCATGAGCATTAGTTAATCTATTAAGTATAATTTAGTAGTCTTGTTAGGTTGCTTGGTTTTATGAGCTTAATTGGCACGGTATGAGTATGTGCTTCTTTATCTGTCAAATGGCCTCCTAGTGTTAACTTCTTGCCCATTGTTTAAAAATTGGATTTTAGGTTTTGACTCGTCATTTTTAGTAAATATCGGTTATATCTACAGTATCATTGAACAGTATCACAATCTGATATGGCCAGTGAGTCACAGTATCTCAGTATCTGATGGTGTATGAAACCATGGCCTTACCCTTCTCTTTCCTGCATTCCTGTGTCTAAGACTAATGCACAACTAGGCGTGACTGAGGTCAAGAGATGATAAGGAAAGTTTACCAATCTTCCCTTCAGCCTTACTAAAATTAGAATTGTGCTTTTGCAAGACGATCTCTTTCTGGGAGAAGAGATGTATGAGGATGTGTCTGTTTATGCAATGCCGCGTAATGAAATGCACAAGAATTCCCGGACAAAAAATTCTGAACATGAAAGTTCCAATTAATTTTCCTTAGGCTTCTATAACAGAGACAATTTTAAACCAAGCTTCTGATCTGTTGGTACTACTTCACCCTAAGCCTCATTCTCTTATCCATGTGTTATTGCATTTGAAGCAAATGTCCCATTGTTTGAGTCCCGAGCCTTGAGTCCATCTACTTTGAGCTTGTTTTATCACTTCGGACTAAATGAATCTGGCTGAAGTGGCTCCTCCTGCAACTGTTCTTAGGTAGGGGTGTCATGAGGTTGGGTTGAACCTGAATCCAACCCCAACATTGTGGGTTTTGTGATGCTCTGGAACTTTTAAGAAAACTCAAAAATGGATGCGTATAAAAGGAAAGGAAACCTCATACTTATATGAGGTGAATTCCTCATATTGAGTAATTATACACACGATGGTATCCATAATGGACGATCGACACTCATCATATTGATTTACATGTTATAATATATTTTATAAGAAATCAACTTGTTTGGATGCTTTTTGGTTATGTTTGAAGTGATCGCAAAATGAACAGTTTTTCAATAACATAACAATTTGCACCATGCGATTAATGTGTAAGAAACCTCCAAACGAGTTCATTTTTTGCACAGTGTCTCACTACATATGGAACATGCTGAACGGTGTCGATCGTCTATATAAAGTCCCACCATATGTGCACAGCTACTCTATATGAGGGAAGTTTTCTCCTATAGGTGTAAGGCTCCCTTTCCTCTGCCTATACATATGCGCATATGTTTTGTTGAAGTTATTCAAGTATGTGCTTTGTTAGCATTCTTGTCATCCATTTTATCTTATGTAGTCAAATAAAAATCTTCTTTTAACAAATAGCGGTAATGATGCATCTCTAAGTTAGCTAGAACTTTATAGAAGACCTAGGCAGTTAAAATCTGTTTTTGGAACTAATTGGTCTAGGAGCGATTAGTGATTAATCCGTTAATCAGAGATTAAATCTAAAAAATCGTTATATATATAGAGAGAGCAATGCTCCATTGCAAACGGGTCCGTGCAAAAGGGTATGCAAACCAGTGAAGCCGTTGTTCCCAACAACGGCTTAGGTTATAAACCTAAGTCGTTGTTGGAGTCCAACATCGGCTTAGATTATAACGTAGGCCGTTGTTGGGAACAACGGCCTAGGTTATATTAAGCCTGAAGCCGTTGTTCCCCAACAAGGGCTTGAGTGGTTTGCAATGGAGCACTGCTCATATATATATATATATATATAAATAAAATTAAAAAAAGATATATCCTCATTATGTAGCAACCCTAAATCTAACCTAAAACTATTATGAGATTATCAAATAGGAACATATGGTTATAGAGAAAAAGAAGAGTACGTGGTTTGAGCTGAGTTTGAATTCTGGATGTAGGATGTGCTGGTCGGTTCTATCAAACAAAAACAATCGGGGAGAAACAGCGCAAGCAGCAAGTGGAGGTGCAGCATATGCGGGTCGGGTCAAGTATGCGACTACGCATGGGGAGCGTTGACGGGCCAGGTTTTGGTTTGCTCGAGGAAGAAGAAGAGAATCAGTTTGGGTTTGCGCGAGGAAGAAGAGAGCGGTGACATGTCGGGTTTGGGTTTACGTGAGGACCAGAAGGGGTTTGGATTTTGGATTTGAATTTGAGTGTGCCGGATTGAGCCCAAATAATGCAAACAAGTAGAAAAATTAGAGGAGATTTAATCGGTTAATCGGCCAGTTAAAATCGGCCAATTAAGCACTAATCGGCCGATTATACCCGATTAAATCGCTAACTATTAAAATATTATATATCGCTAAAAAATAATCGCTTAGCTTCCGATTAGCGATTAATCGGGGATTAATCGGGTGTAATTCGGGATTTTAACTGCTTAGTAGAAGACGGTGAATATGCCATGTCTGTGTTTGAGAGGTGAGAGGGAGATGAAGCATCTCTAATTTTGGTCCCCTGTCGCTCAAAATCAGAAGGCTAGCAGCATTGAGAAATGCATTCTTGACATCAAGCTGATGAAGGGTTCAAGAGCAATTTGATGCAAGAAAGATAAGAACATGAACAGATGTGGGTTTCGCAATTAGAGAAAAAGTCTGCATAGTTGATCCCAAATTCATGTGTATAACTTTTAGTGATCAGGTGAGTTTTAAGCCGGTCAACTGTGCCATCATGATTATGTTTGACAGTGAATACCTATTTACAATCAACTGTCTTACAACCCATAGGTAGGCAAACCAACTACCAAGTACCATTGTGTTGAAGAGCATATATTTCTTCATTCATGGCAGCTGTCCAACCAGAGTGCTTGAGTACTTTCTGAACATTGTTAGGAATAGAAATGGAATCCAAAAAAGAGGTAAAAGTTCGAAAGCATATGGTCAGTTTAGAAGAAGAAACAAACTTGGCAATATGATAGTGAGCACAAGAACGCTTAGCCTTACATTGACCAATAGGTAAATTATCCGTGTTAGGGATATTACCGATAGAAGTGGTTGACACTGGTTGAAAAACAGAGGGTACCGCTTGGATGATCGAGTCAGAACGAGTCTTAAGTCTTCTGACATAAACCTGAAAGGATATGGTCAGTTTAGAAGAAGAAACAAACTTGGCAATATGATAGTGAGCACAAGAACGCTTAGCCTTACATCGACCAATCGGTAAATTATTCGTGTTAGGGATATTACCGATAGAAGTAGTTGACACTGGTTGAAAAACAGAGGGTACCGCTTGGATGATCGAGTCAGAACGAGTCTTACGTCTTCTGACATAAACCTGAAGTAGTGGTAGTGGCGGTGATGGTGTCAGTGGTGGTGGTGGTGGTGGTGGTGGTGGGAAATCAAGACTTTCAACAACAAATCTTGGTAAATCAGGATTGTGTGAAGGAATTTGTTCAAAAAAGGGTTTGTGTTAAAAAATTGAAACATCCGCCGAGATTAACATTTTTTTTCGTGAGACAATAGCAAAAATAACATTTTGAAAGACAAATACCCCAAAAATATGCATTTAGTAGCACACGGATCAAGTTTATCAGTGCTCGGGTGGAGTTTCTGAACAAAACAAGTGCAACAAAAACTCGAGGTGGTATTAAAAATTTATTTTTAGATAGAAATACTAGTTTGAATGGAATTGATTTTGAAGAATAGGGGTAGACATACGATTAATAAAACATGCAGCGAGAACTGCAAAACTCCAATAAAACTGGGACTTTCATTTCAAACATCAGAGAGCGAGCCGTGCTAAGTAAATGTTGATTTTTGCGTTCTGCTACATTTTTGTTGAGGAGTGTAGGCGCAAGAAATTTAGTGTATGATTCCATGTTAAGAGAAAAATTGTTGAAAATGAGAACTCATGTATTCTTTAGCATTATTAGAACGAAAATATTTAAGAGTTGTGCCAAATTGTGTTTGTATCTTGAAGGAAAATTCTTGAAAAATACTTTAGAATGATCTTTCAAACGAAACAACCATGTCATTCGAGAGAAATCAGTAATAAATGTAACAAAATAACGATTGTTATTAAACGTGGGAAAACCAATAGGTCCTCAAACATATGAATGCACTAAATCAAACAAATGTTCACTATGTTTATTGATGCTTCCTGGGTAGAAAACTCTATGATGTTTACATAACTCATATGACTCACAAGATACCTTAAGACTCACAATATGAAACTAAGTGCTTGAGAGTCGTAGAGGAAGGATGCCTCAGTCGTCGGTGCCGCAATTCAGGATCAGCAGAAGAACGATAAGTCGAGACTGGAGAATCCAAAATATATAACTCATGTTGTTCACGACCGGTGCCAAGTATCTTCCGCGTCGCAATATCCTGAAACACATTGAGAGAAAAAAATGTCACTGAACAATTTTAATCTTTGCAAAGTTTAGGAGCTAATAATAAGCTATTAGGAAAGTTAGGAATTCGCAAAACCAATTTAAGATGAAGGTCCGGAGAAAGAGAGATCTCCCACCCCTTCAATAGGGATATGTGAGCCATCAACAATACACACATGATATGTTGGAGCAAAGAATATGAAGAAAGCGATAAATGGGACATATTCAGAAGTATCTGAATCAATTATCCATTGATGTGATGAAGCATGACAAACCTTACCCGAGTGTATAGAGTTACTAGAAGGAGGGGGCAGCATGTTGCCATGTTGCAGATGTCCTGATACTCTTCAATAGAAATGATAGATTGTTGACTCATCCGTAGGAGCAACAGTGGAAGGAGAAGATACCACAGTTGGAGGAGAGGAGGTCGCCATTGGAGTACATCTAGATTAGATCACGAGTATGAAGGAGAGATGGTGATTGGAGAGGAAATCAAACACTATCATGCATTTCGGAGCAACGCGCAACACAAGACATCTTTCAAATTTTTTTTACAAGAAGGGGAGAGGCCCTGCGGGTGTTGGGTTACAGGTTTAGGGGGTGGCGGGTTGCGGGTTTCGGGAATAGAGGAGGGGGCGGCTGGAGTGGAGAGGAGGCGGGTTGCGGGTTGCAGGTTGCGGGTTTTGGGAACAGATGAGTGGGGGGGGGATAGTGGGAAGAGGACGGGATGAAGCAAGAGAGAGAGAGAGTGGGTTCGGATGCTGATGGGTTTGGATAGGAGGGTGGCGGCGGTGGCTGGTCGGGAGCGGGAGAAAAGGAGGGCGGCGCCGGGAGGGGTTGTAGGGTAGCGGCGCGGAGTGGTGGTGGTGGGAGGGAGAAAACTAGGGTTAGGGTTTTTTGAGGAGGTTGCATTTGGAGGAGGAAGAACGGAAGAAGGCAGACTTTTTTTTTTTTGAGAGAGAGAGAGAGGTGTATTATTAGTAATTTGTGAATGCTACTAGGATATGTTTTGAATATTGTATATATAAGTTATAAAATATTCCCCTGCCCTGCCTGAGCTCTGTTTTACCCATTTAATGTTCAATTAATTTATTTATAATAAGGATTGCTTTTGGGTCTGAAGTCTTATTTGGACCTTTTGCTGAAAGTACTTTCATATATTAAATGTATGATATATCTTCTACCAATTCTACCATCTTTCCCTTCTGCACTTTTTCTTAGTGTAGGATAATTTAGTTAGGTTTTCCTTGGTTGAATGAGGTGAAATCGTGTATCCAGTAATTTAGAAATGCCTTTTTGCTACTTTTCTCATTGTTTCCTTGACTTGGAATTGAACATTTACAAATTGATGTAAGATAGATAGTTGGTCACTAAGTCGTAAGATAACTAAAGTATCTGGAGGTATTTAAGATATCTTCATTTATATTTACTTTGTTTGTTTCATACTTCTTACCGAGCTCTAGATATCTCAACCTAAAATTTGCGATACCTTAGGGCTGAGGGTCAGTCCAGTATAATTTATTTCTGACCTCTCTTCCTCTCAAACACAAACACATGTTTACCTTTATTATTATTTTGGCAGGGGCAACATATGCAACTACAGTTTGTGTAGTTTGTGTACCTCTTCCTCCCGTGGTACAATATTTATATCTTTCTTTGGGGCCTGTGCTCCATTGTTGATCCATTCTCATGGAAAAAGGTGATAACAAACAACCCTTCAGTCACCATAGTTTTTGAACATAGCCGAGATTAACCATTTGGAAAAACTGAGAGTTGTTCAATGTACTTTCAAACTATACATTCAAGCTACTCTTGCATTGGTGATTAACCATAACACCAGCACAATGTTTTCCTTCCCGGTGGATATGTTGTATATGGTAAACCTACACAGACGGTGTCGATCAGAAGATATAAAGTAAAATAGCATCCACATCTGGAGGCATAGCAGGAAGATGGCTGAGCAGTTTGTCACCGATCAGTTGGTTTTGACCTTTTTCTTTTTTGGCAAACTGAAGCTGCGCCAAATGAATAGGGATGCTGAATTTGAACCTAAATTTTTGGTTTTGTTCGATTCTTGATGTTTATGCATGAAACTATAATTTCAATCCACAAATCTAATAATAATTTGTAGCAAATTGATTTTATTAAAGAACTTTTTTTAACTTTAAATAAACTAATCATTTGTTAAGAAAAAGCAAAAAATAAAATAAAAAAATCATTGACCAAAATTAAACAAATCTTTCTAAAAATTACTTTTAATCTCCGAGAGAGAGAGAGAGAGAGAGAGAGAGAGAGAGAGAGAGAGAGAGAGAGAGAGAGGTGCTGATGTGGTATATAACTTAGGTAACTAGTGGAGAATATATTCTCTCTATCTTATTGTAATCCATTTGAATTTCTTAGAGCATCCACACCAATGGCAGTGCCATTTGGGTTGCCATTTTGAATTTTGGCAACCTAGGAGCATCTGTAGTCGTTAGGAGCCAAATTTTGGATATTTGGCTTATAGGAATAGAAAAAATGAGTTTGAGTTGTAGTCGTTTGAACCCAAATTTTGGGTTTTAATTTAAAAAAAATGAACGGACAAGGAATGATTTCTCGTCCGATATTTTTTATTTTATTTTTTAAATTAAAAACAACGGACGGGGAATCATTTTCCGTCTGTTGTATTTAAAAATAATAATTAAATCCTTATTAATTCCTAAAAAAACTGTTAAATTAATCCTAATTAATTTTAAATTTTTAATTAATTACCATTTAAACCTAATTTTAACCCATAGAAATAATTATAGGGTGGTTGTATAGGATTTTGAAGGTGAGAAATGTATGGGATGCGACTTCATCTCTCATCCCTGCTCATTTCAAATTTTTAAAAAAAAAATGGAACGGACGGGAAATCATTTCCCATCCGACCATTTTTTAATTAAAAAAAACATTTACCGTCCGATGGGGAAAAAAAAACAAGCGACGAAAGATCATCTTTCGTCCAATCGAACGGACGAAAAATCATCTTTTGTCAGCTATTTTTTTCCAAATAGCTATTTCGTCTGCCAAATTTGGCAGACTACTACTGTTCATCTAAAACTCAAATTTTGGGTTTATAGCCAACGACTACAGATGCTTTAAAGGACAACTTTTCTCAAAAAGGAGATGTTCTACACCAATGGTTGCCATTTGGGTTTGCCAAATTTGGCAGATCACTGTTCATCTAAAACTCAAATTTTGGGTTTATAGCCAACGAATGCAGCACCAAAATTTCTCCTTTTTTGAAAATTTTGGCAAAATAGCCAACGATTACAGATGCTCTAAAGGACTTTACTCAAAAAGGAGATGTTCTACACCAATGGTTGTCGTTTGGGTTGCCAAATATGTATATAATAGTATATTAATAGTGTATAATAGTGTATATATAATTATAATATTAATTTGTATATATATATATATTATTATACACTATTAATATAATATAATATAATTATAATATAATATGTATAATATATATAATATAATACACAAATAATATTATTATAGTGTATATATAATTTATAATATTAATTTGTGTATATATATATATATATATATATATATATATATATATATATATATATATATATATATATATATATAATATTAATTTGAATTTGTGTGAATTTCAAATGATTTGATTTTATATATTTAGACTAATTTAGATGTGTAGATCAATGTGAATGGTTCGGAAGGTCGAGTGCACACGTCGTGTGCACCATAGGTGATGCACAACGGAAGACCCCCCCCCCCCCCACATATATATATATATATATATTTGTATATTTATAAAATAACAATAATAATTATTATTATTCTATGACAAATGTTCCGTTCTGCACTAGGCCTCCGTGTGCACTCGGCCTTTCCGGCTTTGTATTGACGATCCGAACCGTTCACATTGATCTACACATCTAAATTAGTCTAAATATGTAAAATCAAATTATTTGAAGTTTATTTGCCCATCCATCATGTGACTAAAAAACCACGATTTTCAGCCATACAATTTTGTAACACTTCAATGGATGGGCAAATGAATTTCAAATGATTGATTTTACATATTTAGACTAATTTTGATGTGTAGATCAATGTGAACGGTTTGGATCGTCGATACAAAGGCGGGAAGGCCGAATGCACACGGAGGCCTAGTGCACAACGGAACATTACTCATTATTATATAATATTATATATATTATTTTATATTTATTTTCTTTTTTGTTAGTTTTTTTTATAATTATATTTTTTTCAATCAAAGCCTTAAATTTGCGGGGAAATGAAAGAATATAGCATTGCTATATGCATGCCATTTCAAATTTGGCAACCCAAATGAGAGGTTGATGTGGGGGGATTTTGCCATTTGGGTTGCCAAATTTGGAATTGGCATAGCAAATAGCCATTGGTGTGGATGCTCTTAGGTAGCTATTTGTAACATCTAGTTAATTTGCGTATGGGTGGTGAGTTTATCATTAGCGTTTCAAATATCAGCCATTATATTGTTCTTAATGGCCCAATTTGGCAGATATTGGATATATCAGTTATCGTTCAATATTAGCCGTTTCTTTAATACTACTTGCTGAATATTTTTTTCTTGAGTTATTTATTTACTCTGAAAACAAGATGAGGGAAAAGAAGGGATGGTAGATAAATTTCAAAGAGGCCTATAACTCGAGAGGTCAATTTTATGTGAACTTTTTTCTTTAATTGAGTATAGTTTCAGTGTATTGTTTTGTGAAAAGAGGATATCATTATGGCCTCCTTTCTTTTTCTGTCGTAGTTTCCTATAAGGATTTTGGGTGCATGCTTAGCTTCCAAGTTAGCTTGCGTTGTCTGTGATGTATAGTGTAAGTAATACGTATGTAAATGTTATCACATATAGGACATATTTTCATCGAGAAAACGGAAGGAAAGGTGGCATAGGAGGCATCTTAAAAAATCCTACCCCCTCCCATATGTATAATCCAAGCCGTTCAAAGTATTCAACATGTCATACAACACAAGCGACTGAAATATTATTGAAGTTGAATGTGTTTTGCCCATGTATTTAATGATTGTAATAGTTGTATTGCTGAAAAACCGTTCTTTTTGCAACCTCTTGATGAATGGGCAAAAACACATTCAAATTTAGTAATTTTTCTTCACTGGATAGTTTATGATGAGAAGATCAACTTGAACAACAATGCTGATCGTGAATTTTGGTTGCAGGGACTGGGTTTCTTAGTGCGCCAAATTCCTTATGTCATCATAGGACCCCCCACCCCCACACCCCCTATCCTCATTTTCATCCGATATGGCAACCTTATATTTTAGATAATCACCATATATTCCCAATATCTGACATCTGGTATGAAAAGTTTTCATCCTATATATAAGTCCTTGTTGATCATTGATTGAGTATTTGTCAGTTTTTAAAATCTGAGATCAAACTGAATTATTATGAACCTGTGCAAACAAATTTGCCTGGTTTATGTCAGGCGATCAGCCATTCCCCGAACATGCTCAGTGAATAATTTGAAGAAATGTTGTCATTGACATTTTCATGCTTCTAATCAGACCATGAGATGTCATTAGTGAATAATCTATTTGACTGCTCTCTTTTGGTTGAAGCTTTCATTACAAAGCAGTTATACTTCGATATATCTATTGTGTCATGGAATTGTAGTTCACAGCTGTTTAAGTTAATAATACATAATAGCATCATGCCATCCATGTTTAAGTTTGACAATTTAATTAAAATTTTCCGCTGCAGGAGTTCTCTATCGAGCCCCAAGGAGTAGTGGGATTGACCAAGCCTCAAGCCCTCCTCCGACACATGCAGGGACACTCAATCCAGTGCATAGCCTCAGGTGGTCAAGCGCCAAATCTCAAGTTCTTTTTCTTTGCTCAAAGGGCTGAGGAACCTCCAGCATTCTTTCTTGTCGAGTGTCTCATCAACACCTCAACTGGAAAGGCACAGGTCAAGGTCAAGGCTGACGATTCAAGCATCTCTGATGCTTTTGCCACTTTGTTTCAGTCTGCACTTTCAAAATTTGCGCTCCCTTAGTTTCTTTTTCAATGGAGACAATAAACGACCACTGTAAGGGAGTGGCGCCGCTTTATACTTGTACCTGTAATACAATAAGGTTGTGGTGTACCGGATAGAGATGTATGAATGGAAGGAAAAGGTGTTAAAAATGTTTACGGCCTTAGATTTTGTTGAATTTCCTGTTTGTAAAAGAAAGAAGAAAAAAAAGATTATAGAAGGTGCTGGGTATTGGATTCTCATTTGTTTGGGGACTGTTGATAGTGAATTTTAACATGCATAACTTTTTACCTCATAAGATCTCTAATCTCTAATCTCTAATATTATAATGGGAGAGTTGGGGTTGTCATTTGTAGACATTCATTCAATCATTTGATTTTAACCATTCATTTTTAAGTGGGAATTATATTAACAATTCATTTACTTAATTATTGTTAGTTATCATAATATCCTGAAACTTCAAATTTATTTACAACATAATTATTTTCAAGTGTAACTCATATAAAATAAAAGTTTGTGCCACTAGGAGTAATATGTAAAGAGTATGTGATGAGCAAAGAGAGGTCTCATGTATTACGTCTAATTATTTAATATATAAAAAAATAATTAGAACCCGTGGATCGCAGTGGAAATTTACTACTGATTAAAGTTTGTGTCATACTGCATGCATTTTTCTTGGGTCCTGGAAAAACAATCCTCAGATCCAGCCTAAATGTGAACAAGCAAAAAGTTTTATAAAGTCGTGAGGAAAGCAACTTACTTAGAAGTGGAGGTTTAGATTAGGAAAAAGGGTGAATAATATTTTGCTTTATTGTTGGTGAATAGGGCTGTACCCTTACGCACACTTTCAAAGAGATTGGAGTAAGCAGAATTCGAATCCCTGAGTCTTGACCTTTTGCTCTTGCCCACAACCACTAAATTATAAGGGCAATTACATGTTGATTTTATTAGTCTTTGAAATTTCTTTATAGCTATCTTTCCATATATACTTCACAGAAACTAACAAATATAGGAATTTTTTCCCAAAACGCCCCATTTTTGCAAAGTTTTTTCCAAACCGCCCTACTTTTTTTTTTAATTCCCAAAGCGCCCCACTCGGTCTCTCAAAGACCGAGTCTAGTGCAAATAGACTCGGTCTTTGAAAGACCGAGTCTTGCGCTTTGAAAATTCAAAGAGCAAGACTCGGTCTTTCAAAGACCGAGTCTATTTGCACTAGACTCGGTCTTTGAGAGACCGAGTCTTTACTCTGCGTTTTTTAAAGCGCAGATCCCCTTTCTTTCTTCTTCTTCTTCACTTTCGATTGTTTTTTCTTTTCGCTCTTTCCCTCAACGAATCCGTCGCACTCTCCACTTTTCCGTTCGATTACTCTCTTAATCGAATGTTGAACTTCCCAAAACCAATTACTTTCTAATTCATTTTCGATTTTACCAAATCCTATTCCCCAAAATCGATTCTTTCTTTAAACCCTAAACCCCGAATACCCATAATTGGAAGATTTCGGTTGTACTGGTCAAGCTCTTCTTGCCAATTTCGTCTTCGTCTTCGGATTCTCCCACTTGTTAGGTATATTTCTTAAGCATTTCCTAAGCAAAATTTGTGTTAGTGTTGATGCTATTGTGAAGTTCATTAGTTGAATTTGACTTATTGTTGACAAAGTAGATTAGTAGGAGTTGAGTTTATTGATGTTCCAAATGAATTTTGCTGTTTGTTTCGCGGGTGAGTTCCATCTGTACAAGTGAGTTCATTAGATGGAACTCACTTGAAGAAATTCACTTGTCCAAATGGAACTCACTTGTACAATTATGGGGACATCAATAAACTCACTTCCAATTAGTGTAGATGGAACTCACTTGTACAGATATGTTCCAAATGAATTTATGTTCCAAACAAACACATTTAATTATCTTCCAAATTCTAGTTCATTAGTTTATTGATGTTATTTTCACTGTTAATTTTGCTTAGCATTGATGTTCCAAATGAAAGAGTTGAGTTATTGATGTTAAAAAACAAATAGTGAGCACTTCCTGATATTTGAAGTATCAGTATGTGCATTGGGTGATGGATGCATTGGGTGTGTTAATTCTGTCGGAAAAAACTGAAATATTATGGTGTTTATAATGATATAAGCATAATATTACATGGAAAGACTTTGACGATGATGGTATATGTTGAAGAAATAGTTGAGTTAATTTTAGTATTAATACCCAAATTTTGTTGAGTTATTGATTTTCAAAAAAGAAAGAGTTGAAAGAGTTGAAGTTGGAATGAATAGAATTCTGTTGAAAGAGTTGAAAGAAATATTGAGTTGAAAGAGTTCAATTTTGTATAGAATTTTGTTGAAAGAGTTGATAGAGTTATTGAAACCTTGTTGAATAGAATTTTGTTGTTGAATCAATTTTGTATATAATTCCATATAGTATGTGTTGAATCTAGTTTTTTAGAATTTTATAGAGTCTAGGTTATGTATAGAATTTGTTGAATTTGTTATACTCTAGTGTTTTGCTAAAATTAGAGAATGAACGGCTTTGTTATATATAATTTGTTTTTATATCTAGCTTTTGTGTAGTTAATAACATTTTTGTTGAACTTGTAGGATTTGTAGTCTACTGTAAATGGCACGCACAAGGGGTAACATGGAGGTAGGAGAAAGTAGTAGACCTCCACGTAATCGCGGTGGACGTGATCGTGGTCGTGGTCGTCGTGGTGGTCGTGCTTCTACCGATGCTACTAATGTAAGTAATTAAATGTTGATTCTAATAGAATTGTATTATATTTTTCGGTCTACTGATGTAAATGTTATTGTTATATAGGTTGAATTCAATCCAAATGAGGCGGGCCCTTCGTCTTCATACATCCCTCCTGCAGGCCCCGGACCACTCGACCCTTCACTTCTCACTCTCCAGCCGATGCATCGATCGCAGTATGTTTGGAACGGCGAGGCTACGGAGTGCCGTTTTAGGACTGGGCATCCGCTACCTGTGCACCCACGCATACACGAGTTGCTTAGAGATTGTGGGTTCTACGGTATTTCCATGATGACATCCATCAAGTGCGATCGTCCACTTCTCGAAGCACTGCTTGAACGATGGAGGCCCGAGACACACTCATTTCACCTGCCAGTCGGGGAGATGACGGTGACTTTACAAGACGTTGCTATACTAACCGGGCTTCCAATCGATGGAGAGGCAGTGACAGGATCGATGGACTTCGATCCCGTGTATCTCGTGGAGGAGTTCCTAGGGGTTGCAGTGGAAGCTGGCGCGATAAATGGGAAATTTATCCGCCTAAAGTGGTTGAAGGATACATTCAAAAATAGATTGAATGACGCTTCAACTGCAGCGGAGGTGGAGTGCTACTTTAGGGCATATGTTCTAACGCTATTCGGCACGGTCCTGTTTCCAAACTCAACCGGGAATACCGTAGCACTGATGTTCTTGCCCCTAATCGCCGATATAGGTAGGATCCGCCGTTTCAGTTGGGGCAGTGCAATTCTATCGGCACTGTATCGGAGTCTGTGTCTGTGCAGTATAGGTTCGAACCAGATGAATGGACCTCTAATTCTACTGCAGATATGGAGTTGGGAACGGATTCACGTAGGTAGGCCCGTAGTACGGATCCAGTCCCAACATTGGAGAGTTCTTTCTGAAGATATAGACATGCTACCTCCGATTGGTGTGTATTGGACAGGAAAACTGACATGGACGGCCAACCCCAACAGGTGCTTGACATACTACCGCGACGAGTTGGACAGGTTGGCCGCCGACTGTGTGGTGTGGACCCCGTACACAGAGGAGCGATTGATTCGGCTGCCACCTATCTGTACGTTCAGGCGTAATTTGTGGCTCACGAAAGCACCTCTAATCAACTTCGGGGTTGTTGAGTTCTACTACCCCGATAGGGTCTTACGGCAGTTTGGTCTGCACCAGGGGATTCCAGTTACCGTGCCATTCAATGCCGAGATGCATAACATCACTGGAATGGGCCGTACACCGGGACACAACTGGGCCACTTGCTTCTTCGAATACGTTCAGAGATGGAACATTAACCGTTTCGAAGAGATCATCGTTGACACCCCACCTTTTGACCTCTCCTTGCATGGTGTGTACTTGTCTTGGTACGAGAGAGTCACTAGACGGTTCATTTCCCCACCGTTGCAGGCTCCTGCCGGAGTCGTTGTACCGATACGTCGACCGGGGACCGAACCAGTAGATGAGCATTCGGTGAGGTTGCCGATGTACCAACCAAAGGGATCCGCTATTCGTGGCTTTGTAAGTTTTAATGTTTCGTTTTAAATTTTCAAAATTTATATATCAATATGTTTTTATATATTTATGTGCATCTAATTCAACCTTTCATGTTTCTCAGTTGACCCAGACTTGGTCCCTTGCCAAGAAATGTGCTCATATGCTAAATAGCAACATCGCCGATCAGACGAAGGTTACTGTACGGGAGATGTTATCGTGTTGCCGTGCACAAGCTGATCTTGTGGGGGAGGGCGCAACATTAGATGCGATACTTAGGACCCCCACACATCGAACCGGCGGTCGTACCGGTCAACGACGAAAGAGAACTGTTCATAGGCCGCCACCTCAACCTCGAAGTGATTCGGAACACGAACAAGAAGCAGACCCTGATATTGAAGCACAAGGTGATGAAGAACAGCTCGTTGGGGATGAGATTGAAGAAGAGCCGGAGATCTCGTTGTCTGCACTGACACAGGCAACTCCCCATCGTCATAGACGACACAGAAGACCCCCAGTTTTCTTCACACCAGACCCTTGATGTAATATTTTTAATTATTTTGATTTTGTAGTTTTTTTAATGTAGTATTTTCAATGTAGTATTCTTAATGTAGTATTTTTTAATGTAGTTTTTTTAAATGTTGTTTTTTTATTTTTTTAACTTGGTTGCTGATCTTGTAGCTGTGTTGATGTAGTATTTTTGAAATGTTCCTCTGTTTGAGATGAAGTTATTAAAATTGTTGATGTGGTTGAAATTGTTGGAGTGGTGATATTGGTGTGTCAAGAAGTGGTTGTTGAGTTGTGGTGAAGTGAGTTTTGTTGAGTTGTGGTGAAGTGAATGTGAAATTTTAGTACCTTAGTTGTTTTGTATTTTAGTACCTCGGTTGAATTTTGGTGCTAAGTTGGTATAATGGTTTATCAGTGCTCAGTTTATTAATCTTCTGTTGTGGTTTGTTGTGATTTTGTAGAATTTGGTATTTCAAGAAGAGGAATATTGAGTTATGGTTTGTTGTGGTTTATTAATCTTCAGTTTATTAATCTTCTGTTCAATGGTTTGTTGTGGTTTATTAATCTTCAGTTTATTAATCTTCTGTTCAATGGTTTGTTGTGGTTTGTTGTGGCATTTGAAGAAGAGGTGGTTGGATGGGAATATTGAGTTGTTTGTTCAGGTATTTGAAGAAGAGGTGGTTGTTTTGCAAAGTGTTTAGAACACTCAGCATTTGGCTGATACCAAAAAAAATTCACAGCAAGAAGACTCGGTCTTCCAAAGACCGAGCCTAGTACAACTAGACTCGGTCTTTCAAAGACCGAGTCTTGTTGCTGTGTCTTTTTTTTGGTATCAGACTCAAGACTCGGTCTTCCAAAGACCGAGTCTAGTTGTTCTAAGCTCGGTCTTTGGAAGACCGAGTCTTGATTCTGATAAACTCCACAGCCCAACAAGCTCTCTGGAAGTTTGAAAACAACACAGTCGGTCTTTGAAACACCGCTCTAAAAACACCTAGAGTCGGTCTTTCAAAGACCGAGTCTTCAATCAAAACTTCTCACATTGAAGACTCGGTCTTTGAAAGACCGAGTCTAGGTGTTTTTAGAGCGGTGTTTCAAAGACCGACTGTGTTGTTTTCAATCTTCCAGAGAGCTTGTTGGGCTCTGGAGTTTATCAGAATCAAGACTCGGTCTTCCAAAGACCGAGCTTAGAACAACTAGACTCGGTCTTTGGAAGACCGAGTCTTGAGTCTGATACCAAAAAAAGACACAGCAACAAGACTCGGTCTTTGAAAGACCGAGTCTAGTTGTACTAGGCTCGGTCTTTGGAAGACCGAGTCTTCTTGCTGTGAATTTTTTTTAGCTACAGCCAGAATTTGAGTGTTTTTCAATCTTTCAAAACAACAACCTCTTCTTCAAATGCCTGAACAAACATCTCAAAATTCCCATCCAACAACTCAAAATCACAACAAACCACAACAACAAAATATAAAACTGATCAATATGCTTCTTCCACTTGACCAACTTAGTACCAAAATACAAAACAACTAATAAACCACTTCAAAATACCAAACAACAAACCAACTTAGTACCAAAATTCACCACAACTCAGCAACAAGACTCACCACACCTCAGCAACAAGACTCACTTCACCATAACTAAACAACCACTTCACCACAACTATCCAAACTAAGTGTTCATTTCGAAATAAATATTACAAACACAATAGGAAACACAAAATGAAATTTCAACTGTTTTGAGATGCTATGTTAGTACATCGACGCTTGTTGTGTCCTTCCAACCCGCACCTTGAACATTTCATTCTTGTTCCCCTGCTAGAACTATCTCTCACATCCATATCGTTGCGTATTCTCGTGGATTTAGGCCGGCCTTTCCGTGACCGTCGCAAACTAGAATCTGGTACAAGTCGTGGACCGTCGATAGTAGGCCAATATGCTTCATCTAGAATAGGACTGAACACAGGAGCCCAAGTTTGTGCTAATGACGTGATAAGGTAAAATTTATCAACATAAGGCTTGTGATCGATTGCACGATAAGCACAGGCTGCTAATACATGAGAACAGGGAATATGATATAGATGAAACTTCATACATGTGCATGTTTTCGTACCCAAATTCACGGTGTGCAAGTTCCCACCCTTCCGTTCTCCATTTACCATGCGTATACTAGTTTTGACGGAAAAAATTCCAGGCTGATGATGAAACATTGTAACCACATGTTGATTTGCTCTTTCACGGCGAATATCAATTACATCTTGTACTCGTTTAGCAAAAATTTTCCCTTCACATAATAGCTTATTAGCTTCCTGTCGACGAGTAGTAAAGTAAGAGTTGAGACGTGAAAAAATCGTCTCAACAATTGCAGTTACTGGTAAACTACGGACTCCTTTCAGTACTGAATTGAAGCATTCTGACAGGTTCGTAGTCATCATTCCATATCGTCGACCTTCATCTGCATAAAGTGCCCATTTCTGAACCGGTTTCTCTTTCAACCAGTTAGCCGCCTCGACATTGACGGTTTCAAGTTCGGCGAGTTTGGCCATGAACTTTTTGGGTTGGTGTTGACAAGCTATACTTTTGGCCTTCTTGCGCAATGACTTGCTACCAAATTTACTAAAAAAATTTGTGGCAAAATGACGCATGCAATATCGATGAAATCCATTCGGTTCGTTCCAAGTACCATTTTGCAAATCCATAGCAGACAATATACCAGCATGACGATCCGAGATAACACACAACTCAGTGCGATCGGTGACATAATGCCGGACGCAAGTCATGAACCATGTCCACGTGTTTATACTCTCTCCATCAACCAATGCAAATGCAAAAGGAAATAAGCAACCATTCGCATCCGGGGAAACAGCAATTAGCAAACAACCCTTGTACTTACCGTACAAGTGAGTTCCATCTACACTAATAACCGGTCTGCAAGACTTGAAACCTTCAATCGAAGGACCAAATGCCCAAAATACTCCCTTGAATGTTTCCTCGCTGGGGCTAGACTCAAATTTGTCCCAGTGGACAACGGTACCTGGATTTGCTGATTGAATTGCTGTTAGTAGAAAAGGCAACTTCGTGTATGCTTCTTCGAAGGTACCGTACAACCTCTCAATTGCCTTTTGTTTTGCTTTCCAAGTTTTCTTATATGAAATCTGATAATTATATTCTATTTTCACAATCTCAATAATTACCCCCGGTGATACAGCAATATCCTTCTTCACCACACCCAAAATCAAATTACTGACAAGGTTAGCATCAATTTTGCAGTGGTCTTGATTCAACGTGGGATTCGTACAAGTATGCGGGCCGACTATCTTCTTCACCACAAAATTTCTCCCTCCTTTTGGAACAATAGCTCGTAATCTCCAAGGGCATCCACCATCACTTACTCCTGGGGGACCTTGTACGATCTCCTCTATTGTACGTTTTCTAGGTACCTTTTTACATTTAACAGTGTATAGTGACGGTGATGTTTTCAATGTGACAAATTCACGATGTTTCTTGATAGAATATACCTTCACAGCATGCAGAAGGGAGTCTTTACTAACAAACTCCTGTCCAACGTAAAATTCGTCTACATTGGATGAACCAGAAGACTCTTGTGGATATGGGGGAACTCTAGCAGCTTCAGCCATCTCCTCCGTAACATGAGCGTTAACATTAGCATACCTATCAGTAACTCTCACTGCATTAGAACTATTGTTCGAAGGATTTACATTAGCTACATCATCGTCTTCTTCTCCATCATCACTTTCTAGACTTTCATCATCGTCTGTTTCTTCCTCTTCTTCATCATCATCTAATAAGCTGTTGTTAATCACTGTATTTTGAAAGAGTTCAAACATACTGTCATTTGGAACAGAGTCAGGAACCGGGCTTGGTTGGCGTGGCAGCTCAACATTTACAGAATCCGGAATTGTTGTATTTGTGAAGGTGTTCTCTTGTGAGGATACCGGATTTGGTTGTGAAGATTGATCGGGGTTAGGCCTCGACTGCTGTGTAGGTGCTACCCGTATGAAGCTTGCACTGGGGATATCATGTGGCTGAGGAGTTACAACTCGAATTTGCTGAATATATAACTCTAATACAGACCAAGCACAATTCGGATCAAATGTCCTAGCAATCAATGACTTCAGCGCATTATCAGTAGGTACGGGCACTGTCATAAAATACTGAACACCTCTTCTTCCTGCTGCGTATCGAGCTAAAATTTTCGCATTCCATTCATTCCTATCCCAATTAGTAACTTCATAGATTTTCTCAACTAGTTCTTCAAATGTAATGGTACGGGGTACCCAAACTATTTCCGGTTCCAAATGACTATAACTACTACCAATCTTTGGATCAAGAATAATTTCACCACCAAAGTATAACCAAATAGGAATCTCAAGATCCATACCTAGGTATATTTATTAAAATATGCGAGTTATTATCTAAACGCAAACAAAATCTATACCAAATTTCAGAAAATTAAAGGCCAATATTCATCATACCTTCACAAGCGTCAAGAACAGAGCCGTATAGATTTCGTTAAAAGAGTTGAAGTTGCGATCCGCTCCAAATTTAGCAAAAATCAGAAAAATGGATCTTTCAAAATAAGGGTTTTGGGTTGTTATAGTGGAGATGGTTAGAGGGTTAGGAAGATATTGGTGTATATATTTAGATTAAGATTAGATTTTGTGGGTAGGAGGTCGCCCTAGATTTAGGAAGATGGGTTAGAGAAATAGAGTAGGTTAAAGTCGAGAAGAAGAAGAAGAAAGAAAGGGGATCTGCGCTTTAAAAAACGCAGAGTAAAGACTCGGTCTCTCAAAGACCGAGTCTAGTGCAAATAGACTCGGTCTTTGAAAGACCGAGTCTTGCTCTTTGAATTTTCAAAGCGCAAGGCTCGGTCTTTCAAAGACCGAGTCTATTTGCACTAGACTCGGTCTTTGAGAGACCGAGTGGGGCGCTTTGGGAATTAAAAAAAAAAGTAGGGCGGTTTGGGAAAAACTTTGCAAAAATGGGGCGTTTTGGGAAAAAATTCCAAATATAGGCAAAATAAACGCATACATATTCAAACATGCAAAATTCAAGAATAAACATGTCATTCCATAAAAGAGCCAAGAATATTTCTAAGATTATAACTACAGTATTGCACAGCTGGCAACTTCAGATGCCAGTGGTCTCACATCCTTCGAGAAGGAAAATCGGCCGCCAATTGAGCAGCTAACTATTATATAGAGGTTGTGTTCATATTTTTTTGTCCAACTTTCACCCTGAGCTTGTATGGAGTGGGTCACCTAAGATAGTAAAGAAAATTGTTGTAAAATTGATAGTAAATGTAGCATCACCCCTATTGCAAATTGTGTATTTTGAACGTCTCCAATGCACAGTTGAAAGCTGGAAGTACATAACCATTAACTTAAACCCAATCATAACTATTGAAAAATTCGGCTCAGCGAAAGTAGAGTGAGAGTCGACAACCGATCACAACGAACAATTAACAAACCAAACGTAGACCACACCGAGTCCAAAAGAACACACAATTCGTTCCGGTTCGGCGAACCTAATCCGAGTGAGAAATACCCGAGATATTATATAACTAGAGACGACACAAGAGTTATAATATTTTGACCAAGAATCTATCTACCTCTCAAGCCTCACTTGAATATAATTTATGGTTTACAACGAACTCTCAGATGAAGTACCCACCTCTCAATAGAGGCAACAATAATTATGTATAGAAGTGTAGGATACCTAAGTTTAAAAGTTCATCATTATCTCTAAGGGTTAATTCCACATGGATCACTAACAAATGCGGAAATTCCATATACCTCATTCACAAATTGATATTTTCATTAACCCACTCACTTGCTAGTCTCACTCTTCTTATGTTAAATTTTACCACGAGTTTAAAAATGACTATTTTGCCCACTTTTAAAATTAAAGGTTAGATCTATCATCACTCTACTTAAGTTAAATTTTATCTTGAATTTGAAAATAACTATTTTTCCCTCCTTTTAAATCTAGGGTTAGGGTTAGGTTAACCCTAGCTCTGACCTTAACTCTAACATAATCCTAACCCTAAACCCCTAACCCTAAATCCTAAATCCCTAACCTTACCCTAACCCTAAAAAAAGGGCAAAATAGTCATTTTAAAACCCAGGGTAAGGTTTAGCATAAGTAGAGTGACAATTAAAAAAAATACTTTTTTGGTATTGGTCAACATTGTGAGTGAGTTATTTAGAAAAATCAATTTTTGAGTGAAGTATATAGAATTTCCATATTTGTTAATGACCCATGTGGGATAAACCCTATCTCTAAACATATTCATATCTATCTCCAAACAATTTCATGTATATCCCAAGCCAAAACCGGAATTTGAATGCCAAACTAGGACTTCTTCATAGTTATCCAATATTTAATTTATTCTCATCCTTTTTTGAGATGGCGCCCATAGCAAAGCATGAATCTCATGTTCTCCCGATTAAAGACGGTGATAGGCCCACGGGATGCTCAAAGCCATAAACTAAATATTGGAATATTTTACTTAGCTCCCTATTTGACTATTAATTTTCTAGGCTTTAGAAATTTATTTCCTTTCATGAATTGTTATCTCAAATGTGACACATAAATCCAACAATCTCTATCTGGGCTTGCATTTGAAATGTTTCCTGCCTTGTGTGATTTTTACATTCTAGACTCTTCTCTTGATCCTCTTGTAAATAACACGATTCAGTGGCTTCGTCTGCTAGTTAAATTTGTTTCCATCTGTTATTTCTCAAATTGTACTCCCTCTTAAGGACATACCACAATAGGAATTAATACGGAGAAGCCATCTGTAACACCCCGCAAAATTGGAAATTACAATTTTGCCCCTGGGTGTTACGTACGTATATTTTGTAATGTGTTTCACTACATATTTTGGATTCGTACTATTTATACATTTTCCGTATTGATTTCAGTCAACTAAAATATAATATTTCAATCCGTGGGATTTACGTGCTTTTTTTACGTGTTTTGATGCACGTGTTTTCACCACTACGTACAATGTTTTCTATAGATTTAAATTATTTATTTTTATGTATTTAAATCTATTTTATAAAATGAAAATTTATTTTCCCCTTGTTTTGATTAAAATGCATTTTTTCGATATTCTGCACGTATAATGCACGTGTTTTCTACGTACGTGACAATTACGTCGTGGAATACATAAAATTAATAAATATAATTTTCTTATGTTATATTTTATTATTTTAAATATTTTTAGTTGATAAAATCGAATTTTCACATTTTAATATTTTACGTGCAACGCACGTGTTTTAGGCGAACATATTTGAGTATGTTTATTTTCAAAAAAATATTTCGGAGCGTGTGTAATACCCAATAATAATTTTTTTTTAAGAATATACTATATGGTGTAATACTAGTAATAGTGTATATTGAAAAGAGTATATATATGTGTGTTGAAAAAGTAATATGCTGTATGGATTAATATATGAATGGTTGGCTTATGTTATATGAAACGTGTATGGTATAA
The DNA here is from genome assembly GCA_017893485.1 of Hemerocallis citrina. NCBI lineage: Eukaryota > Viridiplantae > Streptophyta > Magnoliopsida > Asparagales > Asphodelaceae > Hemerocallis > Hemerocallis citrina. The sequence goes on from JACEHZ010000208.1 coordinate 105,379, forward strand.
AAAAAAGAAAAAAAAGAAAGGTGAATGGGCCCACATCCAGGTGTGGCCCGTGCCACACTTGCTGTTTAGCCCATAGGCTTCACTATGGGGTTTAAATCAATTAGTATGTATCTTGTAAAAAAATGAATTAGAGTGAGGGAAGGAGGGGGGCCCACGGTATCCTGCTGGTTAGTGCATGTCCATGTGCACATTTGGAGAGTGGGTATGACCGGTTTGTGCTTGTAGTGACCGGATTTTGGTAGTGGGGAGATGAAGAGATTGAAGTTATGGGAGTTGAGATTTTTAAAGAGGTAGGAGTTATAAGGAGGTGAAGAGTTTAGGAGTTTTGAGAGTTATGAAATGTGAAGGGTTAGATATTAATTTTAGTAATTTATTAGGTGTGTAATTTTGTAATTTGAACCCTAGCAAAATCCTATAAATAGCCCCATCCTCTTCTCTTTTGTCCACACCAAAATAAAATAAATAAGAATAAGAAAGGAAGAGAGAAAAGAAAAGAGAAGAAAGAAAGAAAGAAAAAGAGAAGAGAGTCTTGTGCTTGGAGGCCATTGCTAGGAGGAGAAGAGGAATTAGGAGTCTTGGAGCTAGAAATTGGTGTTCCCTCTTTCTTTCATTGTTCAAACTTCATATAAGGTGGGTGTCTCCTACTTTCTAATTTTTTTGAACTATGCATGCTAGTAATTATAAATGAGTAGCATAGAAATTTTGATTATGATAAAGTAGAACAATCTATGCTATTGGATGTGGTGAATAGTAGTGAATCATGTTATGATTAGTAGATTAAATTACAACTTGTTAGTTGATAAATGAGAAAAGAATTTATTTTTGCCATACACTAGTATACATGAATCTAGAGATTTTGATAATTGTTGAGTTTTCCTTTTTAATGAGAAAATACATTTTTGGTAAAGTAAATTTGATGCTATGGAACTCATTTGAGTGTTATAAAAGATATAATATGCTATCCTTGATTAAAAGAAGTGAATGCAATTTGCGTTTATTAATAAAAAGAAACAATTTTGAAAGTTTGTTTTATTTTTGTAAAATATGATTTCTAAAATTATGAGTTACTATGAGAGAATAAACTCAGTATAGATGAACAAAAAATTATTTTAATGAAAGATTAGAGAAAAATCAAATTTTGAAGATAATAGAATAACAGAAAAGTTGAACAAAAGCGCAATAGCATATTTTCTTATTAGAATTTACACTTGGACTTACTGGTTAGAAAGTGCACCATAAGTCATTATTGGGTTGATAGAGATCTTGGGTTCAAAACTTGTTGAGTACTTTTATTTTTTTTTATTCTTTCTCCTTAATCAAAACCCGAACCCAGAAAGTAGTATATGGGATCCATTTCGGTAATTCCACAGCCAAGTCCATTGGACTTTGTGGATAGCGGGTTGGGCTCGGGATGCTTGCTGTGTGTGGTCAGGGGCGCCAGGTTCGAAACCTGATGTGCCATTATTGTTTTTTTGGTTTTGTGATTTTTAAAAATGAATTTATATGAAGAAACCTTGGGAGAAAATTCTAATATCATTAAAATGAGTTGGTTTCAATCGGAACCTGATGGACTCCAACATTTTGGTTGGTTTTAATCAGATGAGAAATGTTTGGTTGGTTTTAATCAAATGAGAAATGTTGGTTTTAATCAAATGAGTTATTGACTTCAAATTTTATGTTATTTTTAGACTAGAATTTTCTTCGTGAAGAAAAGTAAAATGTAGATTTGTAAATTAATTGTCTTTGATGGGATTATTTATTTGTGTTGCATACTTGATTATTTAAAGTGCAAATGAGATTGCAAGTGATAAAATCATGTTTGTGAAGGGGATAAATTTTTGTTGAATGAAATGGTTTCATGAAAAAGAATTATTATTATGAATAGTGTTAAAATGAGACGTAGAAATTATGGATAAGTTATAGACATGAATATAATAAGTTAAGACATGATTATTAAACGGTATGTGTACCCATGTTTCTTGCACATGAAAAGTTTATGATTTAGAATTAGTAAGACCTCGGTTACCGGTAATTTTGAAAGAAAGATTTTGAGGCTTGATTTTGAGATAATGCCGTCGGGCGATCTCGTATTTTGTGAATAAATCCGGTATGAGGTAAAACTGATTCTAGGGTGATAACATATTCATGTCTTGAACTAAAAATAATTAGGCACTTAGGTGAAGATGTAATAGACTTGTGCAAACGTAAATGGGTGCTTCTATATAGTTGGCGGTGGATCTCCGTGGCTATAGACCCAGTTGGTGGACTGTGGTTGCTCCGTAGGAGATGGACTGTATTTTATCCGGGACTTAGGGTAGTCGGCGGATGTTTACCATACTCCAAAGAATATGTATATACCGGGCTAGAGGGGCATTTACGGGATTATTCTCACGATATAATAGCCAGGGAGGCTGGGATCTGTTATTATAGCCAGGGAGGCTAGCCAGGGAAGCTGAGATCCGTATATGTGAAATAAATCTAAAACTTGTTTTATTACTGGGTAGTCTCATGGCGAGGGATCGAACCCTTCAATGTGGAGTACGTAGGCGCTTGCCCTCGGACCTATGTAGTATGGGATGCATAGAATTTGAACAAGTGTGCATTAGTGTCATCCTAGTGTAGAATTGTGTGCATTAGGCATTAAGGCATGACATACACTTATATTTAGAATAATCACCTTTGACACGTTATTTATTCATTTCAATTTTATTGTGTCTTCTTAAAGTATGAGATCGTTATACTATTCCCGGCATAGAGAGGATAGCCGTGTATAACATTTCGTCAGTTGTAAGTAACTGACGTGCCCACAGACTAACATGCAGGTAATGGACTATTCCTGGAGTTATAAAGTGGATATGCTGTTGCTGTTTAGAAGTTAAAGATGTTGCAAATGATGTTAAAGTTATACAAGTTGTATTTCATTGTTGTAATCTTTTAGTCTTCCGCTGTGTAAAAACCAAGTGTAAAGGAACTCTGATGTATTGTGAATAAAAAGTTTTAAATTCCTTGTAAAATTGTACGAAGTGAAGTAAAGATCCTGTGAAATCTCGAATTTATCCTTATTTGAAATTCGGGGTGTTACACCATCCTCCCAACTAACTCTACCTCCTCGAGGCAACCTCCATCTCTCGACGATATTCAAACGTCATGATCTCGATTCAGTGATTGTAGTAACGGCAAACTAAATGCTTTAGGAACGTTGGACTTTAAAACACCCAGCAAATTATTTCCCTTTCCCAAACTTGTGCTTAGCACCCATCTTTCCCATCATCACCTTACGACGACCGTACCAAACCAATAGAGCTCAATCTCGAATTGCATACGTAGACCCCCGTGCTTCCAGAGTTCCGAAGGATATTATGTTTTGTTTCAATGCAGAGACATACATTGTAACGCCCAGCAAAATTGAGTTATTACAATTTTGCACCATGTGTATTACACATATATATTTTGAACCGTTATGCGTAATAACTGTAACATTATTTATATAAATATTTTTGCGTATGTTATATTTCGATTCTTTATATATCATTTCGTTCTTTCAATTCATTTTTGATGGATCCTGTAGGCAAGGCAAGAAACATTAGAGGGGGGGTGAATAGTGTTGTATAAAAAATAAAAATGAAATTGAACTTTTTCTTCTGTTCAGTCGACTTGAAAAGAGAAAGTAGTCGACTGAGGCGTCAGAACAGAAAAGTATTTTAGACAAGTCTGATCAGTCGACTTATAGCAGAAACCAGTCGACTTGCTAGACAAGTTTTCGAAGAGTATATTATACCAGTCTGATCAGTCAACTTAAATAAGGGAGGAAGTCGACTGTCCCGACAAGTTTCACAGAGTAATTAAAAAGCAAATAAAGAAAATGCAAATTCAGAGAAATACAACCACAGAGTACACACGATGTATTCTGGTTCGATCCTCCCGACCTACATCCAGTCCCCAAGCAACCCACTTGAGATTTTTCACTATTCTTGAAAAATTACAAAAATACTCTACGACATTTAGACAACAACCTTGTCCAACCCGTAGATTTCTCTCACCACTAGAGAGAACTAACCCACTCTTCCACCAAGAGTGAAAACCTGACTCTACAACCTAGAGCCATACTCTCCAACCGAGAAGACTACTCTCACAACTGAGAATGAAAAGAAAACAATAAAATGCTACAATCAACCTATAGCCTTGTTTTGTGATTGTGATTTTTGTACGTGGCTAATCGGTCAACTTCTAAATTCAGTCCAAAACGAATTCAATGTTATATTGGACTGAAAATCAGAGAACCAAGACTTAGAAGATTGGAGTGCTTGTTTGAATGCTTGTTCTTTTGAAAGCAAAAAACTTTAAACTTTTTTATCAAATGCTTGGAACATTTCAAAGGTGATTCCTAGTCTCTATTTATAGAGAGGAATCCTTTGAACATTGTAAATCAGTTTATAAAACTGATTTAAAATGAATATAAACTTTTGAAAATCAAAAAACAAGTTTTGAAATCAGTAAACTGGTGAAACGACTTGAACAGTCGACTGAGTTGCCATGATGAGTCGACTGGCCAGAGTTTGAAAGAGTTCAGACAGTTTCGTACTGATACAGTCGACGGGTGCCATAAGGCAGTCGACTGATACTCAATAGCTGATCTAATTTAAACTGTTTCAACCTTAAATCTTTTGAAAAACACTCAATTTTAAAGATGTGCGAGTGTGTGTGTGTGTGACAAGGCTATTACATCAATCTAAGACTCAAACAAGGAAAATTACAATTGTTTTACAAGACATGTAATATAACACATTGAGGCATAGGTCTTGTCTTGAGTCTTGAGTCTTAAGATGGAGCTTTAGCCTTTGTCTTTGTCTTTGAAGCTTGCAACCTTTTAGCTTTCTTGATCAATTTGCTTTGAGAGCTTTGTTTGTTGCATCGCTTGATCAACTTACTTTGAGAGCTTTGTTTGAACATTTTGTCTTTGTGTAATATAACCTGCAATATATAAGATGTAGCACAACAACTTTGCATTGTGTTGTAATCATCAAAACCAAGAATCAACAATTTTCTATTATAGAGAAGTTCATTTTAGATCTGATATTTGAACTCAACCAAAATATTTCTGATCCTTTCTAAATTTCTCGATTTTTCAATTTGAGTTTAATTCAAACTCTATGTAGCACCCCGAATTTCAATATAGAAAATACGAGACACAATCCAGAATCTTTGCTTCAATGTAACATAAATACAACACAAAAATACAGGAAAATAAAAACTTTCATCACACCAGTTCTCATTACAAAGCACAACGGAAATTAATACAATTTGTTCCCACATTTAAACTCCAGTCTTCACATAAATCCAAGCTTTAACTCTTGTTCAAGCCACTCACTTTCAAATCCTGCAAGACTGTTAAAACTGTGGGCACGTCAGTCACATATAATTGACGCAATGCTGATTAAAGAAGTGATCCTCCAAAGTCTCACAACCACAAACTTGTTGCACAAAAATAAAACAATTATAGAAAGATTCATAAATCAACAAGTGAAGCTAAGCTAAATAAATAAGTGCGTTTTATGAAAACAAAAGAAAAATCATAAAACAAAGTCCAAGAAAACACAAATGCACACAATGCTCACTAATGCACACTTGTTCGGATTCTATGCTGCCCATACAGTATAGGTACGAGGGCAAGCCCTTAGCGTTCACCTCATTATAGGGTTTAATCCCTCATTGTCCAAAACTTATACCCATGACTAATTTAAGAGTTAGACATTCTGTGAGTATCTGGCCCACACCCCGATAATTTCGGAGATTAATCCCACACCGCAGATGATCTGGAGACACTTCCACTCACATCTCGATAATTCCGAGGATCATCTAACACCGCGAGTCATCATGGCACCTCATCACAAAAACATCCCATGAGTGTCGCCTCAAATCCCGATAAATTCAGAGATTAATCCCACATCGCAGATGATCTGGAGACACTTCTACTCACATCTCGATAATTCCGGGTATTATCTCACACCGCAGATCATATAGAGACCCTTGTCACACAAACATCCCATAAGCGTCGCCTCGATCCCGATAATTTCGGAGATTAATCCCACACCGCAGATGATCTAGAGACACGTCCACTCACATCTCGATAATTCCGGGGATCATCTCACACCGCAGATCATATAGAATCCCCCTACTCATGTTTGCTCTTACTTCATCACATCTCCAACTAGTGTCTGTCATTAAATTCAAACATAGACAACCACAACCACCTAGAGCTAGCTCACCCTACCGGACTAAACTCAAACAATCAGAAATACTAACGGACACTTGCTAATTTTCAAAAGCAAATAATTTCAACTGCCGGTATCTAGGGCCCTGCTCAGCCTCTAGAGCTCACCCACTCAATATATCAACAATGTCCTCTTCTAGGGTTCTTTATAACAACCCCGATTCTCAAATAAAACCGCCGCTTGCTTCATTAATCAATGGTTCCTTCTTTTACTCATTTCCAAAGATACACCTTTCCACATAAACTCAAATTGATACATCAATACCCCAATCATATTCAACTCATCAAAAATATAAAAATGTAAGTAAACCAAAATATTTCTATGAACATCTTACTTCTTAAAATAAATAGACATCCACTTCCATAATTGATGATTTTATTTATAGAAAAAAATTTGATTCTACAATACATCCATAACTCAATTCCCAAGATTATATGAAACTACCACATTAATTCTAGGATTTTAATCTATTTAAAAATTGAACCAAACTCACTTTAAAATCTAGAATTTTATCCCTCAACATCTGAGACTTTATGTTTCAAAAATTTGAACTATAATCACTAAAAATTTGAAAATTTATATCTTCTAAAATCTAAAAACATCACATTCAAAACTGAAATATATACTCCTAAAAAACTAGAATTTATGCCCCTCTAAAATATAGGTTTTCATCATACGGTTTGCAACTCAAAAACACACCAAAATCTGAAATAAAATATGAAACTAGACATTATAAAATCTGAAACTTTATCTCCAATCTTGATAGATAAATCATTATAAATATACACTCAGTACTGAACCTATACATTGCAATAGGGTTCATCTCAAACCCTAGCACACACCTGAAACCCCACACAAGTGCAGGCCAAAACTGCACAGTGCAACCCTGCACAGTGCCAAAGCTCCCCCCCCCTCATTGTTCAAACACCCAAATCCGTAAGCCTTGATCCAAAATTCGAACCCTATAGTTCTTCTTGTTAGAGATTATGATAGAAATTAGGGTTAGGGTTTAATATCCCACCCACTTAAGATATTATACCATGTTTATCATAATTGGAATATCGTAGAGCATCACTTCTAGACCAGTATATATGGGATGAAACTGGGTTTAGGGTACTGGGTCTCATGCCAGTCAACCCAGTCCAAAAATTAGCATACAACATGTGCAAAGCATGTGTTGCCCCCATAGAATATTATACACAATAATATTCTATTATATTAAGAACATACCTATATATCCAACAATCTCCTCCTATATTCTCAATATATTCGGCAATGTCATGTTATATCACTGGATCACAAAATAATATAGTTCATAGACTAAATTAATTATAACTCGAATAGTTCAAATGAGACTAAACTAAAATAATCAAATAGTTCAAAGACCATATCAAAACAGAATAGTTCACAATGACTAAACCAACTAGAAAAACCTTTCATGGTTTCAAAATCAACCAAAGCAAATAAACTTCAATAACAAAATATGAGTTTTAAGCTCATGAACACAAGAGTTAAACTCAACAGAAGTTTTACCAAGCAAGTGACAAATTTATTCTCGAGAGAAATAAACCAAAACTATATCCTTGCAAACCGCTTCATGTTTACTCCTCCATTTTGAGCAAATTATTATTTGAAATCTATATTAACATATTCAACTCCTCAATCTTTGCTAGTTTATTGAAACAAGAATATTAAGAGACACATCTCTAAAAATTCTAGCAAATTTCATAAAGTATCTAGTTCCACTAAAGAACTTAGTACAATTCAACGATAGCTTAGCAAAATGTAACATAAGCATCATAATCAAGTTTCTTTAACAAAATAAAGAATAATTACTATTATAGTTTCTACACAAGAACTATACTATGTTTCATATTGGAATGATAGAATAGTCAAATTAATTATGATAAATTATGAATCATCAAAATTGGAATGAAACATGAATCCATAAAAGAGATATATTATCAAAAATTGGAATGATATAATAACAATTATAAACATCGGAAACACATCGACAAGTTTTCATGCTTTCTTTTGGAATAGTGAGATGATTCTAAGTAAATTAGGAGAATATATAGCATCATCAAAATTGGAATGAAATTATATATTAACAAAATTTAAATAGAACTTTCAAATTATCTAAAGCATATCAACTGCCTAAAATTGATGCTTAAGTTTGAACTTCTCTTTGGCTCCAATTAGATTTTAATTTTCAAAATAACTAGGATGTTAAATCTTTTGGCTCAATTGCTTTTAACTCCATATCTCCCACAGTTTTGATGATTGGATCACTTTCAAGTCTCTTAGCAAGTGCATTAGCCATATTTTTGTCTCAAATGCACTTTATTTATGAGAAAGTTCAACCAGGCTTCTTTCAGCCTTAATATACTCCTCTGACTACGTAACCCCTGTTTCCGTTAATACTTATTTTTCAAGTATTTTCCCGTATTTTAAATTCTTAGTATCTTATAACTATTCTTTCTTAATTGGTTATATTATTCAAACTATTTTATAAAACCCAATTGTTTATTATAGCCCAATTTCTTATTTTTATTTTATTATTTATTAATCTGAGCCCAATTGTTTATTATAAGCCCAATATTTAATTATTCAACTGTTTTAATATTTAAATGATTTGAAGTCCAAGCCCAATTGTTTTAAGCCCAAATCCAAACCCAGTACTCATATATATTTCTATAGGCTCAATCCTATGTGATTGTATTCAACCCCCACTCTTTCTAATCCACCCGTGCACTTCCCTCACGTTCTCAACTCTTCTTATTCTGTAACCCCTATAACCCCCCCACTCACAATAACTATCCATTATTACTTATTATATTTAATATATTATATTATTTTAATATAAACCCCCCCATGTTCTCTCTCTCCCACTCAGTCTCTCTCTCCATATTTCCCCTCTCTTCTCTGTTCGAAACGAAACAGAATTCAACTTTCCACATTCATTCTGCTTCTCACCTTCAACCTCTCCCCCTCCGCTGTGTCGCATCGAAGCCCATCACCCTTGCCTCTCGTCGCCAACTCCAACAACCTCCATTGCCGTCGCCTCATTCTCCTCGTCATCCCCTACCTCCAAACACCCCCCTGTCGCACCGTCCTGTGCTCTGCCCCGCGGTGCGCCTCATCGCCATTGCCGACCCCCCCTCCCCCCTCTCACCCGTTCTCTCTCTCTCCATCCTCTGTTCCAAAACCAAAAAACAGAGTGTAACGGCCCTGCCCCTAGCTCAGACAATTTATACAATTTATAAGACAAATTAGGTACTATGTAGTACAACTGCCCACCACAGGCTGCCTCTCAAAAGTTGGTTAACCGATTAGGTGACTTTTGATCATAGGCATTATTATTTATTATTATATTATTCTTAATCACATCCGATATGGTACTATTAATACTCACCTTCTCCCGTTACTCTCTTCTCTGGCGAATTGCACAGAGGAAGAAGTGAAGAACTCCTAAGGTGGGCCCCCAAGGAAAGCCATGTCACCTTAATGATGACGTCACCCACAAGAGAACACACAATTACTTTGGCTGTTCTCTTTTTTTTTTCACGTGGGGCCCTCACACATTTACTATACCATATCAACATATACATATACCATATGCCATCAACTTTATTAATATCGAACAGCCACTATATGTATTTCAACACATATATATTATATATACTCTTTGAAAATTACAGGGTGTTACACAGAGACTCCCCCACTCCCGCCTCATCTTCAACCTTGAGCGCCTCACCTTCCTCTCGCTCGATCACCCCACAACCCAAAGCCACCACCACCCTCATCTCCATCTCTTTCTAACTTCGCCAACTACCCAAAGCCGATCATCTCCCTGCTCCTTCCTGCACCTCGCAACCCCCCTCCCCTCGTCAGCACCTCACCCTCGACTTCGCCTGCCTCCGCTCGAACCTCGAGCCCCATCTGTTCTGTTTCCTCTTGTCGAGCGGCAGCGGCAGCACCACCTATGGCTGACGCACGCAGCTTCCTTGCGTCGCACCGTTCCCCGGCTTCCCTCCACGATGCAGCAACCACCTCAGCTAGCCTCCGCGACCACCAGCTCCAATCGCGACCTTCTCCCTGTGCCGTCCTCCGCCTCCCGACGTCAGCAACAGTGGCGAGCGCTTCCTGTCGTCGCGCCGCCTGTCCGCCGTGCCGCCCTCCTGCAACGTTTCGACGGCCGCTCCCCGGTGCCTCGACGACTTCGGTGACCCCCCCTGCGGTAGCTAGCGACTGCACCTCGGTCAGTGCACCCCCTTGGTGGGTGCAGTTGATCATGGGAGTTGATCAAGTGATGTGAGCTGTCCGATCGACTTGACCATCGTGATCATCGTGTCCCCTTGATTCTGATCTGGCCATCCGATCTTGTGATCTTCATCTCTTGAATTCTTGATCTTGATGGTTTGAATCCTAGCCGTCGGATCTTCTTGATCTTCACGATCATGATGATCATCAACTTCCTTGGATCGCAGTCGTTCGATCGATCGATCTTGATCTTCATCATTATCTTCATCATCAGGGAAATCTGACCGTCCGATCTGATCCGATCATCTTAATCTTGATCTTCAATCTCAGCCATCTGATCGTGTTTGTGAGTGGTTCGTGATTCGTTCATTCGTGTTCGTGTCCGGAATTCTGATCCCGTTATTCTCTCGTTCACATTAGAATTGACTATCAAGCAAGTATCCTCCTGTACAACTCGTTTGTTCTCGTACAAGCTTTCTTTGCAAAATACCGCAAGTATATTCTTTGACTCTAATTCGTATTCTTCGGTCGAATTAAAATCTGTTGCTATACATAATCCGTCGAACCCGTATTCGCACATGATTGCGAATACCTTGTTGCCACATGCATTACATGAATAAAATTGATACACACATATGTACTCTTAGGATTATACATGATTATGTGCATGATTGTCTTACCCATAATAGTAGTTTAAATATGATATCTCATTATTGTTGATTAAAATTAATAAAAGTAACAAGCCGAGGTATACGGGTAAATATCTAGTAGTGGACAATATAGAAAAGCGTACTCGGACGGGAGCTCGTGGTTTCCAGATGCAAGTTGCAAGTTTACAAGTTGCAAGTTTGCAAATTATATGTTTATATGTTTCACGCTACAAGTTTACACTCTACATGTTTCACGTTACAAGTTTGCACGTATCTCGAACAAGATACAATTGACATGTTTTCCTGAGTACGTGATCTATAAAATCCACTACTAGGCCTAAACATAACTGATTGTATGTAGCAACCATGTAGTAAAAGTATGGATGCATGAAGTGATACCTAGATAGAATTAAACAAAAGACATGAGATTAATACGTACACTTGCATAATCCAATTACATGTTACATGTTCTTGTTTACTTGATTACTTGTTTACATGCCACTTGTTTCATGCATGCCTGTTCATGATCCTGTTTACATGTTGTATATCTCCTATTACATGATTCTCGACTCCATGATATTTTTCTTGCTTCTTGTTTCGTTTTATACTTGTCCCGTTCGCTTGTACCACTTGCGGTCCGTAACTTGCATTAACGGGTATCTTTTTATTTCTTCCTTTTGTATTAATGTACTTGCAGGGCCGGATGGAGAGTTACCCGAAGGTGTTGCTGATCAAGTGTTTTAGTCTTGTTTATTTTCATGTTATTTTTAATTCATGTTTTATTCGTGCTACTCTTTATTGTATTTCGGGCACGTTTGACCCGTAACTACTTTGTATTTTCCAGCTGTTGGTTATGTTATGGACTATGTCATATACTTTTGTTATCCTATTGTGATTTTACATGCCTGCGTGGTTTTGTTGTTATCTAGTTGTTGAGTTACTTGTACAGCTTATGAATGGTATATTCACATCATTCGCTGGGCCTCAGTCACGGACTCGTATTCCCGTATTTTGGGAAGCGGGGCGTGACAGACTATAATAGAGTGAGTTATGAGCTACAATGCATTGTAGCTTGATAGTCGACGAATAGAATTAGAGAGTTACTTATACTTCTTAATGGATGACTAGCAATAAGTTCTTCAATCTACTCAGCCTCTTCTCCTGCAGAGGATAACACATAGAGGTCTGATTTCATGGATGATAGTACAATACCTGTTTGTGTTTTAATTTCCATAATATTTCTGTTCCTCCTAGGGGTAAACACATATCCACCAGTTATCGATTTTCACTAAATTCTGAGTATTATAATGCATCAGATCATCCATTCATTCTTGGAGGATGACTAGAGTAGTACAAAGCAAACTCTTGAGTACCTCTCAAGTAACTCATTAGCCTCTTAGGGCTCTCCAATATGTATTAATAAGACTAGTACTGAATCTGCAGATCATACCTACCTCAAAGGCTATGTCTGTTAGTGCAGATCTTTGTATATATGAGACTTCCAATAAGTTTAGAATGACCTAACTGTCTCATAGTTGCACCATCATTAGCTGTTCAACCTTTATCATAATCATAAGGTGTTTCAAAACACATTTTCAATTACTATATTCCCACTTTTGGAACACATTATTGATTTAATGAGTCTGACTAAGGGTTATCCCTTGCCAACCCAAACTCACTCTTATACCTAATATGGTGCCCACAACACCTAGGTGTTTATGCTGAACTCTTTAGATAGCACAGTTTTAACTTCATTTGTAATAGAGAGATCACTTCCAATCAACAAACATGTCAACAATCTATATAATAAAACACAAAGAAAGCTATCAAGTGGCTCTCCTTCAATCCCCAAAAAATCAAAGGCCTAGATCTAACATCACAAAACATATTTTTCCCCCAAAACTCAAATTCAAATCTCCCACCCAAAACAACTCCTATATTTATTTAAATTTTTTTTTTCTCTCCCTCCCTCCCTCTTCTATTCAAAAAATTAAGAAAATACAAATTCTAAAAAAATTTTAAAAATAAAAAAAATTAAAAAACTAAAAAAATAAAAAATTTAAAAACTTTAAAAATAATTCAAAAACAAATCAAAAAAATTATATAATATGTTTTTTGCTCTATGTTTGCTACTTCAATTAATTTTTTGGACCTCCAAAACTATTTTATATGATCAAATAAGGTGCACCGTTCCGAAGACGTGCCGTAGGCACGTGTCAACGGGCAAACCTAGTATACAAATAAATGAGGGCAATTATATTTGACTCACCACAGAATTAAAGACATTTATCTGAATTACTTGATTCAAATCTAAGCTCTTTAAAAGTCTGTCAAATTATTTGTGCCTCAAGATTAACACATATTTTAAAAACATATAATGATTTTACCAATTTGTAAATCTAGTTCACTAAACATATTAGTACAACTTTTCAGTACAAAACTGTTTAGTACAAAATTTTCCAATACAAAACATCAAGTACAAACTTTTAGTACAAAACTGTTTAAATATCTTTCAGGAATAACAAAATTTTAATAGATGCAAGAGTAAGAAGAATACTTATTGTAGCAATATGACTGACATGTGAGTAGACTTCAAAACAAATCTTCCCCACCTATCTGAGTCAACCCTTTAGCTGCTAAAATTGCATTAAAATTGCTACTGAACATTTCAAAACTAAGCTTCTTCTACAAATCCCTATTTGCTATACTATAGTTTTAGCACATTTCGGCAAAACAACTAGATTAAAGTATTATTTTATAACAACAAATTCATTTTATTATCTACTAAAGTCTCTCCTTGGCTTATCTGCCATTAAAATTTTAAGTATCAGCAAGGCCGGTTCTTAATCCTAACTGTGAATTATTGGCCATGTCTGTAGGACTAAATAATTTCATACATTTATCTTTGATGAACACACAATCAAAGAACTCTGCAAGTCTAGATTCTTATAATACAAATTAGATAGATCCAACTTCTGTTCATAGAACTACATTTTGCACTTTATAGGTGTACACGAATATTTGTTATAGGTCCTACTTTAGGCCTTCTAGGGTCATGTACTTTAACAAATGTATTATACCATATGTTTTCATTTTAACAAAATTATTTGTGTTTCTATCCCATAGTCTACAAGGTATAAATGATTTGGAGTGTAGTAACAAATTAAGAATATGATTAACAATAAAATATCACCCATAATTACACAAAGTCAAACAACAGTCAATAATATAGAATTCAACATTTCACTAAGTGTTTGATTCTGATATGGCTAAAAATAGGATTAAATCGGGACCGTTCACATCGGAGACGAATCTTAAAGCTCAGGGGTAAAACGGTAATTTCACATACTGACTGGTCTGAAATGGGAACTGGGTATTTATTCAAAGCCCAATAACCCATAAACGTATCCACATCAACTGGGTACGGGTTCCAACCCGCTGCACACCCAGTCCAGCAAGATAAAATCAAGGTCTCTGATTAAATCTTAATCAACGGCCCTGATTCACACCTATCTTTTCACTGGGAATTAGGGATTACATTCCTTATCTGATTACGGAGATTATATTCCTTATCAGACCACGAGGATTACATTCCTAATCTGATCCCTAAGGCGACTATAAATACCCCCCATCTACCACCATTATGAGGTAATCAATCTTTTGCCAATTTACGCTCTTTCATAATCACTTCTGGTTACTGATTTGAGCGTCGGAGGGTGCATCGCCGGGATCCATCCCGGTGTCTCGCACTTTTTGCAGGTTCGCAGCAGCGGCAAGAGACCAAGACAACAAGTCGGTGAAGGTCAACAGGTTTGCCTTGTTCGTTTTCTCAAGAATCCACAAATACTATCTGTTTGCCCCCACACCAGATTTAGCGGTAACAGATTAGCGCCGTCTGTGGGAAACGAAAAAGCAACCTGACCTCTCTTCATCAACGATACTAGTTTCAGGCCATGCATCCAAAACAGAAGGGGAAGGCAGCGGTCTCCAACCGAAGAACCACTTCCCTTCCTCCTCTCTCTCCTCCGGTTCAAGGTGCTCCTACTCAACAGGCCCCTCAAAGGTCTCGGGGGGCTGCCCAGGGGGGCTCCCGTCAGAGTCATCTGAAGCAACATCCTCCTCATGACCAAGTCACGGGTCCCAATCCTTCAGTTGAATCCCTGGCTTCTCAACGCTCTCCCGAGCGGGATCTTCGTCAAGTCATTGCCGACCGCCAAAAGGGGGTCGACCTTAGAACTCGCCTGAATGGATGGCGGGCCCTTGGTCGAGTCCATCAACCCGAGAACTCAGGAGCTTCAAGAATCCGAACCCCCCGACGACCGAGGACTAGAAGATCCCCTCCCCCGAGGAAGCAAAGAGAGTCCCTTCAGCGTCATCGGCGGAGAACTCATTCTCCAGTAAGCTGAGCCACACATAGGGACCGCCAAGCTGGAGAGGCACCAATCACAAGGGCAGATCTTCAAGACTTCCAAGCGATAGTCTTAAGGGCCCTCAATATCGCCCCAAAGAACGACCAGAGGCCACCTACTCATGAACCAGCTAGGAGCCACCGCATTCACCCTCTCAGTCCTCGTCCTTCTCTAATCTACCTTCGCTGCAGCCCCAGTCCATCCTCGTACGAAGATGAGTCCCGGGGCTCGGCAAGGTATGATCAAACAGAAGACTCAGTCTACCGCCGTCTCCACGAGATGGAGAGGCGCCTCGGCCGAATTGACAAGGAAGAAGAGCAACGGGTGATAAATCTCCGCCCGAGCAGACCTCCATTCTCCCGCACCATCATGGAGGCCCCCATCCCAGAGAACTTCAAGTCGCCTCACTTCGAGACGTATACCGGGGAGTCAGACCCCGCAGATCACATAGAGTGTTTCAAAACTCTCATGATGATCCACCATGCTTCAGACACACTCCTCTGCAAGATCTTCCCTACCACGCTGAAGGGATCTGCACGAGAATGGTACTCTCGACTCGCCCCGGCCTCCATCTTCTCATTCGATCAGTTCGAAGTGCTCTTCCTTACTCATTTCGTGAGTAGCCGCCGGGCCGAGAAAACAAGTGTATCTCTGGTGACCCTCAACCAAGAAAAGGGTGAATGCCTAAGGGATTACGTTCAATGATTTACCGCCGAAGTCCGGTCCATTCCCTCCCTCAACCAGTCAGTATCCTCTGCTACATTCGAGCGCAACGTCACTAATGCCAATCTCAGGGCATCCCTTGCCAAGAAGCCTCCTCGGGACTTCTCAGAGCTCCTACTTAGGGTGGAGAAGTACATACGGGCGGAAGAGGCCCTCGACCCCCTTGCTCTTGAGGAGACATCTTCTACAAACAAACAGAAGAACACAAGTGAAGAGGGGACCCAAAAATTCCAGAAGGGCAATAATGGCTAGCACCGCCCGACTCCACGTTTCGAGAAGTTCACCCCCCTCATTGCTAATATATCAGAGGTTCTTATGGAGGTGGACAAGGAAGGACTACTCCGCGCTCCTCCTAGAATGAATACCCCTGGCAAGAAGAGGAACAAGGATAAGTGGTGCCGCTTTCACAGGGACCACGGTTACGACACGGATGATTGTCGGGCTCTCAATGAGGAGATCGAAGAACTCATACAAGGGGGGCACCTGACCAAGTTCGTCACCTGAGCATCAAGACTCAGAACCTCCTGAAAAAGAGGGGTCCGAGCTTTCCCCCTGAGGAGCCTACAAACGAACGGAAAGGCCCGCCGAGCTTCAAGACTCAGAACCTCCCGGCTCCTCCCAAGAGGTCTTCACCATATCGTAGAAGTAGGATTTTTGATTTTCAATAAGGTCGATGCTTGTAACCCGGCCAATAGCATGTAATAATGGCTCGCCCTACTGAAGCAGCCACTTAGTTTATTTCAATAAAACTTTACGTTTTTTCATTGGAAATAGTTGCTCTTGCTTCATCTCAATCTCTCCGAGTCACGACTCGCTAAATGGTGAGTTCGGAGTCCAGCTCCTTCTACATGGCTGCTCCTGCAACTTACTAAGCTCTAACAACGAGGTCGGAGTCCAACACTTGGCTTGATTCCGTTTCAAATTACTCGCTCATAAGCGGGTAAGAAGTGGTTCGCCATTCGGAATTGCTTCTACACCTCGTTAACCTCCCTCTAACAACGAGTTCGGAGTCCAACACTTGGCTCGATTCTATTTCAAATTACTCACTCATAAGCGGGTAAGAAGTGGTTCGCCATTCGGAATTGCTCCCACAACCGTTGAGTCCCTCTAACGACGAGTTCGGAGTCCAACACCTGGCTCTATTCTGCTTCAAATTACTCGCTCATAAGCGGGTAAGAAGTGGTTCGCCATTCGGAATTGCTCCCACAACCATTGATAACTTTACTTAAACAACAAG
The DNA here is from genome assembly GCA_017893485.1 of Hemerocallis citrina. Taxonomy (NCBI): domain Eukaryota; kingdom Viridiplantae; phylum Streptophyta; class Magnoliopsida; order Asparagales; family Asphodelaceae; genus Hemerocallis; species Hemerocallis citrina. The sequence continues at coordinate 122,933 of JACEHZ010000208.1, forward strand.
TTCGGAGCTCACAACTCTCTCCTTGGGTTGCTCCTCAAACTTGTCTCCCAAATGGCTCTCTTCTAGAGTCAAGCTTTTCGCTCCGCTCATCTCCAAGGCGGACCTCCTCTCAACGAGTTCGGAGCTCACAACTCTCTCCTAGAGTTGCTCCTCACGCTCGTCTCCCAAATCGCTCTCTCCTAGAGTCAAGTGCTTTGCTCCGCTCATCTCCAAAGCGGACCTCTTCTCAACGAGTTCGGAGCACAACTCTCTCCAAGAGTTCCTCTTCACACTCGTCTCCCAAATGACTCTCTCCTAGAGTCAAGCGCTTCGCTCCGCTCATCTCCAAAGCGGACCTCTTCTCAATGAGTTCGGAGCACAACTCTCTCCAAGAGTTCCTCCTCACACTCGTCTTCCAAATGACTCTCTCCTAGAGTCAAGCGCTTCGCTCCGCTCATCTCCAAAGCGGACCTCTTCTCAACGAGTTCGGAGCACAACTCTCTTCTAGAGTTCCTCCTCACGCTCGTCTCCCAAATGGCTCTCTCCTAGAGTCAAGCGCTTCACTCTGCTCATCTCCAAGGCGGACCTCTTCTCAACGAGTTCGGAGCACAACTCTCTCCTAGAGTTCCTCCTCACACTCGTCTCCCAAATGGCTTTCTCCTAGAGTCAAGCTTTTCGCTCCGCTCATCTCCAAGGCGGACCTCCTCTCAACGAGTTCGGAGCTCACAACTCTCTCCTAGAGTTGCTCCTCAAACTTGTCTCCCAAATGACTCCCCACGTCCCTCAGAACCAAAATCCGAGCGACAGGCGATCCGACCTCACCAACCAAGAGGATAGCTTGGATTCCGAGCAAGTGCCAATCCGAGCTACGAAATGGAGAAAAACAACTTTCTCCTCAAGATTCGCGCTAGATTTCGATCAGACGGCTCAGATCTTGCCAGCGCCACTAAACGACAAGATAGTGTTTTCTTGGAAACTGAGCCAGCATCGAGATCTGTGCCACCATCCAACGGCTAGGATCGCCCCACGTCCCTCGGAACAAAAATCCGAGCGACAGGCGATCCGATCCCCGCAACAAAGAGGATAGTTCGGAATACCGAGCTAATAGTTCATCCACCGAGCTATACGATCGGCCACCGAGCTACATCGCTCGAATTCCGAGCAAGTGCCAATCCGAGCTAGGAATTGGAGAAAAACAAATTTTCCCTCAAAATTCGCATATGATTTCGATCAGACGGCCCAGATCTTGCCAGCGCTACTAAACGACAAGATAGTGTTTTCTTAGAAACTGTACCCGCATCGAGATCCGCGCTGAGATCCGATGGCTCAGATCGCTCCACGTCGCTCGGTATTCCGAGCCGAGCGACTAGCGATCCGGGCCACTCGCGCCCCTTCTTCGCCCCTAGGGTCTTCCTGGCACATCTTCCTAGCACATCTTACAAGGGTCTTCCTAGCACAGCTTCTCCGCCCCTAGGAGTGGAGCTCCTCTTCCAAAATCCCCAAGACCAAAACACTCCTCAACTTCATGAAGACAAGGATGTTGCGGGGCTATTTTGACCATGAAGGAGGGTGAATCTTCATCCCACTCCTAAAGAGAAGTTGTAGATCTTCGAATTAGCTTCGAAATGGGGGGTCGCATGCCCCGATCGGACCTCCGTAGCACCGGAAAAGTGGATCGCAATACAGCTGCGCCGGATAGCTCGGAAATCTGAGCCGAGCCACTCGCGCAAGGGAAAAACCGAGCCACTTTGCTCGGATTCCGAGCAAGTGCCAATCCGACCCTCGAAAGTGAAGAAAAACGATACCAAGCAACTCCAACTGTTGGATCTTTACGAAAATCGCAACTGAGATAATGGACGGTCCAGATTACGCCACGTCCACTAAACGACAAGATAGTGTTTTCATGGGAACCATGCCTGTCTCGAGATTCGTGCCATGATCATGATCAACCGTCCAGATTGAGCCACGTAGCTAGGATCTACAATCTGTGCTATTGTCATACCGAGATGCAAAATGGCAAAAATTTGCCTCAAAATCTGTGCTCAGATTTGCCGAACAAGGAGCAAAAAAAAAAGGTCGGCGGGGTGGGTTCGGACCCGTTAGGGACCCAAACCCGAACCCCACATCACCCTCTTCTTCTCCACTCTCCCGCCAAAACAAAAAAAAGGAGAACCCAAACTCTTCTCCGAGCTCCAGACCTCGCCGAGCTCCGACGCCTCTTCGTCAGCCTCTACCGAGCTCACCAACCCCATGGGCGAGCTCCAAGCTCCTCGGCGAACCCATCGTTGCCGAGCTTCAACATTCACTCCGGTGCCGAGCATTCAAACCTTCACGAGCGCGAGCTCTCATCGACTCCGAGCTCCCAGTCCAATGTCGAGCTCAACCACGTCCACCACTTACGACGAGCTCCCCCCTACACCGAGCTTTGCCACTCCTCCAAAGCTCCGAGCTCGCCTCCATTCCTCGCCACCTCCGAGCTCGAGCTCCTCCCTCACCAAGCCATCGGCGAGCGCTCTCTTCTCCTTGCCGAGCTCGACGTCTCCTCTCAACCCCATCGCCGAGCTCTTTCGCCGAGCTTCACGACAAGACGAGCTCGGGAGCGAAGGGATGGTCAAAGAAGAAGGACGAACCCATTACCGACGAGCTCTCCACCACCGAGCTCAAAAGCTCCACCTTCGTCTCCACTACAGTGCTGAGCTCCACCTCCAACGAGCCCCACTCCGCTCGTCGCCTCTCGCCGAACTCCCAAGCTCCATGTCGTGCTCCCATCCATCACGAGCTCATCCGTGGCCTTGACGAGCCCCACTCCGCTCGTCGCCTCTCGCCGAGTTCGGCGAGCTCCAGTGGCGCTCTCAGGGACAGAGACGGAGTCGGGGTCGGAGGCATGCTTGGGTCGAAGGCTGAGAGAAGAAGACGAAGAAAGAAGACAAAACGAAGAACCAAGAAGAAGAGAAAGAAGGGAGAGAAAAATAATAATAATAATAATAATATTTTTTATGCCACGCCACGTGGCTTCACCTCATTGGTCGGCTCCGAGGTCGGATCCGAGCTACGCGAAATGTGGGCAAAGTTGCTCGGATTCCGAGCAAGTGCCAATCCGAGCTCAAAATTGGAGAAAAATGTTGCCGGGCTACACGTGTCGTCCGATCTTTTCAAAAATCACGTCACGACACAATCGATGCTCAGAAATATGCCACATGTCCAAACGTGATCTGCTTTGCGATGCGCGCACATCTGATCATGATCGACGCTCAGAAACGCGCCACGTGTCCAAACGTGATCTGCTTTGCGATGTGCACACATCTGATCATGATCGACGCTCAAGAACGCGCCACGTGTCCAGGTAATATTTAATTTTTTTTTATTTAATTGTTTTAATTATTTAAAAAAATCTGAATAAATATTTAAAAAATCGAAAAAATTAATTAAAAATTATGAAAATAATTATTAATTCAGAAAAAATATTTTAAAAATTCTGGAAAAATAATTATTAAATTAGAATAATTAATTAATATTTTCGATAATTAATTATTTAATTCGGAAAAATGAATAAAAAATGAGAAAAAATTCAGGAAAAATTCAGAAAAATCTGAAAAAATCACAAAAAATCTAGAAAATTCTAAGGATATTTTTGGGCATTTTACAAGCCCAGAATAACACCGTTACCCCCCGAGCAAGATCCAAACTCCCTTAAGAACCCGATAAAACCGTACGCATTAGAACAACAAAACTACTCCTCAAAGACTGAAAAACTCAGTCTCTAGGAGTGGGGGGCTCGTGATATGGCTAAAAATAGGATTAAATCAGGACCGTTCACATCGAAGACGAATCTTAAAGCTCAGGGGTAAAACGGTAATTTCACCTACTGACGGGTCTGAAATGGAAACTGGGTATTTATTCAAAGCCCAATAACCCATAAATAGATCCACATCAACTGGGTATGGGTTCCAACCCACTGCACACCCAGTCCAGCAAGATAAAATCAAGGTCTCTGATTAAATCTTAATCAACGGCCCTGATTCACATTTATCTTTTCACTGGAAATTAGGGATTATATTCCTTATCTGATTACGGGGATTATATTCCTTATCAGACCACGGGGATTGCATTCCTAATCTGATCCCTAAGGCGACTATAAATACCCTCCATCTACCACCATTATGAGGTAATCAATCTTTTGCCAATTTACGCTCTTTCATAATCATTTCTGGTTACTGACTTGAGCGTCGGAAGGTGCGTCGCCGGGATCATCCCGGTGTCTCGCACTTTTTGCAGGTTCGCAGTAGCGGCAAGAGACCAAGACAACAAGTCGGTGAAGGTCAACAGGTCAATAGGTTTGCCTTGTTCGTTTTCTCAAGAATCCACAAATACTATCTGTTTACCCCCACACCAGATTTAACAGTAACAGATTCTAACTTTTATCAATGCCGTTTTGACTGTTGTAAATAGAGTGCACTAGAGATTATGCCAAATGCAAACTTCTTTAAGATTATTAAATCATATTCACTACCTCTATCAAATCTCAAACATTTTGATCTTAGCATTTAAATAGATTTCAATTCATTAAAATAACAAGTGCTGCATACCCCATATATATGACAAGTATTCAATAATCATCTCCAAGAGTAACTAAATACTTCTGACCAATTATTTTCTCATCTAGTCACAAAGCTACTGAGATCACAAATATCTAAATGTATTTATTCAAGAAGTTGTGTACTCCTAGAGACCATACCAAATGGTTTTCTAATGATCATAATTTGAGCACAAATTTCACAACTGTCATATTTAACGAGGTGTCATTTAGCAGAATTATGAGTTTTAACAAGAATAAACAATTTAACATATAGGTCATATGTCCTAGCCTATTATGCCGTATTCAAGGATTACACAAATTAGAACGATAATTGTCAATTGCTTAGTTTGTTAAACTCAACTTACACATGCCATTAACTATGATTTGTACATTGAAATAATAGTAATAAAATATGAGTTAATCAAAATTACTCTATTACATTTCACAAAAGTGTTTGCTTTCTTTCGTGATTCTTAACAATGTCCAATTGCTCAAACACATTGAGCGAAAGGTTCTTTCCTTTATTCGTTCTTCATCATCTTCATAATGCTAAATGAGATAATGACCGGCATGTTATAATTCAACTTTGCACACACACTACAATGAACAAAAAATAATAAAACATAACTAATGGAGTCATATCCTGCATTAAAAGATGCTCTCTCCTAAGTTACGTACATTTGTTATACATCTCATACATCAATCTTTATTAGAGAAGCAATCATACAATCTCACACAAAACTGTAAATGATGGGTTTGTCAATATATCTATACACATAGTATGACAAGACACACTTGACAACACTAGACATGCTAGTTTCCAAAATGAGACTAACTATGATCTAAGACTTCCAATTATGTGATCAAACGCACAAAATGTTAACACATTTATCACATGAAAATATAAAAAATTGAATTAGAGTAGATCATACCGACACTTCAAGTTAGAAGTGTTATCCAAATTCGATGGAAAATCCTGCTTGGCGCAGACTTATTCTGCCGTAACGCAAATCCAACATTTCCAATACACACAATTTGTAAGTAACTTTGAAGTTCCTACATTCATCAAATTGTTAAAGATTAGCCAATTAAACGAATTATTAGCTCTATTTAAATCTAAGAACAAATTAATTGGAGATACAATTTTGTAGTCAAAGCCTATAATGTATCAAAATAAATATTCGATCCTTAGCACGTAGCCAAAAATAGTTTCAAACTTGTATTTAATTAAACAAAGTCTTAAACTTTAGTACTCAGCAACAACAAATAATTAAAATATAAATGCAAGTAAAGAACTTATCTTTAATTTTAGATCTGAACCAGTCCAAATATATTTGGATCTAGTCTAAACAACATCCCTCACTGTCCGCACTATCTCCAGCAATTATAAAGGTCAAGGAAGTTGGTGACCTGATGACAGGGGAGCCGGTCACCGAAGCCCCGATGAGTAGAACTAACTAAGAAAACGAAACTACATCTCTTATTATGCTTTTCACCTTCCAACTGTTAAATTCATCACTACTGAATTCCTCTAATTTCGGAACCTCGTACTGACGATTATGTTTTTCGATCTCAAAGGAATAAACAATAAATTCCAAAAAAAAATAGAGGGTTCTTTCATGAATAATTACTGCTTACGTAATTTTAGTAAATGAAAAGGTTTTTCTGTAAAAACTGCACAATAAACAATAAACATAATTTAATTAATTAAGAGCACAATCCTTAAAGTTTAGAGTGGACCGTATCTTGATGAGAGTCAAAGAAAAATGGAGGATTAGATCAGAATCAGTAGTACACAACCGCAGATCCAGTACTGACCCCAAACACAAAACGCCATAATGAGATCCAAACAAACACATCAGATCAGATCTGTTCTGATCTAGGAGTGAGTCAAAATTTTCAACACCAGATGATCCCCTCCATGTGCCCGAACACCAAACACCATGATGAACCAATCAACAAATTAGATCAGATCTGTTCTGATCTAGGAGTGAGTCAAAATTTTCAACGCCAGATGATCCCCTCCTTGAGCCCGAACACCAAACACCATGATGAACTAATCAACAAATCAGATCAGATCTGTCGCTGAGTGCTCGGGAAGAAAGGAGAAGGAGGTCGAAGGCGAGGCTGATGCTTGCGGTGGGGCAGCGCCGGTGGCCTACGGTTGCGGTGGCACTGGCGACGGTGGTGACAGCGGGTGTCGACGCCGGCGATGGTGGTGTTAGCGACGACAAGATCCCGATGAACTGTGATTTCGACGACTACGACGATCTCGCTCTCAATATTCAAAAGAAATATATATAATATCTTAAGATTGTTAGAAATTATGAGAGAAATTAGGGTTAGGGTTTAATATCCCACTGACTTTAGATATTATACCCTGCTTATCATAATTGAAATATCGCAGAGCACTACCTCTAGACCAGTATATATGGGATGAAACTGGGTTTAGGGTACTGGGCTTCATGCTAGTCAACTCGGTCCAACAATTAGCATACAACATGTGCAAAGCACGTGTTGCCCCATTGAACATTATACATAATAATATTCTATTATATTGAGAATATACCTATATAACCAACACTTTTCAAACCCGATTTTCAAATTATCTTTTTTTACATTAATTTTTGTACAAAACTTCTAGGATTTAAATTATAAATTTTAATCCAATAAAAATAGTGAATAGAATTCAAAGATCTCATCTTAAAATTAATCAAGCATGAGTTTAAGATCATACAACAAGCTCTAATCAACTACAATAATATTTATGATCAATCATTCAATTCTGTAGATTAAAAATTTGATCTTTCATGCACTATTAACATCCATCATTCAAGAATAAAATACTCATGATCATCACATATAAAAGTTCGAATTTTATCTCATGAAAATTAACTAAACTCCATCTATCATTCATCATAACAATCATTCATGGTAAATTATGTATTCATGCTATGAAACTAACATAGATCCACAAAAAAATACTAGCATTATAACCACACATTTGCATCACCATCATGATCATAAAAATAATATCAAGAGAGATGAAGGAACACCCATCTCTAGTCGAAATTTGATGCAAATGCTTCAAGTCCTCCTCCAAAGGCAAGATGATCTCCTAGTCCAAAGCCACCAAAACAAAACAAAAAAAAAACAAAACCCGAACCTTACTGCCCTTTATATATACTGGCCAGGATTCAACATTAGGGTTTGTGAGAAATTTTGCACAGAAGTCCCCAAGAATTGATAATTTGTAAATTTATTTACTCATACATATCAAATGGATTACATTCCTAATATAAATCATTCAAATAAATTATTGATATAATCCCCTGATTTCCTTACTATTGGCAGGCTCCCACATCAGATCTAAATAATTTTAATCCATATATCTGGGCATTTATTATGGCAAAAATCAACTCTTTCATCAAAATATCAATTTTTGTCAATATGGGTCCAAAAAATAACTTTCTTCATTCAAATAATTTTGAAAAATAAAAATATTGCAAATTAACGGGTGAAAATAATTATTGACAACAAATTTTTAAGAATTTAAATTTTCATAACATTGCATGTGCATGCAATAATAGTAATTAAGGAAAATATGAAATTAATCAAATTCTTCAATTTAATATCATTTAATATTCAAAATAATTTATTTCAATTTACGAGGTGTTACACTCTAACCCTGATTAATCATAACCATGTCCTTAATCCAAATCTAGTTCATTCTCTATTCATATTTCGTAACACAAACCCCTTCTCCTTCGCATTCAACAATCAACCCCCAACCCCCAGCTATATTTACGACATTGATTATCCACCTCCTCCTACGCCATACTACTCCCATACACTAAACCAAAAACCATCGCATTCAACAACACTCTACCACTCTACCTATATAGCCTCCTATTCATCTCCATGCCCTTATTCTCACCTCACTCACAACCGACACCCTCCTCCTCCTTCCTATCTATATACATACAAACATTCCCTCTCCTATCTTCTTCTTCTTCTTCCCTTTTTTTTTCTTCTTATTATTCTCTAAATTTCCTATACACCCTACTATATTCCATACATCCAACATCCTCATCTCCCACTTTATCTATCTATAAATATTTATACATACATTTCTAATCCCTTCTCTCATAATCCACATTCTTTCATCAGCCAACTCACTCACTCTCTCTGTCCCTATATATACTAGTAATTTACACGTGTGATGCACGATTTGATAATTTCAAAAAAATTAAATAAGAACTATGACGTAGGGAGGATTTGAAACGGAAACCTCTTTTATATTAGTTATGTACGCGTGTTGCACATGTTGGTAGAATGACAAAATGACAAATGACACTAAGGCCTTCTCCCATTATAATATTAGAGATATTTATACCTATACACATACACTTATTTTTCCATTACTCCAATTATTCGTTTTTCACCCCCTCTTTTGTTTTCTTCTTCCTTTCTCCATTCTTCCCGACAACTTCCCAACCTCCCTTGTCTTCTTCTTCTTCTTCTCATTCTCTTATACTATCTCTTTCTCCTATATATATACATATCAACATACATACACACTACAACCCCTTATCTTCTTCTTCTTCTTCTTCTTCTTCTCTTCACTGTCATCTCCTCACCTCACACCCAGACTACCACCTTCATCCTCCACACTCGTGAACACCCGACAGTAGAGCTGGTATCGGGTTCTATTGGGTCGGGTTCTCCACTACCCGGACCCAGATCCGGTACCACACGAGTCCAAAAATTTGCCCCGGACCTGGACTTACGAAAACCGAGTTCGGGGTTCAGGTTAGGGTCCTAGTTAAAAAAGTATACCCGTCGGATCCGGCAACGGGGAATAAATATTTACACTTAAGTAATTTTGCACCCGATACCCTGCGATTACAACAATTTTTGCACTTAACTACATGAATATATATTATATTTACACATATATTTTCCACAATTACTATTTACATGTATATCCCTATAACCCTATTATTCAAATTCCATATTTTTTGGGGTATTTTTAAACGGGTTTGGGTCGATTCTATTTTGAGCGGACCCCCGGACCCGTATAGAACAGGTCGGTTCTGGTCCAATGCAGTGTCCGGATCGGGTCCGAGTCAGGTTCGAGTATCGGGTATCGGGTAAATGTGATAGTGCTACCTAACAGCCCCTTACCTCCACCTTGCCACTTGCTGCCATTTTCTCCTTCCACTTCATATTCGAAACCCATCTCCTTCCCGATCACTGCCTCCTCACCGGTTACCTCCACCACCCTCTTTCACCACCCCCGAACGCCCTTGAGCTTCACCACAACCCGAAGCTCTCATCACCACTACGCCCCCGAACTTCACATCACCACCCAAGCCCCTCGCTGCTCACCCGAAGCTCCACCATAGCCCTCACCTCCAACCTGACCACCCGAACACCATCTCCTTCACCCGCAGCCACCTCCAACTCTATGCACCATCACCACTGCCTCACATTGCCTCCTGCACACACCCTTAACTCCACCTTCAAACACCGAGCCCACATTGTCTCCTCTCACCCTCCGAACCGCCATCTCCACTACTTCATCTCCCAGCAACCACTCAACCACTGCCTCCCTCCTCACACATGCACCCCGACTATCATCTACATCACCACCACCAAAGCTCCACTCATCTCCGGCACCGCTAACCACTGTCTCCCCTCTCCTTCACCCTGAGCTCCATTTTCTTCACCTCACTCGAGCATGCACCACCTTCATCATCACTGCCTACTGCCTCTTCAAGCTCTCTTTCTACACACACACACACACACACACACACACACACACACACACACACACACACAATTCCACTTTATTCTCTTCCCGAACTCGACACACACACAATTCCACTTTATTCTCTTTCCGAACTCGACAAACCCGTGTTACGGTTGTTTGCTTGTCGCCGTTTGTGTTGCTACTATCTCCTTACTATCTTCGCCAACTCGAGCCTAGAAGGAATCGATTTTGAAAATGAATAGGTGAGTATTTCTCCAACTTTCTAATTTATTTTAGTAATAGCATGCTACAGTTGATATGTATGTGTGAGTGTTCTATAACTTCTAAATTTTTGTGTAGCATACTAGATAATCTTTATAAATTGAGTATTCAAGCTTAGATTATGTATGGATTGTTGTTCGATTATGTGTGTTAATTGTTGTTAATTATTATATGAGATTATGATATGTTTAACTTAGAACATTATTATAGTATTTTTCCTGAAATTGATCTCACTTCATAAAATCGTTTCTCTTTAACTAGATGGAATATAAGACTGAAATTTTTTTATGTGTATCCTGTATGTGTCTATAAAATCTCCTAAAAATTTCATGATTTTTGGAAGTCATTTTGTATTTTAATAAAATCTGAACACATTAATGGTTTAGAAAGGAAACCAAACCTATTTCATAATTCTGGCTGAATATCATACTTACTTTCAAAAATCATTTATCTCCAAATATGTGGAATTGGAAGCTGAACTTTTTATATGTGAATCCAGTATATGTCTACTATATGTTCAAAAAATTCATAAATTTTGGATATCGTTTAGTATTTAAAAAAAAAGAATTTAGGACTGATTGACAGTTTTGCCTAGATTCTGGAAATTTGTATACCTTTTGGTTTTTGATCAGTTAAATCTCTTAGATCAGTATTTTGAGGAAACTCAAAACTAGGAATTTGAAGTAAATTTATTAATCTTTCTTTCGAGTCTAAAAAATCAAATTTCCAAGAAATATAGAAATTTCTATGATTTTTACAAGTAGCAAGAGCTGCAGTTTTTGGATTCTGAACCTACTGATTTGCAAATGGATTTAGGTCGAACAATTGTGGTTATATTTAGATATTCTTAACTACAATGTTGTAGTAGACTTGTTTAGGTTTCATACGAAACTAAGAAATTAATTTTCTGATAAATATTGAAATTTATATGATTTTTGTATGACCATTGTGGTGTTGTCCAAAGATAGTCCCGGTAAATCCACGTAGGTGGAGAGGGGTAGACCGGTTCTATGAATCCTAATGACTTTAAAAAGGGTTATGGATAACCTAGAAAGTTTTTGTGAATATTGAATTGTGTGGATTCTAGAGGTTGAGCGAGACCCGGGGTACCAACAAGTGATGATTTGTTAAAATTTGAGAAATTGCCACTGTGGTCTAATGTTCTCGGTATATTAATTTAAATCTGGTAAGGTAAGCTAGCTCTATGCGAAATTAATTATGTTTGGATATAAGAACAAATACTAGAAAAGGAGTTATGGTGAAATCTGAGCAAAGATGAGTATGAGGGTTCTATATAGTCGGGTGGTGGATTCCGGAATTGTAATTGCTGTGCAGAGCGAGATGAGTCTCAATTATTTCATAGTTGGGCGGTGGATTCCGGGACTATAGTAACAGTCGGGCGGTGAATTCCGGAATTGTAATTACTGTGCAGAGCGAGATGAGTCTCAATTATTTCATAATCGGGCGGTGGATATCGGGACTGTAATTGCTGTACAGAGCGAGATGAGTCTCAATTATTTCATAGTCGAGCGGTGGATTTTGATATTATTACTATGCGGAGCTAGATCGATGCTCGCGAAATGTTCGCACAATGAGGGTTCTGTATAGACGGGCGGTGGATTCCAGGATTGGAGCGTATACTCGTGGGATATCTAAATCTTGCATTTGTCACTGTGGTAGGATTTCATGGCATGATATTGAACCCTATAATGAGAAGAATGCTAAAGGCTTGCCTTCGGACCTATGTTATATGAGCGGCATAAAATCCGAACAAGTGTGCATTAGAAATTCGTTTGTATGCATAAGTATTGTGTATTAGTCATTAGATTCATAACATACACTGACATACTTAGGATAGTCACTTTTCATACTTTATTTATACATTCAAGTTTGTGATTGTAAATGCCTACAGTTCTCAAGCATTGCAGGATCATGATTAACGAATGGTGTGGAAGCGAGCTTATGGTGAGTGATGTTACTAGCTAGAGGATTCGTGATGTTACGAGTTGTATTTTCATGAGTATTTTCCGCTGTGTATTGTAAAGAACTCTGTTGTAATGAAAAAGGTTTTAAATTCCCTATATTTTTGTACGAAATTGAAATAAAGATTCTGGATGTGCTACGAATTTTCTGTGTATGGAATTCAGGGCGTTACATACATGACCTTATGTATTGTGAATTCTGGAATTCAGGGCGTTACATACATGACCTTATGTATTGTGAATTCCTTCCCGTCTAGCATCTCAAACTCAACTTTCTCCTTACCCACTACGTCACAACTCTCCCCAGTCTCCGTTCTCAAACAATGACTCGTTGTATACTTGTAAGTAGAAAACATCTCCATCTTGGAGCAAATATGAGAAGAAATTCCCGAACCAATATACCAATCTGAATCCATATCTTTAGAACTTGAAAAAGAATAATATTACTTACTAAGTTGGCATCCCCCTAACTCAGAAACTTGTGATACTCCCACTCGTAATGCTCTCTCCTTCTGCAAAGATCCCTCATTTATGTGCACCATCTATTCCAATTGAAGTTCCCTCAACCGTCAGGCACCTCGAACAAGTAGACCCTGATTTGTAAGTTTCCTACTTGAGTTCATCCTCCTTAAAGTCGTTCTCCTAGGCATATTTCCTTTGCAGGATGGTGGTTGTCAAATGCATACGATGCATTTGATAATGAATATATCAAGTTGAAAACTTTATCCTCTTCACTGAGATCATCTGCTTTTATTGCCTTCAACTCGGATAACACTTTGTTGAATTTCACTATATGATCATGAAGAGCGATAGATTCCTTCATTAAGAAATGAAACAGTTGTCTCTTCCAGTCATTCGATCCACTAATGATGATCTCGAATAGTCAATTTTGAGTCTCGCCCACAGACTTGCCCTGATTTTCTCTTCAAAGAAGTTGACTTGACTTCCTCTGCCAATGACAGCTGGATTAAACTCAAAGATTTTAAACAAATCTCATCACACTTCTACTGCTTCATGTCATTTGGCTTTCCTTTATTTTCTTTTAGGGCAAGATGCAAGCCCTGTGGAACAAATACATCGTACATGTCCACATTCTAGAAGTTGATTTTACTGTCAACTGCTTGATCTTCAAGAAACTATGACATGTCACTTCACAAATGAACTCAAAACTCTGAAGGAGCTATGATACCACTTCATGGGAAATTCGGCATAACGAAAGTAGAGTGAGAGACGACAACTAATCACTACGAACAATGAACCAACCAAACGTAGACCACACCAAATCCAGAAGCACATACAATTTATCCCGGTTCGGCGAACCTAATATGAAGGAGAAAAAACGTGATATTATTTAACTAGTGACGACACAAGAGTTACAATATTCTCACCAAGAATATTTACAATATTCTCACTAAGATTATTTCTATCTCTCAAGTCTCACTAGAAGATAGTCTACAGTTTACAACGAAATCACTAAGATGAAATACTCAGTTCTCAATGAAGGCCACAATAATTATATATAGAAGTCTAGGATACCTATGTTTAAATCTCCATTATTGTCCATCTCTAAACATATTTGATGTGGTTCGTTTTTGGGAGGTGTGTGGATGCACCAGGTGTGAGTTCTTACTCGATTTGTATTGGTGGAGGAAGCTTCTGTGATGCCGACCCTCAACCGGGCAAACGGTACGGAAATAGGCGGGAGCGCGGTGGAGGCTGGATGCTCGGCTCGGATCGGGAGGCTCAGATCCGAGGTCTCGTGTACCTGCATACGGTCTAGGAACACCGGGGTTGGTCCCGGTGGCAGACCCTCCGACGATCTAGTCAGCTACTTGATGAACCCAATAATATTCACATTTAGGAGCAATAATCTTAGTGCAATGAGACATTTAAATGCTCTATATGTGTTATTTTACTCTTATTTTCTCTTTTCCATAGGAAACAGCCTAAAAGCAGCTAACCAAAGCAGATTCAAGGCTAATACAGACTGAGAGGATGATACACAGGGAACTGCAAAGCATAGGTCGACTGATTCCACCAACAGGCGACTGGACAGAGAGATTGATGGGGCTCGGTACAGTCGACTTCTCCAACATCAGTCGACTTGACTGATGAATCATGAAGCCACAGATGTCTCGGTACAGTCGACTTACATCCAACACCAGTCGACTGGTATGCGGTGGAGTCAAAAGATAAGAACAACGAAGATTCATCCTCATCCAAATACGAAGCAAGATTTAGTTATCCAAACCCAGGTTATATGCGAATAACCACTTCTCCAATAAATCAAAGCTAGAGACTGGGGATTGGCAAGAGCACGTGGTTAGCAGAAAAGGAAGAAAAGAAGAAAAGAAGAAAAGAGAAAGAAATAAAACACTGATCAAATAAGGAAGGAAATAAATAAAAGAAGAGGACATTTCTGGAAAAATGTAAAAACCCTAATTCTCTTTCCGCATTCTATAAATATCAACGAAGAGGCATTGTTAAACATCGACAGCAAGCATCAAGATACGAGGATCAAAGAGAGAGGAGATCAAGTATTCAACAAAAGGAACGGGCCGGTCGACTGTGTGATAGCCAGCTGACCTATCTGGCCGAACTACATCAGTTTATTTCTTCTCTTTCTAGTTCTGTTATGTTAATCATGTACTCGAAACTGTTAGTCAATAAAAATCTTATTATGTGGAACTAATTTCATAGTTGGGTAGATTGAAACCGTAGTTATGTAATGCTTATATTCTTCTGAATGCTATTCTGTTACTTATTGATTAAACCTGTGAGTATTGGAATAGATTTATAATATACAAATTTGTTTAGAAGTTCTAAGAGCAGTTGACTGAGAGTGACAGCAAGTCGACTGCCATACAGAACCTGAGATTATCAAGTTTGCATATTATAAATCTGAATCTGTTATATGAGTATAGAGACGACCCGTATCTCGTGCTCATAACTTGTAACACAAGAATCTTTAGGGGTTCTTGGTTTAATCAACTTGAAGGATCTAGATCTGATACCAATTTCTAGAACTTCGAGTGTTTGTTCGTTTCCATTGTTCTTATGTTTTCCTTAAGTGCAACTTAGTAGATACCATGCTAAATACTTAAGAAAAGAAACGAATTAGAGTAGATACCATGCCTAATTCTTGGCTTAGGGAAACATTAACTTTAAGGAGTAGATACCATGCCCTTAAAGGAACAAACATGAGTAATTAGAATAGTGAAGAAGGTGACTTAGCATTACTTACTATAGGTGGAAATCAAAGCCCAACTACTTAATAGATATTTGTGATTCAGAACTACTTGATATAGTTTTTAATTTCTCCTATTCTTTTAGAACAACACTTCAAGATTCTTATTTCTTTTTATTGGTTAGTAAGTTAATTTCTACAATCTCTGTGGGATCGACCCTTGCTCGTCACTATGCTTCTATAAACGATTCGTACACTTGCGAGGTTTTTAATTTGTGTCTAGTTAGATCATCTAGATTGACAACACTACTGAGAGAGAGAGTAACAGTAACTAGGGTTTGAGTGGGAAAAGATTGATTACCTAGAAAAGGAGTAGGGGTCTGGTATTTATAGAAGATGCCAACCGGGTCTGGACCTGTTTGGGGCCGGGTTTGGACCCGACTGCCCGTGGGGCTGAAGCGGTAGAAACCCGGGCGGTATACGGCTGACGTGACAGAGGCCCGGGCGGTTTCCAGGTTGACGTGGCAGAGGTCCGGGAGGTTTTCTGATGCTGACATGGCGGATTCGGATAATCCGGAGGTGCACGTTTCCTGAGGGGATCCTGTGGCCCAAGAGGGGCCACGTCATCCGACCCATATCACAAGCCCCACACTCCTGGAGGGCTGGGTGAACCAGCCGTGTAGGAGCGGTCCTTCGCCTCTGTAGGAAGAGCAGGGTGGAGGGTGTGGTGAGAAAGTAGGATCTGCTACTTCCAGACGAGGCCAGGGGGAAGGAGGAAGGGATCCCTTATTGGAGTTTTGCACAGGATGCTGTGTAAAAGAGTCGGAGCGATGCTTGCCGGGCCTTAGGGTCGGCAGACGAGCCCTGGGTCTGCAGACGAGCCTCGGGGGTCGGCGGACGATCCTCTCGCTAGTTGGAAGAGCGAGGGGACGTCGAGGTCCGTCCGATTGAAGCTCGGTTTGCCGAGCGTCTGGGATCAATGGACGAGCTTTAAGGGTCGGCAGATGACCCCCTCGCTAGTTGGAAGAGCAAGGGAATGCCAATGCCTGTTGGGTTGGAGATCGGCTCACCGAGCATAGAGGGTCGGGAGGAGAGCCCCTCGCTTGAGGAGAATTTTGGGGCTCGCGATTTCATCCGAGCTCCGAGCCACCTGGGAATAGAGGAGGGCTGTAGGGGCTCACGGTGTTATCCGAGCTCCAAGCCCCGTGTGAATAGGGGAGAGCTTCTGGGGCTCGCGGTGACACCCGAGCTCCGCGCCTCCTGTGACTAGGGGAGAGCTCCTAGGGCTCGTGGTGCCATCTGAGCTCCGAGCGTAGTATGAAGATAGGAGAAGAATCAGGGGCTCGCGGTGCCTTCCGAGCTCTGAACGTCCTATGAACATAGGAGAAGAAATAGGGGCTCGCGGTGCCATCCGAGCTCCGAGCGTCCTATGAAGATAGGAGAAGAAATAGGGGCTTGCGGTGCCATCCGAGCTCCGAGTGTCCTATGAAGATAGGAGAAGAAATAGGGGCTTGCGGTGCCATCCGAGCTCTGAGCGTTCTATGAAGATAGGAGAAGAAACAGGGGCTCGCGGTGCCATCCAAGCTCTGAGCGTCCTATGACGATAGGAGAAGATATTGGGGCTCGCGGTGCCATCCGAGCTCCGAGCATCCTATGAAGATAGGAGAAGAAATAGGGGCTCGCGGTGCCATCTGAGCTCTGAGCATCCTATGAAGATAGGATAAGAAATAGGGGCTCGCGGTGCCATCTGAGCTCCGAGCATCCTATGAAGATAGGAGAAGAAACAGGGGCTCGCGGTGCCATCCGAGCGTCGACCCTTCTGTAAAAATAGAAGAGGAATTGTGGCTCGCGGTGCCATCCAAGCTCCGAGCGACCTATGAAGATAGGAGAAGAAATAGGGGCTCGCGGGGCCATCCGAGCTCCGAGCGTCCTATGAAGATAGGAGAAGAAATAGGGGCTCGCGGTGCCATCCGAGCTCCGAGCGTCCTATGAAGATAGGAGAAGAAATAGGGGCTCGCGGTGCCATCCGAGCTCCGAGCTTCCTGAATAACAGAGAAGGGAGTTTTGGCTCGCGATGCCATCCGAGTATCGACCCTTCTATGAAAATAGAAGAGAAATTGTGGCTCGCGGTGCCATCCGAGCTCTAAGCGTCCTATGAAGATAGGAGAAGAAACAGGGGCTCGCAGTGCCATCCGAGCTCCGAGCTTCCTGAATAATAGAGAAGGGAGTTGTGGCTCGCGATGCCATCCGAGTGTTGACCCTTCTGTGAAAATAGAAGAGGAATTGTGGCTCGCGGTGCCTTCCGAGCTCCAAGCGTCCTATGAAGATAGGAGAAGAAATAGGGGCTCGCGGTGCCATTCGAGCTCCGAGCTTCCTAAATAATAGAGAAGGGAGTTGTGACTCGCGATGCCATCCGAGTGTTGATCCTTCTGTGAAAATAGAAGAGGAATTGTGGCTCGCGGTGCCATCCGAGCTCCGAGCGTCCTATGAAGATAGGAGAAGAAACAGGGGCTCGCAGTGCCATCCGAGCTCCGAGCTTCCTAAATAATAGAGAAGGGAGTTGTGGCTCGCAATGTCATCCGAGTGTCGACCCTTCTGTGAAAATAGAAGAGGAATTGTGACTCGCGATGCTATCCGAGCTCCGAGCTTTTTGTGAAAATAGAAGGAGAATTGTGGCTCACGTTGCCATCCGAGCGTCGACCCTTCTAGATTTGGCACCGAAAACTGTTTGTTGGAAAAAAGCCTGGGGGTAGTGGGGGTAATTTCACGCTCACTGCTGACGTTTATGAGCGCAAGAATCGAAGTGACTCCAGATCTTAGCGGCCGTTTGATTTTGATGATTTGAGATCCAACGGCTAGATCTAATTGTGGAAATCGAGGAGTCGCTTTCTCCCTATAAATCCCCCCTCCCCTCCCTCACTTTTTTCTTTATTTCTTTACTCACTTTCCAATTTTTCAAGAACAGAGTCTTACTTGCCGTCGACGACTTCTTCTGGTGATCGCACGGATAACGCTTCAGGTTAGTATTTCTGCTCAGTAATGTCGCGAACTCAGTTCGGATCCGAGGCTAGCTCGTCGGGCCGCACCGCGATGGAATCCGAGTCAGAGACGTCTTCGTCACTCAGTAAATATAATGTCAAGGAGGAGGTCCTGACAGACTCTGGGTCGGATAGTGGTGACGATGTAGCCTTCATAGTATCGCCGCTGAGATCCCGAAGGTTGGGGAAGGAGCCGGTGGTCGAGGGCAAAGAGGGGGAGGAAGAGGAAGAGGTTGATGACGAGGGTGAGGAGGATCGGGACGTCGAAAGCGAAGAGGAGGAAGAGGAAGAAGTTGATGACGAGGATCAGGAGGATCTGGATGCCGAGGATGAGGGCAAAGACGACGAGGATTAGGATTTCGATGGTCAGGGTGCCGTAGATGACGAGGAGGATGGTGACGAAGGGGAGGGCGGTCAAGAAAGTGCCGGCGAAGGCACAGTAGGAAGGTCGGTCGGGAATGACCTTCCACCCCTTCCACCTTTGTCGACGCCGTCTCTTGAGAGGAAGGCTCGTCCTCACCGGAAGAAGAGGAAGCTAAGTATCCCAGACAGTCCCCCTCCTCCGGACGAATATGCACCCAGATCGGAGCTCGAGTTCCCCCCTGTCTCCTTTAAAAAGGGGTTGATCCGGATGTATCCTGATGATATCAAAGACATCGACCCTGTCCCCCATGTGCCGGGTGAAGAGAGCCGTGTGAAGATTCGAATGGATAGCATCTCGTGCATCTTAAGGGCGGATTATTTCCACATTCTGAGGGCCTCCTACTTCATTCCGCCGGAGTTTGAGGTCTTCATTCCGAGTCCTGGCGTTCGACCCACCACGGCTCTTGCGCCGGGCTACTACATGTTTCCTGAGGACGCCTTTGTTTCAGGACTGAGGTTGCCACTGCACCCCTTCGTCAAGAGGGTTTCGAACTAGGCGAAGCTATGCCCCATGCAGTACTGTCCAAACTCTTGGAAGCATTTGATTTGCTTCATTCTGAAGTGCTAAGAGAAGGGTGTGAAGCCAAGGTTGACGTACTTCCGAGCCATCCTAGGGATCAGCTCGTTCGGAGATCAGGAGGGGATATTCTACTTTTCGCCCAGGCCGCACAAGAAGGTCATGCACGGCCATTCGGATTCCATCAAGGGGTGGAAAGAGAAGTATTTTGTGGTTCGGAGTGAGAGGTCTTAGGGGATACCGACCAGGTGGAGTTTTGTCAAACCGAACCATAAACCTCCGAAGCGAAACGACTTGACAACAAAGGAGTGGAAGAGGGTGGAGAAGATAGTAGGGGGGCACAGTATCGCGTGGCCTCAAGTGACCGAGCTGCACCTTACCCGGGCCGGACTGAGTCCAGCCAACCCTAGTATGCTTCGTTCTGAATTTTTGCATCTTTCTGCCTTTGTGTTAACGTTAGCCCTCTTTCTTTCATTTTTGCAGAGATGACTTCCCAACAGGTGGATGAAAGGCGAGCCTTGCTAGCCGTCGCCGCGAAGGCGAGAGTGGAGAAGAAGAAGAAGGAGGAGCAGGAGAAGCTGGTCGCCCAAGCTGGGGGGTCCGGCAAGGAACCAGCCCCGGTTGCTGAGGAGCCTTCTCCTACAAAGAGGGCTAAGAAGCATCACCCCCCTATGCCGAGGGCAGCTCGGGACGCTGGTAGTTCGGGCAAAACTTTCGATGCCTCGGGGAAGAGGCTTCCCCCAACACGACCCACTACCGAACAGATGGTGGGGCAACAGGGGTTGCGGCCCTTTGCTCCTGACTGGTCGATCTTCCAGGGGGGCTCTCTTCTTGATGGCCCCGTCTCCATGGAGTTCGTCAGGAAGGCCACCACCGAGCAGGATCTCATGGCGCTGGCTTCGCAGACGGCCGATCAGGCCTTTATGCGCTGGTCTCAGGCGTCGATCTCGGTAAGTGCTTGAGACTTCGTATTTCTCTCTGGTTTTGAACTTGGTGAAACTTTTCTCCTAACCATTTCTCCTTCGGCCAGGCGATGCTTCATGGGCAGCACTTTCAAACGTGCTTGGAGAGGGAGGTCAGGGTGGAGAGGAGAAATGCGGATAAGTATCTCCACGAGTTAAACAAGGCGACCGACGATCTGAAGGAGGCTCAGAGCATGGCGGCCGTCCATGAGGCCCGGATGGCCTCGCTCTGCGAGCATCACAAGAAGGACGTGGATCGCCTCAAGGAAAGGATTGAAGAGGAGGCGGAGAAGGGGCAGAAGGCCTTGGCGAGGATGGAGGGTGCGTCTGCAGAGGCCCTGGTCATGGCACAGGACGAGGCATACGACAAGGCTAAGAAGCACTTCCGGAGGATCTACCCGGAGCAGAACGTGGATCACCTCCACTACGGTTGGCAACCGGATATTTCGCCGACTCCTCGTGGCGAGGAAATGGGTGGCGACAATGCTGATGATGAGGTGCCACCCCCCCCCCCCCTCTTTTTTTTTTTTTTTTTTTTTTTGACTGTGTGCGCCTTATGCGGACTGGCCACCGCGGTTTTGTACCATTTGTGAAAGTAATGAAATATAGCTTTTTTGGCCGAGGCTTCGTGACTTGTGCATTTTCTCACTCTCTTTGTGATTGCTTGTTTTCGTCTTTTGATAGATGCACGAGGTCTTGGGTGCCGACCCCATTCCTGCCGAGAGATCCCTGGTCCGAGCAGGGAAGGAAGCGATGGAGGCAGCTCTGGCTCGTCAGCGAAAACAGGCCCGGGACCGGGCTACCACGGTGAGCTATTTTATGAACAAGTCTAGGGAGCTCGGTCTGGAGGTGGCTCGTCTGAAGAAAGCCACAGCCAACCGGAACTGGTGGGTGATCGAGACGGACTGGTCCATCTTGGATGCCTCGAGTGGGCGGTCGGCTTCGGAGTCTTTCCTTCGTGAGGCCGTCGTTGGGAAGGAGTTGGAGATTCGCAGGCTAAAGCTGGTGTTGGGGGTGGATGTGATCGAGGAGGCGAGCAACTCAACCCCGGGGCGGTCTCCGACATTTTTATTGGAAGCGGCCCAGCTTGAAGATGCGGGAAGCTCGATGGCAGGGGTCTCTTCCCTGGTCGGTCCGACCGAGCATGGTAGGAGCCCCGAAGGGAGCACCAAGTTTGAGTTTTAAGCCGAGTGCGAGTGAGTTGTAAGATGTTCTTTGTATTCGTACTGACATTCATTCAGTTGTAAGCAATGAGTAATAATAAGAACATTTGATTTTCCGATCCTTGATAGTCTCGGTTACCGGAGATGGTTGCCGAGTTTGTTGCGCAGGAGGTCTCCGCCGAGGCGATTTGTCGCAACGGGCGCATATGTCGCGGCGTTTTGCCTTTCGATAAGTCATTAATGGCGACGTTTTGCCTCTCCAGGGGCATTCATAGCGACGTTTCACCTTCTGCCGTTTGGCATTCCCAGACGCAATAACTGCATGCCTCAGGGGGCTATATAACCCTCATTCCCTCCTTTTTGGTTGCCAAGAAGTGAGAGCGGCTGATCCGCCGCTTCGACTGGGGTGCTTGCCGTAGGCAGGCGCCCCAAAGTTAATACTTTTTCGAGGGCTCCGGATTGGAGGCACACCAATCACCCTCGAACAATTCGGGGTTTGGGCCTTGAGGGCCGTAAGACCTGGGTTGTTCGTTGGTGAGTGGTGGGCCGACCAATTGGTTCGGAGGTTCGGAGAGAGCTAAGGGTCGGTGGCTCCCCTGCCGTCCTCGAACAGTTCGGGGTTTCGGCTTGTGAAAGCGGTAAACCCTGAATTGTTCGCGAGCGAGAGGAGGGTCTACTAATCGACTCAAAGTTCGGGGGGTCCGACGAAGGCAGACACCCAAAACCTTAATGAGAAATTTTGTTGAAGCACTCGTGGGGGTAGGTCGTCACCGAGCGTATGGGTTGAGGTGCTTTGAAGAAAGCCCCGGCCTTGCTCGGAGTCGATGCTGAGCTCTCGCACTTGTTCTCATGAAGACGGTGCGGGTGTGTCCGGCAGTTGTCGCCTCGTACATAGGTTGATGGGCTTGAAGAAGCCCAAACCATGCTAGGGACAGGTGCCGAGCCCCCACACCGACGAGAAAGCCAGTAGCAGGCATAGCCGAGGGTCGGTGCCAAGCGTTAGGGTCGGGATGCTCTGAAGAAAGCCCTAGCCTTGCTCGGGGTCGATGCCGAGCTCCCGCATTTATTCTTAGGAAAGACGGTACGGGCGTAGCCGGCAGTTGTCGCCTCGT
The DNA here is from genome assembly GCA_017893485.1 of Hemerocallis citrina. Lineage (NCBI taxonomy): Eukaryota > Viridiplantae > Streptophyta > Magnoliopsida > Asparagales > Asphodelaceae > Hemerocallis > Hemerocallis citrina. The sequence goes on from JACEHZ010000208.1 coordinate 145,909, forward strand.
ACATAGGTTGATGGGCTTGAAGAAGCCCAAACCATGCTAGGGATAAGTGTCGAGCCCCCACACCGACGAGAAAGCTAGTAGCAGGCGTAGCCGAGGGTCGGCACCGAGCGTTAGAGTCGGGGTGCTTTGAAGAAAGCCCCGGCCTTGCTCGGGGTCGACACCGAGCTCCCGTACTTGTTCTCTGGAAAGACGGTACGGGCATAGCCGGCAGTTGTCGCCTAGTGCATAGGTTGATGGGCTTGAAGAAGCCCAAACCATGCTAGGGACCGGTGCCGAGCCTCCACACCGACGAGAAAGCCAGTAGCAGGCATAGCCGAGGGTCGGTGCCAAGCGTTAGGGTTGGTGTGCTTTGAAGAAAGCCCCGGCCTTGCTCGATGTCAATGCCGAGCTCCCGCACTTGTTCTCAGGAAAAACGGTACGGGCGTAGCCGGCAGTTGTCGCCTAGTGCATAGGTTGATGGGCTTGAAGAAGCCCAAACCATGCTAGCGATAGGTGCTGAGCCCCCACACCGGTGAGAAAGCCAGTAGTAGGCGTAGCCGAGGGTCGGTGCCGAGCGTTAAGGTCGGTGTGCTTTGAAGAAAGTCCCGGCCTTACTCGACGTCGACGCCGAGCTCCCGCACTTGTTCTCAGGAAAGACGGTACGGGCGTAGCCGACAGTTGTCGCCTAGTGCATAGGTTGATGGGCTTGAAGAAGCCCAAACCATGCCAGGGACAGGTGCCGAGCCCCCACACCGGTAAGAAAGCCAGTAGTAGGCGTAGTCGAGGGTCGGCACCGAGCGTTAAGGTCGGTGTGCTTTGAAGAAAGCCCCGGCCTTGCTCGACGTCGATGCCGAGCTCCCGCACTTGTTCTCAGGAAAGACGGTACGGGCGTAGCCGGCAGTTGTCGCCTAGTGCATAGGTTGATGGGCTTGAAGAAGCCCAAACCATGCTAGGGACAGGTGCCGAGCCCCCACACCGGTGAGAAAGCCAGTAGCAGGCGTAGCCGAGGGTCGGCACCGAGCGTTAAGGTCGGTGTGCTTTGAAGAAAATCCCGGCCTTGCTCGACGTCGACACTGAGCTCCTGCACTTGTTCTCAGGAAAGACGGTACGGGCGTAGCTGGCAATTGTCGCCTAGTGCATAGGTTGATGGGCTTGAAGAAGCCCAAACCATGCTAGGGACAGGCGCCGAGCCCCCACATCGGTAAGAAAGCCAGTAGCAAGCGTAGCCGAGGGTCGGCGCCGAGTGTTAAGGTCAGTGTGCTTTGAAGAAAGCCCCGGCCTTGCTCGACGTCGACGCCGAGCTCCCGCACTTGTTCTCAGGAAAGACGGTATGGGCGTAACCGGCAGTTGTTGCCTAGTGCATAGGTTGATGGGCTTGAAGAAGCCCAAACCATGTTAGGGATAGGTGCCGAGCCCCCACACCGGTGAGAAAGCCAGTAGCAGGCGTAGCCAAGGGTCTGCGTCGAGCATTAAGGTCGGTGTGCTTTGAAGAAAGCCCCGGCCTCGCTCGACGTCGATGCCGAGCTCCCGCACTTGTTATCAAAAAAGACGGTACGGGCATAGCCGGCAGTTGTCGCCTAGTGCATAGGTTGATGGGCTTGAAGAAGCCCAAACCATGCTAGGGACAGGTGCCGAGCCTCCACACCGACGAGAAAGCCAGTAGCAGGCATAGCCGAGGGTCGGTGCCAAGCGTTAGGGTTGGTGTGCTTTGAAGAAAGCCCCGGCCTTGCTCGACGTCAATGCCGAGCTCCCGCACTTGTTCTCAGGAAAAACGGTACGGGCGTAGCCGGCAGTTGTCGCCTAGTGCATAGGTTGATGGGCTTGAAGAAGCCCAAACCATGCTAGCGATAGGTGCTGAGCCCCCACACCGGTGAGAAAGCCAGTAGTAGGCGTAGCCGAGGGTCGGTGCCGAGCGTTAAGGTCGGTGTGCTTTGAAGAAAGTCCCGGCCTTACTCGACGTCGACGCCGAGCTCCCGCACTTGTTCTCAGGAAAGACGGTACGGGCGTAGCCGACAGTTGTCGCCTAGTGCATAGGTTGATGGGCTTGAAGAAGCCCAAACCATACTAGGGACAGGTGCCGAGCCCCCACACCGGTAAGAAAGCCAGTAGTAGGCGTAGTCGAGGGTCGGCACCGAGCGTTAAGGTCGGTGTGCTTTGAAGAAAGCCCCGGCCTTGCTCGACGTCGATGCCGAGCTCCCGCACTTGTTCTCAGGAAAGACGGTACGGGCGTAGCCGGCAGTTGTCGCCTAGTGCATAGGTTGATGGGCTTGAAGAAGCCCAAACCATGCTAGGGACAGGTGCCGAGCCCCCACACCGGTGAGAAAGCCAGTAGCAGGCGTAGCCGAGGGTCGGCACCGAGCGTTAAGGTCGGTGTGCTTTGAAGAAAATCCCGGCCTTGCTCGACGTCGACACTGAGCTCCTGCACTTGTTCTCAGGAAAGACGGTACGGGCGTAGCTGGCAATTGTCGCCTAGTGCATAGGTTGATGGGCTTGAAGAAGCCCAAACCATGCTAGGGACAGGCACCGAGCCCCCACATCGGTAAGAAAGCCAGTAGCAAGCGTAGCCGAGGGTCGGCGCCAAGTGTTAAGGTCAGTGTGCTTTGAAGAAAGCCCCGGCCTTGCTCGACGTCAACGCCGAGCTCCCGCACTTGTTCTCAGGAAAGACGGTATGGGCGTAACCGGCAGTTGTTGCCTAGTGCATAGGTTGATGGGCTTGAAGAAGCCCAAACCATGTTAGGGATAGGTGCCGAGCCCCCACACCGGTGAGAAAGCCAGTAGCAGGCGTAGCCAAGGGTCTGCGTCGAGCATTAAGGTCGGTGTGCTTTGAGGAAAGCCCCGGCCTCGCTCGACGTCGATGCCGAGCTCCCGCACTTGTTATCAGGAAAGACGGTACGGGCGTAGCCGGCAGTTATCGCCTAGTGCATAGGTTGATGGGCTTGAAGAAGCCCAAACCATGCTAGGGACAGGTGCCGAGCCCCCATATCGGTGAGAAAGCCAGTAGCAGGCGTAGCCGAGGGTCGACGCCGAGCGTTAAGGTCGGTGTGCTTTGAAGAAAGCCCCGGCCTTGCTCGACGTCGACGCTGAGCTCCTGTACTTGTTCTCAGGAAGATGTGTAAGTGAAGCTTTTCTAGCTCGAGATGCTATCCGAGTGCCGAGACTCATGCTTGTAAGTGAAGCTTTTATGGCTCGAGATGCTATCCGAGCACCGAGACTCAAGCTTGTAAGGAAAGCTTTTCTAGCTCGAGATGCTATCCGAGCACCGAGCCTTAAACTTGTAAGGAAAGCTTTCTTGGCTCGAGATGTTATCCGAGCGCCGAGACTCATGCTTGTAAGTGAAGCTTTTCTGGCTCGAGATGCTATCCGAGCACCGAGACTCAAGCTTGTAAGGGAAGCTTTTCTGGCTCGAGATGCTATCTGAGCGCCGAGACTCAAGCTTGTAAGGGAAGCTTTTCTGGCTCGAGATGCTATCCGAGCGCCGGGACTCATGCTTGTAAGTGAAGCTTTTCTGGCTTGAGATGCTATCCGAGCGCCGAGACTCATGCTTGTAAGTGAAGCTTTTCTGGCTCGAGATGCTATCTGAGCGCCGAGACTCAAGCTTGTAAGGGAAGCTTTTCTGGCTCGAGATGCTATCCGAGCGCCGAGACTCAAGCTTGTAAGGAAAGCTTTTCTGGCTCGAGATGCTATCCGAGCATCGAGACTCATGCTTGTAAATGAAGCTTTTCTGGCTCGAGATGCTATCCGAGCGCCGAGACTCAAGCTTATAAGGGAAGCTTTTCTGGCTCGAGATGCTATCTGAGTGCCGAGTCTCAACCTTGTAAGGAAAGCTTTTCTGGCTCGAGATGCTATCCGAGCGCTGAGACTCAAGCTTGTAAGTGAAGCTTTTCTGGCTCGAGATGCTATCCGAGCGCCGAGCCGTGTTTTCTTAATCGTAGTCAAAAAGAAGCAAAAAACTTGTTTTGCGAAAGCTGGCATATTTACAACAACTTGAAATTTTTACAAGAGACAAGGCACGACGTGCCGATTACATTGTTCATTATTTTACATGGTGGAGGCTACTCCTCTCCTAAGAACTTGATGAGGTGCTCTGCATTCCAGGGCCTTTTGATGGCCTTGTCCTCTGAGTTGGTAAGGCGGTAAGTCCCTGGGCGCACGACCTCCGACACTCTGTAGGGGCCCTCCCAATTTGGGGCCAATTTCCTTTTCTGCCCGGGGTTGGATACCTCCAGCTTTTGGAGAACGAGGTCTCCGAGTTTGATGTTGGTGGGGCGCACCTTCTTTGTTGGTAGATGCTCCTTCTAATGACGGACTTCTCCCTGACCTCGTCTATGAGGTCCAGGTCAGCTCGCAGCTATTCAGAGTTACTTGCCTCGTCGAAAGCCATGATCCAGGGTGAAGGGATCTCGATCTCCAAGGGAATGACGGCCTCCGCGCCGTATGTCAGATTGAAAGGCGATTCTCCCGTGGGGATTCTCTTTGTTGTCCGGTGGGCCCAGAGAATGCTTGGCAGCTCATCGACCCATAACCCCTTAGAAGAGTTATCGAGTCGTTTCTTGAGGCCGTCGAGGATTAGGCGGTTCGCGTTCTCGGCCTGACCGTTGGACTGGGGGTGGCATACTGAGGAGAAGCGCTGCTGGATCCCGAGATCTTCGCAGAACTTGCGAAAATGCTTACCCGCAAATTGAGTCCCATTGTCCGTGATGAGCACCTGCAGAATCCCGAACCGTCAGACGATGTGTTTCCAGAAAAACTGTTGTGTCTGTTGCTCGGTGATCGTTGCTAATGGCTCTGCCTCGATCCACTTCGTGAAGTAGTCGATCGCCATGATAAGGAACTTTCGTTGGCCCGTTGCTTTTGGAAATGGGCCCACCATATCCATCCCCCACATTGCAAAGGGGGTCGGACTGGCCATTGAGCGGAGGTTCGCCTGAGGAGCCCTTTTTACGGGAGAGAATCGCTGATAGGGGCCGCACTTCTTCACTAAGGCGAGGGCGTCTTGCAGCATAGTAGGGTAGTAGTACCTGTGATTTAATGCCTTCCGTGCTAGGGAACGGCTCCCCATGTGGTATCCACCGATCCCCTCGTACAGCTCCTTGAAGGCATACTTGGCTTCGTCGGGGGTCAGGCAACGGAGGTAGGGTCTGCCATCAGTCGTGGTGTAGGACCTTTTGAAGAGGGTAGCGTTGATTACCGCGAATCTTTCTGATCGGACCCTGACCCGCCTTGCCTCAGCCCGGTCTTCGGGGAGCTCTCCCTTGACTAGAAATTTCTTGATAAGAGTGGTCCAGTCGTCGAAGGAGCTCCGTCTTCAACGCACAAAACCTCAGGGAAGTCTGTGCTTGGCTTCAGCAAGACTTCAATCAGGACGGTTCGGTCGAGGCCTTCAAAGGATGAGGAAGCTAACTTTGACAGGGCATCGGCTTGGGCATTCTGCTCCCTGGGGATCCTTAAAATGGCCGATACGTCGAAGGACATTAATAGCCGTTGGACCGCGGCCAGGTATTTGATCATCCGGTCGTCACGGGCCTCGTACCCCCCCGTGATCTGGTTGACTACAAGCTGGGAGTCACTAAAGGCCCTGATCTGTCTAACGCCGGCCTGATGAGTCAGGGTGAGCCCGGCGATCATGGCCTCGTACTCGGCCTCGTTGTTAGAGGCTGGGAAGTTGAGGCGAAGGCAGTATTGAAGGAGAAAACCGTCTGGCCCCCGCAGAATGATGCCCGCACCACTCCCTGCTTCGCAAGAGGAACCGTCGACATAAACTTTCCACGTCTGGTCGGCTTCCTTGCCTGTCGGCTGCTCGGAGATGGTGCATTCTGTGATGAACTCGGCGAGGGCCTGCCCTTTGATGGCCGTCCTTGGCTGGTAGCCGATGTCGTACTGACTGAGCTCGATCGACCACTTGACTAGTCATCCCGAGCTCTCGGGCTTATAGAGCACCGCCTTCAGGGGTTGATCCGTGAGTACCTGGACCGAATGTGCCTGAAGATATGGACGGAGCTTTCGCGCGGCCATGACCAAGGCGTAAGCTACTTTCTCCATCCTGGAATATCTAGTCTCGGTGTCAAGCAGAACCTTGCTCACATAGTACAGGGGCATTTGGACCCCTTCCTCTTCTCGGACGAGGACAACGCTAAGCACATTCTCCGAAGCCAAGAGGTAGAGCCAGAGTGGTTCGCCTGGTTCGGGCTTGCTGAGGAGAGGAGGGTTGGTGAGGTGCTCTTTTAATTGGGCGAAGGCCTCCTGTTATTGAGTACCCCATTCGAACCCTCTGGTTCCGCGCAGCGCTTTAAAGAACGGAAGGGACTTCTCTCCAGACTTGGAGAGGAAACGACCAATGGCCGCCAGTCTCCCCGTTAGCCTCTGGACTTCTTTGATGTTCCTGGGAGGGGCCATGTCTATTATGGCCTGGATTTTTTCGGTGTTCGCCTCGATACCGCGCTGGCTGACGATAAAACCGAGGAACTTTCCCAAGGAGACACCGAATGCACACTTCGCCTGATTGAGCCTCATGCTGTGGGTTCGAAGTATCCCGAAGGCCTCTTCCAGGTCGGCGACGTGATTCTAACTCTGTTGACTTTTGACGAGCATGTCATCGACGTATACCTCCATGTTATGCCCGATCTGATCTTTGAAGACTCAGTTAACGAGCCTCTAGTAAGTAGCACCGACGTTCTTCAGCCCGAAGGGCATAACTCGGTAGCAGTAAAGTCCTTTGTCTGTGATGAAGGACGTCTTGGCGATGTCGGGAGGAAACATCCGGATCTGGTTGTAGCCTGAGAAGGCATCCATGAAGGATAAGAGCTCGTGACCCGATGTGGCGTCGATAAGGGCATCGATGCTGGGGAGGGGGAACGGATCCTTGGGGCATGCCTTGTTGAGGTCGGTGAAATCTATGTAGATCCTCCAGCTCCCGCTCGCCTTCTTGACCATGACGACGTTCGCTAGTCACTCAGGGTAACTGACCTCTTGTACGAAACGTGCAGACAAGAGCTTGTCTACTTCCGTGTTCACCACCTACTGTCGCTCTGGAGCTAACTTACGCAGCTTTTGGAAAACTGGCTTCGACCTAGGGATCACGCTGAGTTTGTGCATGATAAGATCCTCGGAGATACCGGGCATGTCGGAGGGCTTCCAGGCAAAGAGGTCGACATTGCAGCGAATGCAGGCGATCAGGGCAGACTTGAGGTCGGGCGCGATGGAGCAGCTTACTCGAAAGTGCTTCGATGCGTCCCTTGTCTCGAACGAGACATCCTCTAGCTCGTCTGCCGGCTCTGGTTCTGGCTGGGTCCTCTCAGTCTCTAGTTCGAGGGCGTCGAGGGGAAATACACCGCTCCCGATGGCCGTCATGTAGCACGAGTGTGTTTCTTCTTGATTTCCTTAGCCAACACCGACACCAATGTTGGTAGGGAACTTCATCTTATGGTGGTAGGCTGAGGGAACCGCCTGGAGCGAGCAGAGCCCGGGGCGACCGAGTATGGCATTGTAGGCTGCCTTGACGTTCACAACCATGAAGTCCATGGACTCGGTTCTTCTGTTCGGGATCGTACCCGCCGTGACGTCTAGGGTGACGATCCCCTCTATTGTCACTGGGACGCCAGAAAATCCATGCAAGGTATATCCGGCTGGCTTTAGCTTCTCACGGGAGAGCTTCAAGTTCTCAAATGCTTCCAGAAATAGGATGTTGATTGAGCTCTCGTTGTCTACGAGGATTCACCGGGCCTCGATGTTCGCCATGCAGAGGCTGATGACGAGTGCGTCACAATGAGGGAGCCGGACTCCCTCCAGATCCTCCCCTGAGAAGGAGACAGGAAGTTGCTGGACTTGGGGGGAGAGAGGGCCCTGGACGGTGTTGTCATCCCGGACGAATGCCTCCCCTCCCATGGGCCCTCCGTGGACGCAATGCAAGATTGCCTGACCCTCGGGCTCTTCGGGCTCCGGATCCCTCTCGGGGCGCTGTCGGGGTGCTCGAGGAGGAGGGGAATCCCTCTTGTTTCTAGTATCCCTTTGTTCCCGGGCGCCTTCTCTTTTGAATTTCCGGAGTTACCCTCGTTGGATGAGGGCCTCAATTTCGTCCTTCAGGGTGCGGCAACGATCCGTGTCGCGCTTGTTGTCTCGGTGAAAGCGGTAGTAGAACCGCTGATCCCTCTTCTTGCTGGTGTTGTTGGACGGTCGAGGGGGGAACTGCACGAGATCGATGTCTTCAATCGCTAAGAGGATTGTCGACACGTTCTGCATCAGCGGAGTGTACCTCTCGAAGCGGGGGACCAGCGGAACCTTCTTCGTGGCGCTCCCATCTCTCGGAGCTTGCTTCGCTGGTTCGACCTCGTCGGCCTTGCGCTTTCCCTTCCCGGAAACTTCTTTCAAGTCCTCTGGATTCAGGGCCTCTTCGGCCCGGATGTACTTTTCGACCCTATTGAGGAGGTCGGGGAAATCTATTGGGAGCCTCTTCGCCAGGGAGGCCTTCAGCTGTCCGTGATGGACGTTGTGCCGGAATGCTGCCGAGGCGACCCCTGGGTCGAGGGAGGAGACCGATCTCGCCTCAGCGGTGAATCTTCGGACGAACACCCGGAGCGACTCTCCTTCCTTCTGCCGGAGGCCAAGTAGGGACGCACTTGTCCTTTCGGCCTTTCGGCTTGTCACAAAGTGGGTGAGGAAGTTGCCCTCCAATTGGTTGAAGGAATGGATGGAGCCGGGGGTGAGCTTCGAGAACCACTCCCGAGCCGGACCCCGAAGGGTGGCAGGGAAGGCACGGCAGAGGAGGGGATCCGATGCGCTGTGAATCATCATGAGGGTTTTGAAGCCCTCCATATGATCAGTAGATTACCCTCCCCGAAGTCTCGAATTGAGGCGGGCAGAAGTTCCGGGGTATTTCTGCCCACAAGATGGCGGTGGAAAAAGGAGGTCGGATGGGCCTGTATCCTTGAGCCGGCCTCGGTCCGCCGTCCCCGAAGTCGTCGAGGTGGTCCTCCATTTCCTGGAGGTGCTTCAGGATGTTGTTGACATTCTCCGGCTGGACGGTCGGGACGCGAGACACGCTGGCCTCGGCATCCGAGCGGGAGTGAGAGCGGTGGACGCTGCCATCGACGGGGGGGCCCCGGATGGTTTCCATGATCTCTTTCCAGAAGTCTTGGAACTCCTGGTGGGTGACTGGGGCTCGCTCGGCTGGTTTGGCCGAGCCGGTGGGCGCTACCCGATGCGGCTGAGTGCAGGCCCTCGCCCTTGGGAAGGAGGTTTGGGATGGTTTGGGGCCAGTTGGAAGCGGCCCCTCCCCTAGACCGGCTGGCCTGTCGATTCTGGATCACCCCTCGCAGGTCGGGCTGGACTGGTCGGGAGGCACCCGGTTGGAGTCTGTGACTGACCCCCGGGTTGTTGGATGCCTGAGCGTCGGTGCCGACGCCCTGTGGAGGCACGTCCTGCTGACGCGCTGAGGTAACAGCTCTGGTGGCTTTGGGTGCCATGTGAGCTCGGGTTGACGGGGTACCGTTAACGACTGGGCTCGGGTCAGCGTCTGCAATAGAGGCTTCCCACAGACGGCGCCAACCTGATGCGGTTCGTTTTTGGGAGGCATGTGGATGCACTAGGTGTGAGTTCTTACTCGATTTGTATTGGTGGAGGAAGCTCCTGTGCTGCCGACCCTCAGCCGGGCGAACGGTACGGAAGTAGGCGGGAGCGCGGTGGTGGTTGGATGCTCGGCTCGGATCGGGAGGCTCGGATCCGAGGTCTCGTGTACCTGCAAACGGTCTAGGAACACCGGGGTTGGTCTCGGTGGCAGACCCTCTGACGATCTAGTCAGCTACTAAGAGAGAGAGTAACAGTAACTAGGGTTTGAGTGAGAAAAGATTGATTACCTGGAAAAGGAGTAGGGGTCTGGTATTTATAGAAGATGCCAACCGGGTCTGGAACTGTTTGGGGTCGGGTTTGGACCCGACTGCCCGTGGGGCTGAAGCGGTGGAAACCTGGCGGTATAGGGCTGACGTGGCAGAGGCCCGGACGGTTTCCAGGCTGACGTGGCAGAGGCCCGGACGGTTTTCTGATGCTGACGTGGCGGATCCGGATAATCCGGAGGTGCACGTTTCCTGAGGAGATCCTGTGGCCCAGGAGGGGCCACGTCATCCGACCCATATCAATATTCATGTCTATCTCCAAAATAATTTCATGTGTATCCCAAGCCAAAACCGAAATTTAAATGCCAAACTAGGACTTATTCATAGACTTTTCATGAATTGTCACCTCAAATGGAAGACATAAATCTAACATCAAATACTCAACTGTCTTTAACATTTTACATGCATTACGCGTACTAACTGACTCAATAAGCTAACTTTGCTTCCCACCCAAAATAAATTAATTAAAAAATGGATGGTAAAAATGTGGTATTCACGTGTATTCCATGGGGGATATGGTGTTTTTTTTTTTTTTTTTTTTTTTTTTTTTTTTTTTTTTTTTGATGTAAGCGGATAGAGTCTATTCCTACATGATCTGCTGCTCTAGTCTCAGAGATGCGCCCCTTGTATGAAGTGGAAGATGCTTTACGATGACTGCATTCCATGTGGGATATGTTGTAAATGAGTTGTTAAACCATCTTATATATTCAAAGAATACAAAGGATAGAATATCCCCACAAAAGGCAGCTATATAAAATAAGCATTTACTAATTTCCAGCTGGTGGTGGTGGCGCGTGGGTCCCTCCCCCTTCACTGAGAGAAAAAGAAAGGACCAAGAAAGAACGAAAGAAAGAGATTCTCATTCATTTATCCTCCTCTCTTCTTCAGCCTCCCATTATTTCCAAAACCAAAGCCAACAAAAAAAATACAAGAAAGAGAGAGAATGCCTGGAAGCCAGAATGGACGGTCAGGATTGTCCAAGCGCGAGACAATCCACGGCTGCGCGCAGTCCGGGGATCTCACTGCCTTCCAGAAGAGATTCCAGGATAACCCATCTCTTCTCAATGCCAGAAATTCCATTGTAAGCCCCATCCCCACCTTTTTTTGTTGAAATTTTGTGCTGTTGTTATTATTTGTGATAAAGCTTTTGTCTTTCCGCTTTCTTGGGCTCTTTCAACTTTACCCTTTTCGCAATTTTCGTTTTCTCCGTTGAATTCGGTTTGACTTTTGTTTCTTGTAAAAATTGCGGGTGTTTTTCAAAAGTTTAATGGATTTAACAATACCTTAGGATTTCTAATATCATCTTCCGAATTGGGTTTTATGAAAAATTTGAACTGGAAATGAAAGGAGCTCGCTTTATCTTCTTGTTAAGCAATTTCGTTTTTGATTATGATTTTATTTTTACAATTTATTCATTTTGTAATTTTGAGAAGTTTATTGCAGTTTTGCTGGAGAAGTCATGATTTTGTGTGTATGAGAATTGGATCTTGTATGTTGTATTTTTTCTTGAATCAATGTTGTTTGTTTGTTGCATTTATACAGTATAATCTTGAAAAATCTAGACATATATATACAAAAGTTGTATATCTCTAATCTCTACTACTATAATGGGAGGAAGGCCTTGGTGTAATTTGTCCATCTACCAACCCATGCAACGCACGTGCATAACTATTGTAAATGAGGTTTTAGATCAAATCCAGACTACCTCTGAATTTTTACTTTAAAAAAAACTATATTTATTAAGACGTGCATCGCACGTGTAAACTACTAGGGTAAGTGGTTATAATCTCTAATATTATAATCTCTAATCTCTAATATTATAATGGGAGATGTCATTTGTCATTTTGTCATTCTATCAACATGTGTAATGCGTACATAACTAATATAAAGGAGGTTTCCGGTTCAAATCCACCCTACTCAGAGTTTTTATTTTTATTTTTTGAAATTATTAAAACGTGCATTGCACGTGTAAATTACTAGTATTATATTGGGAGAAAAGCCCTAGTGTCATTTGTAGATCTATATACGCACGTGTGACGCACGTGCATAATTATTATAAATAAAGGAGGTCTTAGGTTTGGGTCTGGATTACGTCTAAATTTTTAATTTTTAAAAAAAAACTATATTTATTAAGACGTGTGTTACCGCTAATTCTGGTGTGGGGGTAAACAGATAGAATTTGTGGGTTTGTGGAAAAACCTGAATAGCAGATCCGAACCTGTTCGTCTGGGTTGGGTTGCTGACTCCCGCCGTGCACCTGCAAGGAAAGTGCGAAACACCGGGGTTGATCCCGGCGACGCACCCTCCGACGCTCTTGTCAGTAACCAGAAGAGATTAAGAAAGAGCTTAAGCAGGTAAAAGAGTGATTAACCTGTAACAGTGGTTGGTGGGGGGTATTTATAGTCGCCGTCGGGATCAGATTAGGAATGTGATTCCTGTGATCTGATAAGGCATAAAATCCTCGTAATCAGATTAGGAATGTAATCCCTTAATTCCCGGTGAGAGCAAATCAGGCCTGTTGATTTGGTCAAATCAGTAACCCTGATTTTCCTCTTGCTGATCTGGGTTCGTCTTGGGTCGGGACCCGTACCCAGTTGGAGTGGATCCGTTCGCGGGTTATTGGATCTGTGAGAAGGAGACCCAGTACCCGCTTCGGACCCGCTAGTAGGTGAAATTACCGTTTTACCCCTGAGCTTTGAGATTCGCGTCCGATGTGAACGGTCCCGATTTAATCCTATTTTTAGCCATATCACGAGCCCCCCACTCCTAAAGACTGAGTGTAATCAGCCTTTGAGGAGTAGTTTACCTGTTCTAATGGCGTACGGGATTTTATCGGTGTTCTTAAGGGAACTTGGAATCTTGCTCGGGGTGTAACAGTGTTATTATGGGCTTGTAAAATGCCCAAAAATATTCTCAGAATTTTCTGGATTTTTGGTGATTTTTCCAGATTTTTCTGAATTTTTTCTCATTTTTTTGAATTTTTTATTCATTTTCCGAATTAAATAATTAATTATCGAAAATATTAAATAATTATATTTTTCAGAATTTAAAATAATTTTTCTGAATTTATAATTATTTTTAGAATTTTTATTTAATTTTTTCCGATTTTTTAAATATTTTTTCGGATTTTTTAAATAAAAAAAACAATTAAATAAATAAATTAATTAAATTAAATAATACCTGACACGTGGCGCGTTCTGCACCGTCGGATCCTGGCACGAATCTCAAGGAGGCGCGCTTTTCGAAAAAACATTATCTTGTCGTTTAGCGCGCGTGGCGCGATCTGGATCGTCCATCACCAGAAGCGCGAATTTCTGGAAGATCCAACGGTCGTAGTCGTTCGGCTGGATTTTTTCTCCGTTTACAGGATCGGAAAGGGGGTTGCTCGGCAGCCGACCGAGAGGTAACTTTCGACCATTGGCGTGAGGCCACGTGGCGATGCCACGTGGCAAAGAATGTATTTTTTTTTTTCTTTTTTCCTTTCTCTGTTCTTCTCTTCTTCTTCGCTTCCGCCCAGTTCCTTCTTTTTCCATTCTTCTTCTTCGTTTACTTCTCCGTGCGTCGTCAGCTCGAGTCCCCGTCCCCTCTACGTCTCCGACCTCGTTCCTCTTGCCAATCGTGAAGTCGAGGCTGGTCGAGGAGTTCGAAGCACGTCGTTTGGAGCTCGGCGAAGGAGCAAACGAGAAGAGGGGTTGAGCTCGGTCGCGGGAGAGAGCTTGACGAGGCCATGGGAGGTGGTGCTCGAGCTTCGACGTCGGAAGAGCGGGAGTGGAGCTTGGCGAGCACGGTGAGGAGGAGAGCTCTGCACCGTGGAGCTCGTCGAAGCATTCTCGTGACGGATGGAGCTTGTCTACGCCATGGCGATGGGTTCGAGCTCGTTCGTGAGCGGCGACGATGGGTTCGTCGAGGGAGGTGCTCGGAGCTCAGTGTTCCGGAGTGTGAGCTCAGCGGAGGCGGAGGAGACGGAGCTCGGCAATGGAGCTCGTCGAGGCGATGGAGTGTGATCGGCCACGGTGGAGCTTCGTTGTCGGAGCTTCCAAGCTCGACGAGTGGAGTTCGAAGCTGAGATCGCCGAAGGAGAAGCTCGACGCTGTGGAGCTGGAGCGGAGCTTGAAGAGCTCGGAGCATGGAAATGCTCGGCATGGAGTTCTTCGTCGGAGGTGGTGGAAGCATGGGCTCGATCGGTTCGGCCAGGAGTTTCGGAGCTTGTTTGCGAGGGGAGCTCGTCGAAGGTGGTCGACGAGTGGAGCTTGGAGCTTCGTCGAGGAAGACAGCTCGACGTCCGACCATGGGGGAGCTCGGTAATGGAGAGGGAGCTTTGACGTGGAGAGGGGTTCAGAGCTTCCCACCGGAGCTCGCAGTGGCGGTGAGGTCGGAGCTCGAAGAGGGAGAGAGCTCGGTTTGGTGAAGCTTGGCGGAGGACTTGGGCTTCGGCGGAGGGGAGCTCGACGCTCCGAGGTTGAAGAAGTGTTGGGTTCTTTTCTTCTGTTTTGTTTTGGCGCCAGGAAGAGGACAAGTGAAGGTTTGGGTTTGGGTCCCCTTAATGGGTCCGAACCCAGTCACTTGTGCCCTTTTTTTTTTTTTTTTTTGGCGTCTTGTTCGGCGAATCCGAGCACGGATTTCGAGGCGAATTTTTGGCCATTTTGCAGCTGGGTAGGGCAGTAGCTCGGATTGGAGATCCGAGCAGCGTGTCTCGATCTGGACGGTTGAATGGTGGCACGAATCTCGAGACGGGCCCAATTCCCAAGAAAACACTATCTTATCGTCTAGCGACGCTGGCAAGATCTGGGCCGTTGGATGATGGCACGAATCTCGAGACGGCTCAGTTCCCAAGAAAACGTTATCTTGTCGTTTAGCGTCGCTGGCAAGATCTGGGCCGTCTGATCGAGATCTTACACGAATGTTGAGGAGAAAGTGTGTTTTCTCCGTTTACAGGATCGGGAAGGCACTTGTTCGGCAGCCGACCGGACTCTTTGATGTTGGGGCTCGGATGGGAGTAGCTCGGCTCGGCTTGTGCGAGTGGCTCGGATGGGAAGAGCTCGGATGGGAGTGGCTCGGTTCGGCTCGTGCGAGTGGCTCGGCTCGGATTTCCGAGCTATTCGGCGCAGCTGCATTGAGGTCCACTTTCCCGGGGCTACGGTGGTCCGATCAGGGCGTGCGACCCCTCGTTTCGAAGCTAGTTCGAAGATCTACAACTTCTCTTTAGGAGTGGGATGAAGATTCACCCTCCTTCATGGTCAAAATAGCCCCGCAAGATGCTTGTCTTCATGAAGTTGATAAGTACTTTGGTCTTGGGGATTTTGGAAGAGGAGCTCCGCTCCTAGGGGCGGAGAAGATGTGCCAGGAAGACCCTTGTGCTTGGAAGACCCTTGGGGCGAAGAAGAGGCGCGAGTGGGTCGGATCGCTAGTCGCTCGGCTAGGAATACTGAGCGACGTGGAGCGATCTGAGCCGCTGGATCTCAGCGCGGATCTCGAGGCGGGCACAGTTTCCAAGAAAACGCTATCTTGTCGTTTAGCGACGCTGGCAAGATCTGGGCCGTTGGATGATTGCACGAATCTCGAGGCGGCTCAGTTCCCAAGAAAACGTTATCTTGTCGTTTAGCGTCGCTGGCAAGATCTGGGCTGTCTGATCGAGATCTTACACGAATGTTGAGGAGAAAGTGTGTTTTCTCCGTTTACAGGATCGGGAAGGCACTTGCTCGGCAGCCGACCGGACTCTTTGATGTTGGGGCTCGGATGGGAAGAGCTCGGCTCTGGAAGAGAGCTATTTGTGAGACGAGTGTGAGGAGGAACCCTATGAGAGGGTTGAGCTCCAAACTCGGTGAGAAGAGGTCCGCTTCGGGGGCGAGCGGAGCAAAGAGCTCGGCTCTGGAAGAGAGCTATTTGTGAGACAAGTGTAAGGAGGAACTCTAGGAGAGAGTTGTGCTCCAAACTTGCTGAGAAGAGGTCCGCTTCGGGGGCGAGCGGAGGGAAGAGCTCGGCTCTGGAAGAGAGCCATTTGTGAGATGAGTTTGAAGAGCAACTCTTGGAGTGAGCTGTAGTTCCGAACTTGTCGAGAAGAGGTCCCTTCGGGGGCGAGCGGAGGGAAGAGCTCGGCTCTGGAAGAGAGCAATTTGTGAGACAAGTGTAAGGAGGAACTCTAGGGGAGAGCTGTAGTTCCGAACTCGTCGAGAAGAGGTCCCTTCGGGGGCGAGCGGAGGGAAGAGCTCGGCTCTGGAAGAGAGCAATTTGTGAGACAAGTGTAAGGAGGAACTCTAGGGGAGAGCTGTAGTTCCGAACTCGTCGAGAAGAGGTCCGCCTTGGAGGTGGGCGGAGCGAAGGGCTCGGCTCTGGAAGAGAGCTATTTGTGAGACAAGTGTAAGGAGGAACTCTAGGGGAGAGTTTTGAGCTCCGAACTCGTGGAGAAGAGGTCCGCTTCGGGGGCGAGCGGAGGGAAGAGCTCGGCTCTGGAAGAGAGCTATTTGTGAGACAAGTGTAAGGAGGAACTCTAGGAGAGAGTTGTGCTCCAAACTTGCTGAGAAGAGGTCCGCTTCGGGGGCGAGCGGAGGGAAGAGCTCGGCTCTGGAAGAGAGCCATTTGTGAGACAAGTGTAAGGAGGAACTCTAGGGGAGAGCTGTAGTTCCGAACTCGTCGAGAAGAGGTCCGCCTTGGAGGTGGGCGGAGCGAAGGGCTCGGCTCTGGAAGAGAGCTATTTGTGAGACAAGTGTAAGGAGGAACTCTAGGGGAGAGTTTTGAGCTCCGAACTCGTGGAGAAGAGGTCCGCTTCGGGGGCGAGCGGAGGGAAGAGCTCGGCTCTGGAAGAGAGCTATTTGTGAGACAAGTGTAAGGAGGAACTCTAGGAGAGAGTTGTGCTCCAAACTTGCTGAGAAGAGGTCCGCTTCGGGGGCGAGCGGAGGGAAGAGCTCGGCTCTGGAAGAGAGCCATTTGTGAGATGAGTTTGAGGAGCAACTCTTGGAGAGAGCTGTGGCTCCGAACTCGTCGCTTATGTGAGAGGATCAACGGTTGTGGGAGCAATTCCAAATGGCGAACCACTTCTAACCCGCTGAAGAGCAGGTTATTTGAAGCAGAATCGAGCCAAGTGTTGGACTCCGAACCATCGGTAGAGGTAGTCAACGGTTGTGGGAGCAATTCCGAATGGCGAACCACTTCTAACCCGCTGAAGAGCAGGTTATTTGAAGCAGAATCGAGCCAAGTGTTGGACTCCGAACCATCGGTAGAGGTAGTCAACGGTTGTGGGAGCAATTCCGAATGGCGAACCACTTCTAACCCGCTGAAGAGCAGGTTATTTGAAGCAGAATCGAGCCAAGTGTTGGACTCCGAACCATCAGTAGAGGTAGTCAACGGTTGTGGGAGCAATTCCGAATGGCGAACCACTTCTAACCCGCTGAGGAGCGAGCTTGCGAAGTAGAATCGAACCAAGTGTTGGACTCCGAACCATCGGTAGAGGTGGAGATGAAGCAAGAGCAACAATTTCCAATGAAAAAATGTAAAGTTTTATTGAGATAAACTAAGTGGCTGCTTCAATATGGCGAGCCCTTATTACATGCTATCGGCCGGATTACAAGCATCGGCCTTATTGAAAATTAGGGTCCTACTTCTACAACAAGGTGAAGACCTCTTGGGAAGAGCCGAGAGGTTCTGAGTCGTAAAGCTCGGCGGGCCCTTCAGTTCGTTTGTTGGCTCCTCAGGGGGAAAGCTCGGCCCCCTCTTTCTGGACGAACTTGGTCAGGTGCCCCCGCTGTATGAGTTCTTCGATCTCCTCCTTCAGAGCCCGACAATCTTCTGTGTCGTGGCCGTGGTCCCTGTGAAAGCGGCACCACTTATGCTTGTCCCTCTTCTTGCCAGGTGTGTTCATTCTCGGGGGAGCGCGGAGGAGCCCTTCCTTGTCCACCTCCATAAGAACTTCTGATATATTGGCAACGAGGGGGGTGAACTTCTCAAACCGAGGAGTCGGACGGCGCTGGCCATTGCCATCCCTCTGAAGCTTCTTAGCCTCTTCTTCTTCGGTCAACTTTTGTTTCGTCCCTGAGGTAGACCCTCCGAAGCTTGGAAGGTAGGCGGCCTCTTCGGCACGAATGTACTTGTCACACCTGAGAAGGAGGTCGGCAAAGTTCCGAGGAGGCTTCTTAGCAAGAGAGGAGCAGAGGCTGGAATTGAAGACGTTGGATTGGAAGGCGGCTGTTGCGACGGATTGGTCGAGGGAGGCTATGGACCTGACCTCCGCAGTGAACCTCTTCACATAGTCTCTCAACTTCTCTCCCTTCTCCTGGCGGAGCTGGAGTAATGAGAGGCTGGTCTTCTCTGTGTGTCTACTACTCATGAAGTGAGTGATGAAGAGGCTCTCGAATTGCTCGAAGGAGAAGATGGAAGAGGGAGCAAGGCGGGAGTACCATTCCCTAGCCGACCTCCTCAGGGTGGCTGGGAAGGTCTTGCAAAGTAAGGCGTCCGAAGCCTGGTGGATGAGCATGAGGGTCTTGAAGCTTTCGATGTGGTCCACGGGGTCCGACTCCCCCGAGTAAGTTTCGAACTTCGGGGGTTCGAATCCCCTCGGGATGGGAGCCTCCATGATGGTTCGGGAGAAAGGGGGTCTGCTCGGACGGATGGTTCTGCTGTTCGACCCCTCCCCCTCGTCCATCCGACCGATTCGCCTCTCCACCTCATGGAGACGGCGGTATAGGGCATCGTCCCTCCCGCGGTAGTCGAACGAGTCTCTGGACTCGTCTTCGTAGGAGGGAGAGCCGGGGCTACGATGGTCGTCCCGAGAGCGGCGAGGGCTAAGTTCATGCTGCCGGCGGTTAGGTGCTGGCGGAGAAGAGGCGGACCTACGGCGAGGACTGGGAACCTGTTGGGGCGAAGGAACCCTTTGGGCCGCCTCATTGTTGTTGGGTCGGAGGTCAAGAGCCTGCAACATCGTTGCTTGAAACTGCAGGAACTCGGCGCGAGTGATGGGCGTCTCATTGTTCCTCGGCTGATGCCGACCGGTAGGAGAGTGGCGCCTCCTCCTGTAATGCCCGGGTGACTCTTCTTTCCCTTCGGACAGGAGACCTTCTATAATCTCGGTGGTGAGGGGACCGCTCACCCGGACGTTGTTGGCGGGAGGCTCCCTCTCGGGCCCGCTTCTCGTCCAGACGGTGGCGTAGGTCCTCTTCCTTCTTCTGATTTTGGGGATTGTGAGAGGCCATGGAATCCGTAGAGGTGTTGTGTATGGAGACGCGGTCCTGATTGAGCGGTTGCTTCATACGAGAGCCCCCCGCACCGGCATTCTGAGGACCGGTGGGAACCCTGGGGGGTTGCTGATTCTGAAGAGGAGGCTGATCTTGAAGAGGGTCCTCCACTTGAAGTGGGGTTGTCCCTGCTGCGGAGCGGGTTGGATGGGGACTACCTCTTGCTGATCAGCGGGGTTGGGTCCACGGTTGGACCCCCTAGATCTGACCTTTCTGGGAGGCATGGCTGGAGAAGAGCTAGTCGACGAGGAAGAGGCGGAGGCTATTCGTATGGTGTTCCCACAGACGGCGCCAATCTGTTACCGCTAATTCTGGTGTGGGGGTAAACAGATAGAATTTGTGGGTTCGTGGAAAAACCTGAATAGCAGATCCGAACCTGTTCGTCTGGGTTGGGCTGCTGACTCCCGCCGTGCACCTGCAAGGAAAGTGCGAAACACTGGGGTTGATCCCGGCGACGCACCCTCCGACGCTCTTGTCAGTAACCAGAAGAGATTAAGAAAGAGCTTAAGCAGGTAAAAGAGTGATTAACCTGTAACAGTGGTTGGTGGGGGGTATTTATAGTCGCCGTCGGGATCAGATTAGGAATGTGATTCCTGTGATCTGATAAGGCATAAAATCCTCGTAATCAGATTAGGAATGTAATCCCTTAATTCCCGGTGAGAGCAAATCAGGCCTGTTGATTTGGTCAAATCAGTAACCCTGATTTTCCTCTTGCTGATCTGGGTTCGTCTTGGGTCGGGACCCGTACCCAGTTGGAGTGGATCCGTTCGCGGGTTATTGGATCTGTGAGAAGGAGACCCAGTACCCGTTTCGGACCCGCTAGTAGGTGAAATTACCGTTTTACCCCTGAGCTTTGAGATTCGCGTCCGATGTGAACGGTCCCGATTTAATCCTATTTTTAGCCATATCAACGTGCATCACACGTGTAAATTACTAGTTATAATAATGGGTATAAGGAGACTAGGGGAGAAATTATCTTGGTAGAGTATTGAGCCACTTGTCATTGCCTAGTTACATATATCATGCAATGTGAGATCAATTGGTTATATAATTTCTTACCAATGATTCAGAATGTCGTTGAAATTACTCAATGCATGGGTAAACAGATTTCATTCCGCTTGAGTTGTTATTGCTAACTCATCAAAAGGTTACAAATTAGATGTTTTTTCAAGACTAGAACATATTTTAACCACTTGAATTTTCATTCACAACCATCTTGTGTCATGAAGTCGTGGAGTGGATCGTCCACGATCATAATCACTGTGTACGAGGAAATTCCCTTGTATCGGAATAGAATTACCGTATTTAAATTCCTTAGCAGATGATGTCTTACTGATATTAAATTGTAGCAAGTTTAAAACTGGCTTGAGATTTTTGCTTATTACTTCTCTATGCTCCGTTTCAGATGTCCCAAACTCCTCTACATGTAGCAGCTGGGTACAACAATGTTAGTATCATCAAGTTTCTGTTGGAGTGGAAGAGCACTGAGAAGATTGAGTTGGAGGCTAAGAACATGGTAACCTAAAACTAAATGCTTGTTTATTATGTTTTTGTTGCCAGGTAATGTTAACGATCCATATAACAATACTTTACTTGAATTTTAACTCAGTGAATTGGTAAATTGTATCAGTATGGAGAAACTCCTTTGCACATGGCAGCAAAAAATGGTTGCAGTGAAGCAGTGCAAATACTCATTGTTCATGGTGCTTTTCTGGAGGCCAAAACTAATGTAAGTATTCTAAAGAGATTACACGGTCAATAATTTATGGTGCTTTGTTCTTTCATTTCATAGGTAGTATGATGTACTGCTGCCCCGGTCAACTTCAGATTTGTTGTTCTAATTTTTTTTCTTTCTTAATTGACTGTAGAATGGAATGACACCTTTACATTTAGCTGTCTGGCATGCTCTTCTATCAGATAATTGTGTTACAGTTGGCACACTGTTGGAATTCAGTGCAGACTGTAGTGTTAAAGATGAAGTATGGTTTTATTCATAAATCGATTTAAGTTAATCTTATTTTAGAATCTTTTCAAATGATGAAACTAATTGGTTTTGTTTTGCATTGTAGGAAGGAAAGACTCCTCTAGATTATGTTTCCAATCATGGAGGTAACGGTAGTCAGAAGTTGCGGGAGCTCCTTTCCCGGTATAGTCAAGAGCAAAGGAAACGCAAAGCTGTTGAATTATTTGGCGAGACAAAAGAAAAGATGGTAGAGTTTGAAGCAGCTATGTCAAAGATTGTTGGTCTTCTTGACCTTAAAGCACAACTTTATAAATGGGCTAAGGGGATGATCTTCGATGAGAAGCGAAGAGCTTTGGGTTTACACATTGCTGCTAGAAAGCCTCCCCACATGGCATTTCTTGGTAACCCTGGAACAGGTAATGTATTTGTTTCGTAGTGTTTTGCTTTTGTTAGACTCATGGAATCAAAAATTTCAGATATAAAATATCTGCACTGCAAGTCATACTTTTTCTTTTATGAGTTACATAGTTCAGTCATCTAACTACAAGTAATGCTTACTGTTTAGCAAAATGTTTATTTGGTCGTTTCTTTGTTAAATTGTGAGATAACAAGTTGTATGATGATAGTATAATTAGAACAAAGACCAAAGGGTTTATGAATCCCTGTAAAGTGAGTACTGTTTTACACCCAGAAAATGCTTGTACATGATTCCTCAATACTCTTTTTCTTAATTATGCTGAAACATGATTTAAAATTACTTATATCTTGGTTAGAAAGAAATGCCTCCTTTTTTTATATTAAAAAAGTAATGTTTTTTCATGTAAAGTTAACTAACTGGTAATCATGGTTATTACTTTAGATACACGTCATATTTAGATTATTGATTAAATGATCCCATGTATTTTCTCCCCAACTTGACCTGCCATGGGAAGTGGTTGTTTTGTCTCCTTCCTTGTGTCCGCCTATCAAATGTTAATGCTATAATTCATTTTCAGAATTTGATGACCCTCAATATACAGGTAACAACTTCTTTCAAATTATAGACTGATATTTTGAGGTGATTAAGCTTACTTAAATTTTAAATTTTTTTGGGAAGCTCATAAAAGCTTAAATCAAATTCTATGAGATCCATTGTTCGTTGAGCACATGAACTTTGCAAATTAAATTACAAGCTTAGTTTTCCTTTTTTATGTTCTCTTTCATGAGAGTTTACTAGAATTTTCTACCTTTAGAGGAGGAAATTTGTGGCCTATTACCATGTCTTTTCTTTTTCTCATCTGTATGCTCGCCTAATGATCCACCTTTCTCGACCAAAACAAATAAGTATGGTTAACCTTGTCTTGCTATTTAATCCGAATTCTTTCTTCAAAAATCTGTTTGCCGAACATTCTTATTTCAATTATTATTTGAAAATAACGATTTCTCTATTTTTTTTTCCTCTTCTGAATTCCATGTGCCTAACACGCCCTACTGCGAGTTTTGCTGAATGTAACATTGAAACTAGTATAAGTAGAACTTGGATTGGGAAGAGTACATGAGCATGAATATATATTCTCTTTCACATTGATCTTGGTATTATGTTCCTTGCAGAAGTTAATTTTGTTGAAAATAAAAAATATAGGTTCTTCTCAATCAATAGCTAAATCAGCTTTGTGAGGAAGACATTTTTTTCCCCTCTAGTTGTGTTGCTTACTGAAGATTTTACCTTTTTTATTCTCCTATATGGCAATAATATGCTAATAATAACTGTTATTTTGATAGGCAAAACCATGGTAGCACGTGCTCTTGGGAAACTCCTTCATATGGTTGGAATTCTACCCACTGACAAGGTAACCGAAGTGCAACGGACTGATCTGGTTGGAGAATTTGTGGGGCACACAGGGCCAAAGACTAGGCGGAAGGTATCATTTACATATGTTTGGAGGCCTTGCGTATCTTTCATTCTTTGAAAATTATATTCTCTTAATATTATCAAATGCCCTTCAATCATATTTTTTTAAGCTGGTGAAAATATCCTCCTCCTTGTAAGCCAGGCTACTTCTTTTAATTTTAAATGTGAGCCTGATATGTCATTTCCTTAGGTGGGTGTGTGCGTTTGTGCTAACACATGCACTCACGCCCTACTGTTACCTGACGAATTGTGCTTTGGTCTTTTGCATATAATCACATTGTAATTAACTTATGTCAACAGATAAAAGAAGCAGAGGGAGGAATTCTGTTTATAGATGAAGCGTATAGGCTGATACCGATGCAGAAATCAGATGACAAGGATTATGGCATTGAGGCTTTGGAAGAGATAATGTCGATAATGGACAGCGGAAAGGTGATTGTTTTATTCGCTGGCTACTCTGAGCCGATGAAGCGTGTTATTGCATCAAATGAAGGTTTTCGTAGAAGAGTGACAAAGTTCTTTTTCTTCGACAATTTCAGTACAAATGAACTTTCACAAATTTTACATCTGAAGATGAATGATCAAGATGAGAGTAGTCCTCTATATGGCTTCAAGTTGCATCCATCTTGCAGTGTCAAGGCAGTTGCTGAACTGATTGAGAAAGAGACCACTGTGGATAAGCGCGAGCAAATGAACGGAGGTTTAATCGAGCCACTGCTTGCTAATGCTCGGGAGAATTTGGATCTTAGGCTTGATTTGGATTGCTTTGATGTTGATAGTTTGATTACTATAACCATGGAGGATTTGGAAGCAGGCCTCCAGTCGCTGGCTGAATAACATCCTCTAAGTATCTAGCTTAGAGTGGCGGATATGTAGATACGACAAGGGATATGATCTTTTGATCTTACGGATATCAGGTACAGCAAAATGGAGAAATTCAGTATAAAATATATATGAATTAACTATTCTTTTTTGTTCAATAAGTTGACCGGATTGTACTAAATTTTTGTTTAGTTAACCCTCTTGTTACTGTAGTTTCTAATCACGTTTGTTCACAGGAATCTATATTATTAATCATTCAATTTGTTCGTTCACCGTTTTGTATTCATTGGTAAATAAATGATGCTTCGAATTTTTTATGTAAGACTTATTTATAGTGCAATAAACATTATGTGCTACTTAGTCTGCTCATTGTTTTTTTCATAGGATAAGCTCTTCAAGCTTTTTCATTCTTCAAGATTACCTCTTCTGTTTGTGTCTGGACTTTCACTTGTTCATGTATGCATAATTGAATGTGTGATGTTTGAATTTTATAAGTAAAACTTTTAATGATATAGCGAGAGGTGAAACCGATCACAGCTAATAACCAAACAATTTAGACGAAAATCAAGCACATGAACACACAATTTTATCTCGGTTCGGTGAACCTAATTCGGCGGAGAAATAACTGAGTTATTATTCAACTAGACAAGATACAAGAGTTACAATTCTCTCGCTATGAACATATATATATATATATTACAAAGCTCACTAGAAGATGCTATTGTTTACAATAGAGAAAACTCTAAGATAAAGTACTGACACACATCTCAATGGAGGCAATTATATTATTATATAGAGATGTAGAGAAACTCAAGGTTGTAATCGTGATCCTTCAGCGTCCGATATACTCTGAAGAGGAAAACCACATGGTAGGAGCCGTAGGATCTAATTTGGAACACAAGCATAGGCTCACATATTCCCAAGAATCGGCCCATTATGTGTCGGCTGAACACTTGCGGGCGACTTCTCAAAAGAGCAGTCCACTGCACTACAGTTGAGAGCTTCCTACTTGGTTGCAAGCTTCTTACTTGGTTGCAGTTGACTACTATTAATGCAGTTGACTATCAATACCATCCCAGCCGGCCTGCGGTTCTTTCTTGTCTCCATCTTCACTTCAATCCTCTTTTTACTTCACTCTATTTTCTTTACATCGAATCTAGTATGCAAAACATAAATCCAACAAAACTCTGATTTGTTAGGATTGTGTCTTGTATACTCGTGGTTCAGATTAGAAGAAGGTAAGATGAAGCACGGAGGTCGAAGCGTCGAAGTGAGTAGAAGAAGAAAACAGCAGCAGCAAGGTGCAGGCATAGTTGTGGTCGACCGCACCCCCCGACCACACCCCCGACCGCTCGTAGTACAGGAATTGTCCGAGAGAGGGACGGTCGACTGGTCTTGTTGGACGGTCGACCGACCGTGACGCTGTGTTCGTTTTGGGCCTCAATTTGTTAGGTCGTTTCAGCCCAATCTTCAACTCCAAGTTAGATCGTACGACTCCTATTTAGTTACTTCTTTTCCAGGTTTTTTCGGACGATTGAGAATCGAGATTAGACCTAAGTTTCTCTCTATTCTTCTATATATATTGTAAACTCCTTCCATATGAGAGGGAGTACTTTATAGATTCTTTTCTCCATTGCAAAGATAGGCTCGAGAGAGATAGTTCTTGGTGGGTGAGTTTAAATCATTGTATTGAGTGAATCAGTAACTCTTTGTAATATCTTCTAGTTGAATATTAGTGTAACACCCGGTATTATATATATAATATTATATAGAGATATATAATAATATATATATATATATATATATATATAAGAATGGATGGATTGGAAGTAGGTGGTGACGTGGAGAAGGAATGGAAAGAAGGAAGTGTAGGTGTGGGTTGACCGGTTGACCATTACATGAAATAAATGAATGAAGGAAAAGATGGAATGGATGTATGTGTTGACCGGGTTTGACTTGGGGCTAATAACATCCCATATTGGATGGGATTAGGAAGAAATGGAAGTATATATTAGGAAAGCCTATGATTAAGGGGTACCAAATGGTTAACCACCCTTTTGAGGCAGCCTGTGGTGGGCGTGGCTAGAGTTTTGCGTCCATTCTTTCGCGTGTGCGCACGTGTAGTCGCGTGCGCAGCTGAGCCGGGCTCGGGGCGTTACAATTAGATCTCCCTATCTTTCCCCCCGGATTAAGCAAAAGCTAACCGGGATAAATTTTCGTTGTGTTTGTGTTTGGATTGGTGGATCTACTTGCTTGCTCAATTGATTCGTCTCATCTCTTCGACTTCCTCATTACTCTAATTAGTTCCGCTGTGACCAGAGGCGTTTGTTGACGTCCCAATCCCAACAACTGGTATTAGAGCTTCAGGTTGCCGAGTCCCTTGGTTAAGATGACGGGTCGCAGTCTTTTGAAGATCAAGCAGTTCGATGGAAAGATCAATGAAAGGCCATCCGACATGAAGGATGATGTTCTGGAAGATATTTGTGAAAGAGCCATAAGTCTGATCCGACTATCCTTGGCAGACGAGGTCAAGTGCAGATTTCTGGAAGAAACTGACGCGGCGAGTTTGTGGAAAAAACTCTTAGGTGACTACTCTGGTTCGTCGTTATTAGATCGGTTGCATTGGAAGAGGAAGTTGTTCCGTTTATCTATGAAGGAAGGTACCGATCTCTAAGACCACATTACTGAGTTCAAGAAGATATTATCTGAACTTATGGCGATTAACGCGGTTGTGTGTGAGGAAGATAAAGTTTTCAACCTGATATATTCACTGTCGGATTTGTACGAGCTTTTGATAACTACCATGCTACACGGTAGATCTGCCAAGGAGAGTATTTCGGTAGATGGTGAAATCAAAGCATCGAAGGAAGATCAACATAGGAAGGAGACCCATAAATCATCATCGTCTATTCCTACAAGTTGTCTAGCAGTGGATGGTCCTTTAGGGGGAAGACAAAGTGCATTGCAAAAGGATTCGATCCGTTGCCGTTATTGCAAGAGGCCACGACATATCAAGAAAGATTGATGAAAATTGCTGAATTAGGAGAACGCAAAGAATAGGAGTTCAGCCGCTAATGTGGTTAGTGCATTTGATTTAGGTGATTCGTGTCTTCTTGTTTCAAAATCTTTAGAAGTGGATTCTAGTTGGCTTCTTGACTCAGGGAGTTCTTCTCATATTTGCTTCAAGAGGGAGTTGTTTTTTACTTATAAGTCTACTACGGGACATTGTGTGATAACAGGAACTGGGGAGATTTGTGAAGTAGTAGGTGAGGGGATAGTCGAGTTGAAGATGTCAGGTCTAAATTTGTTCACTTTAAGGGATGTTTTGCATGTTCCTTTGTCAAAACGAAATCTGATTTCCTTGGGAACTCTGGATGCACGGGGTTGTAGGTACATAGCTCGAGGTGGAGTTCTGTCTGTTTTTCAAGGTCGTCGTGAGGTGATTAGAGGCATGGGAGTGGTTGGGCCAAACCAACACAATCTCTACAAGCTTTGGAATTCGAAAATCCTGCGCAGGAGTTGCAAGTTCTTTTCCCGTTATTCCCGCAAGCTCAGCTAGTTTGCCACAACTAGATTCATCGAGACGAGACCACGACGTTCGAATATCATCGAGAGGTGGAGAAAGCCTAAGGGTAGGTGGAGTTCGTGCGGAGTTTGGCAACTTCGTGAGTACATCTACGGAGGTGTACCCTTGAAGGGGTATACTGGAATCAGTGAGATTGGGTAGAGATTAGTTCAACTAGAAGAAGAAGCTATTGTTCTAAGTTTTCTTTGCAAGTGGAATTTATTAGAGTTTGGTGATGAGTAACACATCATGTGATAGCACTCGTATGCAATCCAAGGTGGAGTTTGTTAGGATTGTGTCTTGTATACTCGTGGTTCAGATTAGAAGAAGGTAATATGAAGCACGAAGGTCGAAGCATCACAGTGAGTAGAAGAAGAAAACAGTAGCAGCAAGGTGCTTGCATAGTTGCGACCGACTGTCCTAAGTTGCGGTCGACCACACCCCCCGACCGCACGTAGTACAGGGATTGTCCGAGAGAGGGATGGTCGACCGGTCTTGTTGGACGGTCGACCAACCGCGGCACTGTGTTCGTTTTGGGCCTCGATTTGTTAGGTCGTTTCAGCCCAATCTTCAACTCCAAGTTAGATCGTACGACTCCTATTCAGTTACTTCTTTTCCAGGTTTTATCGGACGTGTGAGAATCAAGATTAGACCTAGGTTTCTGTCTATTCTTCTATATATATTGTAAACTCCTCCAATATGAGATGGAGTTCTTTATAGATTCTTTTTTTCATTGCAAAGAGAGGCTCGAGAGAGATTGTTCTTGATGGGTGAGTTTAATTCCTTATATTGAGTGAATCAGTAACTCCTTGTAATCTCTTCTAGTTGAATATCAGTTCTCCCTATATTTCCTTCCTGATTAAGCAAAAGATAACCGAGATAAATCCTCGTTGTGTTTGTGTTTGGATTGGTGGATGTACTTGCTTGCTCAATTGATTCGTCTCATCTCTTTGACTTCCTCATTGCTCTAATTAGTTCTGCTGCGACCATAGGCGTTTGTTGACACCCCAATCCCAACATTATCTATATTAGAATTAACATAATGGGTCTGCTTATTAGTTCTTTTAATAGGATTACCTGTACAAACTAATCTTTTGGTGTTCTTTTTATTGTAGGGACAATGTTATTTATTTTGTATTGTGATTTTTATATATTTAGCACTGTAGCACTGTAGACATTGGTAAATCATTTGAGACGATACCTATGAATATTGTGGTATCTATTAAGTATGGAATTTTTTCCCAAATTGACGTACTTTTTGAAAGTTTTTCCCAAACTGACCTACTTTTAAAAAAAATTTCTAAACTGACCTATTCGCTGTCTAAAAAAGCGGGTTTGGTAGAAATCCTATCATTTTTTTAGACAGCGAGTGTGAGGTTTGGATTTTTTATATTTCTCCCTGAGCAAGACTCGCTATCTCAAAAAGCGAGTGGGTTTTTACCAAACTCACTTTTTGAGACAGTGAGTGTCGTTTGGGGGTTTTTAATGCCCCATGCTCGTTTTTTCCCTCTCCTTATCTCCATTCTAATAGAGGATCTCGAAGCATTTAAACCATGTCAAATTTTAATATGTTTGTGTTTGTTTTGTCAACTTTGTAGTAGTTTGTAATTGTTGTACTATGCGATGTAGACTTTCTACTAATTTGTATGCGTTTAAGTTTGAACTATGATAATTCCCATTTGTCTCAAAATCATTGGAAGTTTAGAGATTGTGAATGAATTTGGATTCATAGATGTTGGAGTAGATATAAAGTTTAGAGATTGTGAATGAATTTGCTTATGCAGCTTGAACTGGAATTTTTTTCCCCTAAACTCGCTTTCTCAGAAAGCGAGTCTGGTTTAAACCTCCTCGCTTTCTGAGAAAGCGAGTTTAGAGTTGAGAGATCTGAAAATTTCTCAACTCAACAGTCGTTTTCTCAGAAAAAGATTGGATTTTGCCTGCAGTTGCTTTCTGAAAAAGCGAGTGTAGGCAAAACCACATCGCTTTCTGAGAAAGCAACTGTTACCGCTAATTCTGGTGTGGGGGTAAACAGATAGTATTTGTGGATTCTTGGAAAACTTGAATAGAAAACATGTTACCTGTTCTGCTGGAGTTTGACCGTTGACTCCCGCCGTTCACCTGCAAAAAGTGCGAGACACTGGGGTTGATCCCAGCGACGCACCCTCCGACGCTCAAGTCAGTAATCAGGAATGATTATGAGAGAGTGTAAATTGGCAAAAGATTGATTACCTCTTAATGGTGATGGATGGGGGGTATTTATAGCTGCCTTTGGGACCGAATTAGGCATGTAATCCCTGTGTTTAGATAAGGAATGTAATCCCTAATTCCCAGTGAAAGGATAGATATGAATCAGGGCTGTTGATTAGGATTAATCAGGAACCCTAATTCTATCCTACTGGTCCGGAGTTGCTGCGGGTTGAAACCCGCACCCAGTTAAGGTGGATCCGTTCGCGGGTTAATGGGTCTTTGAGGAGGAGAACCAGTACCCGCTTCAGACCCATTGGTAGGTGAAATTACCATTTTACCCCTAGGCTTTAAGATTCGTTCCTGATTTGGACGGTTCTGATTTAACCCCATTTTTAGCCATTCCAAGTCCTGGGGATCTCTCTGCCTTCGAGGTCTTCTAGTCTATATGTCCCGGGCCGAACTACTTTGGTGATCTTGTAGGGTCCCTCCCAATTTGGAGCTAGTTTACTCTTCTGACCAGGAAAAGAGATTGTTAACTTTCTGAGGACCAAGTCCCCTTCTTTGAGGTCGGTAGGACGGACTCTCTTATTGTACGCCAACTCGATCCTCCTCCGATAACTCTATTGGCGGATTGACGCTCTTTCCCGTAGCTCGTCGACCAAGTCTAAGTTTGCCCGAAGTTTTCTGGCATTCTGTTCTTCTTCGTAGGCAAGAAGGCAAGGAGAAGGTATGCCGACTTCCAATGGGATCACAGCCTCGGACCCATACGGAAGGTTGAATGGGGACTCTCCTGTGGGGGTCCATTTTGTGGTGCGGTAGTTCCACAGCACATTAGGGAGCTGATCGACCCATAAGCTTTTAGAGCACTTATCCAGCCTCTTCTTAATACCGGAGAGGATCTGTCGGTTAGCATTCTCCACTTGGCCATTCGACTGTGGATGGGAGACGGAGGAGAAATCTTGTTGGATGGGGAGGTCTTCACATAGAGCTCGGAAGGCAGCCCCGGTAAACTGGGTTCAGTTGTCTGTTATGAGGACTCGAGGGACACCGAATCGGCAGATAACGTTCTTCCAGAGGAACTGAAGTACTTTGTTCTAGGTGATTGTGGCCAAGGGCTCGGCCTCTATCCACTTCGAGAAGTATTCGATTGCAACGACTAAGAATTTGAGCTGGCCGGGAGCTGGTGGGAATGGCCCTAGTAAATCCATCCCCCACATTACGAAAGGGATAGGACTTGATAGGGAGGTGAGTGGAGCTTGTGGGAGGCGACGGACGTTGGAGTACTTCTGACAAGAGCTGCATTGCTGAACGTGCAGTTCGGTGTCTTGTAGGAGAGTGGGCTAGAAATATCCATAATTCAACACCTTCCGAGCTAGGGATCTGGACCTTGAATGTGCCCCGCCGATGCCTTCGTGGAGCTCTTGCAGGGCGTAATCGGCTTGTTCCGGAGAGATGCACCTCAAATAAGGCCTGTCGTCCACCTGTGTGAAGGAGCGCTTGTATAGAATGCCCTCGATAAGTATGTATCGCTCTGCTCGGGTTCTCACTCAGTGAGCTTCCTTAGGGTCTTCGGGGAGGAGCCCATCCCTTAGGAATTCTACGAGGGGTTTCATCCAATTATCTTGAAGCAAGACAGGTAGCGACTCCATCGAGTCGGAAGTTTCATCCTCTATACTTGGCTTCAGGAGCACCTCGATCAAGACGGTCTGCTCGAGACCTTGGAGGGAGGAGGAGGCTAGTTTGGAGAGGGCATCGGACTGTGAATTCTCTTCTCGGGGGATTCACTGGATGAGAGCTTCTTCAAATAGGGCCATGAGATTCCTAACCTTGGCTAGGTACTTAACCATTCGATCATCTCGTGCCTCGTACTCACCTAGGACCTGATTTACGACCAGCTGGGAGTCGCTAAAGATCCGGAGGCGCTGCGCCCCTGCATTGCGAGCCATTCCGAGGTTGGCTATGAGTGCTTCATATTCTGCTTCATTGTTAGAGGCCTTGAAGTTGATGCGGAGGGAATATTGGAGGATGAAATCATCTGGGCCGACCAGAATGACCCCGGCTCTGCTTCCCTCGTTACAAGAGAATCCATCTACATATACTGACCAAATAGGAGGTCCCCTCATTGCTTGTCTGACCTCGGGGATGGTACCTTCAACTATGAATTCAGCTAAAGCCTGAGCCTTGATCGCGGTCCGAGGCTGATACGTTATATCATGCTGGCTCAGCTCGATAGACCATTTCATGAGGCGACTAGAGGTCTCTGGCTTGTGGAGAACTTGCTTCAGCGGTTGGTCGGTAAGAATGATCACCGAATGGGACTGGAAATATGGGCGAAGCTTTCTTGCGGCCATGCCTAAGGCGTATGCCATCTTCTCTATCCTCGGGTAGCGGAGCTCGGCATCCCGAAGTACCTTGCTCATGTAATAGATGGGCTTTTGAGTCTTAACTTCCTCCCTTACGAGGACGGCGCTGAGGGTCTGCTCGGAGGCTGCTAGGTAGAGGTAGAGGGCTTTCCCGGGAATAGGTTTGCTGAGGATAGGAGGATTGACTAGGTAAGCCTTGAGCTGGTCGAATAAATCTTGTTGCTGCTGGCCCCACTCGAAACCTTTGGCCCCCTTGAGAGCCTTGAAGAAGGGAAGACACTTCTCCCCTGACTTGGAAAGGAAACGCCCTATGGTTGCCAGGCGACCCGTTAGCTTTTGAACCTCTTTAACATTCTTCGGGGGAGCCATGTCTAATATGGCTTTGATCTTCTCGGGGTAGGCCTCGATTCCTCTTTGGCTGACCATGAAGCATAGGAATTTCCCCGACGAGACTTCGAATGCACATTTGTTCGGATTGAGCCTTATATTGTGTTTCCTGAGTACGTCGAATGCCTCTTGCAGATCGACCACATGATCGGCCCCGTGGATGCTCTTCACAAGCATATCGTCAACATATACCTCCATATTTCGGCCGATCTGTGCTTGAAAAACCTTGTTGACGAGGCGTTGATAGGTGGCACCTGCATTCTTCAAACCGAAGGGCATTACCATGTAGTAGTAGAGGCCCTGATCGGTTAAAAAGGAGGTCTTCGGGATATCCGGGAGAAACATACGAATCTGATTGTAACCTGAGAAGGCACCCATGAAGCTGAGGAGTTCATGGCCCGAAGTGGCATTAATCAAAGTATCGATACTTAGAAGAGGGAATGGATCTTTGGGGCATGCCTTGTTGAGGTCGGTAAAGTCGATACAAATCCTCCAGGTCCCATTGGACTTCTTCACCATTACTACATTCGAGAGCCATTCGGGATAATTTACCTCTTGTATGAACCGAGCCTTTAAGAGTTTGTCCACCTCCTCTTTTATAGCTTGCTAATGCTCGGGGGTGAACTTGCGCTTCTTCGGTTAGACCGGTTTGGACCCCGGAGCGACGCTGAGGTGGTGGACTAAAAGCTCTTCGGAAATTCTGGGCATGTCTGCGGCCCACCAAGCAAAGAGGTCGTGGTTCCTACGGATGCACTGGACTATGTCGGAGCATCGGGCAGATGGGAGGGTCTTGCTAACAAAGAACTTTCGGCTCGGATCCTGCTCAGAGAAGAGCACTTCCTCCAACTCATCCACCGGCTCGGACGTTGGTCGGACAATATCTTGGGGGATTTCAAGAGTTTCGAGGGAGAGGACTGGACCCAGAGTAGAGGTCATGTAGCATTTGCGGGCCGTTTCCTGATTGCCTTTTACTTCCCCTACTCCTGCCCGGGCGGGGAATTTCATCTTGAGGTGATAGGCGGAAGGGACGGCTTCGAGAGCGGCTAAGCCAGGCCGACCCAAAATGACATTGTAGGCTACAGGGACATCCACGGCCATAAAGTCCATCGACTCCGTTCGGGTAGTAGGAGTTTTGCCAGCGGTTAAGTCGAGGGTGATCACCCCTTCAATAGTCACTGGCACTCCCGTGAACCCATGGAGTGTGTAGCCGGTGGGTTTGAGTCTGTCTCGGGATAGTTTGAGGCCTTTGAAAGCGGCGAGAAAGAGGATGTTAACGGAGCTGCCATTGTCCACCAGGATCCTCTCCACTTTAAAGTTTTCCATATGGAGGTTAATGACAAGCGCGTCACAATGGGGGGTTCGGACACCCTCAAGGTCTTCATCTGAGAATGTGACGGGCACTCCGAGGCCTTTAGGAGGAGGTGTGGCGTGAACCGAATTAACTTCCCTTATAAACGCCTTTCGAGAGGAGTTGGAGGAGCCCCCCCATTGGACCTCCATGAATGAGGTGTAGGACACGCTCCTCTTCGAATTCGGGCGTTTCATCGCGTTCAGGATGCTTGTTAGCCCCCGAGGCGGAAGATCGGTTCGGTCCTTTCTCATGAACCTGGTTAGCTGTTCCCTCTGGATGAGGGCTTCTATCTCGTTCTTCAGGGCCCGACAATCATTGGTATCGTGGCCATGGTCCCGGTGATAGCGGCACCAGTTCTCTTTGTCCCTCTTTTTGCCGGGGGTGTTCATTTTTGGCGCAGGAGGTATCACCCCCTCCTTCTCAACTTCCATGAGAATTGTGGAGATGTTGGCGTTAAGGGGAGTAAACTTTTCAAATCTGGGAGGAGGTCGGCGCTGGCCGCCATTATCCTTCTAGAGCTTCTTGGCCCCTTCCTCTTCTGTTCCCTTTCTCTTAGACCCGGAGGAAGCCCCCTCCAAGTTGGGGCGGTGCTCAGCTTCCTCTGCCCGAATATACTTTTCGCTCCGGAGGAGGAGGGCAGAGAAGTTCTGTGGGGGCTTCTTGGTGAGGGAGGAGCGAAGGCTGGAGTTGAGGACATTGGATTGGAATGCTGCTGCAGCGACCGACTGGTCGAGGGATGCTATGGACCTGGCTTCCACTGTGAACCTTTTCACATAGTCTCTCAGCTTCTTACCCTTCTTCTAGTTGAGGTAGAGTAGCGAAATGCTGGTCTTCTCAGTTCGGCGGCTACTCACGAAGTGGGTGCCGAAGAGGGTCTCAAATTGCTCGAAGGAGAATATTGAGGATGGGGCAAGGCGAGAGTACCATTCTCGAGCCAGACCCTTGAGAGTTGTGGGGAAGGTCTTGCATAGCAGAGCATCGGAAGCTTGATGGATGAGCATGAGGGTCATAAAGCTTTCGATGTGATCGACGGGGTCAGACTCCCCGGAATAAGTCTCGAATTAAGGAGGTTTAAAGCCGATTGGTATGGGTGCCTCCATTATGGTTCGAAAAAAAGGAGGTCGACTCGGGCGAAGGGTCCTTCCTCTAAGCTCTTCTTCTCTGTCTAACTGACCCAAGTGCCTCTCTATTTCATGGAGACGGCGGTAGACAGCGTCATCTCTTCGACGGTAACCAACCGAGCCTCCATATAATGATGGTAGCTCCTGGAGCGGCAAGGGCAGGGAATGTGCTCGGGGTTGCTAGGAGCTGGGGGAGGAGTTAGGGACCGTCGTCGAGGACTTCGGACCGGAGGTGGAGTGGGAATCCTTGGAGCATTGGTGTTGTTGGGATGGAGATTGAGAGCTTGTAGGATGGTTGCTTGGAATTGCTGGAACTCGGCACGAGTGATGGGTGCCTCATCGTTCCTCGAATGTTGTCGACCGGCAGGGGAATGGGGTCTTCTCCTGTGATGCTCTGGGGACTCTCTCCGCCCTCTTCGGGTAGGGGACCTTCTGTAGTCTCGGCGGCGAGGAGATCGCACATCTGGACGTTGTTAGCGGGAGGCTGCCTCTCGGGCCCTCTTCTCATCCAGACGGTGGCAAAGATTCTCATCCTTCTGCCGATTGAGGATGGTATTGCGAAGGTCGGAAGCTCGGGGATTGTGGAAGGCCATAGAATCCGTAGAGGCATTGTGTATTGAGACGTGGTCCTGGTGGAGAGGTTGTTTCTGCGGGTTGGGACGCGAGACCCCTGCACCGGCATTTTGAGGACCGGGGGGACCCTTAGGAGGTTGTTGATTCTGAAGAGAAGGCTGGTCCTGTTGGAGAGGGTCCTCGGCTTGAGGCGGAAGTTGCCCCTGCTGCTGAGCGGGTTGGATGGGGACTTCCTGTTGCTGATCAGGGGGGTTGGGTCCACGATTGGACCCTCGGGATCTTACATTCCTGGGAGGCATGGCTGGAGAAGATCTGACCAACAGGAAGAGGGAAGGCTGCTATTCGTTTAGTTCCCACAGACGGCACCAATCTGTTACCGCTAAATCTGGTGTGGGGGCAAACAGATAGTATTTGTGGATTCTTGGAAAACTTGAATAGCAAACCTGTTACCTGTTCCGCTGGAGTTTGACCGTTGACTCCCACCGTTCACCTGCAAAAAGTGCGCGACACCGGGGTTGATCCCGGCGACGCACTCTCCGACGCTCAAGTCAGTAATCAGGAATGATTATGAGAGAGCGTAAATTGGCAAAAGATTGATTACCTCTTAATGGTGATGGATGGGGGGTATTTATAGCCGCCTTTGGGACCAAATTAGGCATGTAATCCCTGTGTTTAGATGAGGAATGTAATCCCTAATTCCCAGTGAAAGGATAGATATGAATCAGGGCTGTTGATTAGGATTAATCAGAAACCCTAATTCTATCCTGCTGGATCGGGTTTGCTGCGGGTTGAAACCCGCACCCAGTTGAGGTGGATCCGTTCGCGGGTTAATGGGTCTTTGAGGAGGAGAACCAGTACCCGCTTCAGACCCATTGGTAGGTAAAATTACCATTTTACCCCTAGGCTTTAAGATTCGTTCCTGATTTGGACGGTTCTGATTTAACCCCATTTTTAGCCATATCAGCAACTATGGAGTTGAGAAATATCTGGAAACCAGCTAAGATGGGTGATTGAAGAGGTAGATAGTCAATACGAGGTCGAAGTAGCTCCTTCAACTGCACTTTTTTCCCCCAAATTCTCGATTCGACGATTTCCTTGGATATTGGGGTTTAGGGTTTTCAGAGCGTGAATAGAGGGAGTTGAGACTGTGAGGAGAGATCGTAGGTAAGGATTTTTGGGTTAATCGACGAGAGGAAATCGCCAAAATGGGTTAGGATTTCGGGGTTAGAAGAGGATGAGGAAAATAGAGAGGTGAAAGAGAGAGTGAGGTCGAAACAGCGAGTTTGGGTATTAAAAACCCCCAAACGGCACTTGCTGTCTCAAAAAGCGAGTGATATTAGGTAAGTAGTATAGACAGATATAAAAGATCAATTGGTAAAAACCCACTCGCTTTTTGAGATAGCGAGTCTTGATTAGGGAGAAATAAAAAAATCCAAACCTCACACTCGTTGTCTCAAAAAGCGATGAGATTTTTACCAAATTCGCTTTTTGAGATAGCGAGTAGGTCAGTTTGGAAATTTTTAAAAAAAGTAGGCCAGTTTGGAAATTTTTAAAAAAAGTAGATCAGTTTGGGAAAAACTTTCAAAAAGTAGGTCAGTTTGGGAAAAAAATCTCCAAGTATGACGATAGGACTGATTTTTTTACCAAAATGACCCACGTTTTGAAAGTATTTGCCAAAATGACCCAATTTCAAAAGTATTTACCAAAATGACCCGCTCCCTATCTAAAATAGCGAATTTGGTGAAAATGTCCGCGTTGTTTGAGATAGTGAGTTTAGGCATAGGTGTTTGTTCACAACTTGGCGAAAAAACTTGTAGAAAAATTTCAATGTAGGCATAGGTGTTTGTCCACAACTAGGCGAAAAAATATGTAGCAGAATTTCAAAGCAATACTCGTTGTATGAAACAACGAGTGTAGTTGTACCACACTCGCTGTTTCAGACAGCGAGTCATACTTTGATTTTTTTTTTCTCTTAATCAAAACTGGTGCAAAAATAATTCCTGCACAGGGTGAGGTTTAGATGATCTGACATTCGCGTCCGCACGACGTAAGAGCGCATACAAGCCGCATGTAATCGGTTCGAGATTTGCACTCTTACAATGCCAAAAAAAGGTTTAGAGTGTGTTTGGATAGTTGTTCTGAAAATAGTTTTCTGAAAATGAGAGTGTAAAAACTGTTTGGATAGTAATTTTTTCTGAAAACTGTTTTCTGAAAATGAGATTGTAAAACCTGTTTGGTAATAATTTTTTCTGAAACTGTTTTTTGAAAACTAGACTTTAAAATGCTGTTTGGTAATAATTTTTTTTTTTGAAAAACTGTTTTTTTAAAATGAGAGTATAAAATTCGGTTGGATAAACCAAATAATTTGAAATTTTATTTAAAAATAGTTATTGGATAATGTGGTTAGAAAAGGCATTTGGGTTTAAAATTAAATTCTAAATTTTTTTTTTTTGCAGTTTTCGTGACAATGAGCTTATAAACGGAGTATGTTTAATCAATTTGTATTAGTTTTCTTATGAATTTTTTTTTCTTTGCAGTTACAGAGCAAAGTTCTATAAGTATACGAACAAGAAGCGTGCGACTATGCAAAATTTTCTTCGCTTTAAATTTTTTTTGTTTCTTCTTCGTATCTCCCCATCACTGCCAAGCTTTCGACTATGAAAAGTTTTATCTGAATTGTGTAAGAGTCGGCTAATACAGCAATTGTAATCTACAAATTTTGAGCGGAAACAAAATTAGCGGTTAATAAATGAAAGTGAAACTTCATTCTTAATATGTTATAAAGCATCAGATTGTTTCAGAATCCATCATAAAAATTAGAAGTCATGAGCAACATCACAACCCAACCACAGAAGGATATTGGACACAGTATGCAAATATTACAAAGTGAAACTCAGACCTTAACCCCCTATAAAGCAAGAAGAAGCCATCACAATTCATCAGTACCCATCAGATGCCATGAGCAACACTTGAAACCATCAGAGGAAGGTATTGTACACAGTATGGAAACTTTAGATACAAAGAAATCAAAATTTAGTTAAACAGGATCACAAGCCATCATCTCCAGATTCATGAGAGTAACATGTACAAAATATCCATTAGAAATTTGTGTTTGGTTACAGTTATTTCACATACTGAGATGGCCCAAGCATGAATTTTGCATCACAAGCATGAGAAGCCTTCAAAATTTATAACATACTAACAAGAATTCAATTTTCTATGTGAAAATCACACCTTAACCCCTTACAAAGCAAAAAAGAACTCATTACAATCCATTAGTATCCATCATATGCCATGAGCAGCATCAGAACTCATCATAGGAAGGTAATTGTACACCGTATCCATATTTTACAAATTGAAACTCACACCTTAACCCCTTAAAAAGCAAGAAGAAGCCATTGCGACCGATCAGTATCCATCAGCTGTTATGAGCAACATCAGAACCCATGACAAGCATAACACAAGCATCAGAAGCCTTCACAGCCAAGAATGTAGCTTTTGTACAAAAATCGATAGCCTCTGTTCAGAAATGAGAACCCAACACAAGCATCAGAAGCCTTCAGAGCATTCACAAGCATAACATAGTAACAAGAATGTAGCTTTTCAAAGTGAAATTCATACCATAATCCGTTATAAAGGTAGATGAAGTCATCACAATCCAACAGAAGCCATCAGAATCCATGAGCAGCATCAATACACATCACAAGAGCATACATGACCAGTAGCAAAACCCATGAGAACGACATTATGGTTAAAAGGAATGTAACCAAAAATTAAAACCAGGTTGAAGCCATCATAATCCATCAGCTACCCTCAAAAACCATGAGCAACTGCAGATCCCATGACAGGAAGGTATTGTACACAGTATGAAATTTTAATCAAGGAAGAATTCAATGGTTTAGGTAAATTGGATCAGAGGCCATCATGTCCACATTCATGAGAGGCACAAAAAATTGTACACAACAAACTTTTTTTGCCCCACCATGAAAATCCATCACATTGTGCTAGAACACATTAACTTTTATAACATAGTAACAAGAATTCAATTTTGAAAGTGAAATTCATACCTTAATTCTTTATAAAGTCAGAAGAGAGCCTTCTCGCGTTTAAGCAGAACCCATCAGTAGCCATGAGCAGCTTCAAAACCCATTGGATGTAGGACATTGTGTACAATATGGAAATAATCCAAATTGAAAATCATACATTACTTCCCTATAAAGGTAGTACTGTGGAATATAAGCATTTAGAAGTCATCAGTTGCCATGAGCAGCATCAGTTCCCATCATAGTAAGGTACATTGTGTACAATATGGATATTTTCATAATTGCCTAACTCAAACCATAACCCCTTATAAAGCAATAAAAAGCCCACCACAATCCATCAGTACACCATCATCTCCTACCATAAGCAGCATCAAAACCCATCACAGGAAGGTTCTTGTCTACAATATGGAAATTTTCCAAAGTGAAAATAATACCTTATTACTCCTTCATAAAGCAAGAAGAAGCCATCACAAGCATTCATGCGCCATTAGCTAGTAATAGCAGCATCAAAACCCATCACACGAAGTACAGTGTGTACAGTATGGAAATTTTCCATTGTGAAACTCAGTCCTTAGTCCCTTATAAAGCAAAAAAAAGCCTTCACAATCCATCAGTAGACATAAGATGTCATGAGCAACATCAAAGTTGTCATTACTCCAAATAGTATATATGATTAGAATAAAGCATCATCATATACAGATTTTGAAATACTAGTAAACAATCACAAAATTCTTACATGAGCCTGACATGAATCTAGTGATGATGGTTTCTAATGCTAGTAGAAGGTAACAAAATGTAGCATCCCATTTCATTTCTAACTGCGTATGAAATAAAATGTCAATACAAAACAAGGTTATATAGGATCAGAATATATTTTCATCATCTCCCCAAATAGTCGTAGGCTCAAAACACATCATCATAGAACAATTGTTCTACTAAATCATCAATATTAGTGTAGGGCTGCATTTTTTAAAATGCCATGCCAACTACTACTAATTATGTGTCCACCCCATCCGTCACCCATAGTTGAATACATCATTCATTGGGTCAGTATAATGGGAATATATCATCATAAAAGTGTTGTCTGTTTACGTTAATATAAAAAAAATCTGGATCAGAATCTATCATATCCATCATATCCAGATTGATCAGTGGCACATGATGGTAGGTGGGGGTGGACACAGAACCTTTTCATTGATAGTATATTTTATCATTGCCTAGAACGACATATATTAAAAATACTTTTAAATATATTTAAACGAGAGGCAGTTCATGTCAGGAGAAAACTCCATTCATTCATCTAAAGTATCATAGTGCACTGGATAAAAAAACATTGCATGCATCCACCTGCACTACATTAACGTCCAAGTACAACCTGCAAATACATCAGTACACCATGGAAACAAAACATCAATACCCGTCACATATCCCACAATCAGAATGAAAATAAAGCGACGAAATCATACAAGGTTGAAGATGCATTATAAACAACTATTTAACCATCATGATAAGATGAAAACTTTTGACATGAAAAGCGTTTGGTTACCCTCTTCTGAAAGGAAATTTTTGCTTCTCTTTTCATAAAAATCCAAAACGGGCAAAGGTTAATGCGTATCGGATATTTGATTTTGTATGTATGCATCCCATCCCACTGACCCAATCATGTGTTCTTAGAGGATTGAATTAGTCGTCGGCTCAGAACACATTTGTATAGAACATTTGTTCAGATGAAGCATCAAGCTTAGTATAGGGCTGCATTATTATGCCATGCCAACTAAATCTAATCAACTGTCCACCCTCTCCACCACCTATAGTTAAGTATGAAAAGCATTCAATCAATTTAGCATGAATAGTTCACATAATAACCCATCTTGCTTAACATAAACCATAAGGGTCAATACAAATCATCCCCAAGTATGTTCATTTTGATGAATATTCACTGCGGGTGTTCATTTCATATTCAGAACTATACAAAACTAGTAGATTTGGGGGGGGGGGGGGGGACACACATGTCTCTAAATACAATGTGTGAATTTCATCATAACCAACATACTTAAATCAAATTCAGATACGATTATCAAATAGATGGGCTACAAATGGAAGAAAAGCATTTACAACCATATATTGGAATAGCACAATGAAGCCATGAACAAGTACATTGGGCTATAAAATTACATTAATGTCTTGCATTCCACATTGCCATAGCAATTTGATCTCTTTTAGTATTCATGAGATTCAATTGAGAAGATGACATATCCAAAGGTTGAGATGTGGAAGCAATATCTTCATTGTGTAGATGAGTAATTTGTTCATCTTCTAAATTAGAAAAAAATGCATCGTCCACTGAATATCTACGTATAAAATTATGAACTGCACAACAGGCTGGTACCATTAGAACTTGCCTTGTGAACATGTAGTTGGTCATATACTTGAATATAGGAAACCTTTTTTTTGAATACACCAAAGGTTCGTTCAATGACATTTCGTAGCCTTGCATGCATTTTGTTGAAAAGTTGTCTATGTTGGGTTGGTGCATGATTAGGCCCTTCGAAGCCTTGCAAGTGATATGGCTCCCCGCGGTAGGGAGCTAAAAATCTGGGCATATTCGTGTAACCACAGTCTACTAAGTAATATTTATCATCGCCAGGGATTTGCAATAGTCCTTCTGTTAATGCACTTTGTATGACCCGGGAGTCGTTAGCACTTCCTTCTCATCCCGCATAAACAAATGTGAACATCATGTCAAAATCACAAACGGCTAGCACATTTTGAGTTATATTGCCTTTCCGGCCACGACAAGTATTTTGTCGACTAGTGGGTACGCAAGCATCTATTAATGTGCCATCGACAGCACCAATA
Source organism: Hemerocallis citrina (assembly GCA_017893485.1). Lineage (NCBI taxonomy): Eukaryota > Viridiplantae > Streptophyta > Magnoliopsida > Asparagales > Asphodelaceae > Hemerocallis > Hemerocallis citrina. The sequence continues at coordinate 188,121 of JACEHZ010000208.1, forward strand.
GCTCCCTACATTAGTGAATTTGAAACGTACTACTTCAGTGAATACATTTGAAATATTAGAATAATATGGTGGTAATCATGAAGCTAACAAAATACCTTAAACCATGGATAAAAGTCTGTAGAACTACTGATTCTTTCATGTACATGTGTCGTGTTTGGGGGAGTAATGAGAACTGCTGCTGCTCTTGCCAAACCTTTCAACACATCGGTAAAATGTCATTCAATTGTTTACAATGAGTACTGAAACCGATCAGAAGCTGCTCTCATTCTATGACTATGACCGACAATGTACAAAAAAATGGCAACACTTTCCTCAATAGGGATGTGTCTATATTGGGCTTCCTCGTGCGTTTCCTTAAGGTAGTTGCCATTTTAAATAAATTGACACAAAGCCAAAAAATAATTTTGATTCATGCGGAATATGCGATTACACTTATCCAGGGGACCATCTAGGATTTCTTGTAGATATTCACGGCCTGATAGTTTAGAAGTGAAATAGGGAATTTTTTTAGACATACTCTCTAGAAACTGAACTCCCAACAAGTCATCAATCCCGTCACTGTCATCACTTGATGTGTCACTTGGGAAGTCCATCAGTATGGTAACAATTGCACTAGTACTTCATTCTGAAATAGTAGAATACACCAAAAGAATAATAATCAAATTTAATTCCTTGATGAAATAGTGGATGTTATATAAACAGTTACACTAACATGTTATGTTATCTTCCAAAGTTTAACCCAAAAAACAAAAACAACAACAGCTAGTAATAGCGAATGCATCTAAAATTAAGCCGTTACCAATGAAAACCGAACACATTGTGCCATTACATATTCACAATATACTGATAAACAAATATTTCAATAAATTGTTAAGACATTTAAACAATACATTGGGTTGGATCAACTTGAACAAATGAGATCCCTCTACTCATTCGCAAGTTGGTCCAACCACAAGAGCCTAAGATCTAGTTTCATAAACCACGATGCCAACTTTTCTTTGAAACTATGTTATCCATTGCGACCGGAGCATTTTGGGATCAAGCCCATCCATGTTATTAACTATTTCAGTGCACTTATCAATGGAGAACGGATCTGCTGCATCCGAGCGAACACTTTCTGCGCCTATTTTCCCTATTTTCTTCTTATAATATTCTGCTTTTGCAGCATGCGCATCAGTATTGGCATCAATACAAATATCCATTCTCGAGCTTTTTGTTGCTTAACCACTAGACCCACCAGATCGCCTCTTGTGAGACCCCAAATGTATTGATTCGTAATCATCATCATCAACCAAATTTACTTGTGGTGCATTGGGTGGGGTGGGGTGGGTGAACTCAAAATTGACCATCCGTTCCTCATCGGAGTCATACACCCTTTGAGTTGAAGCCCTAGAAAGAAAGCCCTGGGCAGTAGACTGACCAAAAATTTTGGTCAAAGCATCATAATTGGCCAAACCCTTTGATTTGAATTGTTTAGCATTAGGGTGTGCCTATTCAAAAATTATATGTTGTTAGTTTACAAGTACTAAAGTCATGAATAAGTATATTACGATGATAATTACACAATGCATAAAAAAATAAGTTATATGTGAACCTTGACATATGTGTCCCAAACATCGGGCTCGCAAGTGACTGTATGGTTGTCTTCATCCCAACCCATACCACTTTGATTCTTCAAATTGTGAAACTCCCTCCACTGCTGCCTAAGTCGGGAATGTTTATCTTTTAATTGTTTAACCGTATATGTACGGTTACACATGTGATTCAAACATCCCACAAATTTTTGCCAAACTTTGGCTTCAAAGGTCGAACTTTTCAAACTATTTCGAGCGACCTCCGCCTCCATCAATTCCATAAATATACGTACATTACATGCTGGCCAAATGACAATATTACTCTCCACCTCCATCTCCTTTCCTTTACTAGTCATTTTGATTAGCCACAGAAACGATAAATATAAAATAACAATCATCAATTGCTCAACTATAACCGTTATTACTGCTAAATCTGGTGTGGGGGCAAACAGATAGTATTTGTGGATTCTTGGAAAACTTGAATAGCAAACCTGTTACTTGTTCCGCCGGAGTTTGACCGTTGACTCCCGTCGTTCACCTGCAAAAAGTGCGAGACACCGGGGTTGATCCCGGCGACGCACCCTCCGACGCTCAAGTCAGTAATCAGGAAGACTATGAAAGAGCGTAAATTGGCAAAAGATTGATTACCTCTTAATGGTGGTAGATGGGGGGTATTTATAACCGCCTTTGGGATCGAATTAGACATGTAATCCCTGTGTTTAGATAAGGAATGTAATCTCTAATTCCCAGTGAAAGGATAGGTATGAATCAGGGCCGTTGATTAGGATTAATCAGAAACCCTAATTCTATCCTGCTGGACCGGGTTCGCGGCGGGTAAAAACTCGTACCCGGTTGGAGGTGGATCCGTTCGCAGGTTAATGGGTCTTTGAGGAGGAGACCCAGTACCTGCTTCGGACCGATTGGTAGACAAAATTACCATTTTATCCCTAGGCTTTAAGATTCTTTCCTGATTTGGACGGTTCCGATTTAACCCCATTTTTAGCCATATCACGAGGCCCCCACTCCCGAAGACTGAGTTTTATCAGCCTTTGAGGAGTAGTTTTACTGTTTCAATGGCTGGTGGAGTTGTATCGGAGTCCAAGTGGAAGATTTCGAATCTTTGCAGAAGGCAGTATGGTGATTTTCTAAGTTAGTTGCGTGCTCTGAGTTGTTCTTGAGCTCTTCTGGACATTTGGTAATATTTATCTATTTTTTCGGAATATTTACTTAGTTTTGCAAAGTGTCGATTCGTCGTTCGGGGGTCTTAATAAATTGTCCTAGGCGATAATTACTTACTCGGGGGCTCAAAAATATTTCCCCGACTTTATAATTATTTTCTAGGATTTTTAATTAATTTTCCCGAATTTTTAATCATTTTTTCGTAATTTTTAAATAAATAAAACGATTTTAACAAACAAAATACCGAATTATGGCGTGGCGCGATCTGGACCGTTGATCTTGTGTAGGCACGAATTTATGAAAGATCGGATGGACAGGGTCGCTCGGCAGCAATTTCTCCGCTTTTGAGGGTCGGATGGACACTTGCTCGGAATCCGAGCGAAGTGGCTCGGATTTTCTCTCACGCAAGTGGCTCGGATCGCTAGTCGCTCGGCTCGGAGTTCCGAGTGACGTGGAGCGTTCTGAGCCGTCGGATCTCGACGCGAATCTCGAGGCGGGCACAGTTCCCAAGAAAACACTATCTTGTCGTTTAGTGGACGTGGTGTAATCTAGACCGTCCATCATCTCAGGCGCGAATTTCGCAATGATCAAACGGTTGGAGACGCTCGGTAGCATTTTTCTTCACTTTCGAGGGTCGGATTGGCACTTGCTTGGAATCCATGCGAAGTGGCTTGGTTTTTTTCCCTGCACGAGTGGCTCGGATCGCTAGTCGCTCGGCTCGGATTTCCGAGTGACGTGGAGCGATCTGAGCCGTCGGATCTCGGCACGAATCTCGAGGCGGGCACAGTTTCCAAGAAAACACTATCTTGTCGTGTAGTGGTGTTGGCACGATCTGGACCGTCCGATCGAAATCTTACGCGAATTTTGAGGGGAAAGTCATTTTCCTTAAATTCGTGGCTCGGATTGGCACTTGCTCGGAATCCGAGCGAAGTAGCTCGGTTCTTCCTTCACGAGTGGCTCGGGACGCTAGTTGCTCGGCTCGGATTGCTGAACGTCGTGGGGCGATCTGAGCCGTCGGATCTTGATGCGAATCTCGAGGCGGACACCGTTCCCAAGAAAACACTATCTTCTCGTGTTGTGGTGTCGGCATGATCTGGGCCGTCCGATCGAAATCTTATGTGAATTTTGAGGGGAAAGTCGTTTTTCTCCAATTCATGGTTCGGATTGGCACTTGCTCGGAATCCGAGCTATCCTCTTTGTTGTGGAGGTCGGATCGCCTGTTGCTCGGATTTTGGTTCCGAGGGACGTGGGGCGATCCTAGCCGTTGGATGATGGCACAGATCTCGATGCTGGCTCAGTTCCCAAGAAAATACTATCTTGTCGTGTAGTGGCGCTGGCATGATCTGAGCCATCTGATCGAAATCTTATGCGAATTTTGAGGGGAAAGTCGTTTTTCTCCCATTCGTGGCTCAGATTGGCACTTGCTCGGAATCCGAGCTATCCTCTTTGTTGTGGAGGTCAGATCGCCTATCGCTCGGATTTTGGTTCCGAGGGACGTGGGGCGATCCTAGCCATTGGATGATGGCACAGATCTCGATGCTGGCTCAGTTCCCAAGAAAATACTATCTTGTCGTGTAGTGGCGCTGGCATGATCTGAGCCGTCTGATCGAAATCTTATGCGAATTTTGAGGGAAAATTTGTTTTTCTCCAATTCGTGGCTCGAATTGGCACTTGCTCGGAATCCGAGCTATCCTCTTTATTGTGGAGGTCGGATCGCCTGTCGCTCGGATTTTGGTTCCGAGGGACGTCGGCGATCCTAGCCATTGGATGATGGCACAGATCTCCATGCTAGCTCGGTTTCCAAGAAAACACTATCTTGTCGTGTAGTGGCGCTGGCATGATCTGAGCCGTCTGATCGAAATCTTACGCGAATTTTGAGGGAAAAGTCATTTTTCTCCAATTCGTGGCTCGGATTGGCACTTGCTCGAAATCTGAGCTATCCTCTTGATTGTTGAGGTCGGATCGCCTGTCGCTCGGATTTTGGTCTCGAGGTGCCGAGCGATTTTACTTGGATCGAAACGTCGCTTCCTTTGTCAACAGTTGTGGCTCTTCGTTACTTAGTCGTTTGGGCTTTTATAACGTTTCAAGGGAGGCCCAAGAGTTGCGCCCTTACGTTACAAAGCCCAAGAGGCGTCTCTTTTACTATAAGTTTTCACCCCCTCAACAATTTAACTCATTTCTCACTTTCACTTTCTCACTCTTGGTTTTACTTCTTAGCGATGTTTTTAGCTCTTGGGTGGCGCTACTAGCTGTCGCGGCAAGGCATTTTAAACTCCGGCGATCTTTTCCGACCGTACTAGTCACTTCAAGGTCAGTCTCTCTCTTCATTTTTGTAAAATGGTTAAGTTTTCTTCCACGGATGAGACCCCCTCCTTGGACCTAGCCGTCAGCCGAGCAGTGAGGCCGAGCAAGGGTAAAGGGAAGGAGGTCGTCGAGTCGACCGAAGAGACAACGGTCAGGCCGAGTACAGATGAGGAGGTTGCCGAGCCTCTCCAGGAGGTAATGGTCCGAGCTAGCAAGGGCAAGGGGGTGGTGACGATAATCGAGCGCCTGAAGACTGCAGGGGAGTTGGGTTGGCAACCGAGCATTTTGTCTAGTGTTGGCGGTGTACGGAGTTACTCTGGTGATTTGCTGGGAAAGGTGACGCAGGGCACCACCAAGTCGATCGAGGAGAACGAGCCAAGGGAGACTTCCGAGGTAGATCATATCTCCTCGATCTTAACCGAGGCGGATTTGCATCGGATTCGGAGTGGGTTCCGGATCCCTGCGGAGTATGCCCTCCTTCTCCCCGACCCTGGCGTCCGAGCGTGTACGTCTTCTTCGGCCGACGTCTGCATATTCCCTACCGATGCTCTGCACGCCGGTCTTCGGCTGCCATTGCACCCTTTCGTCATCGAGGTGCTGCAATGGTACGGCTTGAGCCCAGCCCAGTGGATGTCGAACACTTGGCGGCACGTGATGGCCTTCGCTCTTCAATGCCAGGAGGTCGGCGCGCAGCCCTCGATGTTCCTACTGCGAGCGTCTACCGACCCTGCCAGATGAACAAGAACGAGCAGAGGTACTATCTCTCGCCGAGGAAGGGCGTGAAGCTCATCGAGAACTCGGACTCGATCAAGCACTGGAAAGAGAAGTATTTCCTCGTCCGGGCTCCCGATCCGTGGGTCATCCCGATAGCGCTGCTGAGGGATGGGGTCCCGAAACAGGCGAAGAAGGAGCCCATGCTCAGCAACGAGGAGGCAGAGATTGTAGAAATGCTCCTCGACCTTCCGACCCTCAACTACAAGGACATTACCGAGGAGGTCCTATTCCAAGGGGGTCTCAGTTCGATCGACCCTAGTATGCTTCTCTTTTTCTTTTCTTTGCCTTGTCTTTGAGTTTAAAAAATCTTTCTAGCTTTTTTTGCTCGGTCTTTGCAGAAACTCCCGGCATGGACTACAAAGGTCTGATGGCTAAGGCCCGAGCGGCTAAGGAGCAGGAGGTGAGGAAGAGAAAGAGGACCGTGTCCGGGCCCCAAGGCGGCCAAGTGCCCAAGATCCCCTCGGTCTCTCCGACCTTCGAGCGACAGGTTGTTGAGGCTCCTCCGGTCGAGTCTGATCAAGGCCTCGTCGTGCTGACCGTCCCCCCTACCTCGGATGCGCCGACCCAAACGACGCGAACAGATGTTCCAGGGTCTTCGGGCGGGGCGTTCAACGTGAGCGCGGCTCTGGCTCTCAATGTCTCGCCCCTCACTGCCGAGGCGGAGGCAATCCTGACCGAGGAGCACACGCGCATCTTCGTCCCTGATTGGCGGGTGATGAAGGTCGATGGGTTCCTAGGGGACTGTAGAACCCCATATTTTTAAATATTATTTTTAAAGGTTTATAAATGATTAAAATGATTTTTGGATATTTAATAAATATTTTCAGAAAAATTCATCTTTTTACACGTGCAAAATACGTGCAAATATTTTCTTGAGAAGTTCAAAAGTCAAATTTTCTTCATGAAAAATCATTATTTAATATTTGGGATTTATTTATAATTTTTCTAGATTTTTCTGAAATTAATCGGATCTATTTGCAAATTTTGAGAAAAGAAGGATCTTTTTGCAAATTTGTCATTTTGAAGGGTGAAAGTGCAAAATTTATTTTCTGGACTTTTTGAACAGTACCGGTTGAGATTAATGGGTACATTTTACTTTTAAATCCTAATTTAAATGATTTTTTATTGAGTTTCCAAGAATTGAGATCTATATATGTAAAGTTGTATTTCAAGGGGGGTATCTTGCAAAAGTGTTTGGAAAACCCTAAACTTCTTATCCCGGGTATTTAAAAGAAAATGCAACCGTCATTCGCTGCACAACATAGAATTCTTGTGATTTTTGGGAGGATCAAGAGGAGGATTTTGGATCTCGCAAAAAGAGAGGCTTTCTTGTTGGATCTCTTCATTCCTAAGGTGAGTGACATGTTGTTTTGCTTTGTGTATGTTTTATGTGAGTAATGTAATTTTTTTGTTTGTCCTTTGAGTTTTATATGTGAATACTGTAACTGATTGGTTGATTTGTTTATGTATGTGAGTAGTATAATTTGGTTGTTGATCTATGATTGTTTTGATTAATCTTGGATGTCGAATTTATTTGTTAGAAAGCATGTTTAGGATTTGAGTATGATTATGAAAATAAGGGATCGGATGAATGAACAATTGGATTTTGTGATTACAAATTGGATTTTTGGTTATGAGTTGTGGAAGAAATTTAGTGCTGAGAAATTTTAATGGAAGAATTCTGAATTAAGAACATGAAAATTGAAGTTTTGAGAAATTGGTTGATTTGAGAAAATGTATCCGAACTGGGGATTCTTTGAGATTGACGTTTTTATCTGAATACAAATTATTTCAGTGGACAATGAAATTTTTTTGAAACTCTAATTTTGATTATCGTGTACAACCAAAACTATGCAGTCTGTAGGTCGACAGTCGACTGGCATGACCTTTCAGTCGACTGGTACGACCCGGCTGCTATGATCTTTAATTTTCTTGAAAATCCGTCTGGACAGTCAACTTAAGACTTTTTCAGTCGACTGGTATTCTTAGAATTTATTTTTTTAAAGTTATTGTAGATTCCTTTCTGGATAGTCAACCTATGACAATTTTAAGTCGACTTAAAACCCTCTGGTAAGTCGACATATGACTACTATAAGTCAACTTAAAACACTTTTGTAAGTCAACTTATGACTTCTATAAGTCAACTTAAAACACTCTGGTAAGTCGACTTATGACTTCTATAAGTCAACTTAAAAGACTCTGGTAAGTCGACTTATGACTTTTATAAGTCAACTTATAACACTTAGCTTATTTTCTTAAAATCATGGAACATTCTTTCTGGACAGTCGACTTATGCTTACTATAGTCGACTGGTACTGATGTATTTTTATATTTATGAAGGTTCTTCCAAATGGTTTATTCTCTAGATATTTTGATCTATAACTACTTATGCTTTATCTTCTATTGAACTTATGTTTTCAAGATGTTAAGTTGAGCAGTTTATGAAGTAAGATTGGTTGAGATATTTGAGTTTGAGTCTCTAGAGGGTGTGTGACCCTAGTATACCGGTGGTTGAGTTCGTTATGTTTGGGCCTGTTGAGGCATTTTAGTTGTTCAGTTGTTGAGTTAAGTTCGGTAGGGTACACCAACTCTAGGAGATTCGTTAAGTAATTAAATAACCCAAAAATGATAAGGACAGGCACTAGTGGTGATATGATGAACGGGAACATGGGTTATGGACCTCAGTATGGCTTTCTGTGTGGGATTGATTCTCGGAATTATCCAGGTGTGAGTGAAATAGTCTCCGGAATTACCTGTGGTGTGGGATTGATCTCCGGAATTATTGGGGTCGAGGCGACGCACATGTGGTATTCGTGTGATAAGGTCATTGCTTACGGTGTGAGATAATCTCCAGAATTATCCAGGTAAATTACCTGTAGTGTAGGATTTATCTCCGGAATTATCGGGGCATGGGCTAATACTCACAGTTTACCTTTATCTCGTAGTAGTCATCGTGTTAGGATTAGTTGCATAGCAGGAATTGAACCCTATAATGTGGAGACGTTAAGGGCTTGCACCGAACCAATGTAGAGTGGGATGCATAGACTTCGACAAGTACGCATTAGAGAGTCCGCATATAGAATTTGTGTTTTCTTGACTTGGTTTTATGCATGTGGTTTCCTGTTTTCTACACTTGACACTTAGTTTAGTTTCATTTGTTGTTTACATATTTCCTTACTACGTCATATTTTATGTATTCTTGTTTATTACATGTTGTTTAAGAATCCGTGCTTAATGTTCATTTATGTTGTTTGTTTTTATGTCACTCACACCTTTATGGCTGACCCCTTTAGTTTTGGGGGTTAGGGTTATCTCTAGCCTCACATTTACAGGTTGTTGCTTAGAGCTCGAATTTGAATGCTTGAGTTTGATTTATATAGTGAGTCATGTAATTGTAAAGTGTTGTAAAGAGAAGAGTTTGTAATTTTGTGATTTGAGATGTATTGAATTCCGCTGTGCTATGTAAAAGGTTATTGTAATAAAAGTTGAAAATTTTATTGGTGTTGGTTGTGTTTAATGTTACATTGAAGTTGATGATGGGATTGTGCCACGTATTTTCTAAGATATTATATTAGAAATTCGGGACGCTACAGGGACGGCAACATCTGCATGCAAGCAGTGAAGCATCTGCCGACCCCTAAAGACCGAGCGACACTCAAGGCGGGCAAAGTTGGCGACGCCGTGATGCAGATTGCTCGGAACACTATGTCGGTAAGTACTAGAGGACTTTCTTCAAATTTTTTCCAAGTTTTTGTGCTCGTGCTTGACTGCTTCTTGTATGGCTTGTAGATCCTCTGCCACTTCAATTATTTGCTCAAGGAGTTCGCGAGCAAGGAAAAGGAGATGACCGTTCTCAACGATCGGAAACGGTCAGAGCGGTCTAAGGCGGTGAAGCAGCTGGAGGCCGAGCAATTGCATTCCGCTTCGCTCGAGGCCGAAGTTGCCGACCTAAAGGCTAAGCTCACCGAGGCGCTGAGGAGCTCGGCCGCCGAGGCCTCCAAGGTCAAGATGCTAGAAAAGGAGACGGCTCGACTCGAAGGGGAGCTGTCTAAGGCCCTGAAGGTGTCGGAGGAGGCCCTGAGCGATCACGCGTCGAAGGTGGCGGCCGCGGAGAAGGCAGTTCGGGACGAGGCCGAGGCTCACATGTTGACCAACATGGAGGAGGCGTATGGCCGGGCGCTGAAGCATATCACCGCTCGGAACCCCGGATTTGACGTCTCGTCCTACTACTTCTACGACCCCGTAGAGGGTGAGGAAGAGCTGCCCCTGGCTGAGCTCGCTCCGAGGCAGGAGGTCGAAGACTCCGAAGGCGAGGGGGGTGCCGAGGGTGCGATTGTACCCGTGTCGAACGATGATGAGGTCGACCCCTGACTTTGTCGCCTCTTCTCATTTTTTTTTGTTCTTTTTTTTCTTTTGTAATGCCTAACTGCGGACTGGCCACCGCTTTTTGTAAATCTTGGACTTTTAATGAAACAGTTTCCTTTTTGGTGTTTTGGCTGAATATTACGAAATTTCGCAAAGTGTTCAACTCTTTTTGCTCAGATTGTGTCCTTAAGTATTGAAGACTTCTTTTGATATTCCTCCACTTTTCAGGTCGAGTTGGGTCCGATTACTGAGGTCTCCCATCTTCGTACTGAGCTGAAGAAAACGAAGTGGGCTCTTTCGCGCAGTCGGGATAAAGCGTTTTACGACTTCTTGAAATTGGAGGACATCAAAGCAACTGCGAGAGGGTATTTTCGCGAGTTGAGGCAACTGCAGAAGCAACCTCGAGAGACTCATCTCGAAGGCGAGATAGAGTTGCTCTGTAAGGAGCTCTTCGATGTCGACCAAAGGAATAGTGAACTACTGGCGGAGGTTCGTCATTTGGAGGTAACGGTGAAAGAACATTCGGCGGAGGAAGAGGAGTTAGCTTCGAGGGTGGGGAAGTTGATGTCCAAGCGCGATGAGTTGACGGCAAGAATTGACAAACTGAGGAGGATCACGATCGACAGGGGTATCGAAGTGACTCATTTCTGTCGTATTGTGACCGATAGCACTAACGTCACAGGCTCGTCTAAACTTCCCCGTTTCAAAGTATCGGCGGAGGGCGATATTCTGAGAGATAGGATCGTCAAGCTAGAGGTGGAGATTGCAATGCTGAAACCTCAGCCCGTAGGGATCAATGTTCGCAGTATGTCGTGTACTCGCGAAGAGAGCGAAAGAGGAATCTCGTTCTACGAACTTGCAACTCGTTCGCCTGCTGTTAGATGGAGCCCAGCTGACGCTCAGAGTGGTGTAGCTGTTTCGTCTAGTGGCGCCTCGGTTGGGGCCACAGCTAGAATCAGCGACGAAGGGGGTTCTCGCTTCGCTGGTTTAGAGTCGAGCTCAGAGGCAAGGCGACGCCGCCCTCGTGTGTCTCTGAACCGAAGCGTTCCCCTTCCAAAGAAGCGCTAAACAAGTTGTATTATGCTCTTCAAGTTATTGTAAAAACTCTGTTATAGTGTCAGTCTTGTTTGAGCTCTTAATTTAAAAAAGTTTGTTTTGCTTCTGCTGTTCGAATGCTGCGTTGGCTGGTATTAGTTTAAGTATAACTCCTCCAACTTTTGACAACTACTCAAAATAAGAAGCAAATCTCCCTTCTTATGGGTGAACCACTTCTGGCTTGCTTAATGGCGAGCTTGAGAAGTGGAGTCGAGCCAAGTGTTGGACTCCGAACTCGTCGTTAGAGTTTGTTCAACGGTTGTGGGAGCAATTCCGAATGGCGAACCCCTTCTAGCTCGCTTAAGAGCGAGCTTGTAAAGAGGAATCGAACCAAGTGTTGGACTCTGAACTCATCGTTAGAGTTTGTTCAACGGTTGTGGGAGCAATTCCGAATGGCGAACCCCTTCTAGCCCGCTTAAGAGCGAGCTTGCGAAGAGGAATCGAACCAAGTGTTGGACTCCGAACTCGTCGTTAGAGTTTGTTCAACGGTTGTGGGAACAATTCCGAATGGCGAACCCCTTCTAGCCCGCTTAAGAGCGAGCTTGCGAAGAGGAGTCGAACCAAGTATTGGACTTCGAACTCGTCGTTAGAGTTTGTTCAACGGTTGTGGGAGCAATTCCGAATGGCGAACCTCTTCTAGCCCGCTTAAGAGCGAGCTTGCGAAGAGGAGTCGTGCCAAGTGTTGGACTCCGAACTCCTCGTTAGAGTTTGTTCAACGGTTGTGGGAGCAATTCCGAATGGCGAACTCCTTCTAGCCCGCTTAAGAGCGAGCTTGCGAAGAGGAGTCGAGCCAAGTGTTGGACTTCGAACTCGTCGTTAGAGTGAAGAGTAAAAGCAGAGAGATACAAGCAATTTTACAAGTAAATTATGAAAAAACTTTCTTTATTGATAACTAATAGTTGGCTGCTTCTAAGTTGCGAGCCGTTATTACATAAGAGAAATAAAGAAAAAAATACAACCAAAAGAAGAGGAACGGTTCGACATCCCAGAATACTTAGAGAGGCGTTAATGCTCTTTCTTGGTATTTCAAAAGATGGTCAGCATTCCAAGTCCTGGGGATCTCTCTGCCTTCGAGGTCTTCTAGTCTATATGTCCCGGGCCGAACTACTTTGGTGATCTTGTAGGGTCCCTCCCAATTTGGAGCCAGTTTACTCTTCTGACCAGGAAAAGAGATTGCTAACTTTCTGAGGACCAAGTCCCCTTCTTTGAGGTCGGTAGGATGGACTCTCTTATTGTACGCCAACTCGATCCTCCTCCGATAACTCTGTTGGCAGATTGACGCTCTTTCCCGTAGCTCGTCGACCAAGTCTAAGTTTGCCTGAAGTTCTCTGGCATTCTGTTCTTCTTCGTAGGCAAGAAGGCGAGGAGAAGGTATGCCGACTTCCAATGGGATCACAGCCTCGGACCCATACGTGAGGTTGAATGGAGAATCTCCTGTGGGGGTCCGTTTCGTGGTGAGGTAGTTCCACAACACGTTAGGGAGCTGATCGACCCATAAGCCTTTAGAGCACTTATTCAGCCTTTTCTTAATACCGGAGAGGATCTGTCGGTTAGCATTCTCCACTTGACCATTCGACTGTGGATGGGAGACGGAGGAGAAGCATTGTTGGATGGCGAGGTCTTCACATAGAGCTCGGAAGGTAGCCCCGGTAAACTGGGTTCCGTTGTCTGTTATGAGGACTCGAGGGACACCGAATCGGCAGATAACGTTCTTCCAGAAGAACTGAAGTACTATGTTCTCGGTGATTGTGGCCAAGGGCTCGGCCTCTATCCACTTCGAGAAGTAATCAATTGCCACGACTAAGAATTTGAGCTGGCCGGAAGCTGGTGGGAATGGCCCTAGTAAATCCATCCCCCACATTGCGAAAGGGATAGGACTTGATAGGGAGGTGAGTGGAGCTTGTGGGAGGCGATGGACGTTGGAGTATTTCTGACAAGAGCTGCATTGCCGAACGTGTAGTTCGGCGTCTTTTAGGAGAGTGGGCCAGAAATATCCATAATTCAACACTTTCCGGGCTAGGGATCTGGACCTTGAATGTGCCCCGCCGATGCCTTCGTGGAGCTCTTGCAGGGCGTAATCGGCTTGTTCCGGGGAGAGGCATCTCAAATAAGGCCTGCCGTCCACTTGTGTGAAGGAGCGCTTGTATAGGATGCCTTCGATAAGTGTGTATCGCTCTGCTCGGGTTCTCACTCGGCGAGCTTCTTTAGGGTCTTCGGGGAGGAGCCCATCCCTTAGGAATTCTACCAGGGGTTTCATCCAATTATCTTGAAGCAGGACAGGTAGTGACTCCATCGAGTCGGAGGTTTCACCTTCTATACTTGGCTTCAGGAGCACCTCGATCAAGACGGTCTGCTCGAGACCTTGGAGGGAGGAGGAGGCTAGCTTGGAGAGGGCATCGGCTTGGGAATTCTCTTCTCGGGGGATTCGCTGGATGAGAGCTTCTTCAAATAGGGCCATGAGATTCCTGACCTTGGCTAGGTACTTAGCCATTCGGTCATCTCGTGCCTCGTACTCGCCTAGGACCTGATTTATGACCAGCTGAGAGTCGCTGAAGATCCGGAGGCACTGCGCCCCTGCCTTGCGAGCCATTCCGAGGCCGGCTATGAGTGCTTCATATTCTGCTTCATTGTTAGAGGTCTTGAAGTTGATACGGAGGGAGTATTGGAGGATGAAATCATCTGGGCCAGCCAGAATGATCCCGGCTCCGCTTCTCTCGTTACAAGAGGATCCATCTACGTAAACCGACCAGACAGGCGGTCCCTTCATTGCTTGGCTGACCTCGGGGATGGTACTATCGACGATGAATTCAGCTAAGGCCTGAGCCTTGATTCTTGTCTGAGGTTGGTAGGTTATATCATGCTGGCTCAGCTCGATAGACCATTTCATGAGACGACCGGAAGTCTCCGGCTTGTGGAGGACTTGCTTCAACGGTTGATCGGTAAGAACGATCACGAGTGGGATTGGAAATATGGGTGAAGCTTCCTTGCGGCCATGACTAAGGCGTATGCCATTTTCTCTATCTTTGGGTAGCGGAGCTCGGCATCCCGAAGTACCTTGCTCACGTAATAGATGGGCTTTTGGTTCTTATCTTCTTTCCTCACGAGAACATCGCTGAGGGTTTGCTCTGAGGCGGCTAAGTAGAGGTAGAGAGCTTCCCCTAGGATAGGTTTGCTGAGGAGAGGAGGATTGACTAGGTAAGCCTTTAGCTGGTCGAATGAATCTTGTTACTGCTGACCCCATTCGAAACCTTTGGCCCCCCTGAGAGCTTTGAAGAAGGAAAGACACTTCTCCCCTGACTTTGTCACGCCCCGCTTCCCGGAATACGGGATCACAGGCACGTAACTGAGGCCCAGCGAATGATATAAGTACGCCAACTCATATCATCCATAAGCTGTACCAGTCTTAACTCAACAATATAAGAAAAATCAATCACAACCACGCAGGAAAACATAATCACATAAACGATAATGAAATTCGATAACCAAATCTAGAATACAAGAACTTACCAAATAGCTCGATAGGCTCCAGCTCCAATCGTAGAGAACTGCTCACAATGTCTTCTGAAAATTCTCCTTGTACACATGTTACTTGTTCATCTAAAAAGAAGGAATAATTTGTCCTTAGAGCAAGTCGTGGACATGCAAGTGGAGAAACAGAGAAACCATGGCAATAAAGGTATAGCAATGAATTCAAATGAACGATGAAGTCGATAGTATTGAACAGTGTAAAACAGATAACAATATAATATGCATTAAATACGATTTACCACGATAACGATAAACAATACCAATAATGGCAATAATAATGATAACACTGTTCATTGAGATAACAATATGCAATGATAATGCGATGAGAGCCTTATGTCTATTATTCATTCTTTTTAATCCTAACTAATGCACGTACTACTATGTCCCATGTGTGCCGTACCACAGGTTCGATGCATACAATCAATTTCGTTTAGATTAAGATGGTAGACTCTATAGTTCATGTACTAGGAATGATGACGATAACGATAAACACGGGACATGTGTAATTTCTTACACGATGCCGATAACGATAAAACACGGGACATGTGTAATTTCTTACACGATGCCGATAACAATAAAACACGGGACATGTGTAATTTCTTACACGATGCCGATAACGATAAACACTGGCCATCATCCGAGTACACTTACTATATTGTCAACTACCTTAATCAACCCTTAACCCCGGCTTGTTACTTTCTTTACTCAATTATCATACAATAATGCAATTAATAAGGGACGCTAGAGAAGGTGTCAAAACAATCCTAAGACCATGCAATATACTATATACAATTAAATACACTAAATATAACATTATAAACACAATTGTACATTATAAAGCATAGGGTCCCGATTTTGGACAGCAGTTGGTTGCTGTACCAAAACTAGTATTCCTGTTGCTACAGGACAGCAACTATGGATCCGTCAGGTGGTCTAGAAACTAGACTCCCGCCCGGTTCCAACGCATACTAAAAAGCTACGTTCTGACAACGGTAGCTAGGTGAAATTCAGTGATCTTTATAAGTTTTAGTTTCTGGCTGGGTGTAGATGTTGTCTAATTTTAATTATAAAGGCAGTAAATAAATATTATAAAAATCAGTAAAAATACTTTTTAACACCCTAAACATGTTATTTTCAAATCTGTAATTTATCTTAGCCATACATGATTAATAGTTCACTTAGTTCATTAGCCTAAGTTGTTATGTACGTGAATCTGGAATTACAGCGCAGCTGTGGTAAAAGGTTCATAACTGGAGCAGTATAACTCCGAATTCAAAAGTTTTGGTGTCTATCGACATCTAGACAGATAGGGCTACGATTTACTTTCAGGGAGTTTCTGATTTTAATCGAGTCTTCTAGATCTAAACAGCACGTTAAGGTTCAGATTAGCATAATTTTCTGAATAGTCTATATGTTCATTTTAAGTAAAATGGTACAAATAAAATTTAATAATAGCAAATTGCAGTTTAATTAATCTTAATCGCAGCGAATCAATCTTAGGTGAATATGGTATTAATATAGGTGATGTCTAACATTTTAATAATTACAATTCAACAAATTAGCAATAACAATCACATTAACGATCAACAAATTTCTACAATCTACTATAGCTATTGTCATTTAATTTCATGATATGAAATGTGTCTACAATTCCCTATTTTTATAATCAATAACTATAACTATATGGTGTATGAATATTTCTATACTTTAGAGGCAAAAAGATGGCACGATGTCGAGACTACCACTTGGATTCGCTCGTGTAAATCCGTGGCATCTCGACGATTGATACAATAACATTTTTTATGATTTTTAAATAAGATCCACTTGCAGAATTTCAACAATAATTATCGAATATGATACAAGAAAAATACATTCGATAGAAGTGACTTGCCTTTTAGGACGAAGAATCCGAACACGAACCAATACGGGATGCAAATCCCGAGAGATGAGGCACTAGTACGGACGCGTGCACGTACGGGACACGTACAAACACCCAAACAAGGTTGGATCCGGAGCGGATCTTGATGGAAGATCAAGATCAGGACGATCGGGCGGCTGGATCTACTCTGATCTGAGTTGAAGAGATCGGATCTGATCTGGGGTTGATGATCAAGTTGATGGTCCAAATTGTAAAGGGAACAGGAGGCCAAGATCGCATCTGATGGTGATGATCTTGATTATCAATCAACGACCACCATTCAATACAGCCTTCTCCTTCCTCCCCTCCCTTCTTCTCAACGGCAGGGAGGGAGAGAGCCACTGCGGCGACGTGACGGCGGCAGACGGGGACGACGACGACGATCGCGACAGGACGACGACCATGCGGCGGTGGTGCTGCGACCAAGGCGACGCGACGGCGCGAGCGAAGCTTCGACGCTCTGTTTTCGAAAACAAAACAGAGGAGGCGGCGTCTGGACGGTGCGTGTTGTCGAGAGGAGGCAGCGGGATCGTCGGGACGAGGCACATCGACACGGTGGGGTCGACGCGACGGGTGGAGGAGAGGGCGGAGTTGAAGAACGACCGGAGAGGAGGTCGCAGTGGGGTTGTGATGTCGTCGTGGCACTGCGGGGACCTCGAGACAGCGCATGGCGCGTGTGGAGGCTGCCATGGCTGCTGGGCCGCTCGCTGCTGCTCCGCAGCGTCGCAGCTGCGTCGCGAGGCAGGAGGAGCCGGGGACCAGGGGTTCGCGGCGATGATGGAGACGATGGACGAAAACGGGAGTCGGGGTGGTTCGAAGTGTTGAAAACGATGTAATGGGTTTGTTTTGGGTTTTGTTTTGTTCTGTGGCTTTGTTTTGTTTTTGTTTTTAAGAAGAGAGAGAGAGAGAGAGGTATATAGAAATAATATAAAATTTAAGGTGTAGAGGGATTTTAGGGAGGGAGTTACGGGGATTACACAATGAGGGGAATCAATAGGCTCATAATTAGGGATAGAGATTAGGGGGATTACAGGAGAGATTCTGGGGTAGATTAAGAGTAGATCTGGTCAACAAACAACTAAGAAAAAATGGGTTAATGGGTATTGGGTTTAAAACCATTGGGCTTTAAAATAAACAATTGTGTTTGGGCTTTAAATTAAATAAATATTACAAAATATATCAAGATTAATTTGGGCTTTAAAAATAATAATATTAATTATAAAGATCAAGAAAATATAAGTAACAACAATATCACTAATTTTAACAATAATAATATTACTAATAATAAGAACAAACAATATTAATAAGAATGGTAATAATGACAATACTAAAAATAATAGATTTAACAATGAAAATAATAAAATAATTATAGCAATGTTATATAAAGAAATTGGCTTTAACAAATAATTAAGGAAGTCCCGAATAATTTTAGTTTGGCTAAAATGAAAATAGTCGATCAATTGCAAAATAGAAAGTAAGGTAAAATATACCTTTATCAGAAATATTTTAAATATAAAAAGTCCAAATGAATTTAACACAACTAAATTCATATAAAATTCGAAATACAGAATATTATTCAGAAATTATATATTTACGGAAACGAGGGTTACAATCCTACCCACCTTACAACAAAATTTCGTCCTCGAAATTTGCTTAGGCGGTATATAGGGCAATGCAAATCAAACTCTTATGGGGGATAACAAAATAAGGGATTCAAAGAAATGTCAAGAGGGTGGCAATACCAGAATAAGAAATTCATAGATAAGAATGGGGTGATCTAGAATGATGTCCACTAGAGGTTCAATGAATGAAGACAATGCAAATGTGTGAAAGAAAAGCAAGCAGTGCAAGGAAGGGAAAGCAATAGGGAAAATTAAAGGACCTGTGGGTTATGGGCCCACCACGCTTCCGCTGCGCTACTCCGATGGCGACGTTCCAAGCTGCAGATATGCCGTTGTAGACCACACTGTGCCAATCAACGAACCGAGCAGGGAGAGAAGATTAAGACACAGGAATCAAAAAGGGTATGGGCTCCAAATAGAGACAAGCAATAATGCAAGGTGAACATAAGGCTTGAGCTTCAATCTAAGTAATTAAAAGATATAATACAAATCAAAACTAGTGGCTTTAACAGGAATAATAACAACAAATATCAATGATAATAATATCAATAGTAGTAGAATAATAATAACAAAATAAATATAACAATGATAATATTAAAAAAATGTAATAATAATAACGATAATATTGAAAATATTAATAACAACAATGATATTAAAAATAATAGCAATAATAATCTTATACACAAAATGGAGTAAAATCAACTATACGAGTTCAAATCGTATGGAAACATAAAATGCATCTGTATAAACAAAGCGTCATAAAGGAAATATTTACTTACCTTTAGTTTCATATAAGTAAGAATTGTCTTGAAATATCAATTTGCAAATAGGTAGAAAATCTTGCCTCCTTAATGTCAAGTTGCATAATTGCCTTCACGATATCAGGTTTCAAGTTGCCGTCTGGATATTCGGCTGCACATTTTGCCTCGCCGATATCCAGCTGCAATTTGCCTCCAATGACATCGAGTTGCATATTTGCCATCTCGACATTAGGTTGCACCGAAGTGGTGAAATGTATATAAAATTGAGCATGCTTATGCTCAAAACAAATTAATAATAATAATAATAATAATAATAATAGTAACGATAAAAATAATAACACGACTAGCAGTAATAATAACAAAATATTGATGCTATTAACAATAAGAATAACAATGACAAGAGCAATGATCATAACAATAACAATAACAGTAATCGCAAAAGATTGATAATAATAATAATAATAATAACATTAATATTAAAATCAACATTAGTAAATGTAATAATACAAGAGCCCCCAACATTTTTGTGAAAGTAATTTAATATTAGCAATAGTAATAAGATAATGAAAACAACATTAAGAATATCAATAGTAGTAACAATAATATTAATACTAGTAATGATAATGAAAATAATAGCAATAATAATAATAGTAGTAATAATAGCATTATACAACAAGGTGAGAATTTGTCTTATCAAAATAATCCAGCAGAAATATATAGTCGGTCAAAAATGAAAAGTGAAGTTAAAATACACCATTGTTCGAAATAACAAAGTCTTTGTTGAGAAATATTTTTATAGAAGCAAAAATAATATAACAAATAATAATCGAAATATAGGGAGTATTCGGGAAAATTAATTATAAGGAGAAAATAGGTATGAGAAAAATGAAGCTATACCCAATGAAGAGTTGAAGAGGAGGATGACTAGAAAGGACAGAAGAAAATTAAGGAATTTAATACGAAGGGAGAAGGACGATGAGCAACATCGGAATTGAAGGGAATAAAGCAGGGAAGAAATAACCAACATGGTACTCAATATGAATCAACAAATAAAAATGAAAGTAAGGCAGGGAAAGTAATGAACGCCACATAAGTTGAAATAAGAAGGGATCAACGAGGCAGAGATTGCTTGCACCGGAATCAAAATAATATGGGTACAAAAAGAAAGATTCTATACCCAATAAGAAATTAATGAGTGTGAATGAATGGAAGGGACGAAACAATTGAGAAATGAAAGAACCGAATGTGAAGGGATCAAAGAGGAATCAAAACAGAGGAGTATCCAGATTATGTTGGTTATTCATTATCCATGTGATCAACGTGGTGTACATATTGTTGAGTCAGCTTGGTTGAGTCAAGTCTGTCTAATGTATTAGTCAATAACACATTAGCTCAAACCTGGCTCTGATACCACTAAAAACTCTGTCACGCCCCGCTTCCCGGAATACGGGATCACAGGCACGTAACTGAGGCCCAGCGAATGATATAAGTACGCCAACTCATATCATCCATAAGCTGTACCAGTCTTAACTCAACAATATAAGAAAAATCAATCACAACCACGCAGGAAAACATAATCACATAAACGATAATGAAATTCGATAACCAAATCTAGAATACAAGAACTTACCAAATAGCTCGATAGGCTCCAGCTCCAATCGTAGAGAACTGCTCACAATGTCTTCTGAAAATTCTCCTTGTACACATGTTACTTGTTCATCTAAAAAGAAGGAATAATTTGTCCTTAGAGCAAGTCGTGGACATGCAAGTGGAGAAACAGAGAAACCATGGCAATAAAGGTATAGCAATGAATTCAAATGAACGATGAAGTCGATAGTATTGAACAGTGTAAAACAGATAACAATATAATATGCATTAAATACGATTTACCACGATAACGATAAACAATACCAATAATGGCAATAATAATGATAACACTGTTCATTGAGATAACAATATGCAATGATAATGCGATGAGAGCCTTATGTCTATTATTCATTCTTTTTAATCCTAACTAATGCACGTACTACTATGTCCCATGTGTGCCGTACCACAGGTTCGATGCATACAATCAATTTCGTTTAGATTAAGATGGTAGACTCTATAGTTCATGTACTAGGAATGATGACGATAACGATAAACACGGGACATGTGTAATTTCTTACACGATGCCGATAACGATAAAACACGGGACATGTGTAATTTCTTACACGATGCCGATAACAATAAAACACGGGACATGTGTAATTTCTTACACGATGCCGATAACGATAAACACTGGCCATCATCCGAGTACACTTACTATATTGTCAACTACCTTAATCAACCCTTAACCCCGGCTTGTTACTTTCTTTACTCAATTATCATACAATAATGCAATTAATAAGGGACGCTAGAGAAGGTGTCAAAACAATCCTAAGACCATGCAATATACTATATACAATTAAATACACTAAATATAACATTATAAACACAATTGTACATTATAAAGCATAGGGTCCCGATTTTGGACAGCAGTAGGTTGCTGTACCAAAACTAGTATTCCTGTTGCTACAGGACAGCAACTATGGATCCGTCAGGTGGTCTAGAAACTAGACTCCCGCCCGGTTCCAACGCATACTAAAAAGCTACGTTCTGACAACGGTAGCTAGGTGAAATTCAGTGATCTTTATAAGTTTTAGTTTCTGGCTGGGTGTAGATGTTGTCTAATTTTAATTATAAAGGCAGTAAATAAATATTATAAAAATCAGTAAAAATACTTTTTAACACCCTAAACATGTTATTTTCAAATCTGTAATTTATCTTAGCCATACATGATTAATAGTTCACTTAGTTCATTAGCCTAAGTTGTTATGTACGTGAATCTGGAATTACAGCGCAGCTGTGGTAAAAGGTTCATAACTGGAGCAGTATAACTCCGAATTCAAAAGTTTTGGTGTCTATCGACATCTAGACAGATAGGGCTACGATTTACTTTCAGGGAGTTTCTGATTTTAATCGAGTCTTCTAGATCTAAACAGCACGTTAAGGTTCAGATTAGCGTAATTTTCTGAATAGTCTATATGTTCATTTTAAGTAAAATGGTACAAATAAAATTTAATAATAGCAAATTGCAGTTTAATTAATCTTAATCGCAGCGAATCAATCTTAGGTGAATATGGTATTAATATAGGTGATGTCTAACATTTTAATAATTACAATTCAACAAATTAGCAATAACAATCACATTAACGATCAACAAATTTCTACAATCTACTATAGCTATTGTCATTTAATTTCATGATATGAAATGTGTCTACAATTCCCTATTTTTATAATCAATAACTATAACTATATGGTGTATGAATATTTCTATACTTTAGAGGCAAAAAGATGGCACGATGTCGAGACTACCACTTGGATTCGCTCGTGTAAATCCGTGGCATCTCGACGATTGATACAATAACATTTTTTATGATTTTTAAATAAGATCCACTTGCAGAATTTCAACAATAATTATCGAATATGATACAAGAAAAATACATTCGATAGAAGTGACTTGCCTTTTAGGACGAAGAATCCGAACACGAACCAATACGGGATGCAAATCCCGAGAGATGAGGCACTAGTACGGACGCGTGCACGTACGGGACACGTACAAACACCCAAACAAGGTTGGATCCGGAGCGGATCTTGATGGAAGATCAAGATCAGGACGATCGGGCGGCTGGATCTACTCTGATCTGAGTTGAAGAGATCGGATCTGATCTGGGGTTGATGATCAAGTTGATGGTCCAAATTGTAAAGGGAACAGGAGGCCAAGATCGCATCTGATGGTGATGATCTTGATTATCAATCAACGACCACCATTCAATACAGCCTTCTCCTTCCTCCCCTCCCTTCTTCTCAACGGCAGGGAGGGAGAGAGCCACTGCGGCGACGTGACGGCGGCAGACGGGGACGACGACGACGATCGCGACAGGACGACGACCATGCGGCGGTGGTGCTGCGACCAAGGCGACGCGACGGCGCGAGCGAAGCTTCGACGCTCTGTTTTCGAAAACAAAACAGAGGAGGCGGCGTCTGGACGGTGCGTGTTGTCGAGAGGAGGCAGCGGGATCGTCGGGACGAGGCACATCGACACGGTGGGGTCGACGCGACGGGTGGAGGAGAGGGCGGAGTTGAAGAACGACCGGAGAGGAGGTCGCAGTGGGGTTGTGATGTCGTCGTGGCACTGCGGGGACCTCGAGACAGCGCATGGCGCGTGTGGAGGCTGCCATGGCTGCTGGGCCGCTCGCTGCTGCTCCGCAGCGTCGCAGCTGCGTCGCGAGGCAGGAGGAGCCGGGGACCAGGGGTTCGCGGCGATGATGGAGACGATGGACGAAAACGGGAGTCGGGGTGGTTCGAAGTGTTGAAAACGATGTAATGGGTTTGTTTTGGGTTTTGTTTTGTTCTGTGGCTTTGTTTTGTTTTTGTTTTTAAGAAGAGAGAGAGAGAGAGAGGTATATAGAAATAATATAAAATTTAAGGTGTAGAGGGATTTTAGGGAGGGAGTTACGGGGATTACACAATGAGGGGAATCAATAGGCTCATAATTAGGGATAGAGATTAGGGGGATTACAGGAGAGATTCTGGGGTAGATTAAGAGTAGATCTGGTCAACAAACAACTAAGAAAAAATGGGTTAATGGGTATTGGGTTTAAAACCATTGGGCTTTAAAATAAACAATTGTGTTTGGGCTTTAAATTAAATAAATATTACAAAATATATCAAGATTAATTTGGGCTTTAAAAATAATAATATTAATTATAAAGATCAAGAAAATATAAGTAACAACAATATCACTAATTTTAACAATAACAATATTACTAATAATAAGAACAAACAATATTAATAAGAATGGTAATAATGACAATACTAAAAATAATAGATTTAACAATGAAAATAATAAAATAATTATAGCAATGTTATATAAAGAAATTGGCTTTAACAAATAATTAAGGAAGTCCCGAATAATTTTAGTTTGGCTAAAATGAAAATAGTCGATCAATTGCAAAATAGAAAGTAAGGTAAAATATACCTTTATCAGAAATATTTTAAATATAAAAAGTCCAAATGAATTTAACACAACTAAATTCATATAAAATTCGAAATACAGAATATTATTCAGAAATTATATATTTACGGAAACGAGGGTTACAGACTTGGAAAGGAAATGCCCTATTGCTGCAAGGCGAGCCGTTAGCTTTTGGACCTCTTTAACATTCTTCGGGGGAGCCATGTCTAATATGGCCTTGATCTTCTTGGGGTTGGCTTCGATTCCTCTCTGGCTGACCATGAAGCCTAAGAATTTCCCCAACGAGACCCCGAACGCACACTTGTTCGGGTTGAGCCTCATTTCATGTTTCCTCAGTACATCGAACGCCTCCTGTAGGTCAGTGACGTGGTCGGCTCCATGGATGCTCTTCACAAGCATGTCATCAACATACACCTCCATATTACGGCCGATCTGGTTTTGGAATACCTTGTTGACGAGACGTTGATTGGTGGCGCCTGCATTCTTCAACTCGAAAGGCATTACTCTGTAGCAGTAGAGGCCCTGATCGGTAACAAAGGAAGTCTTCGGGATATCCAGGGGAAACATGCAAATTTGGTTGTACCCGGAGAAGGCATCCATGAAGCTGAGAAGCTCATGATCCGAAGTGGCGTCAATTAGGGTGTCGATGCTTGGAAGAGGGAATGGATCTTTGGGGCATGCCTTGTTGAGGTCGGTAAAGTCGATACAAATCCTCCAGGTCCCATTGGACTTCTTCACCATGACTACATTCGAGAGCCATTTGGGATAATTGACCTCTTGTATGAACCGAGCCTTCAAGAGTTTATCCACTTCCTCTTTTATAGCTTGCTGGTGCTCGGGAGCAAACTTGCGCCTCTTCCGTTGGACAGGTTTGGACCCCGGAGCGACGCTGAGGTGGTGGACTAAAAGATCTTCGGAGATCCCGAGCATGTCTGCGGTCGACCAAGCAAAAAGGTCGCGGTTCCTTCGGATGCACTGGACTATGTCGGAGCATGGGGCAGATGGGACGGTCTTGCTAACAAAGAACTTTCGGCTCGGATCCTGCTCAGAGAAGAGCACTTCCTCCAACTCATCCACCGGCTCGGACGTTGGTCGAACAACATCTTAGGGGATTTCAAGAGTTTCGAGGGAGAGGACTGGACCCATAGTAGAGGTCAAGTAGCATCTGCGGGCCGTTTCCTTATTGACTTTTACTTCCCCTACTCCTCCCCGAGTGGGAAACTTCATCTTGAGGTGATAGGCGGAAGGAACGGCTTCGAGAGCAGCTAAGCCGGGCTGACCCAAAATGACATTATAAGCTGCGGGGACATCCACGACCATGAAGTCCATCGACTCCGTTCGGGTAGTAGGAGTTTTGCCAGCGGTTAAGTCGAGGGTGATCACCCCTTCAATAGTCACTGGCACTCCCGTGAACCCATGGAGTGTGTAGCCGGTGGGTTTAAGTCTGTCTCGAGATAGTTTGAGGCCTTTGAAAGCGGCGAGGAAGAGGATGTTGACGGAGCTGCCATTGTCCACCAGGATCCTCTCCACTTTAAAGTTCGCCATATGGAGGTTGATGACAAGCGCGTCACAATTGGGGGTTCAGACACCCTCAAGGTCTTCATATGAGAATGTGACGGGTACTCCGAGACCTTTAGGAGGAGGTGTGGCGCGAACCGAGTTAACTTCCCTTATGAATGCTTTCCGAGAGGAGTTGGAGGAGCCCCCCATTGGGCCCCCATGAATGAGGTGTAGGACACGCTCCTCTTCAAATTCTGACGTTTCATCGCGTTCAAGATGCTTGTTAGCCCCCCGAGGCGGGGGAGGAAGATCGGCTCGGTCCTTTCTCACGAACTTGGTCAGCTGCCCCCTCTGGATGAGGGCTTCTATCTCGTTCTTCAGGGCCCGACAATCATTGGTGTCGTGGCCATGGTCCTAGTGATAGTGGCACCACTTCTCTTTGTCCCTCTTTTTGTCGGGGGTGTTCATTTTTGGCGCAGGAGGTATCACCCCTTCCTTCTCAACTTCCATGAGAATTGTGGAGATGTTGGCGTTAAGAGGAGTAAACTTTTCAAATCTGGGAGGAGGTTGGCGCTGGCCGCCATTATCCTTCTGGAGCTTCTTGGCCCCTTCCTCTTCTGTTCCCTTTCTCTTAGACCCGGAGGAAGGCCTCTCCAAGTTGGGGCAGTGCTCAGCTTCCTCGGCTCGAATATACTTTTCGCTCCGGAGGAGGAGATTAGAGAAGTTCTGCGGGGGCTTCTTGGCGAGGGAGGAGCGGAGGCTGGAGTTGAGGACATTGGATTGGAATGCTGCTGCAGCGACCGACTGGTCGAGGGATGCTATGGACCTGGCTTCCGCTGTGAACCTTTTCACATTGTCTCTCAGCTTCTCACCCTTCTTCTGGTTGAGGTAGAATAGCGAAATAGTTGTCTTCTCAGTTCGGCAGCTACTCACGAAGTGGGTGACGAAGAGGGTCTCAAATTACTCGAAGAAGAATATTGAGGATGGGGCAAGGTGAGAGTACCATTCTCGAGCCGGACCCTTGAGAGTAGTGGGGAAGGTCTTGCACAGCAGAGCATCGGAAGCTTGATGGATAAGCATGAGGGTCTTAAAGCTTTCGATGTGATCGACAGGATCAGACTCCCCGGAATAAGTCTCGAATTGAGGAGGTTTAAAGCCATTTGGTACGGGTGCCTCCATTATGGTTCGGGAAAAAGGAGGTCGACTCGGGCGAAGGGTCCTTCCTCTAAGCTCTTCTTCTCTGTCTAACTGATCCAGTCGCCTCTCCATTTCGTGGAGACGACGGCAGACAGCGTCATCTCTTTGACGGTAATCAACCGAGCCTCTAGACTCGTCTTCGTACAAGGGAGAGCGGGGGCTGCGACGACGGTAGCTCCTGGAGCGGCGAGGACTAGGAATGTGCTGGGTGTTGCTAGGAGCTGGGGGAGGACTTAGGGACCGTCGGCGAGGACTTCGGACTGGAGGAGGAGTGGGAATCCTTAGAGCATTGGTATTGTTGGGTTGGAGATTGAGAGCTTGTAGGATGGTTGCTTGGAATTGCTGGAACTCTGCACGAGTGATGGGTGCGTCATCGCTCCTGGGAGGTCGCCAACCGGTAGGAGAGTGGGGTCTTCTTCTGTGATGCTCGGGGGACTCTCTTCGCCCTCTTCGGGTAGGGGACCTTCTATAGTCTCGGCGGTGAGGAGATCGCTCATCCGGACGTTGTTGGCGGAAGGCTCCCTCTCGGGCCCGCTTTTCATCCAGACGGCGGCGAAGATCCTCATCCTTCTGCCGATTGAGGATGGTATTGCGAAGGTCGGAAGCTCAAGGATTGTGGGAGGCCATAGAATCCGTAGAGGCATTGTGGATTGAGACGTGGTCCTGATGGAGAGGTTGTTTCTGCGAGTTCGGTCGCGAGGTCCCTGCACCGGCATTTTGAGGATTGGGGGGACCCTTAGGAGGTTGCTGATTCTGAAGAGGAGGCTGGTCCTGTTGGAGAGGATCCTCGGCCTGAGGAGGAAGTTGTCCCTACTGCTGAGCGGGTTGGATGGGGACTTCCTGTTGCTGATCAACGGGGTTGGGTCCACGGTTGGACCCCCTGTATCTTACTTTCCTAGGAGGCATAGCTGGAGAAGATCTGACCAACAGGAAGAGAGAATGCTGCTATTCGTTTGAGTTTCCCACAGACGGTGCCAATTTGTTACCACTAAATCTGGTGTGGGGGCAAACAGATAGTATTTGTGGATTCTTAGAAAACTTGAATAGCAAACCTGTTACCTGTTCCGCCGGAGTTTGACCGTTGACTCCCACCGTTCACCTGCAAAAAGTGCGAGACACCGGGGTTGATCCCGGCGACACACCCTCCGACGCTCAAGTCAGTAATCAGGAAGACTATGAAAGAGCGTAAATTGGCAAAAGATTGATTACCTCTTAATGGTGGTAGATGGTGGGTATTTATAGCCGCCTTTGGGATCGAATTAGGCATGTAATCCCTGTGTTTAGATAAGGAATGTAATCCCTAATTCCCAGTGAAAGGATAGGTATGAATCAGGGCCGTTGATTAAGATTAATCAGAAACCCTAATTCTATCCTGCTGGACCGGGTTCGCAGCGGGTAAAAACCCGTACCCGGTTGGAGGTGGATCCGTTCGTGGGTTAATGGGTCTTTGAGGAGGAGACCCAGTACCTGCTTCGGACCCATTGGTAGACAAAATTACCATTTTACCCCTAGGCTATAAGATTCTTTCCTGATTTGGACGGTTCCGATTTAACCCCATTTTTAGCCATATCAACAGTGAACGGGAAAACTTTTTTGAGGTTACTATAGCAATTGTAGATAATGTCTTCTATCCAGTTCCTGTTCAATAAAAATCTCCAATTTCAGTTCTCCAACCATCTTTAATCCAGTTCAATATAAATTCCAGTTCAATTGAAATATCCAATTTCCACAAGTAACAAAAGCGACGTCGATCGTAGGATCAGAACTCATCATCTCCAATTTCAGTTCAATAAAAATCTTTATCCCTCAATTCAGTATAGGTCAAAAAAATAAAAAAACAAATTTTTTTATTCAGATATGGAATTAACACATCGACGTCGAACTTGAGGATCAGTACTCATCATCTCCAAATCACAGCATAAAATAAAAATTTTAATCCCTCAAATCGGTACTCCGACAAAAGAAAACACAAAAAAGGCGAAATTTTTTTTTGGAACAGATCTGGAATTAACAACGACCCAAAACAAAACACAAGCAAAAAAGTTAGATCAATTTTAAACATACCTTGGTTTGCTTGCTTTCAAAGCTCAAGAAGTTGTCTCCGACAGATTCAAGCCTCAGCCAGCGTGTGATTCTACTGCAACGTTCTTGAAGACACCTTCTTGTAAAAGCAGATCTGGTCTCACAGACCATGAATCGACTGTCGAGGAGGTTGAGAAGGGGGAAAATAGAGCGAATCACAGAAGAAAGGATCGGCTCTTGATTAGAGTAAAGAGGGAGTAAAGGATACTTGAAGATGGGAGTAAATGGGAGTAAAGAGGGTCTAGGGTTTTCTTTCTGAAGTCGGCGTCAAAGAAGAGAGAGGAAGGGGGTAACCAAAAAAAGAGAGAGAGAACAATATCTGAAAAGAGGGGGTTGGGTTATTTTCTAAAAAAAGGCCCCAAAACATGAGTCCTAAACGCGTAACCAAACACGTTTTTAATTTTTTTTTTCCCCACAAAACGGGCCCAAAACAACTATCCAAACGGGCCCTTATTATATATACCCTTCAATTCTTATGATTTTTCCGATATGAGACTAAAATCCCTCAACCCATTTTGAGACATCAAGTGTCTCACTTTAGGAGACAAATTCTCATTCATCCCATAATCGTTTTGATCAAGTAAATATATGATTTTGATGTACTCACGAAGGAGAACACAAATCCATAAAGATCTCTTACTAATTCATAGTGTATCTTACTCAAAATATTTCCTCAGAACTGGTTCGTAAAATGATGTTAAAACACCCATTTTCTAACTTTATGTTTGTTTGATTGTTTGGTTGAGTTTCTAATTTGGTTAATGATAGTGAGATGACCACAAAGAGTGTTGAAAAATGTGTTGAAAATCTGAAAATGAACCATATATGTATACAAGGAAATTTGTAGCCGCCGGTTGCTCTTGAAAATGTCATAACTACACTCGCTCTTGGAGACAACGAGTGCTTTTTTTAATAAGAAAATCGCACTCTCTACTCTCACTTTCTATTCCTCAAAGTCTTTGGAAAAATGAAAAACATACACTTGCTATCTCAGATAGTGAGCGTCATTATGCTATACTCGTTATCTCAGATAGCGACTGTGTATAGAGATTTTTACTGAAACTTTCAAGTCTCGTGGAAATTTTATCAATACTAAACTCGCTATCTGAGATAGCGGACCTCTTGGAACTAAACTCGTTATCTCAGATAGCGAGTGCAGTTATGATATTTTCAAGTGCAAGCTATAGTTACAAATTTTCTTGCATACATATATGGTTCATTTTCAGATTTTCAACACAATTTCAACACTCTTTATGGTAATCTCACTACCATTAACCAAATTAGAAACTCAACCAAACAATCAAACAAACATAATGTTAGAAAATTGGTGTTTTAACACCATTTTACGAACCCGTTTTGAGGCAATTTTTTGAGTAAGATCCATTATGAATTAGTAAGAGATCTTTATGGATTTGTGTTCTCCTTCATGAGTACATCAAAATCATATACTTACTTGCTCAAAACGGTAATGTGATGAATGAGAAATTGTCTCCCAAATTGAGACACTTAATGTCTGAAAATGGGTTGAGGAATTTTAGTCACATATCGGAAAAATCATAAGAATTAGATGTGTATATATGATAAACCATTTGTTGACATTGTAAGAATGCAAGCCAGAAGGCTCTCTCTCGTGCGGGGGGAGGGGGTGGTGCAAATCTCGGACCGATTGCATGCAGCTTGTGTGTGCCCGCACGTACTGCGGACACGAATACTGGACCATCTAAACCCCATCCCGCGCTCGCTATTTCAGACAGCGAGTCTTACTTTGAATTTTTTGTGTACAATTTATTTCTCAAGTTGTGGACAAATACTTATGCCCTCACTCGCTATCTCAAACAGCGAAGATATTTTTACCAAACTCGCTATTTCTCAGTTTGGTAAATACTTTCAAAACGTGGGTCATCTTGGTGTAAAATTCATTGTTTGGTAGAGTTTTGTTTTGATCAAAAGATGGTCTAAGCCATCGTTTCATTAACGAACAATTAAGGAAACAAAGTAGGACATACATAAGAGTTTACATAATAGAGGTTACATAAGGATACATAATAGAGTAGATAATAAAAGTAAGAAACAGATCCATCGACGGCATCTACTACTCTGAGACCCCGACGGAAGCCAAAAGGTACTGCTGGACTGAAGCACCAACCCCCAAAATGCTAACCACCCACCCCATCAAGCTCGACTCCGCTTGAAGTTACGCTCCAAACCCACTGTGACTACTCTCCTTCAGCGAACCTGAGCCTCTTTTTTGCCTCCATAGCACCTGCCCAATCATGAATTAACATAAATAATTTATTCATAAAGTGAGGAAATCTGTACGTGACATTGCGGAAAACAAAATCATTTCTTTGAAGCCATAAAGACCAAATTAAAGCAGCTATTGCTAAATCCCAAGCCCTTCTATCATCTATTTTAATGTATGCTTCTCTATATGACCCCCAAATTTCTGTTGTTGAATTAGGAACCTGATTACACCCAAACCCTCTACTGACAACCTCCCAGGACAGCCTAGCTCTAGGACAATGGAAAAGGATGTGGTTGACGTCTTCTTCCGCTTCAGAGCAGCTTCCACAACTCGTATCTATCTGCAAGCCTCTCTTTTTAAGGTTAGTTTTTGACAGAATCGCATTTTTATTGGCTAGCCAACAAAACACTTTGACCCTGAACGGTGCTTGGGTTCCCCAAATGATCGATTGTACCTGGCATCTAATCCCTCTGTCGTTGATCCATTTATACATGGATGAGACCGAGAAAAGCTTAGAGTTGTCTCTGTCCCACCACCTCTCATCTTCTGTCGAATTACCCCTCCCTTCTGTCTGTAGAATAAGATTGTTTAAAGCCTCGAATTGTACCAAACTCTCTTGGGTAACATTCTGGTGCACAATAAAGTTAAGTTTACCCCTCTTCCGCACATCTGCCACTGTAAGATCTAAATTTATAGTTGCATCAGCCGCTAGAGGGAATTGGTTTTGAAGTGAGGTCATTCATTTGTCTTTTCAGAACCTGGTGTGCCTCCAATTACCTACTTTGCATCTTGTGTTGGAGTGAAATAATAATCCT
This sequence comes from Hemerocallis citrina, assembly GCA_017893485.1. Taxonomy (NCBI): domain Eukaryota; kingdom Viridiplantae; phylum Streptophyta; class Magnoliopsida; order Asparagales; family Asphodelaceae; genus Hemerocallis; species Hemerocallis citrina. Next base: position 220,136 of record JACEHZ010000208.1, read on the forward strand.
TGCTTAGATATGCCTTTCCACATAAGTGAAACTTTGGCAGAAGGGCTTTTGCCTCTGAAACGGAATTTGCGTCTCTTCCGGAATTGTGCAAAAGAGTAGTTCCACCAACCTCTGTAATTATTAGAGATCTTCCACCACCACTTGCTAAGTAATGCTCTGTTCATGTCCTGCAGACTCATAATCCCCAAACCCCCGAATTCCCTTCTCTTACACACTCTTCCCCAGTTAACGAGATTGAATCCTTTGATACCCTCGTCCGATCCTTTCCATAAGAATCTCCGTCTAAGTTTATCAATTCTGTTGATAACCCACTTCGGCAGCTCAAAGATTGACATGAGATAAAGCAGGATCGCACTAATGACCGAATTAAGCAGGATGATCCTTCCTCCGAGTGAAAGGTACCGACTCTGCCATCCGGAGAGCTTTTTATGAATCTTATCGATAAGAGGGTTCCAATCCTCCCTTAATAGAGCACCTGGTCTAATCGGGGTGCCCAGGTATTTAATGGGGTAAGCACCAGTCTTGCATTGAAAGATATCCGAAATATCCTTGAGCAGATTGATCGGAAGATCAGACAATGGTATAATGCTAGTTTTAGACAGATTGACTTTGAGGCCAGATCACCCTTGGAAGCAGGCCAACACCGCCTTCATAGCCACAGCTTCATCCACCGATGCTTTTCCGAACAGCATTGTATCGTCTGCATATTGAAGAATCGACATTGGGGAAGGGATGCCCTTGAGTTGAATCCCTTTAATTGTATTGTTATTCATAGCCCTATTGATCATTTCCGCCAGGCCGTCTGCAACAATTGCAAAAAGTAGGGACGACAGTGGGTCGCCCTGTCGCAGGCCTCTCTTACAGTTGATTACTTTCCCTTGCCATCCGTTAACCCGGATGTTCGATTTGCCTCCTCGTATACACTTGCACATCCATGATCTCCATTTAGTACCAAAGCCTTTAAGGGCGAGAGCTTCCTCCACACATTCCTACGATACTGAATCGTAAGCCTTATGGAAATCAAGATTAAGAATGAAACCTTCTGCTTTGGTACTGTTTCCTCTATAAACAATCTCGTGGGTGGATGCGATGCTGTCCATGATATCCCTTCCTCTAATGAACCCGCTTTGTGATTGGGCGATAATCTCATTTAGATGCGGGGCTAGCCGTTGTGCCAAAACTTTTGTGATAATTTTAAACGACCCGTTCAGTAGACTTATAGGTTTAAGATCTTCGTGTGATCTAACTTCGCTCTTCTTGGGAACCAGAATGATGGAGGCATAATTTAACCTATCCAAGTTAGCGCTGCCCTCATAGACCTCGCAGAATATGTCCAGCAAATCTTTCTTGATAATACTCCAATAAGTTAAATAGAAGAAAATCGGCAAACCGTCCGGTCCTAGCGCCTTGTCCTGACCTAGGCTTTTGATTGCATTTAAAACTTCAGATTCATCGAATCTCCCTTCGATGTCATTGCTCCCATCTAATCTGGATGAACTCCACATGTCCTGGGATAAGGAACATCTTGCCTCCTGATTCTGTCCTAACAGTTTGTGATAGAAATCATTCAGGTGCTCCTTGACTTGATCTTCGTTTTCGGTCCAGGACCCATTAACCGAGATGCCTATGATGTGGTTGTGTCTACGCCTACCACTAGCTATCTTTTGGAAATATTTTGTGTTAGCATCTCCTTCTCTCAGCCATTGGATCCTTGCTCTCTGTTGCCATTAGATTTCCTCCATCTTAGCTATCTGTTGCAGCTCAAGTCTTTTATTTGCTAGCTCGTCTTTCTCTGTCTCCTAAAGATCTGTATCCTCTTGAGCTGCTTCCAGGCTAGCTATCCTACACGCTAGCTCATCTCTTCGCTGACTGATGTTGCGCGCTTTCTCCTTAGCCCAGGATTTAAGGCATCTTCTTAAGTGTCTAGTCTTCTCTACCCACCTACCGACTGCAGACGCCTGAATCGTGTTAGCATTCCAAGATTCAGCAATAAGATGGCGAGTCTCCTCACACAAGGTCCATGCTTTCTCGAATTTGAAGCTAAAGAATTTCTTCCTACTGCTAACCCCACAGTCGATAACCAGTGGCAGGTGATCTGAGGTGTATCGAATCGATGTTTTGACCTTGGCTAGAGGGTGAACGTTCTCCCACTCAAGCGACACCAACACTCGATCAAGTTTGGCCAGTGTCGGATTCCGCTGCATGTTTGTCCAAGTGAATTTCCTGTCAGACATCTCTAGTTCCAATAAATCTAGCGCGTCTATCGTCTCATTGAATGGGTCTTGCTCCGACTGACTGTGGCCTCTACCTCCATGCTTGTCCTGGAATCTGGTAATGTTGAAATCTCCGCCAACAATCCAGGCTCCTCCCCATTTGTTCCTGATGAAGCTTAATTCTGACCAAAACTCTTTGCGCAGTCTACTGTCATATGGACCATAGACACTTGAGACAGTCTGGATCCAATCATCGTGTCTTCGTCTAATTCTAATCGAGGCGGAGAAGTTTCCAATGAATTCGTCAATAATCTCATAAGTCGCAGCGCTAGCTCCTACCGCAATCCCCCCCGAATAACCCCTAGCCGGCTTAAACCTCCAGTGGAAGTCTGCCAAACCTCTTAAAGAAGTGAATTCAAAGTTTTCGGGTTTTGATTGTTGAAGCACTTGTCATCTCATCTCACCTCACCTGTATCCTCCGTTGCTGCCGCTTTGTTCCGTCCCCAGCACCCCTGAACTCTGATACTTGTATGACCTAACCATCAAAGATGCGTCACTCTCAACCACGAGATCCACCTTCCCAAGGCAACATGGCCGAAGGAATTCATCCATCATCGGATCTTCACAGGACATCCTCTTCTCCATCAACATTTCCGACACCCCCGGCCCTCCACGTCACCAACTTTCCTCACCGGTGCTCACCTCAGATCCTCTGAATCTGGTCCATCATTTTACCCCAACCCTTTTTACCTCCATGGTCATCGAAAAAATCACTCAGTCCTGGAAAAACCCTACGGAGACGGAGACCCGCCCCATGCAGGCGGCAATTTCTGCACCCTTTATGTCGGCAAGGCTGGCCTTTTTCACAATGTTTAGTCCTCAAAGCCAGAGTATGAGACTCTCATTTGCTCGGTTGGACAATGATGATGGTGATTCCCCAACTGCATGCTGGACTCAACTAAGTATGTGGATGTCCCTCCTTGCCAACTTATAGGCAAGGAGACCCAAAAGTATCACAAGTATATTGCAAATTTTTCTCCTTGTAGTATCACAAGTATATTGCCTATAAACACCACAAAGATGATGCTTTCTTTACTTAGTATCTATTGTGAACAACATAACAGTCATAACAAGTAACAAGCATACATAATAAGTTTCAAATTTGATAGTTTATGGGGTTTAACAACATTCAACTCTCAAGCACGAATTATCCCCAATCTTAACCCATTTTTTCGACAAGAAATCAACTAAATATAACCTACAATAAGAATCAAATAACAAGTAGTAAATATTGAGCATACCTATCTAGGGTTTCAGATTTGGAATTTCTGAATTTCCAAATGTTGTTGGAGGTCGCTAGTTGGAGAGTGTTAGAAAAATGGGTATTTTATACGCTATTTACGACTCAGTTTTTGAGCAATTTTTTGAGTAAGATCCTCAATGAATTATTGAGATATCTTGATTGATTTGTGTTCTCCTTCGTGAGTAGATTAAAATCGTATATTAATTTGCTAAAAACGGTTAAGGGGTGAATGAGAAATTGTCGCTCAAAGTGAGACGTTTTCATTCTTGAAAATGGGTTGAGGGAACATAGTCCCACATCGGAAAAATCAAAGGAATTAGAAGATGATATATAGCAACCTTTTTCTAAGCATTGTAAGATAGCTAGAAGAGAGGCTCTCTCTCGTGCGTACACGGTGCAAATCTCGGACCTGATTATATGTGACTTGTGTGCTCCCGCACTTCCTTTGTAAACGGCTATTATAAATGCAGAAATGGTTTTGTCTGCCATTTTAGTGCAGTATTAAACATTTTTTCTGCCGTTACATTGTACGCATTCAATTACCAGTCTGCAGTTACACTGTGACATTTATGTTGTTACAGTGTATGCATTCAATATATTGTCTGCCGTTACATTGAAGGCATTCATAGCTTTGTCTGTCGTTATAAGTGTCTAACCCTGACTCGATATATAGAACCCCCCCCCCCCCTCTCTCTTCCTTCCCTGCACAGAAAATTCTCTCATCTTTCTCTCTTTCTCTTTGTTCTGTTCTGTCCTCATCCGTTCGATGAGTCCATTCAGTAAGGTGATAAAGTTCTGCCGCTGCCAGTTCAAGAGCATTGCGTGGTGACTACATGAACCCTCTCTGTCGTTGCATCCTGGGAGACAGACGCCTTAACTAGTTCCAGCACCCGAACGAGGTGAAAACTGTTTTAAGGAGGTTGTGTGCTACACAAGCCTCGACATCAAATCAGTTTGATTTATTATTTTCTTTTTTCATTTCACTTTATTGGTTTTATTTCTCTCCTCCCACTCTAGTTTTTGTGCCTCTCAATCGTTTTCTTTTATACCAAACTTTTGTAACCAAAGTTGTAACAAATAGTATAAACATTGAAGAAGTTGGTTTTATTGTAAACAAATTTTGTAACAGAGAGATGAAGAGAGACGAGTCCGTTTGAGGGAATTGAAGTCTACAGAAGTGTTTGATGATGTGGGGGAGGTGTTGGAGATTAGGGTTATTGTGGTTTTGGGTTTTGGGAACGAAGATGAGGGGAAATCGAAGTGAAGTGTAGAGAGAGAGACAAGGGGAATACCGACCTTATTAGCGGTCGGGTCCCACGTGTGGTCGCTATTGGGAATAGTGACCACAGTTATACTAGGTTGTTATTCCCAATCGCGACCTCAGTTAAGTGTATATTTTAAAATTTTATATAGAAGAGAATGTCTCTAAATTTCGGAGAACACACTGCATTAGTGGTTGCTATTGGGAATAGCTACCACGGTTATACTAGGTCGTTATTCGCAATAGCGACCTCAATTAAGTTATTAATTTAAAAAATTACATAGAAGAGAGAGGGTTTCTAAATTTGGCTAAATGTGGAGAACACAGTGCATTAGTGGTCGCTATTCCCATTAGCAATTGAATTTAAGCTAGGGTCGCCTATGGGAATAGCGACAGATAAAAAAAATCCCATAAATTTTAGAACAGATGCCGTTATTCCCATTAGCGGCAAAGAAAATGAAGAGGCTGTTATTGGGAATAGCGGCCGCCCGCTGCTGACGTGGCACAGAGTAGCCCACGAGCGCTAATTGTTTGAAAACTGACCCTTAAACGCAAATATTTTCAAAAAGTGGCCTAGTAAGGCAAAAAATTCGGAAATTTCTGGATCAAATGATACTCTAAAGATAGAGCTGAAGATTTCATCAAAAAAAAAAAAAAAGAAGAAAGAGCTGAAGATTCTACTGTTCACAGTAGCACAGCAAGCCCTGAGGCTAACATAAATGACTTGTACTACAAGTGCCAAAAAACACACCAGCAATGAATATCCTAGAAAGAAGAAAGCAGAAATTATAAGTTCAATCAATGAGAGAAAAGTCACACGACAAGCTTTTGTATTCACGTGAATTTGAATGCAGTCTATAGGTTCAAACATTAATCACACAAAGATAAAGGGGTTCAGTAATAACAGAAGAAACAAATATAACAAATTTATCTTAAGTATTGATTGGAGTAGATGTGCAACAAGTGCTCTTCAATTGGCACTTGCTTGTATAATCATCTTCACTATTTACAAAATACACGAAAAATTAGAAGCTGTATAAAATTTGTTTTCTTCATTTTTAAATTTTTTTTTTACATAAACCTTATGTTATCGGTGAACATGTTGACTTCAGAAGCAGCCCAAGATGCCCAGTTCACTACAGTGCCAAAGAAGAGCTCCCAGAACCATAGATCCACAGCAAGGACAGAGGAGAAGATAAATAGAGCCAATGTTTGGTAGCGATTCAGGGGCCAGCCTGAAACCTTGGCCAGTGTTTTGAGGAATGGTAGAGATTGATTATCAAGCTCCTGTTTTCTTATGGACCAAGCTGTGATCCATTGCACTTGATAGGGGACCAAGTCAAACTCTTCATGTAAACGCCTTCCTAAGTCTGGCATATGCCCACCTCCATAGAGCACAGCTATTCTCTTGTTCCCACTCTCTATTGCTCTCTTCAGTGCTTCGGTTGCAACTCTGTTTCTCTCACCTATGATCACTGATTTCTCTTCTATTGACGCAGTCATCTGTGTGAACCTTCAGAAAGTACAAACTCGTCAGTCCAAGGTAGAAGATGCTATGCATTTTTGTTTGGTAGGATCAAATTGGATAATCATGTAGGATTATTAACTCATGGCATTGCAAGTTCAACTCATTTCATGTTGTTGGATACTTACTGAATACAAATTCCTGTTGTTTAGTTGTACATATCTGGAAATCTTGAATTGTACTGTTCTGTGTGGAGATGGATCTAGGTTGTTACTTTCTTACAGTAAATAAGGTGAAGATGTCACCTTGAACAATAATCAACTTCTTTTAAGAGTGAACTTTTATTCATTACTGCATTAGAAACGGTGACGTAGAACTTCTACTCCATGGATGATGTCATTAGAAACCATTCTTGACACCCAATCCTTCTGATTGTCGTGCATCTTCTTATAGAAATGAAGATTATCGGTATCTATTGGGTTTATGACTTGCATACGATGTTGGATAAGAACACGATAAGACGATGGAAGGATCGAGACGACTGGAAACGGAGTGGAGGCAAGAAGCAGTCAGCGGCAGCAACAACAGAAGTTGCGGTCGACCGCAACTCATGTGCGGTCGACCGACCCCTGCGCGAACTCATGTGCAGTCGACCACAACTCAATGGGCAACAAAAAAGGTATGATCTTATAAAAAAAAGTATGCCATAAGATCTTAGCCGCTCATTCTCCTCAGCAATCGTGCCCCCTTAAAGGAGTTCCAGGAACACGAGAGGTTTTTGGAGGGTAAACGGTTTCTGAGGAGAATGAGAGGCTAAGATCTTACGGCCTATTTTTTTTTGCTGCCCATAGGATTGTCGGTCCGTTTCTGAGTTGGGTTCACCACTCCAGTGACTTGTTTTTAAACCGAGAGAGGGTTTAGCTTGGGCTTGAATGTATTTCAACTTCATGATAGACTGGTATCTCACCATCATTAAAAATAAAATTGGTTTTCTATATAACTATCCCGTCCAGGGGCGGATCCAGGATTGAAAAGTGAGAAGGGCTGGAAAAAAAATCGCACAAGGTAACATGCAAAATATATATGAAGTTTTTATAGATACTATAGAAGTAAAGTTGTTATAAATACTAGATAGAATAGAGTTGGGCTTGAGCCAAAAAAAAAAAAAATAGAACGCTCAAATATATATGAGGTGGGCTTTAAAAAATATTTTGGGGGGCAGAAGCATACATCCCACATTAATATACCCAAAAAAAATAAAATTTACAAAGAAATTGTTAAATGTTGAGGGGGGGAGGGGGGCTGTAGCATACCCCAGCGCCCCCTTGGATCCGCCTTTGATCCCGTCCTTTGGGACAAACCATTTGAGATTAATTCCTTCAGAATTATGCAAAGATGCCAGTCTGTGTCCCTCTGGGAACTAGAGAGTACAGATTTGATAAACTGGTCTTTTCGAGAAAGTAACATATTTACCAAAGTGAGTGTTGTTGTATCAAGACCTATACTGGTTGCATGTCGTTGCTTGGAATCAGAACAAGGGAAAGAAGATGTGTGTATCTGGTGGTACTTTTTTCACTCCTGATGACTAGCATACAAAAGCACATGCCAACTGTAATTCAAGTCAATCTCAAACTTTTTTCCCTTTTCATCTTAGGCTCTCAGAGACTGAGATTTTTTTTAAGGAAATGAAATTAAGAGAGAAGGGATTTGAATAATGGATCAAAGAGACGGATAAAAAAAGTGAAAGTGAAAGCAGTTTTTCTTCCCCTTACACTTTCCATCCATCTCATCTCCAAAGTTGAGAACATACTTGCCAAAAATCCTATGTGGAATTATTCCCGAATCTAAACACGAATTAATGGGAATATGCTTGCACTTTCCAATCTCCCACCTTTTCTACAGGAACCAAGCATGCCCCAGAGAGAGATTCTTGGGTAGCTTTCTGAATCAAAATTAGTAAGTTTCAAAGAAAATAGTTTACCTTTGGTATCAACATGAAATTACTCTGTGCTATCTACAACTGACCTAAACTATATAATAAATCAATGAAATTGTAATAAGTAGCATAGGCAGTATTGAATTATTTTACCATGCTTCTGTTCATGAAGCAACCCATAAATGCATATATCTAAATGAAAGATATCGATCAGCTTTAAAGTTTTTTAAAAAAAAAATCTTACTCTGAAGTGAGTCTCTTTGCTAAGAAGATCTTCAATGCAGATCCAATATCAAGTCTAGAAAGTGCTTCTAACTCAGGGTATTCTACTGACTGGTTTTCTGATGGTGAACAAACGCCGCCTATGATAAGAAGTCCAACAAGAGGCATTGGCAGTACACGGGATGCCCAGAGGAGTTTAGATTTCCAGGGACCAAGATCTTCTGAAAAAGAAGCTGGTTTCACCAATGCTTTTGTAGATCTAATTGTCATATCTCTAGCAAATGTGATCAAGCTTTCACCTCTTTCAGTCTGGAAGCATTACAAGAAAAGCACTGGTATAAGATTAGTTTAAGCACAATATGCATCAGAGATGGCTTTTCCTTAATAGATGTAAGTAGGCACTGTCGATTACTCAACATGCTTTGTGTTCAGAACTTGAGATGATTTCCATCAAATCAAGCAACATTTACGGCCATATATTGCATAACAGTATGTCAATCAAAAAAATAATGACAGGGCCTTTGCCATTGTATGCATGCTACAATTACATCAATATCTCCCAAAATGACGACAAAAATTCCACTTGGCTTAGAGAAACACAGAATATGAGAATGTTACATCAGAGTATCAGGGATAGATCAACATAAAAGAACAGAAAAAAAAGACGCAAATATCTATAGGAAACTTTTCCACTGATGAAGCACAGGAATGTCAACTTGAGTCCCATATATGTGTACATGTATAAGACACTAATCTTACATGACTTTCTCAGCAGTTTTCACAATGGAGAATTGTATTGGCTTTTAAAAGAAAACCTATACATCTTCTGTTGAAGCTATGTTAGTTGACAAGCTAAGGCAACTTTAAAATAGTTTGTGTACTTGTGCTCAGGCTGACTAGGTTTATTTCGTCATTTTCCAATTAATGAAATTCGGTTGCCATATTCTACCTTTCCCCTCCAAACAAAAAAACTTCAGGATAGTTTGAAACTCATGTGTCAGCACCATCTAGACATCCTTGCGAACATATCAGCATAAGATGGGCTTGTATTAAGTAGGCTATTGAATTGATTTTTTCTTCAATCTGCATGTTCAGGTTAGAATCTGAATATAATCTAAAGATGTTTTCTGTTAGTTTCCCTTTTCCAGCATTAGTGGAGCATGTTTTTATGACAAGGGTTTGCTGTAAACACTTTCACTAATCTATTGTGTTTTTTGTTGTCACCTTTGATTACATACGAAACAATAAGGCAGCATACTGGGAATCTAAAAATGAGAGAATTAAAGGTGTACTGTCTAAGATGAATACTCAAACAAGTAAGTGGGATATCAGAGAAGCAAAGAACCTGCAACATCTTAAAGGTTTCGAAATCGAGGTCTGCATGTACCCAGTTGTCAGCCTGATAATTGAGGCAGTCTAATTGGAAATCAAGGGCAAGTATTCGAGCCATCTGTCTCTGTACAAATCCAAGAATATTGAAACCTTTTGAGCGTGAAGCTTTTAGTCTTCTAGTAGCTGACGAATTTCTCCTATTTTCTAGACTTTCCCTACTTGCTACCATCTCATACAGGACACAATCATATTCTTGAAGTGCCTTCTGCAAGATGTCAAAGTACCTGCAATGTCGATATCATATTAAACATTATGCAAGCTAAAATAAGTTAAAAAAACAACCATCAGCGGATGCAATGAGGTAAAACCTAAAGGATTTATCTTCATAATTTTGCAGATGCTAGTTATTTAGGACGTGCACTGCCCGTGAAAAGCTATACATTCCCAACCTTATAGTTACAGAAAGTAGTTTTTTAATATTTAAATTTACGCAAGTGGTTTTTATATAATTATATATGATGTGGTTTTTTAAATGTGTCGTTGAGATTTAAGTGAAGGTTGATAAAGTTGAGTTTTAAATGAGTGGCTGAGAAGAACAAGTAGACCATCGACCACAATAGAGGTATACAAAATGTCACAACTCTATATTCATAACAGTAGAGATAATATAAGAATTTAGAATGTCACATATATATAAATCAACAATAATCATCATAAAGAATAGGACTTTGTCATGTTCCAAAAGAGAGAATTATGATCTGGCCAATCGTATCTAGAAGAAACATCATGAATTTGGAGTTTGAAGAAGTATTTTGGACAACTGGACCAAAATCTTTCTTCTCAAATCTGTTGACACAGAGGACACAGTCATATTGAACAGCAAAACAGAGTGCTTTTTCATAAAGTTAATAATCCAATAATCTCAGTTTAAACAGTATCGACCATAAGAAATACAAATTAATAAGATATTAATAGCTAATTTGAAATCTCAATCAAAAAAAATTCAACCGTGTTAGTGGCGGATAATGAAACCAATAATTGATTAACTATGATCATGAAGTATTGAATATAACGCTTTTCATCCATAAAGAATAAAAGGGATTAATAACTGAATTTTTTGAATTTATTCAGAAGATTGTATTTTACCATTGTTGGGTGCACCAATAGTTCAGTATGTCTATACAAACGTTTGGTAACATGGTGTGTTAGGAAAACTGAGGATCTGGTTGAGTCTTCGACACAATCAACACAAACCACAAAGCAAAACTAGATTGCACAAATCACACAAAGCACACAACAATTGTTCCGGTTGGGGCTTTCGCCTTAATCCGGGGAGGAAGAACCGAGATATTATTTCAACTAGAGAAGATACAAGAATATTAAAATTCTCACCACGACCCTCTCTCAAGTCTAACTAGAACTTGGTTGTTGTTTACAATGAAGAAACTCTCTCATCCTCTCATATGAAGTACTCTCTATTCTATTCGGCACTCAATAGAATCATATCGTTCTAGGATCCGTTTACATTGTATTTATAGACCTAGAGAAACCCTAGTTTGATACGCTTGATACATTAACCATTCGATTACTATTGAAGCAATAATTCAGTATTGGGAGCCGTACGATCTGACTTGAAGACGAAGTTGGGTTTCTCACGAATCTCCAAGACCCGACCCAAATAATCTATCAGCGCCGCAGTCGGTCAATTGTACACCATTTTCCTCTCGGGAACCCTGTACAGTCGGAGCGGTCAACTGACCTCAAGTGCGGTCGACCGCAACTCTACCTGTTTGCTTTTGCTGACTGCTTTCCTTCTTCTTCGGTGCCTCGCTGCGGTCCATCTTAACGCTTCATCGTAATCGGACATGTGTATGCAAGACATACGAACCCAACAATCTCCACATTGGATTGCATACTCATGAACCATACCTGTGTGATTTAAAACTCTTCTAGACCTTCCTTCTCCACTTTGTAAACTGCACATTTCTATGGCTTCTTCTGCTAGTTGAAATCTACCTTCTGCTAGTTGAAATCTAGCTCTACTTATTTTCCTCCAGCTGTATGCCCTCCTCAAGGGCACACCCCTGTAGATGTAATCATGGAGGTGTCACCTTCCACACGAACTCCACCTACTTCAAAGCTCTCTCCACCTTCCAACGGTTTTCGAACGTTGCAGTCCCGATTCGGTAATTCTAGCGACGGCTTACTAAATAATGCTTCAGGAACAATGAGCTTCCATACACTCAGCCGAGTTTTTCTGCTCCCACACAGCTAGTAGAGGTTGTGCTGACCCTGCCTAATTCCCCTCTTACCCTTCATTACCTAACGATGACTATCCCAAACTGTCAGAACTCCACATCGAGCTGTGTACCTGCAGCCACGAGCATCAAGAGTCCCCAAGGATATCAGATTCTGCTGTATCGAAGGAATATGCATGACCTCTTCTAGTGTGAACCCTTTACTCTCCGATTCAACTGCTCTCTCATCCACTATTTCACAAATCTCACCACTCCCCGTCTTCACACTACGGCCTATTGACGACTTGTAAGTAGAAAACATCTCCCTCTTGGAGCAAATATGAGAAGAACTTCCCGAATTAAGATATCAACTTGAATCCACATGAAGAACTTGAAACAAGAAGACAATATCGTCCTTATTATCTGACTCAGTTGCACTGACTATATGGACTGTTTCCATTCTTTAGTAGCACTCTTCTGACACAACCACTTGCGATAGTCTCTCTTGTAATGCCCAACTCCTCTACAGTAATGGCAATGAATTGTACCATTGTGTGCCGCATCCCTTCCAACTGAAGTATCACCATCCACCGTAAAACATCCTAAAGAAATAGACCCTCCTTTATGAGTCTCATTTCTTAGTTCATCTTCTTTCAGATCCTTAATCACCCCGGCTACAGTAAGTGTCTCCTTGGCTGATTTTCCATGTAGCATGGTAGTTATCAAGTGAAAAAAGTTAGCAGTGAATATATCAAGTTAAAAGCTTTATCCTCTTCGCTAAGATTATCAGCGTTAATCGCCTTCAGTTCAGATATTACCTTATTGAACTCCACAATATGATCTTAAAGATGGGTACCTTCCTTTATTGAGAACCAAAACAAATTTCTCTTCTAATACATCTGATCTAGCAACGACGACTTCGAGTAATCAGATTTGAGTCTCGCCCACAAACTCGCCGCACTTGTCTCCTCAAGAATATTACACTTGACTTCATTCGCCAATTGCAACTAGGTTAAACTCAAGGCCTTCAAACAAATCTCATCTCATTTCTCCTGTTTTATGTCAGTTGGCTTCTTCTCTTCTAAGGCAATGTGCAAATTCCTTCTGAACCAAAACATCATACGTATCCACCTTCCATAGATTGAAGTTGATCTTACCATCAAACCGCTTGATCTTCGTCTTTTGATCTACCATCTCCTCCAATAAACTTGAACAAACCCACGAACATGATTGCTCTGATACCAACTGTTAGGAAAACTGAGGATCTTGTTGAGTTTTCGACACAATCAACACAAACCACCAAGCAAAACTAAATCACATAAAGCACACAAGAATTATTTCGGTTAGGGCTTTTGCCTTAATCAGGGGAGGAAGAACCGAGACATTATTTCAACTAGAGAAGATACAAGAATATTACAATTCTCACCACGACCCTTTCTCAAGCCTAACTGGAATTTGGTTGTTGTTTAACAATGGAGAAACTCTCTCACAATCTCATATGAAGTACTCTCTTCTTCTATTCAGCACTCAATAGAATCATATCGTTCTAGGATCCGTTTACATTGTATTTATAGATCTAGCGAAATCCTAGTTTGATACACTTGATACATTAACCATCCGATTACTACTAAAAAGATACCTCTACATTGGGAGCCGTAGATCTGACTTGAAGGCGAAGTTGGGCTTTTCACGAATCTCCAAGATCCGACCCAAATAATCTATCAGCATCGTGGTCGGTCAATCGTACATAACAGTCAGTCGACCATTCCCCTCTTCGGGAACTGTAACCCTCGTTCCCGTTTATACGGATTTGTATTTTTCTTTCCCTGTATTCTTGTTTTAAATTTTTCCCTATAAATTTTTTCTACTCTTTTGAACCCAAATTTTTGCATTCATATAAGTACCCGACTATTTTATTTGAACCCAGAATTTCAACCTCCAGTATTTATCACTATTTGATTATTCAACTCCTGATTATTATTTTACTACTATTATTATGGTTGTTATTATTATTATTATTTTGAAAAACCCAAAGATCCTAATTCATTATAAAATTTCTAGTTAATTATTTGATTTATGTTAAAGCCCACCCTGTGATTTAATTATTGGATTTCCTTGTTATGAAGCTCAATTCTATATTCATTATAATTAGATTTGTATTAATATACAGTTTTAAAGCCTAATAACATATTCTTTTATTCATATTTATTCTGATTTGTGAAGCCCAAATATAAAACCCAAATTTACAACCCAAACCCATATCTATTGGATCCCAACCCGTTAACCCATTATCCTACCCTACCCAAATTTAACTACCCGTATACAAATCCCCTCGCATTCCCCCACTCTTCACATCCCGTAACCCCATAACCCCCACTCTCTCATAACTACCCATTATTATATTATATTTATTATTTTATATTTTTATTTATTTATGAACCCTTTCTCTCCCGTACTCTCTCTCCTATCTCTTTCTTCTCCCGCTCTCTCCCTTCTCTGTTTCGCAATGCCAACAGAGAAACCCATTTTCCCCTTCGTCTTCCTCTTCACCCCGACCTCGGCGACTCCACCTCCCGCTCTCACTCAGTCGCGGCAGCCATTGCCGCTGCTGATGCCCCGAGCTCGCATCGCCTCGCCTTGCACCTCTGTCGACGCGCCGCTCGACCTCCTCCGCAACGCCGAGCGCCCCCGCCATTGCCAACCCCACCTCAAGCTCACCCGTCCCTCCGTCTTCAACCTCGCATCCCCAGAGCACCCTGCAGCCAGTCGAGGACCTCGTCGACTTCCTCCATTGCCGTTGAACCCATATCCACTGCAACCGATCCTTGCCATCTTCACCTCTGTCGACTGCCACCGAAGTCAACGTCGCCTTGCCCTCTCCGCTATCCCCCGCAACCTCCAAGAACCCATCTTCATCTCCGCAACTGCCTTCGTCCTCCGCCCTCCTCGTTGCATCTCTGCCGAAGTCGTCTTCTCCCTCCTCCGCTCGAGCCCCGAGCGCCTCTCATCGAAGCCCCGCACAACCTAGCCGTCGCGACCACCACAGTCGACCTCTGCCAAAGAACCCCTCCGCCACTCCTCCTTGTCGCTCGACTCCAATCGACCGCCATTCCCGACCCTGCTCCTCATCTCCGCTTCGAGAACCCCCGAAGCATCTCGACCCTCCCGTCGTCGCTCCGCCGTCGACACCCAGTCGCAACCTCCAGTCGTGCCATTCACTTTCCCGACATCACTCTCTCTGTGTGTCGTATTTTGGGAAGGAGAATAGGGGTGGTGTGTTGGTGTGTTGGTATTTGGTGTTTGTATGAAGGGGGATCCAATCCGGTGTGATATTTTGTGTGGAGGATTGTTATTTGCTGTTTTGTCACTTTTGCTGTTTGGTGTCTTGCCCGTGTTTTGCTTCGCTGCCCGGGATTCTGATCTCGTTATTCTTGTATTCAGTTTCATCGTTGTCGGTTATCAGGCAAATATCCTCTTATACAATTCGTTTGTTCTCGTACAAACTTCCTCTGAAAAATTACCGCAAGTATATTATTTGACTCTTATTCGTATTCTTCGGTCGAATTGAAAACTGTTGCTATACTTAATCCGTTGATCTCGTATTCGTGCATGATCGCGAATACCTTGTTAACACATGCATTACATGAACACGATTGATACACACATATGTACTCTTAGGATTATACATGATTATGTGCATGATTGTTTTACCCGTGATAGTAGTTTAAATATGTTATCTTGTTATTGTTGATTAAAATTAATAAAAGTAACAAGCCGGAATATAAGGGAAAAGATCTAGTAGTGGGTAATATAGAAGAGCGTACTCGGACGGGAGCTCGTGTTTTCCCAATGCAAGTTGCAAATTACAGGTTGCAAGTTGCAAATTACAAGTTTACATGTTTTACGGTACAAGTTTACACTCTACATGTTTCACAATGCACGTATTTCGATACAAGATTGAATGTACATGTTTTTCCCGAGTACGTGACCTATAGATACCATCACTAAGTCTAAACGTTCACTTGATTGCGTGTATCAAACTTGTGGTATGGGACGCATGATTGCTGCACTAGTTAGGTTAATAAAAGACATAAGATTAACACGCGCACTTGCATCATGATCCAATTACATGTACATGATCTTGTCGACTTGTTTACTCGATTACTTATTTACATGTCACTTGTTTCATGATGCCTTGTTCATGATCCTGTTTACATGTTATATTTCTCCTATTACATGATTCTTGACTCCATAATATTTTTCCTGCTTCTTATTTCGTTTTATACTTATCCCGTTAGCTTGTACCACTTGCGGCCCGTGACTTGCATTAACGGATATCTTCTTGTTTCTTCTTTTTGTAATAATGTACTTGCAGGCCCGGATGGAAAATTACCTGAAAATGTTGCTGATCAAGTGTTTTAGTCTTGTTAATTATCTTGTTATTTTTAGTTCATGTTTTATTCATGCTACTTTTTATTGTATTCCGGGTGTGTATAACCAGAACTACTTTGTATTTTTCAATTGTTGGTTAAGTTATGGACTATGTCATATACTTTTGTTATTCTAGTGTGATTTTATATGCCTGCGTGGTTTTGTTGTTATCTTGTTGTTGAGTTACTTGTACAGCTTATGAATAGTGTATTCACATCATTTACTGAGCCTCAATCATGGACTCGTATTCCCGTATTTTGGAAAGCGGGGCGTGACAGGAACCCTGTACAATCGAGCAGTCGACCGACCCCAGGTGCGGTCGACCGCAACTCCACCTATGTGCTTCTGCTGACTGCTTTCCTTCTTCGATGCCTCGCTTCGATCTATCTCAACGCTTCATCGCCTTCTTCATCGGACATGTGTATGCAAGACATACAAACCCAACATGGTGATCATAGAAATCTATAAAGTAATGATTTTTGTTAAAGTGTGTGAAGCTTTCGTCACTTGTGTATGCATCTAAGAAGAAAATATGTTGTTTCAAAAGATGAATAAAACAGTTGCGCCACTGAGGAAACTTTAATGGATTTTGCTAACGAGTTCCCTACGGGCATCCGAGGAAACTTTAATGGTTTTTGCTAATGAGTGCCCTTAGGGCACTCAATTTATGTATTTAATACGAAAATATATTGTTTCCAAAGGTGAATTAAGTCAGTTGCTGTTGAGGAAACTTTAATGAGATTTGCTAATGAGTACCTTAAGGGCACCCGATTAGCATTTAATTACTACACTTCGTAGTTTGTATTCACTTAACAAAAAAATAATTTTAAAAAGAAAAGGAAAAAAGTGTTTTTTATGCACTTTTGAATGCGAAAAAATCATTGAGAAGTGCATAAACAATGCACTAATTAATTCAGAACTTAATGCTAAACGAGTACTCTAGTTAGCAATTTTTTGTTAAATTTATTTTATGTCACTTTTTGAACAGATCTTTCATATCCTCTTTCCTCGTCTTGTCTCCAGTGAGCATACAAGGATTGTAAAGGTAGATTTCTGATCAATCTCCACACCAACACTGCCTCCCATGACTCTGGTGAACTTTCTTCCTTTACTAATTATTCCTCTGGCAGAAACCTTTGCAAAACATTGCAAGTCTAAGAAAGAGGGAGGTCTTGTTATTATTAACTTGAAGGATCAAATTTTTGCTCTTTTGGACAAATAGCTGTGGAAAGCTCTAAAAAATGATGAGTTACGTTGGATTAGGATGGTGAAAATAAGTATCATAGAAGAAATAATATTTGGGATTCGAAAGAGCAATTTGGAAAAAATCTGCTGCTTTCAAATGTGTGCTCCAAAAACTTTGTGGAGATGGTTACACGGTAAGATATTGGGAGGATTATTGGATTGGAAATAATAAGGTTTTAATTACCAGAGGCGAAGCCAAAATAATTTTGCCAGGGGGGCCAAGAAAAATCCTATGGCTATATATAAATATATAGATGTTTTTTCATAATTTTTAGGGGGTCATTCCATAAAACTTAATACACTTAAGGGGTTTTTTTTTTCAGGGTGGTGGTTTGGGGGGGGGGGGGGGGGATTTTCTATTGTTGCTTCTTTGTGCACTATTGTGAACAATCATAAGGAGTGAAATTTCACTTTTAGAAGAACTCTTACTGGCTCTTGGCTCTTGTTTTCCAGTTATATTAATCTCTCCGTTCTTCTTGATTCATACCAATGGCAGGCTAGAGATGACATAAGTCAGAGATGGTCTACTTTGGTACTTTCACTGGCAAGTCCTTTTACATTTTTTTTGAATTATGGGGGTGTTACTTCTCCATTCTATAAATGCATCTGGCTTAATTGTGCCCCTCTTAAGGTTAGGATCCTAACCTGCCTTGCAGTACACCACAAAGATAATTTGAATAAAGAAACTTGGCTTTTGGCCAAAAATGCATTTTGTGTAATACTCGTAGTGAAACTGCTAATCACCCTTTCATTCGTTGTTCTTTCATACAACCTTTATGGGCTTTGTGCTAGAGAGGTAGGAAGATTAGGGGAAAATCTGGTTCTATGCATTCTTGCTGCAGTACTTGGAGAAAAGCTAGAGTAAAACCCTCTCTTAGATTGACTTAGGATTCAGCTATGATGATCATTGTTCACATTGTTTGGCAAGAGAGAACAAAAAGAATTTTTACTCATAAACATTCTCATATTCATAACATGTTCGAATCTTTTGTTTATTTTTTCATGCATGAACAGATATCCTTCCTCTTGCTCGTAAGGCAAAAGTGAATGAGTCAATTTGATGTTGTAGCTGCTGAGGTGTTTGCAACTGGTCTTCCTGTAGACCATCTTGCTGTAGTGAACAATGCTGGAAACAATCCTTCTACTCCACCCTGATTATCTAGTGTTTAAAAAAGCTGAAGACTTACCTCTGCATTTCTGTTTTTTGTTCAGCTTCTTTGTCTTTCAGTTGACGTAATCTTGCTGTGTGTTACTTTACTCTCTATTTCGGTTGCGAACATGTTTTGATGGTGCTTAATCTTTGTAGCACATCTAGTTATGTTGTAAGACTTTTTAATGGTATTATTAATATATAAGCTGGGGACTCTTTAGAGTCCTCTCCATTATGTCACAAATAAATAAATAAATAAATAAATACTTCATTCACTCTTTAGCTCAAAATCATGCCTCTCCTTCGACCCAAAGGTAGCAGAAGTATGGAGCAGATACGAACATACCGATTTGATATCTCAGATGAAAAACTAAAATCCCAAAAAAATTAGCGACTTTTCTCTCAAATTTCATGTTTGCAAAAATATTAAAAAAAAAATCATATCTTGACATATCTCATCAGGTCTCTACATATGTCCTTAAAGTTAGTACGAACCAATCATTCAATCACAGCTAACTATTTAATTAAAAATCACAATTCTTCTAATCTCTAATCTCTAATATTATAATGAAGGAGTTGATGAAGGAGTTGGGGTTGTTATTTGTAGACATTCAACCATCTAATCTCAACCATTTATTTTTAAATGAGAGTTATATTAACCATTCATTTACTCAACTTTTGTTAGTTACCATAATACCCTCAAAGTTAAAATTTATTTACGACATAATTATTTACAAAGATGTCACTCATATAAAATAAAAGTTTGTGCCACTACGGGTAATTTGTAAATAGTTAGTGATGAATAAATGAAGGTCTCAGATTTGAGGTCAGATTATGTCTTATTATTTACTATATATATAAAAAATAAATTAGCACGTGCACTGCACGTGCAGAAGACTATAGTAATAATAATAGTAATCTCTAATATAATAATGAGAGAGTTGGTGTTGTCATTTGTAGATAATCTGTATTGTAGACATTTATTCAACCATCTAATCTCAATCATTCATTTTTAAGTGGGAGTTTATTAACCATTCATTTACTCAATTATTGTTAGTTATCATAATATCCTCCAAGTTCAATTTTATTTACGACATAATTATTTACAAAAGTACCATTCATATAAAATAAAAATTTGTGCCACTGAAGATAATTTGTAAAGAATATGTGATGAGTAAAGGGATGTCTCCTAGATTATGTTTTATTATTTACTATAATAAAAAGAAAATTAAAACGTGCATTGCACGTGCAGATTACGTGCAGATTACTCGTCAACAATAACTAGAGTTCAAAGGGTAGAAGACAAACTCTTTATCAGCAATGTGGATTGTGGACACCAAGTCCACCTACAATTCACCAAACAAACCCCAAATTAACCTCCAAACAATCAAATTTCTCTTGAAAAGCAGATAAATCAAAGGTTCACAAACCTGAAGAAAAGGCTGCAATAGCAACCAAGGGAATTTCTTCCGGTAGCTGACGACAGCAGTCTGCAACTCACCACTTCCCCTTTTCTCCCCACCGCCGACTTCGCCCTTCTTGAAGCGCATGAAATCGGAAATGGAGCTGCTTTCCAGGAACCGTTCCACGTCAGCATCGTTTTCTTGAATTGGAATCGGTTGGGAAAGTTTGTTGGAAGAAGAAGAAGAAGAAGAAGAAGAAGCTGCTGCTTTGGGGGATTTGAAGCTGTGAGGGCGTAAAGGAAGGGAACGATGCTGCTGCTTTTGGGGATTTGGTGATTGTGATGACGATGAGGAGGACGGGAAGAATGAAGGTGAAGATGAGTAGGCGATGAGGGAAACCATTTTTGGAGAGATGAGAGTGAGGGAGAGGCGAAAGAGGGAGGGGATTTTTTTTGTTGTTGTTGTTGGTTGGTTATATGTGGATGCGAGCTTGAACACGGAGTACAACGGGATACTAGTACGCTTGGTTATATATTGTTCGGGTCGGGATCCCCAGTTCAGACCCGAGATTTTCTTCTTTTTCTCGAGGGGTTTTACATATTAGTCCCTACTAAAAGTGAGGAATGATAATATACCACGTGACATGCCGAACAACAACAGCACGATGGTTTCCTCTGTCACCCTCTCCTTTTCCTTCCTTTCCTACCACCGCAACCAACCACAAGAGTTGGCTGATCGCGATTATCATCGGTGAGCAGAAGAAAGTCGGTGGTATGCAATGAACATCAATATATATATATATAATGATCCGGTTAAACATGTTTTAATGTGGTTTTCTAAGGTTAACACAAAGAAATAGATTAAGATAGATACGGTTTTAGTTTTCTTGAGTCTTGATGAATATCGAGATCCATGTTTTTGTGATATTTCGGACCGTACAAGTTGTAATCTTCTTTATGTATCAATATTAACTCCACTCATTTATCCGATATAATTTTCTGTTTGGTGTTTGAATTTTTCTTATTGCTTGTAAATTATTTATTTATCGACATTATAGTGTATTTGAGATTCCAAATTTTCAACAGGATGATTATAAACAAGGTAACAAGTAATGTCATCCGGGATTTGGTTGATCAGAGTGACAGAAACATATGTGAGAGAAAATGAGCGGTGTTATATCCAGTGGCGGAGACAGGATTTCCATCCAGCGGGAGCGAAATCACAAGAACTAAACGAAGAAGAAGCGAGCAGTAGAACAAGAGGGAGCGGGTCGGGTGGCATGAGGAGCGATTGTATTGGCCTTTACTTGTGAGCCACGCTGAGGGAGAGCGCTGCATGGACTTCCATTAAAATTAAAAAAAAAAAAAAAAAAAAAAAAAAAAAAAAAAAAAAAAAAAAAACTACACCTATAGAAAGGGCCGGCCTAAACTCAGGGGGAGCGGCTGCTCACCCTGGCTTTGGTGTGGCTTCGCCACTGGTTATATCTAAATATAGATTACATTTGAGATCCAAACTCTAGAGTTTTATGTGGTTTTATGCTGATATGGCTAAAAAATAGGATTAAATCGGGACCGTTCATATCGGACACGAATCTTAAAGCTCAGGGGTAAAACGGTAATTTCGCCTACAAACGGGTCTGAAATGGGAACTGGGTCTTTATTCAAAGCCCAATAACTCATGAACGGATCCACGTCAACTGGGTACGGGTTCCAACCCGCTGCATGCCCGGTCCAGCAAGATACAATCAAGGTCCCTGATTAGATCTAAATTAACGGCCATGATTCACATCTATCTTTTAACCGGGGATTAGGGATTAAATTCCTTAACTGATTACAGGGAATATACCTTATCAGATTACATGCCTTATTTGATTACGAGGAATATTCCTCATCTAATCACGGGGATTACATTCCTAAAACCAGTCCCTAAGACGCCTATAAATACCCCCCATCCATCTCCATTGAGAGGTAATCAGTATTTTCTCAATTTACGCTCTTTCTTAATCATTTCTGATTACTGACTTGAGCGTCGGAGGGTGCGTCGCCGGGATCCCCCCCGGTGTCTCGCACTTTTTGCAGGTTAACAGCGGGAGTCAACGATCAATCTCCGACGGATCAGGTTAGGTTTTGTTATTCAGGTTTTTTTCGAACTCACAAATTCTGTCTGTTTACCCCCACACCAGATTTAGCGATAACAGATTGGCGCCGTCTGTGGGAAAACCAAACGAATAGCAGCCCCTCTTCCCGTTGGTCCGATCTTCTCCAGCCATGCCTCCGAGAAAAGTCAGGTCCAGAGGGTCCAACCGCGAGCCCAACCCCGCCGATCAGCAAGAGGTAGTCCCCGTCCAACCCGCTCCGCAGCAGGGACAACCCTCGCCTCAAGTGGAGGACCCTCTTCAACAAGATCAGCCTCCTCTTCAGAATCAGGAACCCCCCAAGGGTCCCACCGGTCCTCAGAATGCCGGTGCGGGAGGCTCCCACATGAAGCAACCTCTCCATCAAGACCGCGTCTCCATGCACAAAGCCTCTACGGATTCCATGGCCTCTCATAATCCTCAAAACCGGCAGAAGGTGGAGGACTTACGCCACCGTCTGGACGAGAAGCGGGCCCGAGAGGGAGCCTCCCGCCAACAACGTCCGGGTGAGCGATCCCCTCACCGCCGAGACTACAGAAGATCCCCTGTCCGAAGGGGAAGGAGGGAGTCCCCCGAGCATTACAGAAGGAGGCACTCCCCCGCAGATCGGCAACAGCCCAGGAACAATGGGGCACCAATCACCCGTGCCGAGTTCCAGCAGTTCCAAGCAATGGTACAACAGGCACTCAACCTCCGTCAAAACCCTAATGAGCCGAAGGCCCCGTCCCCTCCTCCAGTCCGAAGCCCTCGCCGACGGCCCCCATCTCCTCGTCCCGCTCCTACCAACTCCCGGCGTACCCCAAGTCCTCGTCGCTCCCGAAGTTACCATCGCCGCAGCCCTCGCTCTCCCTCCTACGAAGACGAGTCTAGAGGCTCGGCTGATCACCGTCAGAGGGACGACGCCATGATTGCCGTCTTCATGAGGTAGAGAGGCGCCTGGGTCAGATAGGTCGAGAAGAAGAGCTTAGGGGGAGGACCCTACGTCCTACTCGACCCCCTTTCTCCCGAACCATTGTGGATGCACCTGTGCCGTTCGGCTTCAAACCTCCCCAATTTGAGACTTACACCGGGGAGACTGACCCCGTTGACCACATTGAGAGCTTCAAGACTCTCATGCTCATCCACCAAGCTTCCAATGCCCTGCTGTGCAAGACATTCCCTGCTACTCTCAAGGGCTCGGCTCGGGAATGATACTCCCGCCTCGCCCCGTCTTCCATATTCTCCTTCGAGCAGTTCGAAACACTCTTCATCACCCACTTCGTGAGTAGCAGGCGCACGGAGAAGACCAGCATCTCACTCCTCCAGCTCAGGCAAGAGAAAGGTGAGAAGTTAAGAGACTATGTGAAGAGGTTCACAGCTGAAGCCAGGTCTATAGCTTCCCTCGACCAATCCGTCGCAACGGCCGCCTTCCAATCCAATGTCTTCAATTCCAGCCTCCGTTCCTCTCTTGCTAAGAAGCCTCCACAGAACTTTGCCGACCTCCTTCTCAGGTGTGAAAAGTACATTCGGGCCGAAGAAGCCCTCGACCCCCTTGCTCTGGAGGAGACATCTTCCGGGAACAAACGGAAGAACACAAGTGAAGAGGAGTCTCAAAAATCCCAGAAGGACAACAATGGACAGCGCCGTTCGACTCCACGTTTTGAGAAGTTCACCCTCCTCATTGCTAATATATCAGAAGTCCTTATGGAGGTGGACAAGGAAGGACTACTCCGCGCTCCCCCTAGAATGAATACCCCTGGCAAGAAAAGGGACAAAGATAAGTGGTGCCGCTTTCACAGGGACCACAGCCACGACACGGATGATTGTCGGGCTCTCAAGGGGGAGATCGAAGAACTCGTACAGCGGGGACACCTGACCAAGTTCATCCAAAAAGAGGGGGCCGAGCTTCCCCTCTGAGAAGACAACAAACGAATCGAAGGGCCCGGCGAGCTTCAAGACTCAGAACCTCCCAGCTCCTCCCAAGAGGTCTTCACCTTATCGTAGAAGTAGGATTTTGATTTTCAATAAGGCCGAAGCTTGTAACCCGGCCAATAGCATGTAATAATGGCTCGCCCTATTGAAGCAGCCACCTAGTTTATTTCAATAAAACTTTACGTTTTTCCATTGGAGATTGTTGCTCTCGCTTCATCTCAATCTCTCCGAGTCACGACTCGCTAAATGGTGAGTTCGGAGTCCAGCTTCCCCTACATGGCTGCTCCCGCAACTTACTAAGCTCTTGGCAACGATGGTTTCGGAGTCCAACACTTGGTTCGATTCTGCTTCGAATAACTTGCTCCTAAGCGGGTTAGAAGTGGTTCGCCATTCGGAATTGCTCCCACAACCGTTGAACTTTTCTAACGATGGTTCCGGAGTCCAACACTTGGTTCGATTCTGCTTCGAATAACTTGCTCTTAAGCGGGTTAGAAGTGGTTCGCCATTCGGAATTGCTCCCACAACCGTTGAATAACCCTAACGATGGTTCCGGAGTCCAACACTTGGTTCGATTCTGCTTCGAATAACTTGCTCTTAAGCGGGTTAGAAGTGGTTCGCCATTCGGAATTGCTCCCACAACCGTTGAATAACTCTAACGATGGTTCCGGAGTCCAACACTTGGCTCGATTCTACTTCGCAAGTTCGCTGTTAAGCGAGCTAGAAGTGGTTCGCCATTCGGAATTGCTCCCACAACCGTTGATTCCCTCACTTAAATAACGAGTTCGGAGCCCACAACTTTCTCCTAGGGTTGCTCCTCAAACTCATCTTCCAAATGGCTCTCTCCTAAAGCCAAGCTCTTCGCTCTGCTAACCTCAAAGAGTGGGTCTTCCCATGGCTCCTATGTGGGTCTTCCCAGCACATCTTCTCTGCCCCTAGGAGTGGAGTCCTTCTTCAAAAATCCCCAAAAACCAAAACTCTCCTCAACCTCATGAATACAAGAATGTTGCGGGGCTATTTTGACCATGAAGGAGGGTGAATCTTCATCTCACTCCTAAAGAGAAGTTGTAGATCTTCGAATTAGCTTCGAAACAAGGGGTCGTACGCCCCGAGCCGACCTCCGTAGCACCGGAAACATCAAGAAGAACTCTGCAGGGAAAATTAGAGTTCGGCACCCGCTGCCGAGCGTTCTTGACACCGACCGTATTACGGGCTTGAGTTCGGCACCCGCGCCGAGCGTTCTTGCCACCGACCGTATTACGGGCTTGAGTTCGGCAGTCAAGACCACCAAAAAATCAACAAGTCTCAAACCTCGGCACAAGCTGCCGAGCGTTCTTGACACCGACCGTATTACGGGCTTGAGTTCGGCACCCGCGCCGAGCGTTCTTGCCACCGACCGTATTACGGGCTTGAGTTCGGCAGTCAAGACCACCAAAAAATCAACAAGTCTCAAACCTCGGCACAAGATGCCGAGCGTTCTTGACATGGACCGTATTACGGGCTCGAGCCTCGGCACCAGCGCCGAGCGTTCTTGCCACCGACCGTCTTACGGGCTTGAGTTCGGCAGTCAAGATCTCCAAAAAACCTCTAAGTCTCGAGTCCCGGCACCAGCTGCTGAGCGTTCTTGCCACCGACCGTTTTACGGGCTTGAGTTCGGCACCAGCCGCCGAACGCTCTCAGCACAAGACCCACGAACAACAAGAAAAAAGGGGAGAGACAAGGGGCCGGGTTCGGACCCATTAAGGGGACCCGAACCCAAACCAAAATGCCACGTCACCCTCCTTCTTTCTCCTCCTACTTTCGGCGCCAAAACCAAAAAAGCAAAGAAGAAAACCCAACTTTCCTTCGAAAGCTTCTAACGGCAGCCGTTTCCACCTCCAGCAAGCTCCAACCCACCACATGCCGAGCTCCACCGCCATGGCCGAACGCCTCCATCGCCAGCTTCACTCTCCACCGAGCTCAAGAAGTCATCGCCGAGCTCCATCCTCGACGAACCCACGGGAGAGCTCCACTCCCCCATCGCCGAGCTCGGCCCATCTCCTCCCCGAGCTGCCTTCGTCGTCGAAGCTCCGAACACCACCTCCGACGAGCTATCCTCGACCAAGCTCTCCCTAGCTCGCCGAGCTACTCCCACAGTCGAGCTCCGTCACCACCTCCGACGAGCTCTCCTCGACCAAGCTCTCCCTAGCTCGCCGAGCTACTCCCACAATCGAGCTCCGTCACCACCTCCGACGACCTCTCCTCGACCACGCTCTCCCTAGCTCGCCGAGCTACTCCCACAGTCGAGCTCCGTCACCACCTCGACGAGCTCCGAACTACGCGAGCTCCGCCTCCATCTTCATGGCCGAACTTATATTCTCCGTCGAGCTCAAAGATCACCGCCTCCTCCGAGTTCGAGAACTCCATGGCCAAGCTCGGGGACTCCGTCACCCTCGTCATCGTCGAGCTCCCTCACTCCGTCGCCGAGCTCCAACCTCGCGAGCTCCCTCCCTCGTCTCCCTCAACCGAGCCCCTCTCCCTCCAAGCTCGACCTCTCCACTGCGCCAGTCGAGGTCGGAGAGGGTGCATGTTCGGGGGCAGGGCGACGTGGCCAACGTCGAAGCGGAGCGGAAGAGAAAGAGAGAAGCTGGCGCGAACAAAAAAAAAAAAGTCAACGCATACCGTTGACTACGCCACGTGTCGCCCACGTGGACTTCGGCCACCTTTTTCGAGCGTTCGGCACCAGTTGAGTTCGGCATCCGCTCCGAGCGTTCTTGCCACCGACCATCTTACGGGCTTGAGTTCGGCAGTCAAGATCTCCAAAAAATCTCTAAGTCTCGAGCCTCGGCACCAGCGCCGAGCGTTCTTGCCACCGACCGTCTTACGGGCTTGAGTTCGGCAGTCAAGATCTCCAAAAAATCTCTAAGTCTCAAGCCTCGGCACCAGCTGCCGAGCGTTCTCGACACCGACCATATTGCGGGCTTGAGTTTGGCACCAGTTGAGTTCGGCGCCAGCACAGACCCAAAAAAAAAAGGGGGGGGGGGGGGCTGGGTTCGGACCCATTAAGGATCCAAACCCGAACCCACCATCCCAGACCCACTTCTTCTCCAACTGACTTGGCGCCAAAAACCAAGGAACAAAAAAAAACAGCTCCTTTCTTCTTCTTCACCGAGCATCCATGCGAAATGAACCCAACGGAGAGCGCCAAACTCCTAGCTCCTCCATCACCCCGAGCTTCACCATGGCCAACGTCCGCAACCAAGCTCTACTCCACCTCGTCATCACCGAGATCCAATCGAGCTTTCCTCCACAACCGAACGCCATCACGGAGCTCCCCATGACAGCTGATGTCCCCTTCGACGAGCTTCGAAGCGCATGGCCGAGCTCCACCTTCGCCTCCTTCACGAGCTCAGTTTCCTCCACTCCGAGCTCCGCCTCCACCATTGCCAAGACCTGCCGTCATGATCTAGCTCGCTGCTGAACGCCATCGAGCTCCGGTGCTGAGCTCGAAGCTTCATCAAAACTTCGAGTCCACGTCGTCGCGGCTCCCCCACTTCGCGAGCTCCCCTCGCCGACCACTCGCAACAGCCGAGTCTCCCCTCCGTCGTCAAGCTCCCTCTCCACCATTACCGAAGCTCTTCTCCCTTGTAGTCGAGCTCCCTACGCTCGAGCCTCCCTCAACAACACTGAGAACCCGAGCTCCAAGCTCCTCGCCACCTTCATCGGATAGGTCCTCGCCACCTTTTCCTCTAGATAAGCCCCGAACTCCGAGCTCGCCTCTTCTCCTCGCCGTGCGCGCACGAGCAGCCGAAGCCCAGTCGAGCTCGAACCCATCGCCATGGGGTCGACGAGCTCCATCTTCACCGAAGCTCCCATTCTCGTCGAGCTCACCACCGCGTCGAGCTCTCCCACAGTCGAGCTCCGTCACCGCCTCGACGAGATCCGAACTACGCGAGCTCCGTCCCCATCGAATCATTGGCCGAGCTCCGTTCCAACGCCGAACCCAGTACTGAGCTCGCTTACTGAAGCTGTCGAGCTCTCCCTCTCTCCGAGCTCCTCCCTCTCACCAAGCTCCTCCATCGAGCTCCACTTCGTGAGCGTCTGGCGCCTCGAGAACTGACGAAGAAAGAAGAAAAAGGGCAGTAGCGGGAAAGAAAGAGAAAAGAAAAAAAAAAAAAAAATTTCTATTAAAGGTCAAACTTTGACTGCCACGTGTCTTCCACACGGACTTCGGCCACTTTGCCGAGCGTTCATGGCACCGACCCTATTACACCAAAAAATGGCCTCCTCTTTCTCCTCCCGATGCGCGCCCGCTTGATCGTGATCAACGCACACGATCGTGCCACGTGTCAGGTATTATTTAATTTAATTACTTTATTTGTTTAATTGTTTTTTTTATTTTAAAAATCCGAAAAAATATTTAAAAAATCGGAAAAAATTAATTAAAAATTCTAAAAATAATTATTAATTCAGAAAAATTATTTTAAAATTCTGGAAAAATAATTATTAAATTAGAATAATTAATTAATATTTTCGATAATTAATTATTTAATTCGGAAAATGAATAAAAAATTCAAAAAAAAATGAATAAAAAATTCAGAAAAATCTGGAAAAATCACCAAAAATCCAGAAAATTCTGAGGATATTTTTGGGTATCTTACAAGCCCAGAATGACACCGTTACACCCCCGAGCGAGATCCTAAGTCCCTTAAAGAACACCGATAAAATCCCGTACGCCATTAGAACAATAAAACTACTCCTCAAAGGCTAATCAAACTCAGTCTCTAGGAGTGGGGGGCTCGTGATATGGCTAAAAAATAGGATTAAATCGGGACCGTTCACATCGGACACGAATCTTAAAGCTCAGGGGTAAAACGGTAATTTCGCCTACAAACGGGTCTGAAATGGGAACTGGGTCTTTATTCAAAGCCCAATAACTCATGAACGGATCTACGTCAACTGGGTACGGGTTCCAACCCGCTGCATGCCCGGTCCAGCAAGATACAATCAAGGTCCCTGATTAGATCTAAATCAACGGCCATGATTCACATCTATCTTTTCACCGGGGATTAGGGATTAAATTCCTTAACTGATTACAGGGAATATACCTTATCAGATTACATGCCTTATCTGATTACGAGGAATATTCCTCATCTAATCACGGGGATTACATTCCTAAAACCAGTCCCTAAGACGCCTATAAATACCCCCCATCCATCTCCATTGAGAGGTAATCAGTATTTTCTCAATTTACGCTCTTTCTTAATCATTTCTGATTACTGACTTGAGCGTCGGAGGGTGCGTCACCGGGATCCCCCCCGGTGTCTCGCACTTTTTGCAGGTTAACAGCGGGAGTCAACGATCAATCTCCGACGGATCAGGTTAGGTTTTGTTATTCAGGTTTTTCTCGAACTCACAAATTCTGTCTGTTTACCCCCACACCAGATTTAGCGGTAACATATGCATTGCACCCTATCACTACTCATTACTAATTTGTGGGTATACTATATCTTCTGATCGATTCAGTATCTGAAAAACACTGTAAACAGCAAAATATATACAATTCTATTTGACTAACAAATCACATAGGTCAACATTTATATGCAATACTATCTGGTTAGTGACTACACGATAAGTTATAAAAAAAATTATAATACCGTAAAATAATTACATAGTAAAACAACTAGGGATGATTTGGTTAGTTGTAAAAAAAATGAAGAGAGTGAAAAGCACTATAGCGAAAAGCAATTTCTTGGATTTGATTTCTTAAATGTAGCTTTGTTGAATATAGGTTGACTGTAGTAATAATTAAATGTCAGCTTTGTTTTTGTTGTTGTAATATTGTAGCGAAAGTAATTTAAAATATATGAAAAGTCCGTGGGCACGTGCCTACGGCACGTTTCGGAATGATACAGCATATGAAAAGCCGTGTAAACAGTAAAACAACAATTATGTAGCTCAAATTTGAATACTATGACAACAATTAATTGTAAATAAAAGTCTATATTTCCATTAGTATATGTTAAAAAATAATTATAAATGGAGATTTTAATCAAACTTATTAGAACTTTAAGGGTGAAAAATGATGAAATTTAAATGTTGATGAGATATTTACTATTTTCAATATAACATGAGCAATAAAAAAAACATAAAATAGTCTAAAAATTTACAAACCTGAAATATCAAAATCTAAATTTATAGTAAATAGAGAGAGAGAGGAGAGAGATAGTACTAAAGTAATGAGTTTTTTTGTTTTGGGTTTGGGAGGAAAAACTTTTTGGGTCAAAAATATGTTTTGGGAGGAGGAATCTGAACGGTTGATTTTGTTTCGATTGAAGGGGAAACACTTGATAGTTTTTTTTTCAAATTATCTTGTGTTTTATTATATATATATATATATATATATATATATATATATATATAAAATATTAATTTGTTAGTTACTTTATATATAAATAAAATATATATATAATTAATTTGTTAGGTACTTTATACATAAATAAATACCTTTGTTATTTTAAAATAATTATTTAACAGTATTGTCAATTGGGTTGGATAGCAGAAACAAAAGGCATCAACTAGGCCCCACCCAAGAAGGAGTTGCTTGAACGGAATGAATAGAAGTGGAGTATCAGTCTCTTTTTGTGTGAGGCTCGGCCCTCGGCTTACAGCCGGTTTGTTTATGAATTTTTTACTAAGCCCATAGTCTAATCAAACCCAGCCCAGTTATCTATTGACCTGACCTCCCAGGCCCAAAAACCATTGCGCATTAGCGCGGGAACAGAGACCGCCGAAAACTTGGCTGCCATCAATCACCCAGAAACTGAAATCGAAGAAGACGACGACGATGATGACTAAAAAAATGGAATTCCCAGCATTCCCCTTCAAACTGTACCCAATCCAGACCGACTTCATGAACTTCCTCTACCATTCCGTCGACCATGGCAGAATCTCCATCCTCGAAATCCCCACCGGTAACACCCTAACCCCTTTCCCTCTCATTCTTTATCTCCAACTAAGTTCGATCCGATTCGATTAGGGTCAGATTTTAATTTCTGGAACGGGCAAAACCCTGATCAAAATCTGCAGCACACTCCGATGGCTCCTCAACAAAAAAAAGAAAGAAAAGAAAAGCAAAATAAACCCAACGTGGGCCTGACAAACGACGAAGAAGAGCCCGACTGAATGAGGGACTTCCTAGTCGAGGCCCCGAAAAAAGACAACATCAAGAAAAAGGTTGCAAAAACAAGAGTAGGGTTTGGAGTTGAGAATTTTGTTGGAAAACCCAATGCAAAGAATCAGGAGAAATTACCCGACGGAGAGGATGAGACGAAGTTCTTGGTAGAGGAGTACGAGAGCGAGGAGGAGGGTGTGGCGAAGCGGAAGGTGAAGAGGGGTTCGGGGTGGAGTAGTAGTGAGGAGAAGGGAGGGAGGAAGAGGAGTAGAGGACACCAAAGGTGTTTTTCACGAGCAGGACGCATTCGCAGTTGTGCAGTTTGTCAAGGAGTTTAGGAAGGCAGGGGTTGGTGCGAAGATTAATTTGGTGTGCTGGGGGTCGAGGAAGAATAGTATGTGTGATGTGGTATAGATGACGTCGCTTAATCAGGGCCGTCGATCTCCTCATATTTTGCTCATTCTAAATCATCAAGTCAGGTCCAACAGGCCTTCTGCCAATTTAGGTCCACAGGCAAACGGGTCCGATTCGGTCATTAGGGTCTGATATCCGTTTACCCCTGTCTATAAATACCACTCTCTCCTCACTTTCAAAGGTAATGAATCTTTTCCCATTTGAACCCTAGCTGTCCAGTCTCTTTCCAGTGATTGACTAGATCGTTGGAGGTTTTGTCGCCGGAATTTCTCCTGGTGTTTCTAGGCGTTTTGCAGGTACTCCGGTTGTCCGAGCTTCTAGCCTCTCTTCCGAACTGACCTCCAGGAATCGACCCGAGCCAAGATCGAGATCTGTCACGCTCTGCTTTCCAAAATACGGGAATACGAGTACATGACTGAGGTCCAGCGAATGATGCGAATACACCATTCATAAGTTTTACGTGTAACTCAACAACAAGATAACAACAAAACCACGCAGTCATGTAAAATCACAATAGGATAACAAAAGTACATGACATGGTTCATAACATAACCAACGGATGGAAAATACAAAGTAGTTATGGGTAAAACACGTCCGGATACAATAAAGAGTAGCATGAATAAAATATGAACTAAAGACAACATGATAATTAACAAGACTAAAATATTTGATCAGCAACACCTTCAGGTAACTCTCCATTCGAGCCTGCAAGTACATTATTACAAAAAGAAGAAACAAGAATATACCCGTTAATGTAAGTCACGGGTCGCAAGTAGTACAAGCTAACGGGACAAATATAAAAATGAAACAAGAAGCAAGAAAAAGAGCAAGGAATCAAGAATTATGTAATAGGAGAAATACAATATGTGAACAAGACATCATGAAACAAGTGACATGCATGTAAACAAGTAAGCAAGTAAACAAGTCAACATGAATATGTACATGTAATTGGATCATGCAAGTGCACGTGTTAATCTCAAATCTTTTGTTGACCTAACTAGTGCAGCAATATGCGTCCTATACCACATGTTTGATACATGCAATCAAGTGAACATTTAGACCTAGTGGTGGATTCTATAGGTCACGTACTCGGAAAAAACATGTACATTCAATCTTGTATTGAGATATGTGCAATGTGAAACATGTAGAGTGTAAACTTGTAGCGTGAAACATGTAAACTTGTAATTTGCAACCTTGCAACTTGTAAACTTGCAACTTGCATCGGAAAACCACGAGCTTTCGTCTGAGTACGCTATTTTATATTGCCCACTACTAGATCTTTACCCTTATACCCCGACTTGTTACTTTTATTAATTTTAATCGACAATAACAAGATATCATATTAAACTACTATCACGGGTAAAATAATCATGCACATAATCATGCATAATCCTAAGAGTACATATGTGTGTATCAATCGTGTTCATGTAATGCATGTGGCAACAAGGTATTCACGTTCATATGTGAATACAGGATCGACAGATTATGTATAGCAACAGATTTCAATTCGACCAAAAAATACGAATAAGAGTCAAAGAATATACTTGCAGTATTTTTCAAAGGAAGCTTGTACGAGAACAAACGAGTTGTACAAGAGGATACTTGCCTGTTAACCGACGACGATTTTACCGAATACAAGAATAACGGGATCAGACTCCCGGACAGCAAAGCATGTGCAAGATACGTACAAAAATACCCAACAACAAACACAAAACAGTAAGGGCAACACACCAGATCAGCCAAAATGGCAAACACCCAAGTCCAGATCCAGTAAGTCAGAACACCAAACACCAATGGACCAATCAAAACCCTTCTCCACACCGGATCTAAGGCAGAACACCAAACACCGAATATCGGATCCCAAGAGCCAAAATACCAAACAGCAAAATGGGCCAACCACAAGACCAAATAGCAAACAAACTCACCACAGCAGCACACCGAATCTCCAAGCACGCACACACCGAACACTAACACATCGGATTGGGATCTACTGTGCCAGAACACCAAACGGAAAAACGGACCAATCACACCTCGTCTCCTTCCTTACTTCGGTAGAGAAAGTGAGAGAGAGAGATCGGCGGAAGAAAAAGTTGCAACTGCAGCGATGGGTGGCGCAACGATGAATGGACGGCGATGGAGTTGCGGTCGGGAAGCGACGCAATGACAGTCGATGGCGAGGCAGCTCTATTCTCGACGAAAACAAAGGAGACGCTCGAGCGGGAGGCAGTAACGGCGGAGGAAGACGATGCTGGTGGTTGCAGTGTGAATATGGGTTCTCGGAGGTTGCGGGGGACAGCGGAAAGGGCGAGGCGACATTAGGGATGGCATTCGGGCCTCTCGGGCCGAGCCGAGCCGGGTTTGACTGGTCCCGGGCCAACCCGGGCCGGCTCCTCCACTACGCGGGCCGGGCCGGGCCGGGCTCAAGGTAGGAAACCTTGGCCTGGACCTGGCCCTCGGCCCATAGTGTGGGGGCCGGGCCGGGCCCGTGTTTAGGATTTTTTATTTTTTTTGTAAAATATTATTAAAGAGCAAGTATATGGATTTGTAATTTCATAACAATTGCAAAGAATAAAATTTCATAAATAATTGAAGTACATGAATAAATAAAGTACATGATTTAATAAATTCGAACTTCTTGAATAAAATTAAGTACATGAATAAAATTCATACAAATTTGTCTATTTAAATCAAATTACAAATTAAGGGAATTACTTGAATTTAAAGATCGAGATGGCCTCTACTTAGATTGAAGAGAAGGCATTGGACTATTGTCGTGCACTTCAACTTAGCATAAATATAGAATCTCATCACCCTAAATTTCCCAATTAATTATAATTTATTGAACAACATTTTAATGTAAATTAACTAAATGTAATCGTTCATTCATCGCTACTTGTTGATCCAGTTCCAGCTTGTGCTTCAAGTAAGTCTTGGATCCTCTCTTCCGCTTTCATCCAATCTTCGGCGCATACTAGTATCTCTAAATTTTTGGCTGTCAATCGATTCCTGCTCGGGCTCATTATCCTGCCACCAAGAGAAAAAATATTTTCCGATGCAACAGTTGACACCGGTGTTGTTAGCAGATCTTTAGCCATACGAGAAAGAGTATTAAAAATTGCTTCATTACTCTTCCAAAATTGTAACACATCTTCTACATCTTCAACTGCACTTTATGCATTATACCAATTCAATTCATTTGGTGAATTGGTTCTTGCCTTTTTTGATTTAGTAAGATTTAAAACACCAATACTAGCTTGAATCTTTCCTTTTGCTAATATGGAGGAAGAAGAAGAAGAAGAAGATTCAACATTTTGTGTTTGTGTTTGAATAGTGTTAGTTGAATAAATCCTATCATAAGAATCATATAACCTAGTCAAAATATTTTCAAATTTACGAGTAAAAGCAGCATGATCAAAATCTAGTATTGCATCGTGTGGGGCATAAGTGTAAAAAATTTCAATTAAATTTTTTGTACCATCTAATTTAATCATAGGATTCATTACACTAGCTACACAATATAACATAGGAATTGGATGAAAATATTTCAAAAATTTAACATATGCTGCATTAACCATATCTCCAATAAAAGGGTCATTTTGCAAATATTTAATTGTTGTCATCATAGTCACAATTTCAAGCAAAATACCACTAGATGTAGATGTATATATTTTTGAAAATTGTAAAGTTGCATCGTTAAAAGGTTGTAAAAATTTATACAAACTATCGGCAAAAAATCAAAAATCATCATCTAACATACAATTTTGCATACCCATTGCGACACAAAAATCTCTAAGATTAAAACGATAATGAAGAACAACACCTAATAATTCGAAGGTAGAATTCCAACGATGTCGTACATCTATAGGAAAACGTTTACATACAATGCCCCTAAGTTTATACCAATCATGAAAAGCTTGATAAACTAGACCACTCAATGTAATATAATGAACACAATCTCTCATTGCTTCTAGTTTATCATTTCCATATTTTAGTGCATCTTGCACACAAAGATTTAAAATGTGACAAGCACACCTAACATGAAAATTTCGGGTTCTACAGGATCTAAAGTAATTTTCAAACTCTCAATTGCCTTAGTATTATTGGATGCATTATCAAAACCAATAGCAAACACTTTATCATAAATACAAAAATTATTACATGCTTCCATAATGTGTGTGGCTATAATTTCACCCTTATGTGGGTACCTAACATATCCAAAAAAAATTATTCTCTTTTGAAGTAACCAATCCGAATCTATCCAATAACATGTTACACACATCATTGGAACCCCGTTTACTCCTATCCACCCATCCGATGTCAATGAAACTCTAGTGTTTAGTGATTTTAGTATTGCTATCAAAAAATCCGTACTCTCATTGTAAACTAATTTACAATCATTCTTAACAACATTCCTAGGAATTTTTTTATAATGGGGGTTGAAGGTGGTTTGTACAAAATCTCCTACATATTTTTGTTCACCAAACGAATATGGCAATTCACCCCTAATTACTAATTTAGCCATTCCCCTACGAATGTGATCGTGATCATATGTATGACTATCTACTTGACCGGTTTTAGGATGTATTTTTTGCTGTGTGAGATTATCTTTCGAAAATTATGGTTGACATTTGTTTAAGTGACGTTGAAGTGTACCCGTGCCCGATCCTACTTTAAACTTATATGGGGTTTGACACTTCTTACATATTTTAAGTCCTACACTCTTATCATTTTGTGAAGGGACAAAATTGAAAAAATTGTGTACTTCCGAAGTAGTCCCTCTTGTTTTTCTTGAGTTTAGAGAAGGACCTTGTTCCGACGGTTGTGGTTTTACATGATCTTCTATTTCTATAGGATTTGAGTGTGTTTCATTCAAATCGGGAAAACTATCATAATTCATAAATGTTTCTTCACTATCTATATATTGGTTAGGAATGGAAGGAATGTGATGACTAGTAGATTCTTGACTACTATGTCTACCACCACCGCGTGATCGATTAGAGGTCATTTAACTATGAAAAACTAGTGTATGTAAAAATTATATAGAAAACAACAACTAAATATATGACAACTAATAATTAAAAACAAACAACAATCTATCTCAATTAAAAATTAACAACAATATCAAGAACTAGTGAGTGAGTAGTGTATATTTCTTTTACCATTTTACCAAAATTAAAAATAAAATCTAAAAAAATGAGAGGAAGAAGATTAAGAAAACACAAATTATATGAGAATAATGAATAATAAACTATGTTAATTGTACAAATTAAAATTATACTAAAATACCGTAAGAAAGTTGAGACTTGAGAGCTAGGAGTAGAAGTAGTATTGATTGTTGTTGTTGAATGTTGATGAGTTGATCACTTGATTGTTATTGATTTTCCTTCCTTCAAAATGCAGAGAAATTTGATCTTAATTACTTGAGAGAGTGTTGATCACCAAATTGTTATTGTTGATTGGAGAAATAGTAGAAAGAATGAGATATTTGAGTGAATTGGTGAAGAGAAATGAAAGAAATGGTATGGTATTTATAGAAAATGCCATTTTTTTGATTTCCTAAAGTACCCCCCCCCCCCAAAACTAGCCGTTATAAATCTGTTGGGGGGTAGTTTTGTAATTTTAAATTTTTTTTATTTTTCGGAAAAAAAATGCCAACGGTCGGCCCGGACCGGCCCGAGCCCGGGCGGGCCGGTTCAACCGGTCCCGGGCCTTGAGCGGCCAGGCCTAACCGGGCTTTTTTGGAAAAAAAGGGGACCAGACCGAACCGGGTGGGAAGGGGGCCGGTTCAGGGCTCAGCCCGGGTTTGAGGGGGGTCGGGCCGGGTCGGGCCGGTCCCGGACCAGCCCTGCCCTGATGCCATCCCTAGGCGACATCGACTTCGATGGCAGCGAAGCGACGAGGGCAGCGAGGCGATGGGTCGAGAAGGCCGAGATGCTTCGGGGGTTCTCAAAGTGGAGACGAGGAACATGGTTAGGAATGGCGATCAACTGGAGGTCAAGCGACGAGGAGGAGAACGGCGAGATGGCGGGGGCGATGATGGCTCGAGTGGAAAGCACTCGAAGGTGGGGCGACAATGGCGAGGATCGACGGAGAGGAGGGCGGAGGACGATGAGGTGATGCGAAGAGGGGGTCTGCCGTTGCAGAGGAGGAAAGCGAGGAGGGCGGAGAACTTCAGGGGAGAGCGGCATAGCAATGGCGTCGAGGGGAGCTCGACGGGGAAGAGGCAGGAGGTTGGATATGAGGTTCTCGAAGGTTGAGGGAGAGGAATGGCGACGACTGGTGGAGGGCTCGACTGTGGAGGATTTCGGGACGATGGGTGATGGAGGCGCGAGGTGACGTCGCCGAGGAAGAAGGAGGAAGACGGGGGTGGGGGTGTTTTCTGTTGGGTTCAAAACAGAGAGGGTGAGAGAGCAGAAGAGAGAAAGAGACGGGAGAAAGAGAAGAGGGGAGGGTTTTTTAAATAGAATTAATATAAAATAATAAATATAATACAATAATGGGTACTTATGAGAGTGGGGGTTATGGGGATTACGGGATGTGAAGAGTGGAGGAATGTAAGGCGTTTTGTATACGGGTAGTTAAATTTGGGTAGGGTAGGATAATGGGTTAACGGGTTAGGATCCAATAGATATGGGTTTGAGTTGTAAACTTGGGCTTTATATTTGGGCTTCACAAATTAGAATAAATAAGGATAAAAAGAATGTGATCGGACTTCAAAAGAGCAAAAAATTTTATAGGGAAAAATTTAAATACAAGAATACAGGGAAAGAAAAATACAAATTTATATAAACGGGAACGGGGGTTACAAGATCTGTTCCTTCCACTTTACAAATTACATGAACTCACACCTGTTGCCCCCACACCGAAAACAAGCATCATCAGGTTGGCACCGTCTGTGGGAAGGATTGACTCGATCCTAAGCTCAGATCTCTCTTGAAGCTAAGCCCTCTCATGGCTCCCAAAGCCAGAAAAGCCTTCACCGCTGGACGTCGTCCAGACCCTCCTCCCCCTCACAGCCATGTTAACACCCAGGTCTCTAACCGATCACAAGCCAATGGTACGGCGGGATCGGGTCTGAGCGCCTCATGCTCGATCACCAGGGACTTACGACATACCATCAACCTCCGGCTCAGCCCAGCCAATCAAGGAGCCGGACGATTCCTTCTGACCTAGCTCCGACTCATAGTAGTCTCCCATCTCGAAGCAGGGAACACCACCATAGCCGCTCCCCCAAGGATGGTTCACCTCTGCCCGGTCAGGGCGAACAGGCTCCAGTCACGAGAGCCGAGTTCCTGGACTTCAGGCTTGAGATCCTCCAAGCCCTTGGAGGCAGCCCCGGATTCGAACAGCAAACTGCCGCCCCAAGGCGCGAAGATGGTCGAGGTCCCGAGTCTCACGGTTCGTCCCAGCTACCTTGGCAGAACGAAGCCGTCCTCCACCGCCCTCACGAAAGAATCGTCTTGCCCGCATTAACGAGGAGTCGCAGGGGAAGTAACAAATTCCAGGTTGTATTCAAGATGGTCGAGGCTAAGATGGGGTATTCCCGTTGGATGAGCTCAACGGCTTTTCTAAAACCACGCTCCTCGCCATCAACAATTTCATGCAGCGCCCACTAACTCCAACCGGACTTCGGCCAGTTAGCGCTCCTGCACATCTTTCTCTTCCAATAACGCCATGTAGGCAGATTGTTCCTCACCCGGGTTGTCCTCTAGTTCCGCCGGCTTCATCTCCAATTCCTTCACTCTCTTCTCCAAGGCCTCGACATGCTCCTCCTAGCATCTCTTCTTATACCGTTTCACCTTCTGATCTGCGAGGTCGAGCAAGCGCTCATACTGCCTCCTCATCTCGGCACCATAGAGGGCGATCTGTAGGGAAAAGTTGGAAAGTTAGCGAGGAATGGTTACACTTACATGCAAAACACTTGAACACTTACCAGAACGACCCCTTGAGAAAAACGAAGGAAACACGAATCTGTGGTCTCTTGGGCTAGAGCCTCCTGGTCCCTCGGACGAGCAAGGTTCTCCACTACTTCCCGAGCCATCTCCGACTCCATGACGAAGTCAAGCTCCCCCACCGACCAGTCTGGTCTGGAGAGCCCAACAGCCTCGTCAGCAGTCCTCAACAACCTCTCGTTCGGTCGCCCCCTCGGAACCTCCTCTAGGCCACGAACCTTCAAAGCCTTGTATTTTTTCGGCAAATGCTCCGAGGCGGGAACCTCAATCTTCCTCTTGCCCTTACGGTCAACTGTCGATGCCTCCCTAGGCTATAATACCAGGGCAACCGTCACACCAGCACCTGCAGAGAAAAATAGATGTCAGATAAGGTAATATACCAGTACAATAAGCCGTGAGCAAAAGAACTTACGCGAGCCAACGATGTTTAAACCAGCATCGACCAACCTCTCTTCTGACATTTGCGACCAGTTAACACTAGTGCCCTTCTCGAAAAGTCTTTGTAACTCGGCACTCCTCCGAGCTCAGATTATGGGACGTCAGAGTATCATTCTTCGGCGGGTCCTCGTACGACCATTTGGTGGGAATGTCCCATGGCTCAGTACCTCGGACGATAAAGTATCTCTTCTTCCAACCCTTAATGGAATCAGGATGGCCGTGCACCACTTGGTACCCCCCGAAGCGGCGAGATATACCATCGATAGGGGTGACTCGGCACCGCTCTAAAGCCCAAACACGCCTGAAAATTTTTGAGGCGGAGATGAACCTCTCTCTCGCGACAGACCATTATGAAGCTCGTCATCTACTTCCTTGATTTCGGCGCATACTGCATGGGGCTCAGGCCCGCCCACTTCAACACTTCCTTTATAAAAGGATAGAAAGGAAGATGCATGCCCGAGTGGAACATGTTGACGTTCATTATACACAGCAGCCCCGGAAGGTTGGCATTTTGTCGAAGGCCAGAGTTGGAAGCATCACCTCAAATTGGGGAGGAATATGATAAACCGCCCGAAGAGACTCAAGTTCATTTACAGCCAAGATGCTTTTCGCCTTATCCACGTCTGCTACCGACCTATTTTACGAAGGTAGAACACCAAAGCCAAACTCATCTTTCAGATCTTCAGGATACTTTCAGATAGATCTCGTCTGCACAAGCACCTGGTCAAGGGGGAGCTGAATCCCCTCGGGTCTTGACTCATTCGACAGGATCTTGACTTCCGGCACCATCTCTTTGAGATCTCCCACAGGTCTCTCTTCGCCCTCTGTCGACCGATCTTTTCCCGCACGATCACCTCCACCCTCTAACGCGCAGGGTGATTCTCAATTTCCTTTCACCAAACTAGTTATGACCTCACCGGTCCTAGTCTCATTTTTGACTCGGCTATGATTTCCCTCAGACCCAGAGATTTCATCGATATCTACATTCGGCTCTGGCGAGATCTCACATGCTGACCCAGAATTCATAGGTTCATTTCTCCGCGAAAAGGGCCGACTTGACGAACTCGCGGCCGATCCACCTCGTGAAGAGCTGGCCTTTAACCCAATGCCATCACCAGAAGAGGACGAGCTACCGATTTCTACGGTCGACATATCCGGAGTCATAATCTTAAACAAAGAAATTCCAGATGTAAAGAAAGTAACCCCTCATAGGGATAAGAAGGAGCAAATTTATAGAGGCTGGCTGCTTCTGGAACTGTCCGCACGTGCCGTCCCCTCAAATTTCGTGAGTGACAGCCCATCGAATGACTACTATCACGTTGACTCCCCAAGCTCCACAAAATCTGACGTGGTAAGAAGCCACGTGGACAAAAGACTTAATGTCCCCCGTCTCATTGACCAGCACAGGACTTCGGTTGGAAACAATTGACACCATGGCTCGACCATCAACACCATATTTTGAGAATGGCGTCCTGACTCTGAGCTTTTTGCAGTACTCACTATCCATAAAGTTCGCACCTCGGATCCATACCTTAGAAGGACACACTGATTCTGAATCTAATGCGGTCGTCACACCAATGCTTTTCCCACGAGTTATCTACTCGGAAACGACCAACAGCTCACTCCCGAGAGTGAGAGGCTCATGATATGGGTAAAGATTGTGGTTGATCTCTACCGAATGATTCTAACACGAAGCGCAAAGAAACAGACTAGGCTCAATGCCAACATCTCTACTGGTCCAGGCCAGATGGATCCACGGGCCTTCCGCAGGCCCATTTGAGCACCCGGATGAATCACCCACCGTTTGCGCCAGACGATCCATCGGTTACGTCGTAACTGGGCCTCTAAAATTAATGATCTGATCAATTCCAGATCCGAGATCAAGGGATTTCAATACCGTCCAGGGATCTCTCCATAACGGATTTCCCCCAGACCTATAAGTACAGAATCTACTGTACAGTTAACTAGTAATCACTCTTTTTGCTACAAAATCCCTTCAACAAATTACTGCTTTCTGACTTAAGCATCTGAGGATCTGTCTTCGGGAATACTCCTGATGTTTTAGGCTTCTTTTTACAGGTCGGCAAGTCAGCTGCCTCCCAACCAATTAACTCAACACCCCTTCGGATCTAGAACGAAGGTCAGGATCATTGTCGTTTTCCTAAATAAAAGAACTCACATTATTTGTTGCTCCCATACCTTAAAAACAACAATAGTCTACATGCTAGCTAAATACCTATTTGATTACATGATACAATTGCTAGAAGCCATTAGAATTATGGTATTCACTGAGCACCTCATATATAGTTATTGAGATATTTGGGGAGATTAAATGCGGCTCGACTTTTCTAGTTAAGATGCTCAGATACAAGTGCAAATTTAAATCTTCCTCCAAACCTTTTGGACTTTCTTACCAAAATATTCCCTATTTTTTGGAGGAAATTGGTGATTGAAATGTATAGAATAGAGGTCATGATAAACAGTAGGGGATATTATGGTAACTGTGTGTAAAACTTTTGGAGTGAAATTTAAAATTTCACTTGCAAATGTAATTGCAATTTGCATTTGCAAGGAATCAAACACCCCAATGGAGAGGTTCTTTTTGTTTGATTAAGTCAAAAAATTGTTGATTAGCTTCATTCTGTAGTCAACTAGACTCGTAAATCTGGGAGCAAATAAGCTCTTGCGTTGATTAACCACATAATTGATCTTGAAAACGTGAAATGTCTCAAGCGACCCGTTGACTGAGAAGTGAAAAGTGGATAGCGAGATTTGTTATCTTGCTGGTTTCACCATATATCAAAATGTAAAGCAAACATTGTTTAGTACTATTAGATAAGCGTATTCTGGTAGCAAAACATGATTAATATTTTGTTATAGTTGCGTAATTTTTTTTAGTAAGTTTTTTTTTCTGTAACTTATCTGAATTTCTTTTAGTTGATTCTAACTATAGATATTGAATCATTTCGTATTATTCTCTTCCACTAATAATGGGGCTAACATATTCAGGTCGGAGAGGGCTTAGAGATGGCAATGCTAATACAATTTTTTCCTATAAAGTGGCAAATGGAAGGAGACAAAATTGCATTATAGGGTTGTTTGTCGGAGGAAATTGGTGCGAGGATGAGCGCCCCCCCCCCCCCCCCCCCAAATAAATAAATAAATAAATAAATTAATTAATTAAAGCCCATCTCCATATATATTTTGGCCCAAGCCCAACTTTCCAATCCAAGCCCGGAAACCCTCCCTCCATGTTTCCCTTCTTCATTCAAGTTGAATTACAATCCAAACCCTAGCGGTAGCGGACGAACCCAATGGCAGCGGTGCAGTGCCAGTGACTCCTCATTCCTCACTTCCTCTGCTTGCCATTTTTAGTCACATCGCTGGTCTCTCTCTCTCTCTCTCTACTTCTTGATTTTGATTTCAAAAAAGAAATTGAATGTGGTGAACCAAAGGGTCTGAAGTATATTGTAACCCCTGTTTCCCTAAATACGTATTTTCTGAATATTTTTCGTATTTTGATTTATTATAAATTCAGTATTATTTTAAACTCGAATTGTGCCTTCTATTTAAAATCTTTTCGAACCGGAAATTGTATTTTCTTCGAATAGTAGTATATTCTAACTTTAATGTTTATTTTCTAAGTGATCGGCTATTTTTATCTTATTTTATTACTATTTGGATTTTATTAAACTTGTTTATCTCAAATCTCATTTTGATATGTATATCAAAATTATTATTGTTGTTATTAATATTATTATATTTGATTATTGAATTGAAAACCTATTTCTATTATATTTAGTAGTATTTGACAATTAATTTGATGCACACAAATTGATTTATTTTGTTAATATATTATTATTGATCTATTTATTATTTTTCTCTAATTGTATATTTTTCTTATTGGATTTTTAATGCTCATTGACCCTATATTCTATTAAACCCTATACCCATTTTAATCCTATACCCAAACCCGTTTGCTTCACCCAACCCGATAAGCCAATATTAACCCCATATATATACTCATTTACTAAACTGTTCATCTCCCTCTATAACCAAAACCCTAGCCGCAC
The DNA here is from genome assembly GCA_017893485.1 of Hemerocallis citrina. Classification (NCBI taxonomy): domain Eukaryota; kingdom Viridiplantae; phylum Streptophyta; class Magnoliopsida; order Asparagales; family Asphodelaceae; genus Hemerocallis; species Hemerocallis citrina. The sequence continues at coordinate 264,406 of JACEHZ010000208.1, forward strand.
ACCTTCCTCCCTCTCACCCTCTCTCCCTCCTATCATCCTCTCCTCTACCCATCTCCCCGGCGCTCCTCCGTCACATCGTAGATGACAGCATGATCATCGTGCCGCCCTCCTCATTGCATCGCCCTTCCTTCAGCCTGCACCGCCCTCGTCTACCTCCATCAGCGATCAACCACCTCCCCATGTACACCTATCGACACCCCGACGCAGCCAGCAGCAGATGCAATGCCAGTCGACATCAGCCCCGATGAGCGCAGCTCCCCTACGCCGTCACTCTGCTGTTGCGATCTCAGCCGACGCTAGCAGTGCCCCGTCCTCTTCCTGCAGCGCAGCTACCCTGCGCTGCACCTTCAGTCGAGGACAACAGTAATGATTGCAGCATCAATCCATGTTTTGCCTTTCGACATCGCGCCGGCAGCCCTATCCCGTCGTCGCCATGATCGCCATCATCACCCTGAGCGTGCCGCCACCTGCAACTCCCTGGTCGCCGTGTCCCACCACAGTCTCTGCCATCATACCAGGGCCGAGCTTGCTGTTGTTGTGGGATCTTGATCTTCTTGATCGTGGGTCGTTGATCATCCTCTTGATCATGATATCCATCATCTTGATGATCACTTTGATTGGTGGCTGTTCGATCCCCATCGTGATCAGGATCTCCATCATCATCATCTAGTTAATTCTGGGCCGTCTGATCCTGTATCGTGATCAGATCATCACCATCACCATCATCATGATCATCTTGATCTCTATCATCTGAGTTGGACCGTCCAATTGCCTTGGTGATCTTGATCATTACCAAGATCTTGATTTCCAAATCTGATCATCATCTTCCCTATCTTCGATCTCGGCCGTCGATTGGTTGATCAACTTGATCTCGGCCATTGATCGTCTCATTCGTCTTCTACTTGGTGAGTTAAATATTTGATCCACTTTTTGTTCTTATTCATCAATTGTCAATCATGGTATAGTTACTCTTTTGGTACTCTTCTAATTCTTATATGTTTTATTTTTGATCTCGACCGTTGGATTCGCTTGATCTTCATCTTGATCTTGATCATTATCAAGACCCGTGCCGATCGTGCTCATCGTCCAGGTTCCATTCCCATTATTCCTCCGTCAGATTCATCGTCTACACCCCAAGGCAAGTATCTTCTTGTACATTTCGTTTTCTAGTACAAACTTTTTCTTGAAAATACTACAAGTAGATTGTAAATGTGACTCCTCTTTGTTTATCGTTGATGATCTCATGTTTTGCCTTATCTATCACAAGATCTAAGAGTCACAAACCTTTGTTGATACACTTGTTCACAACTAGTATAAATTTTGATACATTTCATGCAAAAAGTGTCTTGTTTGGTTTCTGTCCTGTCTTGGCTTGCTGTTTCGACCCCGATAAAACCAAAATCTGAACTTGAGTACTGAATATGAAATGTATCTCTAAGTGTCTAGTTTCCAATAACATCCAGAATTTTTGAATTCCGAGTTACGGTTTAGGAGATATCCCAGTTTTACTGCTGCTGTGTCTGTAATCGCAGATTCACAAAAACTGCTGCACCTCCTTGGTTTACAATTATTTTAACTTGCTACCAGTAAGTAAATGAATTGAAATTTTGCATTCTGATATTGGACACCATAAAGAACATTTCCTAATTTTTTTAGAATTAATTAATGATGTTTCATCCCTGTTTCATATGTATAAACTCAGTTTTACCAATTCTGGCTGAACACAAATGCTGTATAGTTTGCTGTTTTGACATCAATTTCTACAATTTTTATGTGCCTTAATTATATGTGTTGGAACCGGGCAGAAGTCTAGTTTCTAGGCCTTCTGACGGATCCACATTTGCTATCTTGTAACAACGGGAATCACAGTTTTGGTGCAGCAACGTCATGCTGTCCAGATTTGAAATTCTAGTTGTTCTTGATATCGTGATTTTTTTTGACCCTCGAACATGTATCCTACTAGCCTAGACTAGTTCCATGTTCTTGCTTATGTTTAGTTGACCTGTTTCGCACACTTTCATGCTTGCTTGATGATAATAATAAATAATAAGCCGGGATTTAAAGGAAAGACCATAGTAGTGGACAATATAGGTAAGTGTACTCGGAAGGAGGCCCGTGTTTCCCAGTACTCGGTTCATGAACTTGTTGCATCTTGATGTATTCATGAATCCATTACTTGGATCATGAACTTGTTGTACTCATGAACCCACTGTGTGGTTCTTGAACTTGTTAGTGGATTCACGGACTTGTTTCGTAAACTTGTTATTTTATTTTTCGATTCATGAACCATACTTGCTTGATACTTGATGCCTGAGTACACTGCCCTATAAAATCCACCACTAGGCCTAAACGAAATTGCATTGACTGTAGCAACCATGTGATAAAAGGATGACACATGAAGTGCTACCTAGATAGTAATAACTACAAGACTTGATACATGATACTTGAACATGATACATGCTTACTTGATACTTGATTACATGATACATGAGACTTGATACTTGAGCATAATACTTGACACTTGCTACTTAATACTTGTACTTGACAACTTGATACTTGAGACTTGAAACTCATTACTTGACACTTGTACGTGATACTTGTTACTTGATGCTTGATACCATTACATGTTCACTTACCACTTGTTCTACTACTAGTATTTGTTACCCAATCTTGTCACTCGAGTTTTCTTTCTTGCTAGCTAGTTTCTTGAATCCCACTACTTGTTGCATCCCTATTATATTAGGTTATACATCCTTGATTCCAAATCTTGTTTCATATTTCTTGCACTAGTTTTCACACCCTTACTTGTACTATTTGCGGCCCTAACTTGCACTAAGGGTGTTTATCTTGTTTTTTCTATTTTTTTCCTTTTTATATTTATATATACAGACTTTGAAGATGAATTGCCTACTGGAATTGGTAAGCAGATATTCTAGGCTTCGCTTGGAGAAAGAACTTGTTTAAAATATTTGTTTTCTTTGAGTTTTTTTATTTCTTTTGCTACTTGAATCTTGTAATGGGCTTATAGTCCCGAGTTTTATCTTTTGATCCAGATTTGAAAACTATTTGGGATATTATTATTTTGTTTCAATTGTTTTCTGTTGATTAATAAATTATTCATGCATGCGTGGTTGTGTAATTTTGTTATATTCTTGTTATGGTGCTGAGTCGATCCTACAGCTCATGAATGATGAAAATCATTTGCTGGGCTTTGTCACGTGCTCATATTCCGTGTTTTTGGGAAGCAGGGCGTGACATATATGGTGGGTTGCTTTGGTATTTCTTGATTGGTTACTTTTGAGAAAACATGTGTTTCTTACATTGTTTGGATATAGGAATTAGGTCTAGGTTTACTGACTCCTTTTTCCTCAATCTGAATTCTCAAACTCATAATCAAAACCCTAGTCCTCTAATTAGGGCCGAAATTATGGGATTTCGATAGACTTGGAAACTAAGGCTATTAAGGTTAGATCTCTAAATCTATGCTTTTTATTGGTTAAGTTGCTGATTTATTTTTTATTTTTTTTAATGTTATGAGTTAAGTATGTGTATAAGTCTCAGATTGTTTGTATAGTAAGTGTATCCGATGCTTGACTGTTTGAATTATTATTGAAAACTATCAGACTGTATATTGTGGCCAAGGGATTAATTAGACAACATATTGATGGAAAGTTTAAGGATATAGTAGGTCACAAAAGATTACATAGATGTAGGATGATACCAAAAATGTGGAATACAACGAGGATTGATGGAAGTGACGAGATCGAAGGAATGTTTACAGAGGAAGAAGTGTTTCAAGCAATCATACGCCTTGGACAGGACAAGGCCCATGATCCGGATGGTTTCCCTATCGTCCGTCTTCTATAGACTTTTCTGGCAAATCATCAAGAAGGATCTGCTTGATATTTTCCAAAAATTTATCATGGGGTAGCAGATATTGATCGGCTTAATTACGCGAATATCATACTCATTCCTCAAAAAAGGAGGTGTTATGTAACACCCCGTAATTTCAAGACTATATATATATATATATATATATATATATATATATATATATATATATATATATATATATATATAAGAGAATTGGAGGTGGCCTATAGGGTTTCCTATAGGAGCTATCCATGGAATTTAATTGTGTGGGTATGCAATTAATTGCACATGATGGAGGGGGACCCACGTGAAGATGGAACAACAGAAGGGCTGTTGTTGTTATTGTTCGGTGATGTCATGCTGACATCATCCAATGTGGGGGACACCCGTTGAGATGTTGAAGTTTGCTGCTTGAGGAGTGTGCTGACGTCATCATAAAAGAGAGAGAATGGGATTGTGAATTGTAGTAGTCTCATATCGGGATTTCAACTAGAATAAATAATATTAAATTAATAATGCCTATGATCAAGAGTCACCAATCCGGTTAACCACCTTTCGAGAGGCAGCCTGTGATGGGAAGTTGTACTATACTATAAATAAATTTTCTTCTAAATTGTATAAATTTTTCAAGTCGTGGCAGAGGCGTTACATGTTAAGAGTAGAGGATCTGAGACCAATTAGTCTCCTGAATGGGACTTTTAAGATTATTAACTAAGGTGTTGGCTCAAAAGTTGTCTCCTCACTTAAACGATGTTGTGGGAAAAACCTAGAGTGGATTTACCAAAGGACGCGGATATCATGTACATTGTTGCTTCAACACATGAGATTGTGTTTAGAGGTTGCAAGGAAAAACCTAACAGATTCTTGCTGAAATTGGATTTTGAAATGACATATGATACAGTAGATTGGGAGTGTGTGGACGAAGCATTAGATCTGAATGGTTTTGGACTTAAGTGGAGAATGTGGATTAAAACCTATGTTAGAGGGGGGAAATTTTATATTCAATTTAGTGGAAATCTGGGGGAAAAAATTCGTTACCGTAGGGGTCTGAGACAGAGGGATCCATTGTCTTCCTTGCTATTTAACCTTATCGCGGACTTGCTTGCAGAAGTGATTAAAAGAGGTAGAGATGAACATGTTATTCGCAATATTAAGATTAAAGGTTTCCCTGACGTGATCTCGATTCTACAATACATAGATGATACCCTAATGTTAGAACAGCAAAGGAAACGGAAATTTTGGCAGTCGGTACTCTTCTTAAGTGCTTTGAGGCCAGGGTTGAAGGTGAATATTAACAAGAGCTGTGCAATGCCATTTGGGGAAAATCTATCCACCCCGATTACGACCATCAAGAATTAAATTGGTTGCGAGATAGGAAAGTTCCCACTCTTATACCTAGGGCAGGGACAATGCGAAGAGATGATTGACAACCCTCAATAGATAAGGTGGAGAAGAAATTGACAGAATGGAAATGACGTTTTCACTCGCTCGGAGGAAGAATAACGCTATTGAATTCGGTCCTTAGCAAACTTCCAACGTACCTAATGTCTATATATGAGCTTCCAAAATGGGTTATTGGTAGAGTTGATAAGAGCAGAAGAAGATTCTTATGGAAAGAAGCGGATGAATCCAATACGGGCTTTCACCTAGTTAAATAGGGAAGGGTGTGCAAGAGGAAAGATTTCGGGGGACTAGGAATTCTGGATTTAAGAGATATGAACAAAGCACTGATGCACAAGTGATGGGAGAAGATGAGTTGAAGGCGCAACAATTGGTGGTGTAAATCCTTCGCGTCTTATCAGAAGAGGAAGAAATTCAGATTTGGGGAGAGAAGTAAACATGGTAAGGCATCATTTCTTTGGAAAGGGGTGGTAAGAGTGGGGGAGATGTTCCATGCCAATATGAAGTGTAGGATTGGGAATGAGAAGGCTACTAGATTTTGGATGGACAAATGGTGTGGAAACAATACACTTCGGAGCCTATTTCTGGAGGTAGCTAGAGCTACAATTAATGATGACATGTTGGTTGCGATGTTTGGAGAAATGGTACATTTAGGATGGATGTTCATGCGCAAGGGTCTCAGGAGTGCCTTTATCAATTACAAGAACCTTAATAATTACATCCGATCAAATGAACAATGCACCCAAGGTAACGAGGATGAGAGAAACTGGATTTTAGGACCCAATGAAATGTTCGTGGCTTCACTGTACATGTGTTTGAACGATGGAGGAATCAGAAGTAAGGAATCTAATATTATATGGAATACCAATGCGCCCATGAAGGTGAAAACGTTTCTTTGGCTGGTCGAGAATGATGCAACAATTGCAATCTTGTCAAGGGTCAATCTGCAAAAAATAATTATATAGCCTGATGTTAAATGCTCTAGATGAGCTGATGGTGACGAAGATACTAATCACATTTTATTTTTGTCACGCGCGCTTCCCAAAAGGAATACGGAATACAGTATGTGACTAAGCCCAGTAGATAGTTTTCACCATCCATAAGCTATACAGATCTGCTTGACTCATCATAACAGTAAATATAACAATATACTCCAACTAGGCATGCAAAAACAATCATAACTCAATAGTATTTATTGCATCAATAATAAATATTCCAACAAATACTAGATCCGAAACAAAACAATAATCCTGGGACAATAAGCCCAAATACAATTCTCAATACAGTTCATGAAATAAAATAGTTCATCAAAACATTTAAGCAAATTATTCCAATTTCGCAACTCAAAATTTTTGCTCACCAACTCCAATAGGCAATTGATCAGCAAAACTTGCTTAGATGGCAATTACAAGGAGAATAGGAAAACAAAAAAACATAACGCCTGTTAGATGCAAGTCCGGAATGCAAGCAATACAAGTAGAAAAATGAAGAGAAAAACTAAACTAAACATATAATACTAACATGGAGAGGATAGCAAATATAATAGTCTACAGATGACAGTAAGCAGTATAGTGATAACAGGAGAAGTATAACAGTAACAGTGTGTCAACGGTAGTAGTAATCAACAGTAACAGTAAAATCCATAGTAACCGTAACAGGATGTAACAGTGTAAACAGTTATTCTTATGTTTAATGTTCATTACTAACTAAGTAGCACTTCATGCGTCCAAGAATTTACCACATGGTTGCTACAGCAAACAGTTTCATTTTAAAATTTTTAGTGGAACTTCTATAGGGCAATATATTCAAACAAAAAATAACAGTAACAGTAACAGTAATAACAAACAGTATCATGGATCATGCCCTCATGCATCCAGAGATAAACAGTAGGTACCACAGTAAACAGTGAGAAAACAAGTCCCTTCTGAATATGCATTTCTATATTGTCCACTACTGGATCTTTTCCCTTAAAAACTCCAGTTTAATTTCTTTTATTATTAATAAACATGTGTGAACGAATACAAACAGACTAAAGACATGGCATGAACAAAGAATAAGTCTAAGATGAAATAGTGATTGCAACGGTTGATGAAATAACTCATAATAGTCAAAACAACGAAACTTTCAGTTCTGGACAGCAAGACACTACTGTACCAAATCTGAGATTCTCGTTGCTACAAAACAGCAAACCTAGATCCGTCAGAAAATCTAGAAACCAGACTCTTTGTCGATTCCAGCATATATATATAAGTCACATATCAGCTACAGAAACAGGGTTGAAAACATCATTTAATACAAAAATCATGTTCAGCCAGAAAATGCAAAATCTTGTTTATAAGCATGAAAAGAGTTTACAATCATCATAATAAAATTTGAGAAAAATCTGAAAGATTCCCTAACATATCTAGTTTCAAAATATAAAATATCTTGAATTTATATTATAGATAGTATGGTCAACAAAATTGGAAAAATAGAGTAATGCAACACAATTTCAATTCTGAAAGTTCAGACATAGCAGTACCAAAATAGAGATAATTCATAAAATATAATTCGAAACACAGATCCGTCAAAAGGGTGATAAAATAACAAATCAAGCTACAGTTTTTGTTCATAAAGTTTTCATAAAAAATGAATAGAATCAGGTTGAAAACATAATTCTTTACTGAACAGTATGCAGTTTGGAATATTTCAATTTGTTTCAAAGCATGAAATGAGATACAAAAATCATTAATTAATTCAACAAAAATTAGAGATTTCTCCAAGTCATATCTAAACATGCTCAGCAAGATTTATAGTTCAAATTCTACTTTTAATATCAGTTTTAAAATAAAATTCCATACAGAATACATATAGTCCAGAATCTAAAACATATGATATGACTACAGTAAAACGGAAATAACTCATGCATAAAAAATTAAAATTCAGATCCATCGAAAGTTCTGAAAACTAGACAACAAAGGCTACAATCCATGTTCATAAACTTATTTATTTTACTGATATTAGCAGGGTCGAAATTACTGTATAAAATATGACAGTAGTGAACAAAAGTTCTTTTAAGCATTTTATCAAACAACTTAATTACAAACGGTCCAATCTAAGATGTCATACAAAGCATGGGATATGTGGGTTACTCAAATCAGTATGGCATGTCTATAAATGGTCTATAATGAGATCATACATCCAACAAACATTTATGCAACAGTCATTTACAATATACGGTGTGTCACAAACAACATATAGTCAAGATGTCCACTAATCTAATTGTTTTCATGCAATGAGTGTCAATTATTGTAACTACCTCATGATCAAGAGATGATGTCAACGGTTAACCTAACAAAATAGGATCATCATGAGAGCACAAATATTTTTATACTAGATTACTTACGGTATTAACTTGTATGACAAAAAGAACACATACAAGCTACTTTCTTGTTATGAAGACGATGAAAACGAAGAACAGAATAACGAGAACGGATCCCGAACAATGAACACAACGAACGAAAGACGAGAACGAGAATCACACCACCGGAATCATGTGCACATGACGTACGCACACACACACACACACACACACAAAGAGACAGCAACAACCGAACAGCAAGAGCGGCGGCAGCAGCCTGGGGCATCGACGGTGCTGCACAAGAAAACGACGACGGCAAAGACAGCACGAGGGGCAGCATTGCCCAGTGGTGAACGGAGGTCGCGATGCTGGGGCAAGGACAGGGAAGCACGGGATAGGGGGTGATGCAGCGAATGGGGGAAGGAGAAGAGGGGGTGTTGCGGTGGTCGGGGGGTGTCTGCCGACGTCGGAGTAAGTTGACGACAACAAGGAGGTAGGGTCGGGAGGGGGAAGATTGGGAGAGATGAGGGTGACGGCTAGAGAGGGAGAGATAATAGGATTAGAGTTTGGTAATTAGGGTTAAGGTTCAATTAAGGTATTTATATAGGGACAATATGGGTTTGGGTGAACTGGGTAGTATTTAATAGGGAGAAAAGAATCCAATAAGAGAAAATTAAGCCATGAAATAAGTTTAAACAATAGACAAGATCAAGAACAAATTGTAGATCAATAAAGAGAATAAAAAGCCGAATCAAACAGAGAATGAATCACAAGCGAGAGGAACACAACACACCATACAAAAGAAATGAAAATAAATACAACCAAAAATAAAATAAATAAATCAAGAATTTTATTAAATATAATTAAAAATACAAATAATGAGCAATAGGGGTTACAATTTTGCTACCTAAGGACAAGGTTAGCTTGAGAAGTCGTGATTCTAGGTTTTGGGAGTCTAGAGATTCCTACCCCGAGTATAGAGGTTTAGGGTCATTGGAGAGAAAAAAAGTTAGGTAGGATGATAGAGTGATCTGGGATATCGTTGTGGCCGCAACCATGTGGGTATGGCTAGACCGAAATGAGTCATGTTTCCGTAATACTAATAATATGTTTTTCATTATGATGCATAATCCTTGTTTCGATTCACGCTTGGGCAGGTCAAACATAAGCAAATAAGAGGCTACCCATGGAGGAAGAGGAGTAGATCATGACAGCAAAGCATGAATACAAGGAGGGATGAGTATGCTGTGATGTATCTTCTTTTGAGTGCTTGATGTATTAATTGTTAGAATTGTGGCCTCAAATACACTTAGGCACTGAGTACTTGAAGTTGGAGAAGAAGAGGAGACAAAGACAGCAAGAGAAGACAACAACAAGTAGAAGATGTGCAATCTGGAGAGTGGTGGTCGACTGTTTTGTGGTGCGGTCGACCGACCACCCGACCGCAACTAGGCTGCTAGGTATCTTCGAATGTACAGGGTTCAACAGAGAAGGGGACGGCCGACCGTGCATTCGACTGGTCATGTCTCGGGTGTGAGCTTTACATGTTGTGGTTTACCAACTTGGGGGCGCGGTCGGCTGATAGCGGCACTGTGTGTTTTGGGCTGATGAGTTTAAGGCGCAATATGCTAGATTCGTGTTTATCTTTTAGGGTTTACTTAGGGGCTACATATGGGGCTGTAGACTCTAGGGTTTATATAGCAGAAAAGAGAGAATTTGTGAGCTGTTATCATGTTCAACTTCAAGAGGATATTGTGCCGAGTATTTCAAAGGTGAGGGAGAGAGATTGAGAGTTGTAATCTTTTTTGTAATCTTTGTACACCTTGGGGAATAAGAAGTATTGGTTATCTCTGCATATTGATTGTGTTTTTGTGAGATCTTGCATATATTGTGGTGGCTTATTCCTAGTTCATCTAAGTCTTGGTAGTTTCTATTGCTTGTGGTGTACTTCTGTTATTAGCACACGAGTTGTAGTAGTTTCTTCAACATTAGTATGTATTGTCGTCTTGGTTTATGTTCAGACTTTGAGTATTATTGTAATATGTTCTACTTGTTTCGTTAATCTATCATTAATGAAGTGATGACGAGGCAATCTTTATTTTCATTAAAAAAAATTAGGTCCAAAATGATGGTGGGAAGAAGAATCAATGTAGAAAGACTTCTTGTGGCTGTCTAATGCTGTAACGCCCCTGCCCCTAGCTCAGACAATTTATATAATTTATAAGACAAATTATTTATAGTATAGTACAACTGCCCACCACAGGCTGCCTCTCAAAAGTTGGTTAACCGATTAGGTGACTCTTGATCATAGGCTATTATATTTATATATTATTTTATTATTTATCAAATCCGATCTGGGACATTTCTCTTCACACATTCTGTTCTCTCTCCGAGCTCTCTTATAATACCGGTGCCCCCCTCCCCTCTAATAGCCACGTCATGCATGGACGTTCAAAAAATTTGTCATACTGCCCTCTTTTTGATAATAATTAGTGACTTGCCCTACTTTCCAAAACAATTAGCGAGATGCCCTTGTTTATGACACGTCAGCAACAAACGTTATTGGGGAAAATGGCATTAGTTATTTCGATGTCGTTCTTCCCAATAACGACATCTCTTTTTAAAAAAATTGTCGTGCCGTTATTGGGAATAACGGCATTGCTTATTTTTGTCTAAAGATCTCTACTATATCAATCGTGACTCGAGAGAGAAATGCAAAAATAAAAATAACTGATGCCGTTCTCTAAGAGAACGACATAGATTATACTGATGCCGTTTTTCATAATAACGGCATCAGTTATTATCGTTTTGCACAGGTTCCTATAATCGAAAAACCCCTTCTCCTCTTTCCTCCCCCTTCTGATTCGCAAACATCTCTCTCTCTCATCGCTCCTGTTACCCACAAACCCTAGATCTCAAAATCATAAAATTCCAACAATTTGAGTCCTGTAAAATTCCATACATCCTACCACCTCACTCCCACTCTCATTTGCAGTCTTCATCCACAACGAAATTTTTGCCAGTGGTTTTTTTGGTTTAATTTGAAGGTATTATCATCTTAACCTTATGTTGGATTTTTATTCCAATGTTTTGTTTATTGTGAGTAGTGAATGACTTGAATATGTTTTAATTTTTATGCATAGGTATGGAATTTGATATCCCTATTTGGTTATATTATGGGGGTGAAGTAATTAAGGATCCGAAAATTGGATATTCTTATAGTTATGTTGAACCGGTAATTATTTGGGCTACCCCCAACTTTGGTTACATAGAATTAATAGATAAGATATATGAAGTCACCAATTGGGATAGAAGTGAAATGAGTCTGAAACTGAGAACCCATTATTCTGCTCGTAAAGGGGATGGACAGTATTTCATGTTGGTACCCATAGACAGTGACAGTTCTCTGAGGTCTGTCTTGCTTAGGACACTTCATCCAAGTTGTGGTTGGAATATAGTTGAATTATATATCGATCAAACGAGGCTTCCAAATACTATAAGAGTTGTTATTGAAAGTCCAAGGCCCACAAGGACTTTGAAACCATCTGTAGAGTCACACGCAAGGATTTCAAATACAATTGGAGATACTAGCACAACTCCAACGGAACTTGTTTCCTCCGAATACGAGTAGGTACAGCCGACCCCATTGCCACAAAATTTTTTGGTAGCTGGCATTGCTATGGAAGACTTTGACAACGCCGTTGTAAATAACGACTTGGTCGAAGAGAAAGAAGATGAGGTACGCGGTCTCGAGGATGATGATGAGGAGATTGCCGTTGAAGCTCCAGTTGTTGATGCCAATGTTGATGTGCCGGTTAACAATGCCCGCGTGTTGCCAAGTCAGGACACAAGTGCAGCTATGCATGGATCGCAATCAAGTGAATGGATGTCTCGTGCCACCGTACATGAACATGGCCAGTCTTCCATTGGTTCTTCCAACTTGGATGAACTCTTCATAGGTCAAAGATTTCCAACCAAAGATGCTGTACAACATCAAGTGAAGACGTACGCCATGAAGAACCACAGAGAATTCATGATAGTAAAATCAGATCGTTGTCTATACCATGTGAAATGTAAATATGCGCCCATCAACCATTCAGCCGAGGAGATTGCAGAAAATCCATCACTTCAAAATGAAGTTGGTTGTCCATGGCGCTTGCGTGCAATTGTTCCCAAAGGTCGTAATTATTTTATGGTGAAAAAGCTTGAAGGTGTACACACATGTGTGAATCCTATATTGACTCAGGATCACAGCAAAATTGACTCGACGGTCGTATCGATGGTCATAATGGATACTCTGAAAGAACAACTCTCAATAACACCAAGAGCCATAATTGGAATGGTGAAGGGTAGGCTCCATTACACAATATCATATTGGAAAGCTTGGAAGGAAAAACATAAAGCAAATGAGAAACTATATGGTTCTTTTGAAAAAGCGTACACTAAATTATCATATCTACTCAATGCAATTCAAGCTTCAAATCCGGGTACGGCTGTACATTGGGCGAAGATTACGACCGGTCTGGGTATGGGTATTCGGTCTTTCCATCGAAGGATTTAAATTATGTAGACCAGTTATAAGTGTAGACGGTACTCACTTGTACAGGAAATATAAATGCTGTTTGTTGATTGCGGTTTCACCAGACGCAAACGGGAGGTTATTTCCGTTTGCGTTTGCACTGGTTGAAGGTGAAAGCATAGAAATGTGGACATGGCTCATGAACTGTATTCGGTGCTTTGTTACAGATCGTGAAGGTCTTTGTGTCATTTCTGACGGACATGCCGGTATTTTATCAGCAATGGAAAATGAGTTTGGTACATGGAGGGAACCTTTTGCATATCATCGGTACTGTATGCGGCATTTTGCTAGCAATTTTCATAAAAAATTTGGTTCGAAATTTTTGATGAATAAATTGAAGGTAATTGCGTGTCAAAATCAGTGGAAAAACTACGAGGAAAAGATGACACAACTTGAAGCTAGCAATGCTGATGCGGCTAACTGGGTGAAGGAAAAAGCAATTGAGAAGTGGGCACTTACTGCTGATGGTGGGCGTAGACATGGTATAATGACAACAAATCTATCCGAAGTTTTCAACTCGGTTCTAAAAGGTGTTGTAGCTTACCTGTCACCGCAATTGTAGAACAGATATTTTTCCGTCTAAACATGTACTTTACCGATCGCCGTGAGGCCGCGCACACACTTATCACTGAACGTAAACTATGGGCACCCCAGATTCAGGACCTAATTGATGTCCGCCGTGAAAAATCTAATTTACATGAGGCCATAATGTTTAATAATCGCAATGGTGTTTTTGGGGTGAAAACGAGCATTAGAATGGACGGTGGATATCAAAAAGGTGGACATTGGCATACGGTGGACCTAGAAGGCCGAACTTGTACATGTGGCAAATTCCAACTGATCCACGTTCCATGCTCTCATGTGTTAGCGGCATGTGCTTCATGTGCGCTTGATTATCAACCGTACATAGATGCCTTCTACTCTACGAAATCGTTAGCAAAAACATGGGCACCAACTTTCAATCCTATACCAGACGAATCTTATTGACCTACCCAAAGCGCACCGGTACTTATAGTTGATTCTAGTTTTTGTCGGGTGAAGGGGAGGCCTAAGAGTACTCGCATCCGCAATGACATGGACGCTCGAGAAGGTGGGATTAGTGGAAAAGTATGTTCGAAATGTGGTGTGAGTGGACACAATAGACGGAGTTGTAAGAATGTACAAAGTGTGCGGACTTCACAATCTACCCGCACTTGAATATTTTCCTTGTTATTGTATGTTAATTATGTCTCCTCTTTTGTAAGTGTTTGTATAAAATTATGAAGTTGTTTTTATATGTTGAGCAATTTAAGTTTAAATTGTTTGGAATGAGATTTGTTGTTTGAATCGGTGGTGGATATAGTTAAATTTGTTGTAAATAAACAATCAAAATAAAACATGCACAGAAAACATGCACAACTGTTCAAACAACATATGCCGTTGTTGTGACTAACGGCATCTTCTTTCTATGCCGTTATTCTCAAAAATGACTGTGGAGACAGAAAGTTTGGCAGAAATCCTAATTTTTGAGATTTTGATGTTTAACTGATGTCGTGCTTCTGAACAACGGCACAGATAATTGATGCCGTTATTTTGGATAAGGGCATACTTATGGACATCTTCAGATATGCCGTTATCTTGGAAGGCAGGGGGGTTATACAAAGATGCCGTTATCTTCAATAACAGCATCAGTTTAGGATGCCGTTAATTTGGATAACGACTGTGGACACAGAAATATTGGCAGCAAACTCCATATTTGCTAATTTTCCCTCTATACTGATGCCGTTATTCGCAATAACGTTACAGGATTAAGATGCCGTTATTTTCAATAACAGCATCTTTTATTCATGTTTTTAATTCACAGACATGCACATACCAAGTAATTCTTCAATTCATTGATGTGCATGTTTCCACAAACCAACATCCAGACTTCAAAATCAATTCAATTCAATTCAATTCATCAATATCCAATTCATCTTAAATCTTCACAAACCATCCAGACTTCATCCAGACTTCAAAACATGCAAACTTGCATTCAATTCATAACCATCCTACATGTAAACTTGCAAACTTGCACAGATTCTTCAGTTCAAAACATCCAAACTTGCAAACTTGTACAGATTCTTCAATTCAAAACTTGCACAGATTCTTCAATTGCATACTTGCAAACTTGCAAACTTGTTCATTACCATTCAATTCAAAACATGCAAACTTGCATCCAGACTTCAAAACATCCAGACTTCAAACCATCTTAAATTACCATACTTCAATTCATTAATTTCCAATTCATCCAGACTTCAAAATTCTTCAATTCACAGATTTTCTTTCAAAACATGCACATCAAAACAAGTAAAACTGAAATCTATCAAAACATGCACATCAAACTTAAAAATACATAAACAATTCATCAACTACATAGCATGTACTAAATAAAGTCTACAGTTACAAATAATACATAAAGTTTTCTTCGGTTTAACTCGACGTGAAGTGTTGGGGTGCTCTCCTCCTTCGAGCCGGGACTTTCTGCCTACGTTCCCGGGTCTCTTGCGTTACGGGTCCACTTGGACCAACTCCTTCTTCTTCATCACCTCCTCCTACTTCAATCTCCGGATTTGCCAATTCGCTTTGCATAGGAGGGAAGCGAACGGTCTTACCCCTTCGTGGTGTTGGATCCTGTAGGCGAGACAACAAACACTAGAGGGGAGGGGGGGTGAATAGTGTTAATTAAAAACTACGGAAATTTTCTTCGGTGCAGTCGACTTGGTTGCGAACCAGTCGACTGATATGACCAAATTAAAGCAAATATAAACAACTCTGAGCAGTCGACTTATAGATGAGACAGGCGACTGAAGACACAATGAAAGTACAACTTATACGAGACTGACCAGTCGACTGATAGTGTAAGGAGTCGACTGTTCAGACAAGTTTTACAGAACTTAAGTAAACAAAAAGTAAATGCAAGATCAAGACAACCAATCACAGAGTACACAAGATATATCCTGGTTCGGTCCTTCCGACCTACATCCAGTCCCCAAGCAACCCACTTGAGATTTTCACTATTCTTGAAAAACAAGTTTACAAGAATATCCTACGGCGTTAAGACAACAACCTTGTCTAACCCGTAGACCTTTCTCTCAACCAGAGAAAGCATACCCACTCTACCACTAAGAGTGAAACAAACCGACTCTACAACCTAGAGTCTAAACCACTCTCCAACCGAGAGCAAAAAGAAACAATAAAAATCTTACAGTCAACCTATAGCCTTGTTGGTGTTATGTGTTGTAGAACGTGGCTAAAAACAATGTCGACTTCTATACCCAGTCCATAACGAAATCGTTGTTATACTGGACTGAGTGTAGAGAACCAAATATTTTAAACTTGAAAGCTTTTTCTCACTTTTCACTTAGAATTTCTCAAAGAATGCTCGGATATAGAAAGTATGTTGTAAGATCTTTTCAGTGAGATCTGAACTCTATTTATAGAGTTAGATCTCCTGGACGTTGGGAGACAGTTATTCCAACTGTCAACCAACGGATCTTAAAGCTTTTGAATTTGAAAAAAAATGATTTTGAAAACAGAAAACGGTCAAAAGCACTCGAACAGTCGACTGGGTTGCCATATGAGTCGACTGGTCAGAGTTTGAATAAATTTAAACAGTTTTGTACTGCCAGTCGACTGCCAGAGGTATCAGTCGACTGGTACTCAACAGTTAAATTACTTCAAACTGTTTTGACTCTTTTTGATGTTTTTGAAAAACACACATTATAAAAAAGTGAGTGTGTGTGTGTGTGACAAGGCTTTACAATCATACTAAGACTCAACAAAAGAAAAAATACAATGTTTACAAGACACAACAATTTGACACATTTGAGCTTGAAGTCTTGAGTCTTGAGTCTTGTCTTGAGTCTTGTCTTGAATCTTGTCTTGAGTGTTGTCTAAAATAGTCTTTATCTGGAGCCTTTGTGCTTGTTCATTTGTTCAGCTGAAATGGTCTTTTGTATGTACAACCTGCAATTTTAGCTGTATAGCATAGACACATGTTACAGTGTGTTGTGATCATCAAAATCAAGAATCAACATTCTCCCCCTTTTTGATGATGACAACACAATAGCTGATAACAATATATATAGAAAAATACAATCATAGGTTTTAAAAGCTCCCCCTATTAAAAATACAATATGCATACATAAAATAGATGTTATCAGTCGACTGAAAACATAGAGGCAGTCGGCTGAACAGATAAAAACATAAACACAATAATATCACAAAATACAATAACATCAGTCGACTGATATGCTTGGAGCCAGTCGACTTACCAGAGGAACAATTCAATACACAGAAATATAATCAAACAAACACATACACAAATGAATAAGAGGATATCTCTCCCCCTTTGTCATCAACAAAAACACAAAATGCATTAAAGAACACAGATATAAACTAAGAAATGTCTCATACATAAATAAGTTCATAAATACAAAGAAAATAGAAAAGTACATAAATAGTGAAAAAAAATAAAGTCTTCAATTGTCCTCGTCTGAGTCTTCATCGGCAGCATGAGAAGAAGGAGGAAATTGGGAAGTGAAAAGATCGGTTAGATGATCAATTTTGGAATCAAGGGTGTGAATTTGAGAATCAACAGTCTCTGAATGTTTCATAAGGTAATTGACACATTCATAAAGAGATGCTGGATCTTCATAGTTAGCACGAGGAAGGGATGAACTAGAAGAGGCAGAAGGTCTAGAAGGTCTAGCAGTAGAAGCCAAGGGAACTTGAAAAAGTGGAGGAGACCTAGGGGTTGTACTAGGAGCAGGATCAAGAAGCTTCATACGTGCTAAACTAGCACGATCAAAGCATTCATACTGCTTAACAACATTGGTCTCGGAATCGAGATCAATATCATAAGCTGTAAAGACCCTGGTTAGGAGACCTCCAAAAGGTAGGAAATGAACATGATGCTGTTGGAGTTTAGAAAAAATAACACGACCCCAATTTAAGTTAATCTTACAAAAGATTGCATAAACTGCTTGTTGCAATTCCATTGAATATTGATCATAACTTTCTCTTTTGGGAAGAATGTTATAAGCTAATATTCGTGCAACTAGTTTTGCAACTGGTGTAATATTTTTACTAGTCATTGGGGGTTTTTGATTGGGTAGAAACATTTTAGATATGATAGAAAAATCATCAAGGATTATGTCTCCTAAATCAAGTCCCTGGTCATCAATACCCATTACTTGATTGATTCTCTCGGGTGTGAGAGTTATCTTGGTATTTTTGACAGAAGAACGAATGACAACATGTCCATCTCTCAATTGGACAACTCTCATGTTTGTATAAAAGAGATAGATTAGTTGTGGGTAATAGTCGGGTTGATTAACAAGAGAAAGATATTCATAAAGGCTACAATTTTGGAATAGGGGTACTAGATTAAACCTATCCAAATCACCAAAGTTAACAAAATGACCCGGAAATATAGTGATACTACACATTAAGAACCAACGTTCTAAAAGATCCGGACTCAACAGGTATTGTGAGTAATCTTGAGAGGAACTAGCCTCATGAGATCTCTTAGATCGTTTAAGAGCCATAACAAAAAGAGTAGGAGGGATTTTACCAAAGAAAAAGAGAGAGAGCAGTACTGATTCGAGCAACAGCAGCCAGATGAGTCGACTACACCTTCTTCTCAAATTAGGGGTTGGAGATTTGGGGAAAAACTGAGATCGGTAAAAGTGAAGAAGGGGGCGGTGAAAAGGGGTTTTTAACCAAAGATGGAAGGCTGTGATTAAGAGAATATAGATCAACGGCTAATATAGGTAGTCACGGGTGAAAAGAGATGAGATTTTTATCTCAAAAAGCTGCGATGAATCGTCGCTGAAGACATTTGAACTCGCGACAGTCGACTGGTAGGGTATATCAGTCGACTTAGTCGAGAAAAGACTAAATTTTTATATCTGCTGATCAGTCGACTGGTATAAGAACCAGGCGACTGGTCAGAAAACAAAATAGGTATATATGAAAATACAGTACAGTCGACTTATTCAAAAACACAGTCGACTTAACAAATGAAATTTTCAACAAATGTCAATAAAATCACATATTCCTAGTTCTCTTCTTAAGCTAATAAAAGTATCTTCTTTAAGGGGTTTGGTAAATATGTCTGCTACTTGTTTATCAGTAGAGATAAAGTCTAAAGATATATCTTCTTTTAAAACATGATCATGTAGAAAATGATGTCGAATATCACTATGTTTCGTACGTGAATGTTGAATCGGATTTTTCGATAAATTAATTACACTGGTATTATCACACATAATTGAAGGTTTTTTAAATGAAATACCATAATCTAATAAAGTTTGTTTCATCCACAAGATTTGTGCACATGCCAAACTTGCAGCGATATACTCAGCTTCTGTGGTTGATAGGGATACAGAATTTTGCTTTTTATTGCACCAAGAAACTAGTGAATGTCCCAAAAAGTGACATGTCCCACTAGTACTCTTGCGATCAGTTTTACTTCCGGCAAAATCAGCATCGCTATATGACAAAAGTTGAAAATTATCGGTGCGTGGATAAAATAAACCATATTCAGATGTGCCTTTAATATATCTTAAAATTCGTTTCACTGCTTTTAAATGAGACTCTTTAGGACTAGATTGATATCTAGCACATAAACATACGCTGAACATAATATCTGGTCTACTTGCGGTAATATATAAGAGTGAACCAATCATACCTCGATAGAGTTTTTGATCAACACTCTTACCTAATGTATCTTTGTCAAGGGTGGTAGTAGTAGCCATAGGTGTGGATTTACTACTAGTACTATCCATGTTAAAACGTTTGAGTAATTCCTTTGCATATTTTCCTTGATTGATGAATATGCCATTTGAGGACTGTTTAATTTGAAGTCCAAGGAAATAATTGAGTTCACCCATGTGACTCATCTCAAACTCATTTTTCATGGTGTTAGCAAACTCTTGACATAGATTATTATTAGTAGAACCAAAAATTATATCATCAATATATATTTGTATGATTAAGATATCATTCTTAACTCTCTTAATAAACAATGTAGTGTCTACTTTACCTATTTCAAATCCTGTTTCTAAAAGAAAAGTTTTCAGATGATCATACCAAGCACGAGGTGCTTGTTTAAGACCGTATAAAGCCTTTTTCAATTTATAAACATAATCTGGAAATTTTTCATGTTCAAAACCTGGTGGTTGTTTAACATAAACATTTTCCTTAATAAACCCATTAAGAAAAGCACTTTTAACATCCATTTGATAAAGTATAAAATTCATGAAACAAGCAAAAGATAATAAAATACGAATAGATTCTAGTCTAGCAACAGGAGCATATGTTTCATCAAAATCTGTACCTTCTTCTTGATTATATCCTTGAGCAACTAATCTAGCTTTGTTCCTTACAACTTGTCCTGATTCATCTAACTTATTTTTGAATACCCATTTGGTACCAATAATAGTCTGATCAGGAGGTCGTGGAACTAAATCCCATACATCATTTCTTATAAATTGGTTTAGTTCATCTTGCATGACATTCATCCAAAATTCATTCTCACAAGCTTCTTGTATATTTTTCGGTTCAAAATCCGACAAGAATGCTGTATGAGAAATCATATTAACATGTGAACGTGTCTGAATACCATGGGAGATGTCACCAATTATTAAGTCATGAGGATGATCTTTAACTTCAATAAATGATTTTGGTAAAGTTGAAGATATCACAATAGGATCAGTCGACTTGACAGGTTCTTCAGTCGACTGCTTCACTTCAGTCGACTGGGAGTCCTTATTAGTCGACTTATCAGTCAGATTAGTTTGTTCTAAAGGTTTAATCACATTATCTAAAGGTGATGAATCAGTTTCATCATCTTTATTTAAAGTTGATGAAAGCAGAGATTCATCGAATGTAACATGCATTGATTCTTCAATAGTCATTGTAGACTTATTGAAAATTCTATATGCTTTACTCCTATTTGAGTATCCTAAAAAGATACCCTCATTAGATCTAGGATCAAATTTGTCTAAATTATCTTTTGTGTTTAGAATAAAACACTTACAACCAAATGTCTTAAAGTAAGAGACTTTAGGAATTTTGTTATAAAACAACTCATAACAAGTCTTCTTTAGCTTAGGTCTTATAAGAATCCTATTTAAAACATAACAAGCTGTAGCAACAGCTTCAGCCCAAAAGTGCTTTGGTAAATTGCTTTCAACAAGCATAGTACGTGCGCATTCTTGCAAAGTCCTATTCTTCCTTTCAACCACTCCATTTTGTGGTGAAGCTCTAAGAAATGCAAATGAATGTGTTATACCATTCTTGTTGCAATATTCTGTAAATGTTTTATTTTCAAATTCTCTACCATGATCACTTCTAATAGTAACTATGGTTAGAGATCTTTGATTTTGAATACGTTTACAAAAATGTGCAAATTCATCAAAAGCATCATTTTTATGTTTTAAAAAGAATGTCCAAGTGAATCTTGAAAAATCATCTACTAAAACAAATACATATCTACTTTTATTTAAAGAAGCAACTCTAGTAGGGCCAAATAAATCCATATGAATTAGTTCGAGCGGCCTACTAGTAGAAATTACTTCTTTTGTTTTAAAAGTGGATTTGATTTGTTTTCCTAGTTGACATGCATCACATAACTTATCCTTTTTAAAGGATAGTTTTGGCAGTCCTTTAACTAGGTTATATTTAGATAATTTTGAGAGATTCTTCAAGTTCACATGTCCAAATCTTCTATGCCATAGCCAATATTCATTGTTAGAAGCTATTAAACAAAAATCATTTGAAAATTCAATTGTATTCAAACACAATTCATAAATATTATTTTTACGAAAACCTTGAAAAATAATATTTTGCATAGTAGAGTCATAAATCAAACATGCATCTTTTTCAAATACTATTTTATACCCTTTATCACATAATTGACTAATGCTTAAAAGATTATGCTTTAAACCATTAACTAATAACACATTTTCTATAGTTGGATTAGAATTTTTACCGACCATGCCGATTCCTATGACTTTGCCTTTGTTGTTGTCACCAAAGGTAACAGTTCCTCCATCTATGCTTTGGATGGTGGATAGAAGGTTGGCATGTCCTGTCATATGTTTTGAACATCCGCTGTCGAGTATCCAGCGATCTTTCTTGGGTACCTATAAAAAATTTAAGGTAAATATGATACCCTTTTTATTGGGTCCAAAACATATTAGTTTGGGGGAAACCAAACCCATGAAGAGTTCGATTTTCCTCCATAAGCAGGAATATAGTTAATAGAATTACACACATTTAAAACATATGAATTAATATACGCAATTCTATCATTCTGATTTAAGTTGACTGGAACCCATATAAACTTGTTCTGTCCAGTCGACTTAACAGTGTTCTTCAGTCGACTGCTAGTGTGAGTCAGTCGACTGGATGATACACTAGGTCGACTAATATGAGGTTTTGATCTCGTTGAATAAGATTCAATTCCTCTGGACAGACGACTGGTAGGTTGGCTCAGTCGACTTAACCGAATATTAAACTTGCTTTTATCACTAACATTTACAGCCTTAGGCTTTTCAAAGAATTCATATAACTTGTGTGTAACACTAGAAATAGATGCTGATTTATTTCTACTAGTGTTTTTAGCAGAAGATTCTTTTACAGGAGAATTTTTAAAACCAAGACCGTATTTTTGACTAGATTTTACTTGATGATGAAGTACATCATTTAAATTCTCTTTGCCTTTGTTAAACTTAGATATGTTCTTTGATATCTCTTCGTAATTCTTTTTGAGAGATTCAAGATCAGTATCTAAACTTGCAATGCGAGAATTTAAAGATTTTACTTCCTTATCAAGGTTAAGATTTTCTTGAGTAAGTGTTTGATTCACTTTCTCTGGATTCTTAACTCTAATCTTTTTCTTTTTTAACTCTTGAAATATTTCATTAAAGGCATCAAGAAGATCTTCTGATTCATAGTCATTACTTACATGCTCTTGTGAAGCCATGAAGCACATATTTGCCACTTCATTGTTTTCATCCGTTTCTTCTTCGGAAGAGGAATCACTATCATCCCATGTAGCTTGATAAGCCTTCTTGTTCTTGGCAAATTTATTCTTTGAATATTTGTCTTTCTTGAAGTTGGATGGTTTTCCTTTGTTCTTTGCATTTTATAAGGGACAATCCTTCTTCACGTGACCTGTTTTATTGCACCTGAAACAAGTAGGTGGGTCATTAGAATCTCTATTTTTTGAATTAAACTTACCCTTCTTTAAGAATTTTTTGAATCTTCGAGTGAACATTGCTATCTCCTCTTCATCTTCTTCCTCATCTTCTGAGTCTGTTATGGCTTTAAAAGCCAATGATTTCTTCTTTGCTTGATGTGATTCTGCATCCTTCTTTCGATCTTCAAGTTGAACCTCGTATGCCATGAGATTTCCCACAAGATTCTCGAGCGAAAGTTGTGACAAATCATTTACTTCTTCTATTGCCGTGGTCTTCTTTTTCCATTCTGGAGTGAGTGCACGTAGGACTTTTCTAACCATCTCTGCTTGAGTGTAAGTCTTTCCAAGTGCCACAAGAGAGTTTGTGATATCAGTAAATCTGGTGATCATCTCGGACACAGTCTCATTGTCCTTCATTCGGAACATCTCAAACCTGTGAACAAGAACAGAGATTTTAGACTCTTTAACTTTATTTGTCCCTTCATGTGTTACCTCGAGTGTATGCCAAATTTGATGTGCGGTTGTAGCAGTTGATACACGGTTGAACTCTTCCTTTGTGAGTGCACAAAATAATGCATTCATTGCTTTGACATTGTTCATAGTTTGGTTCTTTTGATCATCATTCCATTGTGCATATGGAATGGTAGGGGCAGTGAATTCCGTCTCCGTCATGTGCCATATTTCGTAGTTGATTGATTGGAGGTAGATTCTCATTCTGCACTTCCAATAATTGTAGTTCGTTCCATCGAATAGCAGTGGCCGTTGTGTAGATTGGCCTTCATGGTACTGATTAGTATTTGAAGTAGTTGCCATAGCCTATAACCTTGCTCTGATACCAAGTGTTGGATCCTGTAGGCGAGACAACAAACACTAGAGGGGGGGTGAATAGTGTTAATTAAAAACTGCGGAAATTTTCTTCGGTGCAGTCGACTTGGTTGTGAACCAGTCGACTGATATGACCAAATTAAAGCAAATATAAACAACTCTGAGCAGTCGACTTATAGATGAGACAGGCGACTGAAGACACAATGAAAGTACAACTTATACGAGACTGACCAGTCGACTGATAGTGCAAGGAGTCGACTGTTCAGACAAGTTTTACAGAACTTAAGTAAACAAAAAGTAAATGCAAGATCAAGACAACCAATCACAGAGTACACAAGATATATCCTGGTTCGGTCCTTCCGACCTACATCCAGTCCCCAAGCAACCCACTTGAGATTTCCACTATTCTTGAAAAACAAGTTTACAAGAATATCCTACGGCGTTAAGACAACAACCTTGTCTAACCCGTAGACCTTTCTCTCAACCAGAGAAAGTAGACCCACTCTACCACTAAGAGTGAAACAAACCGACTCTACAACCTAGAGTCTAAACCACTCTCCAACCGAGAGCAAAAAGAAACAATAAAAATCTTACAGTCAACCTATAGCCTTATTGGTGTTATGTGTTGTAGAACGTGGCTAAAAACAAGGTCGACTTCTACACCCAGTCCAGAACGAAATCGTTGTTATACTGGACTGAGTGTAGAGAACCAAAGATTTTAAACTTGAAAGCTTTTTCTCACTTTTCACTTAGAATTTCTCAAAGAATGCTCGAATATAGAAAGTATGTTGTAAGATCTTTTCAGTGAGATCTGAACTCTATTTATAGAGTTAGATCTCCTGGACGTTGGGAGACAGTTATTCCAACTGTCAACCAACGGATCTTAAAGCTTTTGAATTTGAAAAAAAATGATTTTGAAAACAGAAAACGGTCAAAAGCACTCGAACAGTCGACTGGGTTGCCATATGAGTCGACTAGTCAGAGTTTGAATAAATTTAAAAGTTTTGTACTGCCAGTCGACTGCCAGAGGTATCAGTCGACTGGTACTCAACAGTTAAATTACTTCAAACTGTTTTGACTCTTTTTGATGTTTTTGAAAAACACACATTATAAAAAAGTGAGTGTGTGTGTGTGTGACAAGGCTTTACAATCATACTAAGACTCAACAAAAGAAAAAATACAATGTTTACAAGACACAACAATTTGACATATTTGAGCTTGAAGTCTTGAGTCTTGAGTCTTGTCTTGAGTCTTGTCTTGAATCTTGTCTTGAGTGTTGTCTAAAACAGTCTTTATCTGGAGCCTTTGTGCTTGTTCATTTGTTCAGCTGAAATGGTCTTTTTTTGTATGTACAACCTGCAATTTTAGCTGTATAGCATAGACACATGTTGCAGTGTGTTGTGATCATCAAAATCAAGAATCAACACGTGGATGGTGTGATGGAGTTTGAGATTGAGTTTGAGGTGCGAGGGGATCTCCCAATTCCAATGCTTGTTGTGGTGGAGGTGGAGCTTGGCTGGCGGTAGGTCGTACTTGTTGGCGTTGCTCTTCGGTTGACAGCATGAGGTCATTGAAACGTGGACCATCTCCAACCTCTTCAAGAGAGGTACGACAATTGCACAGGAGGTCTCGTGCCAATTCTTTGCATGCCTTATTGGCGTTGCTCTTCAAGACACTCGCACATTTCCTCGCCATGTTCCATGTGTTGTTGATCTATAATAGTAAACCAAATTAGACATGATCAAAGAATCATAAGTAAAATTCCTCGAAATAAATGTAATTGAACAAACAAACTTATTTACCATTAGACGGTATGATGAAGCTTTTGGTTGATACATGGGTTGTGATGATGAATGTGCGGGTGGTGGTTCAACTTGGTGCGCAGGTATCGGTTGTTGGATACCCGCGGGAAGATCCGTTGTTGGTGCAACATACAACCATGTGATGCGACGATACCATGCCATATAAGTTGTTTGCATTGATCCGTCGTACGGCCGTACAATACCCTCAACTACCAACTCGTACCTCCGCTCATTCCAACATCCTACATGAGCACGGTGGTGATCGGCCCAATCCATGTTTGGTAAACGACTTTGACCCGTGATGTTGTGTAGTCTACGATCGTACAATGAGTTTACGGGGACGGATTGTTGTGCATTGAATTGGCGAAGAACACGGCCGGGGTAATAAAACTCCACAACTGAGAAATTTACAAGTGGAACTAATGTCAACCACAACTGATTATTGGCAGTGCAAATGGGTGGTAGACGTTGCAGCCTATCATCTGTGTACGAGGTCCAATTGACAAACTCTTCTCTCAACTGATCGAGTTCGTTCATGTAATAGGTGAGGACACCACGTGGGTTATCCCTCCATGTACGCTTCCCCGTCCAGTAGGCACCGAGAGGAGCTCTCAGCACCGGATTATCATGTAGTACTCTCCAACTTTTTGATAGTACCGTGACACGGGGTCGGCCAAGGTGTATTCATTCCCAATACCATATTTGCAAGATAGACATCGGTCCGGTCATTTGAATTGACCCCATCGAACAGTTACAGAGTGCACGGTAGAGGAAGGCTAGAGCCGCACTTCCCCAACTATATCGGCCGGCTGTCTGCAGGTCAGCAATGAGTGGAAGGTACATGAGGTGGACTGCATCACCTGAAAAGTTAGGGAATAGAATCCCTCCAATCATTGACAATAGGTAAGTACGGGTATAGTTCTGGAGTTGGATGTCCGTCAGTACGGCTGGCATCCGATTAGTGAACTCCCCATCAAGAAAAGCACGTCTAATTGATTCCCCAACCCATATTCCCTGATCCACTTCAGGCACCACCAGCCCAAGATAATCTCGTACCAAAGCTACTTTATTGAACATTAAGTTGCCGGTGACGGCCACCCCATTAATTGGAAGACCCGCAATCACGGCTATATCTTGTAGGGTGACCGTCATCTCTCCAACCTGCAAGTGAAACGTGTGTGTCTCCGGCCTTCATCGCTTCACAAGAGCGGTAAGCAGGGCGTGGTCACACTTTATTTTTGTCAGCTTCGACATCCTGTAGAATCCGCTGCTTACCAAGTAATTTTCAATACCGGGGATCACCGGCATGATGTTGTGCATTCGGAAACTCATCTTCTCTACATCTCCGGTCCAAACGGCCTGTGATCTGTGGTCTTCTTGCAGATATAAAACGGTAGGATCTAATGGACCCGGATGTTTCCGTGGTCCAAACGAAGAACTAGAAGAAGCACCAACACCATGCGAAGAAGATGGTTGTGTAGTATCCATTGGCCTGTCAACAATAACAAACACTAATCAACAACAATTTTAGTAAAAGAATTTGCAAAATAAACTAAGTATAATTCATCACAAACTCGTTATTCCTCAATTCCGAATCGTTCATAATATTGTAAAAAAATGGATTTTATAAACTAAGTATGAAATTTGAACTACTTGCAATCATCATAATGACAACGAACCCCCCCCCCCCCCCCCCCCCCCCCCCCCCAAAGTATCTCTCCAAATTCTTTGTTTTCCTAAGAAATTGAACAATTCCACCTTTCTCAACAATTCAATATTTTGTAAACCCAATATCACTAAGAATCCATAATATTATTTCCACAAATACTACTTAAAGAATACAAATCTACATCACTTGTACTATACTACCAATGCACACATCTATCATACTATCAAAATCAACTTTACAAAATAAAATTAGGGTTTTTGGATACTTACAATAATTTTGGATTCGGATTGAATTGGCACTCTCAATGACAGATTGAAGCGTAGACTCTGAGTACAAATCAATTAAATACTTGAGATTTTAGGAAATTTTGGGGGGGGGGGGGGGGTTTAGGGTTTTCGGAGTCGGAATTGAGAAGGAAACAATCGCAAGGGATAAGGGGGAAGAAGAAGGGTTTTTTCGATTATAGGAACCTGTGCAAAACGATAATAACTGATGCCGTTATTGTGAAAAACGGCATCAGTATAATCTATGCCGTTCTCTTAGAGAACGTTTCTCTCTCGAGTCACGATTGATACAGTAGAGATCTTTAGACAAAAATAAGCAATGCCGTTATTCCTAATAACAGCACGAATTTTTTTTTAAAAAGAGATGCCGTTATTTGGAAGAACGGTATCGAAATAACTGATGTCGTTTTTCCCAATAACATTTGTTGCTGACGTGTCATAAATAAGGGATCTCGTTAATTGTTTTGGAAAGTAGGACAAGTCACTAATTGTTTTCAAAAAAGAGGACAGTACGGCAAATTTTTCTGGACGTTCAACAACACTATATGGCTGTTTACTCCCCGTGCCCCCCCCCTCCTGATATTTTATATGCATGTCATTTATTCATTTCATTTATATACTCTTCAAAGTATACTTTTATATTTATATATATATATATATTATATTATTTATTTTTTTGAAAACTACGAGATGTTACAAATGCTGAGAAAGCAAAATCTTCGAGAACTTTTTATGAGCGAAGAACGGGAGAATGAGGCTCTTGACATTGAATATCTTGTCCAGTTAGGTAGCAAAATTGGGACAAGTCCATATTAGATATTTTTCCAAACTGACCTACTTTTTGAAAGTATTTACCAAACTGACTCACTTTCGAAAGTATTTACCAAAATAATTCACTCGCTAAAAATAACCTAGCTGCTTAAGATAGCGAGTGTAGGCTTAGGTATTTCTCCACCACTTGAAGAAAAATTTTGAAAGAAAAGTATCAAAGTAAGACTCGCTAGCGAGTTTGATTTTGAATTTTTTTAAAGTCAGACTCGCTGTTTCTTTCTCTCACCTCTTCACTTCATCTCTCCATCCTCTCTCCACTTCCACTCCCAACTCTGAAACTCAAAATCCTAGCTCCCAAATTCGACATTTCACCCTTAAAAGTTCTCCAAAATCTCTTCTAATCCACTTCATCTTTTACAACTCTCTTTCCTCCCACTCTCAAAACCTTAAACCCATCATCCAAGGTCCCCAAAATTGTTGATTTCAGGAAGAGTAAAGAGGACTGCGGAGGAATTTTGTTGCTACAGGTTGCACTTGAAAATTTCATAACTACACTCGCTATCTGAGATAGTGAGTTTAGTTCAAAGAGGTCCGCTATCTTAGATAGCGAGTTTAGTATTGATAAAATTTTCAGAGACTTTAAAATCTCAGTAAAAATCTCTACTAACACAATCGCTATCTGAGATAGCGAGTGTGGTACAATAACGCTCACTATCTAAGATAGCTATCTGAGACAACGAGTGTATGTTTTTTATTTTTCCAGAGACTTCAAAGTCACTGTAAAAATCTCTACATACATAGTCGCTACTTTAGATAGCGAGTATCTTTGTACTACACTTTCTATCTGGGATAGCGACTCAGAGATGGTTGAGATTTTTCCAGAGACTTTGAAGTCTCTGGAAATTTGTGAAGAGTTTGAGATTTAGAAGAGATTTTGTGGGTGAGATGTCGAATTTGGGAGACTAGGATTTTGGGTTTCGGAGTTAGGAGTGAGAGCGGAGAGAGGAAGGAGAAAGATAAAGTAAGAGTTGAGAGTGGGATTAAAAAAAAAAAAAAAAAACTCAAACGACACTCGTTGTCTCCAATAACGAGTTTAGTACAACCACGTTCGTTGTTGGAGACAGCGAGTGTAGTTTGGAATCTTTTCACTCCACGAGATTTCTCCAAGTTGTGGAGAAATACCGAAGCCAATATTCGCTATCTCAAATAGTGAGGGTATTTTTATCACACTATCAAATAGCAAATGGGTCATTTTGGTAAATACTTTAAAAAGTGGGTCTGTTTGGTAAATACTTTCAAAAAGTGGGTAATTTTGGGGGAAAAAAATTCTCCATATTATGCCTCTAGAGCCATGGTGTGTGCACTGATCCTGTGGTCCTTCCCTACCAATCTCTTATCTTGATTTCTGCTCGTGAATCAGTTGATCTCAACTTGAAGAACAGTGTCATTGTTATAGATGAAGCACATAACTTGGCAGACTTGCTCACTAGCTTGTACAACTCAAAAGTCACTCTATCGCTGGTAATATCGCCATGGTTTAGTCACTCCTTGGAACCTATATTATAAATATATGAATACCTGGATCTCCGTGAATAATTGAGCATGGCCATGCTAGATAGCTAAAATTTGCTTAAATTATTTTTCGAAAATGTAAACTAATACATTCTCTCGTTGAATCACTGTGATATGCCTACATATTATCCTTCCTCTCCACTTCCCCGTGATTCTTCTTTGCTTCTTGTTCAATCAATTGCAGGGATCTCGAAAAAAGTGTGAATAATTCTATCGTGATAGTGTTGGGATTGTAGCTCGAATAATAGTCCTAGATGGTAAATAGATGGTTGCATGGTTAAATTAGTTTAGACTCTAGATTTCAATAAGAATTTTTTCTTTTAAGTCATATAGGACTTTAGACTAATTTGTCATTTATCCTTCTCGACTAGCGGGCCAAAGCTAGTGAACCCCCAGTAGCTACAACTAGACTTTCAAAGTAATATCACCAATGGCTTCTTGATCGCTCTTTGGTGCCTAAGTCCTTGAATGAAACATTGCTTGAGTCAACTCAATTTTTTATCAGATCAAGTGCGACTTTATTTCTTAATCTGTATTCATCAATCTGACCTGTACTAGAATTTTTTAAAAAATTTTTAAATTTTTTTTTTTTTGCTTCTGCTTCAGCGGATTATTTTATTGTTGGTGAAGGAAAAGGTGGAATATGACCACTCTGTTTTATTAATAAGAAATTAAACAAACAAATCCAGAGTACTGGGTCAAGTTACAACCTACAGACAGAAAATAAAACATAAATGAAGCAACGTAATCCGTACAAACAACAAATCCCTCCAAAAACCCTGAAGGGTGGGCCGACAAACATGCTCGGTCCATCAAAATTGTATGTACGTCAGTTTAGCTTCATACACTGTATTCACGGCATATGCACACCCATCTGAAACTAGTCTAGCAGGATTTTATCACCCGCCTAGTTCTGCCTTCTCCTCGCTGGGGGACCCCATCTTTGGACCCAAACCTCGCAGCAGGCACCTGCTTTAGCTGATTATTGTAATTGCTTTCGTTAGGCAAGTTAGAGAAAAGGTAACTTAGCCCTAACTGAGTGGTCACACTTTGTATTACAGCTGAAGCAGGTGCGCGCTCTCCCACCTTGAGTTGTACCTTGACAGATTTCGTTGTCTTTTGGGATCTGGGAATAGGCGCTACATATAGATTCTGATAGTGCTGACTAAGTCTATTCTTAACTTACTGCTTGGTTGCGAGGGCAGTGCTAAACCATGTAGACCCAAAGATGTGGATAAAAAAAATAAAATTTCTGATCTCACAATGACTATAAACGAATTCAGTTTTCTCTTGATATTGATAATGTAAGCTTGGTGAAGCTTCATTACTATATCAAGGAAAGCAATAATTTTTTTATATTGGAAACTGTGGGTCTAAAGACCTCCCGTCTTTCATTAAAAAGATTTTAACAAAACAAGTAATCGGTAATAAAGCAATGATGCTTATGTCTCCCACATACGGGTCATATACTCATTCTCTGTCAAAAAAGGGAACTCAACTCGTACAAATACCTCCCTACCCAAAATACAGAAAATACATTACAGACAGAACAAAATAAAATCCGTTCAATCAATATGGATCTTCCCAAAAGAATGATAGCTCCTCAAACCTAGCCGGGGTGAAGCCTCCTCCACCTGCCGATCACACCTCCTCTCGCTCTCCCCCCCTTTCCTCAGACTCGGCTTCAACTGTTGAAATGCTCACATCTACGTACATTTCTTTTATCTTCTTTGGTTGCTCTGCACCTGCTGTTTGAGACCAGAACATGATATTAGCATTAATTATGAATAATAATTGTTGATGCATGATGTGTTTGTGTGTTGGTCTAAAGAACCTGTTGTTCCTTTCTAATCAAATCCCCCAACATATAGCCGTCACCCCAATACCCCAAATGTTAGTGTACCTATTCCGCACATTAGCCTCCCTCCAGACCCCCCTGACATCCTGAACCGTCTCTGGCATGGTACCTAGGATGCCAAATCTATGCAATAGATCCGCCCAAATATACCTAGCATATTGACAATTAACGAGAAGATGATATACTGTTTCGCTATCAATCCTGCACATAACACAATCTCCTGGCCCTTGCCACTTGCGCCATGCCAAATTGTCCCTTGTGAGAATGGCGTTTTTTTTCGCCAACCAATTGAACTCCCTAATCTTTAGAGGAACTTTAACCTTCCAAATAGGGTCAATTGTCCTCACCCTTCCATCGTTTAACCATTGATAAGTTGACTTTACCGTGAAATTACCATCTTTTCCAGTCGCCTAGCTCATCTGATCTTTGTCGCCTCCCATGTTGGCTTCCAATCATGTAGGAATAGGATAAGCTCTTTCTTTTGTCTTTTAGCCTCCCTGCTTAGACTTTCCCTAACTCTCGGTCTCCAACCTTCGTTCCTCCATTGTTTGGCAACCCAGTCATTTTTATCTGTAGCAAAATTGTACAATTCTGAAAATATTCTCTTTAGATTAATTGCCCCACACCATTTGTCCTTCCAGAAGCAAATAATTTTTTCGTTCCCAATGGCGAAAGTAACGCCCGCCAAAAAATGTCCCTAGTTCGCGCCACACCCTGCCAGAACCCCGACATGGAAGCCTTGTTCTTTTGTTTTCGGTGTATATGTAACGCCCCTGGCCCAGACTCAGACAATTTATACAATTTATCAGACAAGTTATATATAATATAGTACAACTGTCCACCACAGACTGCCACTCAAAAGGTGGTTAACCGAATTGGTGACTCTTGATCATAGGCTATATTATTTATTATTATTTTATCTATTGTATACTCCTGATATGGGACTATTTCTACTCACTCTCCTCGTTCGCTCTCTTGAGAACGCACAGTAGCAAAGCCAGGCGGGCCCCCATGGTGACGTCACCGCAACACAGCACACCTTGCTGTTTCTCAACGTGTCGGCCCCCTCTCTTCACTTTATTACTCCTTTTCCATCCCCCCTCTCCCCATATATATATATATATATATATATATATATATATATATATATATATATATATATTAGTAGGATCTACTTTGTAGTCGATGTGGAGCAGTCCGTGAGCGCCACTCTCGTCTTTGGAATACTGGAGACCAATCCCACTCCGCGGATCATTCTGTGGCCTTTATGTCCATCGTCCCGGAATACTGGGGATTGTCTCACTCCGCCGATCATTCTGGAGTTCATAACTCACGGCTCTCCCACACTCGGTGTCGAAAGTCGGCACTGATACCATTTATAATGCCCCTGCCCCAAACTCAGATAATTTATACAATTTATCCGATAAATTATTTATAATATAGTACAACTGCCCACCATAGGCTGCCTCTCAAAAGGTGGTTAACCGGATTGGTGAATCTTGATCATAGGCTATATTATTTATTATTATTTTAATCTAGTTGTATTCCTGATATGGGACTATCTTAATCAATCTTCTCCTTATTCTCGTGCACAGCAGCCTCCGTAGGCCCCCCATGTACACGTCATCACCTTAAGAAAGACAGCAGCGCTGCTCTCTCTTAACCGGGTGGGCCTTCTTCGCTGACGTCATCTGACGTCAGCCCAACACAGACAGCACACCGCTGTCTCATCTTAACTCGTGGGCCCCCTCCCTATTCACTTTATTTACCACTTTTGCCATCCACCCCTTTATATATATATATATATATATATATATATATATATATAGGGGATGGAAAAAGAGTAATAAAGTGAAGGGGGCACACGTTGAGAAACAACAAGGTGTGCTGTGTGTTGCGGTGACATCACCATGGGGGCCCGCCTGGCTTTGCTGTTGTGCGTTCTCAAGAGAGAGAACGAGGTGAGTGAGTAGAAATAGTCCCATATCGAGAGTATACAATGGATAAAATAATAATAAATAATATAGCCTATGATCAAGTTACCAATCCGGTTAACCACCTTTTGAGATGCAACCTGTGGTGGGCAGTTGTACTTTACTATAAATAATTTGTCTGATAAATTGTATAAATTGTTTGAGTCTGGAGCAGGGGCGTTACAAAATGGTATCAGAGCCGACTTTCGATACCGAGTGTGGGAGAGCTGTAAGTTATGGACTCCAGAATGATCGGTAGAGTGAGACAATCCCCAGTTATCTGGGACGATGGACGTAAGGGCCACAGAATGATCCGCGGAGTGTGATTGGTCTCCAGTATTCCAAAGACTAGAGTGACGCTCACGGACTGCTCCACATCGACTAGAAAGTAGATCCTGCACTAGACTGTGCATGCCTTGTGCTCAGCGAGGATGCTGATTTCTGAAGGGAGGTATATGTAACACCCCATAATTTCTATATATATATATATATATATATATATATATAAGGGTGGATGGCAAAAGTGGTAAATAAAGTGAATAAGGAGGGGGGGCCTACGAGTTGAGATGAGGCAGTGGTGTGCTGTCTGTGTTGGGGCTGACGTTAGATGACGTCAGCGAAGGGGGCCCACCCAGTTAAGAGAAAGCAGCGATGCTGTCTCTCTTTGGGTGATGACGTGTACATGGGGGCCCACGGAGGCTGCTGTGCACGAGATTAGGGAGAAGATTTATTAAGATAGTCCCATATCGGGAATACAACTAGATTAAAATAATAATAAATAATATAGCCTATGATCAAGAGTCACCAATCCGGTTAACTACTTTTTGAGAGGCAGCCTATGGTGGGCAGTTGTACTATACTATAAATAATTTGTCTGATAAATTGTATAAATTGTTTGAGTCTGGGGCAGGGGCATTACAGTATACACCCATTCCTGATGTATGTTTTCCTTATTAATGTAGCCCATTTTGCTTTTGTTTTTATTTTGAGTTTCCACCACCATTTACACATTAAAGCTTGGTTCATCTGCCGTAAGTTAACCACTCCCAATCCCCCAAATTCTTTTCGTCTGCATATGATCTTCCATCTGATTAACGAATATCCTTTCCCTTCAGTCCCTGACCTATGCCATAGAAACCTCTGTCTTAATCGATCAATTTTCTTGATGGCCCATACCGGAATCTCGAAGAATGACATAAAGTATAGTAGGATAGAACTGACTACTGAATTAACAAATACCAGCCGCCCACCGAAATCAGAGCATTTTCCCCTTCCATCCCTCTTGTCTATTCGCAATCTTCTCAATAAGCTCATTCCAATCCCCCCTCCTAAGATTGCCGGTACTAATTGGAAAGCCCAGGTACCTAATCGGTAATTTCTGGACAGGGCAATTTAGGATACCTGCTATAGCTAGTCCGTCCTCCATAATATCCCCAAAGAAAGTAATGCTACTTTTGTGTAAGTTGAATTTCAACCCTGACCAATCTTCAATCCCCACTTTAGAAGCATAGCTCGAGCGACATCGCATTCTCTGAAGATCAGTGTGTCGTCCGCATAATGTACGTTCATTACCGCTGACAACCCCCTCCTCATTCCTAACCCATTAATAAGCCCTTTTTCAGTATAGGAATGTAGCATTATGTGTAGTCCGTCTGCCACCATAGTGAACAGCAGTGGTGATAGGGGATCCTACTGTCTAAGTCCACGTCTACACCGTATTTCCTTACCAGGGCTCCCGTTTACCAACACATTCACCTTGGCAGTTGTTAGCCAATTCTCGGTCCATCCAAACCACCTATCCCCAAACCCTCTCCGCCTAAGGATTTCTAGCAAGCATTTCCATTCGACCTTATCGTAGGCCTTTTCGAAGTCTAATTTTAGCATAAACCCCGCTTTCCTGCGTCTTTTGCAATCTTGTATCACTTCCTGGACTAGTGCCACCCCTTCAAGAATGTCCCTCCCAATAATAAATCATGTTTGGTAGTCCTCCATAATGTCTTCAATCAGACTTCTGAGCCTATTTGCCAACACCTTCGTGATAATCTTGACCGAGGAGTTAGTCAAACTGATTGGCCTATAATTCCCAATTTCTGTAGCTGCCTTTTTCTTTGGAATTAGGAATACACTGGCGTAATTTAGTCTTCCCAAATCCAGAGTACCATCATGGAAAGCATTCATGATGTCCATAATATCTTCCTTCACAATTTCCCAGAAACATTAGTAAAAGAAAACAGGGAATCCATCTGGTCCCGGCACCTTTTCCTGCTCATTCCCCACACTGTCGCCTTGACCTATTCTATAGTGAATGGGTCTTGCAAACCTTCCATTCTTTCTTGAGTATCTTTCTGTAGCTCGTCCCAGAGATCTTCTGCTGACTCGCACTGTCCGTCCCTGTTTTGACCAAATAGTTGCTTATAAGTCTCGTGAACGTGCTCTGATATTTGTCGCTCCTCTAAAACTGTGTTTCCCTCGATTTTCAGGGAGTGGATGAAGTTGTTTCTACGACGCATGCTAGCTACCTTGTGGAAGTATTTTGTTTTTCCATCCCCTTCTGAAAGCCACTTTACCCTTGGCCTCTGACGCCACATAATTTCCTCCCTGGTATAGTTTGTATAATATCCTGCCTGCATGTTGCTAATTTTTTAAATTGAATTTCATCAAACCCATCCGCTTCCTCCTTCCTTTCCAGTTCATCTATCTCCTTCAAAATGGACTCCTTCCTTCGGAGTATATTCCCAAAAGTGTCTTTGTTCCATTTCCTTAACTTTCTTCCGAGTCTTGAAAGTTTTCTAGCCAGCCTTGTTGCTGGCTCCGTGTGATTGACTTCCCTTTCCAACTAGACTTAACTAGCTAGTAACATTCATTGTTGGTCAGCCACATCTTCTCAAAGCGGGAGATCTTTGTATTCTGTTTCCCTTCTTCTCCAGTGCCGATGATGATTGGAACATGGTCTGATGTATTGCGAATGCACGACCTGGCCATAGCCCAGAGAAATTTAGTCTCCCAATCTGTGGATACCAGGACTCTATCCAACTTAGCAAGGATTGGGTTCCTCCGATGCTTAGACCATGTAAATTTACGATCATTTATAGGAATTTCCATTAGCATCAGGTTTGAGATCACCTAGTTGAATTTTCCTATGTCATGTCCGTAACCTATCCCTCATATTCGTTCATGTGAATGTCTGACGACATTGAAATCCCCCCTACCACCCATCATATGTTCCACCTTGCCCTGATATATGTTAATTCATCTCAGAGCTCTTGCCTTTGATTTCTATAATTTGCCCCCCCCTATTAGGTGACAATATCAATGTTGTTTTTCCTAATGACTTCTCAAATTATTTACAGTATAGTATAACTGCCCACCACAGTCTATATGACTTCTCAAAAGGTGGTTAACCGGATTGGTGACTCTTGATCATAGGGTATATTATTTGTTTTATTGCAATTCCCAATGTGGGACTAATACAACTCATCTCTCTCCTCTTTTTCTCCCCGTGTACAGCAGACCCGATGGTGGGCCCCTATCCACGTCATCAATGCAAGACACAACACTCAGTTGTTGCCTTCTCACATTCCCCTCCCCCCCGCCATACTCCTTTATATATATATACACACACACACACACACACACACACACACACACACACACACACACACACACACACACACACACACACACCACTATATATGACTTTAAAAATTATGGGATGTTACATACACCCCCTTTTAGAAATTAGCGTCCTCGCTGAGCACGGGCATACACAATATAGTGCAGGATCTACTTCTCATATCCTCCTAATTAATCATGATCCCGGAATCCACCGTCCGGTCAATCATAATCTCGGATTTAATTGAGCTGCCCTCCTATCCGCCCGATTAATCATGATCCCGGAATCCACCGCCCGATCAATCACAGTCCCGAATTTAATTGAGGGCTCACCACAGTCCCGAAATCCACCGCCCTACTGGGTCTATAGTCCCGGAATTTACCACCCGACTATATAGACATGCCCCACACTCGGTGTCGAAAGTCACCTCTGATATGATTTGTAACGCCCCAGCCCCAGACTGAGACAATTTTATAAATTTTATCAGAAAATTTATTTATAGTATAATACAACTGCCCACCACAGGCTGCCTCTCAAAAGGTGGTTAACCGGATTGGTGACTCTTGATCATATGCTATATTATTTATAGTTATTTATTTTATTGCAATTCCCGATGTGGGACTAATACAACTCATCTCTCTCCTCATTTTCTCCCCGTTTACAACAGACCCCATGGTGGGCCCCTGTCCACGTCATCAATGCAAGACACAGCACTCAGCTGTTTCCTTCTCACATTCTTCCCCCCCCATTGGGTGATGCCATCATGATGTCACAAGCAATAACAACACATTTTGTTGTTTTACTCAATTCGTAGGCCCCCCCTACTCCTTTACTCTATTATTACCAAACTGCCATACTCCTTTATATATATATATATACACACACACACACACACACACACACACCCCACTATATATGTCTTTAGAAATTATGGGATGTTACACCAACTCAAGCAGATTTTGGGAGACGCAATCATCTTTTCTCTCCCCTCCTAAAGCCCTCTGAACTTTGTCGATATTGTCCATTTCCCTATCTCGAATTATGTCAATGATGTTGGTGTGTGCAGAATGACAAAAATTTATACCATAATTTGCTAGCTGAACTAATATAGAATCAAGAATTGAACCGAATATAGGTATAGGTGAGTGTGTACCTGCAATGTTTTCATAGTTTTTTCGCGTTCCCACCCTTTGGTAGATCTCTTTGACTGTCATTGGCTTATCCCCCTACTTTGCTGTCGAACACTGCGCCTAAAACCCTCTTTAGACTTTTGCAGTTTTTTCTTTGTACCGGCCGTCGCCCTTGGAGCATCCTCAGAAATACTATCTAGTCCTCTCTCCTCCTATGATTGTGGCTCATCAGACTTAAGAGAGTCGGTATCAGATTCCGATGACCCCTCTGAGTTCTTCGTTTTCTTCGATGTCCATTTCCCCTCTTTTTTACTTCTTTTTGTACTCTCTTCTCAACCTCCCTTTTGAGAAATGCATCAATATTGCCTCCTTCCTCCTCCCCACCTCCTTCTTCTTGGCTAATAGGACTAAATTTGTTACCCAGCTCAATTCCCTCCTTCGTAAAGTCGTGGTCCATGAAGTTTTCTTTCTATTTTTTCTGGCCCAACTCCTTTACCGAATAGCCCCCTTTCCCCCCATTTTCCAAGCCAAAGTTGTCGACACTGTGGCCCAAGCCCACAAAATTTATCTTCGAAGTCAGCTGGGTTTCCCTGTCATGTTTTCTTGTTTCCCGTGCGATGTGACGTCCTAGTACTGCCGCTGAGGTTGTTTCCCCTGATTTTGAGCGACTTACACCCTTCGCCTTTGAGTCCTGTGCGATTTGGCATCCTAGTGAGGATGTTGATGTTGCGTCCGTGCTTTTCGAGCAAATGACTGCTATCACCTTCCTGAGCGGTGCCAGCTGTAACCGAGGTGGGCCCCTCCTTACATGTGCCTATCGCTACTAGAGTTGGTGAAGCGATGTCTGTGTCCTCATCGGGCCCCACAAACAAGCCCAACCCAGTCTCGCCAGCTATAAGGAAGTGGTGACGAGTACCTTCAGTGGGTCCCGCTTGATGCTGCACAAGTCTTGTTGATTTACCGAATGAAAACTCCCCAGCCTTCAGATCTCCTTCCTTTCACGCTCCTCCCTGATCAGTAGTTGGGATCTGTCTCGTTGGACCATTTCGCAAACCGCAGCCGTTTCAACACCCACATTGAACCAATCGTCTTCATCCTCGAGAATTGTTTTCTTTCCAGTAGCGATCTTCGAATGTTTCGCCTCCTTCTCGACGAATAATTGTTTAGTGACCGGCTTCCTCACTACCACTCCCATCTTCGTTGTCGTTAGTTCTTCTCCTTCAACCCTGACATCGATGAGGAAGCACTTGTTTTCTATCATCGCTCTCACCGTCGTCGGTATCTTCTCTAAGTCATTACAGGCATTCCTAACCCTTGTGACTATCCCTCGTTTCCTCTTTGTTGTCTCGTCGACCTCCAGAACTACTCCAAATTTCCTTATCATGTCTTGGAACCCTCCTATTTTTTAGCAATGTAACGGAAGTCCGGTCATCTGTATCCATTTCACCATCGTAATTTCCTATTCGATGGCCCCCTCGTCTCCCGTCCATTTCATAATACATATCCCATAACGTGCTCCAACAATCTTGATTTCTTTCCTTATAGCCAATGCTACCACCCCGTCGCTTGATGGAAACTTCGCTAACAAAAAATCCTTGACCCTATGTAGCTCCCAATTCCATCTGTTGTACGAATCTGCTAGGTTTTTCAGGCCCGTCACAACCTCCGCTGTTGACGGCCACCCTCGCACCGCCCTGATTACACCCATAGTCTTCTTCAGTTTCTCTTTAGTGGCCCTCATCGTTCCGGTGAGTGATACAATAGAATGAACCGTTTCTTTCTTCCTCGCTAGTGGCCAATTTTCCTCCGCCATCCTCCCTATCTTTTTCTTTCCCCTAATGGCACATTCCTGGATCTTGAGTCCAGTTTCCTTGCATTCAAAGCAGACGAAAACCCCAATAGGGCAATCCAATTTATAATGCTGGTCTCCGCAAAACAAACATGTGGCTGCCCTTTCCTTTCCCCTAAGTAGGTCGTGCTTCTTCGTCGACTTCGAATGATATATCTGCCATGGTTACTCCTCTCCCCCTTCCTTCTCATTGTTTCGTCGAAGATCCCTGTTGCTGCTAAATCTGGTGTGGGGGCAAACAGATAGTATTTGTGGATTCTTAGGAAAACCGATTAGCAAACCCGTTACCTGTCCCGTCGGAGTTTGATGCTAACTCCTGCCGTACACCTGCAAAAAGTGCGAGACACTGGGGTTGTTCCCTCCGACGCACCCTCCGACGCTCAAGTCAGTAATCAGGAAAGATTATAAAAGAGCGTAAAAACTGGCAAAAGATTGATTACCCCTTAATGAAGATGGATGGGGGGTATTTATAGGCACCGCTGGGATCAGATTAGGAATGTAATCCCTGTGGTTAGATAAGGAATGTAATTCCTAATTCCCAGTAAAAGGATAGACGTGAATCAGGGCCGTTGATTAGGATCTAATTAGAAACCCTAATCCTATCCTTTCTGGACCGGGTTTGCTGCGGGTTGAGACCCGCACCCAGTTGAGATAGATCCGTTTGCGGGTTAGTGGGTCTTCGAGAAAGAAAACCCGTACCCGCTTCAGACCCCTTGGGGGGTGAAATTACCGTTTTACCCCTGGGCTTCAAGATTCGTGCCCGATTTGGACGGTTCCGATTTAACCCTATTTTTAGCCATATCACGAGCCCCCCACTCCTAAAGACTGAGTTTGATCAGCATTTGAGGAGTAGTTTTGCTGTTTTAATGGCTAGTGGAGTTGTATCGGAGTCCGAATGGAAGGTTTTGAATCTTGAAGGAGGTAGTGAGGTGATTTTTCAAGTTGTTCGTACTCTAAGCTGTTCTTGAGCTTCTCTGGATATTTGGTGATTTTTATTTATTTTTTCCGATTATTTATTCAATTTTGCGATGTGGTAACCAATCGTTCAGGGGGTCTTAACAACGCATTCTACGCAATAATTGTTTGTTCAGGGGTTCAAAAATACTCCCCCGAATTTATAATTATTTTCCAGAATTTCTAGTTAATTTTTTCGAATTTTTAGTAATTTTTTCACAATTTTTAAATAAATAAAACAATTAAAATAAATAAAAACTAATTTTTAATTCCGATTTATGGCGTGGCGCGATCTGGGCCCTCTATCAGTGCCGAGCGCGATTTTCTGGGCGATCGGACGATCCGCGTTCCTCGGCAGATAGTTTTTTCGTATACGAGGGTCGGTTCCTCGTCCCCTCGGCTCGGCCGCTCGGCACCTAGCT
Source organism: Hemerocallis citrina (assembly GCA_017893485.1). NCBI lineage: Eukaryota > Viridiplantae > Streptophyta > Magnoliopsida > Asparagales > Asphodelaceae > Hemerocallis > Hemerocallis citrina. The sequence goes on from JACEHZ010000208.1 coordinate 306,552, forward strand.
CGGAATCAGCCAAACTATTTGGCGTGATCCTGAGCGTCCATCTCAGTGCGGATCTGCAAAAAACGATATCTTGTCGTTTAGTGAACGTGGCAAGATCTGAGCCGTCCATCACCTCGAGCGCGTTTTTTGACAAGATCCAATGGCTGAGAAGGGTCGGCAGATTTTTTCTCCATATACGAGGGTCAGTTCCTCGTCCCCTCGGCTCGGCAGCTCGGCACATAGCTCGGGATCAGCCGATCTACGTGGCGTGATCCTGAGCGTCCATCTCAGCGCGGATCCCCAAAAAACGATATCTTGTCGTTTAGTGAACGTGGCAAGATCTGAGCCATCCGTCACGTCGAGCGCGTTTTTTGACAAGATCCAACGGCTGAGAAGGGTCGGTGGATTTTATCTCCATATACGAGGTTCGGTTCCTCGTTCCCTCGGTTCGGAGGCTCGGTACTGTTAGCCAAGGGATGGAGTTAGACGTTTTGAAGCGTTCCGGCTTTGAAGCGTCGTCTCCCTCCCACTCAGTAGCGCGGTGGCTTTGCCAAGCTGTTTGGTAGCTCGGCTAGGCGAACCGGTGGCCAGCAGCTCGGAAGGTACACGTGGTCAGATTTGGAGCATCCATCATTGCGTGAATCACGAGGACGGGGTTCAGATCACGAGAAAACGTTATTTTGTCATTTTGTGGGCGTGGCACAATCTGAACCGTCCGTCTCATCTTGACGCGAATTTTGGAGAGATCCGACGGTGATTCAGCCTCGGAAGGATTTTTCTCCATATATGAGGTTCGGTTCCTCGTCCCCTCGGTTCGGAAGCTCGGTTCTGTTAGCCGAGGTATGGAGTTAGACGTTTTGAAGCATTCTGGATTTGAAGCGTCGCCTCCCTCCCACTCAGTAGTGCGGTGGCTTTGCCAAGCTGTTTGGTAGCTCGGCTAGGCGAACCAGCGGCCAGCAGGTCAGAAGGTACACGTGGTCAGATCTGGAGCGTCCATCATTGCGTGAATCACGAGGACGAAGTTCAGATCACGAGAAAACGTTATTTTGTCGTTTTGTGGGCGTGGCGCGATCTGAACCGTCCATCGCATCTTGACACGAATTTTGGAGAGATCCGACGGTGATTCAGCCTCGGAGGGATTTTTCTCCATATATGAGGATCGGTTCCTCGTCCCCTCGGTTCAGAAGCTCAATTCTGTTAGCCGAGGTACGGAGTCAGACGTTTTGAAGCATTCTGGATTTGAAGCGTCGCCTCCCTCCCACTCAGTAGTGCGGTGGCTTTGCCAAGCTGTTCGGTAGCTCGGCTAGGCGAACCGGTGGCCAGCAGGTCGGAAGGTACACGTGGTCAGATCTGGAGCGTCCATCATTGCGTGAATTACGAGGACGGGGTTCAGATCACGAGAAAATGTTATTTTGTCGTTTTGTGGGCATGGCGCGATCTGAACCGTCCATCGCGTCTTGACACGAATTTTGGAGAGATCCAACGGTGATTCAGCCTCGGAAGGATTTTTCTCCATATATGAGGTTCGGTTCCTCGTCCCCTCGGTTCGGAGGCTTGGTACTGTTAGCCGAGGTATGGAGTTAGACATTTTGAAGCATTCTGGATTTGAAGCGTCGTCTCCCTCCCACTCAGTAGCGCGGTGGCTTTGCCAAGCTGTTCGGTAGCTTGGCTAGGTGAACCGGTGGCCAGCAGGTCGGAAGGTACACGTGGTCAGATCTGGAGCGTCCATCATTGCGTGAATCACGAGGACGGGGTTCAGATCATGAGAAAACGTTATTTTGTCATTTTGTGGGCGTGGCACAATCTGAACCGTCCATCTCGTCTTGACGCGAATTTTGGAGAGATCCGACGGTGATTCAGCCTCGGAAGGATTTTTCTCCATATATGAGGTTCGGTTCCTCGTCCCCTCGGTTCGGAAGCTCGGTATTGTTTGCCGAGGGATGGAATCAGATGTTTTGAAGTGGACTCAGTAGCTCGATTGCTCGATCAAGCGGTTCGGTAGCTTGGCTTGGCACACTGGTGGCCGAGTCGTGGACTTAAGCGACTTGAGGAGTCTTTGTTTTGAAACATCGCAACTCTCCGCTTTGGCGCTTTGGCTTCTTAGTGGGCTTTTAAATTCCCAAGGAAGCCCAAACGTCGCACTGGGGTTATAAGTTCTTACTCCCCCACCCCCCAAGCTCATTTCTTACTTTTTACTCCAAGCTTTCACTTTTACTCTCTGCATTCTCTTCTAGCGGCGATTTCTGCTCCAAGGCGGTTGCGTTAGCTGTCACGTGGGCCAGGCGATTTCCGGCGAACTAACTCTGACCGTGAACGTCACTTCAAGGGCACGTCACATCAAGGTCAGTTTCCTTGCCTTAGCCTTTTTCTAGAGATGTCAAGGGTAGACTCGGGGAGTGAGGCCTCGTCCTCGGGCGATAGTGGTGCCGAGGAGAGGAGGAAGATGGAGATCCGAAGGAAGGGGAAGCAGGTAGCCGAGCCGTCCGTGGCCGAGGCAAGGAAGAAGAAGAAGAAGGGGAGGGTAGTGGCCCAATCTCCTGTAGTCGAGGAGATTATGGAGACTCCGAGGTAAGCCCCTGAGTCGGGCCGGTACCCTTGTGTACTGTCCGGGCATGCTGGGGTCAGGCAATACGAGGGCGACCTTATGAAGAAGGCGATCATAGGTCAGTTGGAAGTTTACGAGGAGAACAACCCGGTTCTGACCACCGAGGTGGACGAGATTGGATCGGTGCTATCCGAAAGAGACCTGCTCCGGATCAGAAAAGGATTCGCCATCCTTCCGGAGTACAAGCTGATTCTCCCCGGCCCTGGGATGCGAGCGAACTCCAAACTGTCGTCGTCGGATATGTGTATGTTCGACTACGACTCTCTGAACGCCGGACTGCGCTTTCCCCTGCACCCTTTCATTCGTCAGGTCCTCGGGTGGTACTGCCTTGCGCCGACCCAATTCATGCCGAACACCTGGCGCCATGTGAACGCCTTCCTGCTGCAGTACCGTAATGCCGAGGTCGAACCGGACCTAACGATCTTCCGGAGCATGTATCGGATTCACCGGATGCACAAGACTGAGCATCGCTACTATCTGGCACCGAGGAAAGGCGTTCGGATTATAGAAAACCTGGACTCGATCAAAGGTTGGAAGGAGAAGTTCTTCATATTGAGGGAGCCCTCGATGCTGCAAGTTCCAAGTCGGTGGAAAGTAGAGGTGCCAAAGTTCGCGAGGGCCGACACGGAACTGACTGCAGCCAAGGAGGAAGTGGTGGGGAAGATCATGGCCCTCCCGATGTTGAGTTGGAGGGAGATGACCGAGGAGGTGCTACACGGGTCAGGCCTTAGTCCGATCGACCCGAGTACGCTCCTGACATCTCGCAATATTTTTTTTTCTTTCTAAGTTTTTAGCTCGTTTCACTAACTTTCAATTTGTTTGTTGTTTGGTAAAGAAGCGCCGAAGATAGACTTTTTGGCCATGATGAACGAGAGGGGTAAGGTTGCCGATGGAAGGAAAAGGAAGAGGCCGAGCACGACCGCCTCGTCAGGTCGACCCCCAAGGTTGCTTCGGCAGTTATTCCGCCTCCCCCCATCGCTGAGGTCCCCTCACCAACGGTGGTTGTTGTCGCCGAACCCTCGGCTCCTGCTGCTTCTACCATGGCCGGTGAGGCCTTCGACGTCTCGGTGGCGTTGTCGCTTCAGGCTTTGCCGCTGACCGCTAAGGCCGAGGTGATCTTGACCGAGCAGCATAAGCAACTGTTCGTTCTGGACTGGCAGGTCAAGAAACACGATGGCTTCCTCGGGAATTTGCAGATGTCAATGCAGGACGTGAAACACTTGGTGACCCCGAAGGATCGAGCCGCGCTGAAGGCGGGGACGGTTGGCGATGACACTTATGAGGTCGCTCAGTCGCTTGTATTGGTAAGTTGCGCGTACCCTTCTGCAGAATTTCTTAAAGTCTACCGTTCGGCACCTACTTTGTTCTTACTATCTTTTCGTTTCGGCAGGCCACTTGTCACTTCAACCATCTACTTGAGGCGTTCGCCGAACAGGAGAAGGAGTTGAAGGCCGCCAGTGATAAGGACAGGGCGGACAAGGTGAAGGCGGTTCGGCAGCTCGAAGCAGAGCAGAGGCGAGCCGAGGGCATGGAGGTCCGGGTCGCCGACCTTGAGGCAGACCTGGAGTGGACTAAGGGGCTGCTCGCCGAAGAGGTTGCCAAGGTCACTAAGGCTGCCGAGGAGCTGGCGGCATCGGCTAAGGCTCTGGCAGAGACGAAGGCGGAGAAGGATGCCTTGGCGACGAAGATCAGGGCCGAGGTCGAGGCCGAGGCAAAGGCGCATATGGCCTCGAACATGGAGAAGTCCTACCAGAGGGCGCTCGACCATGTTCAGGACTGCATACCCGACTTTCAGCGGGTCGGCTACACGCTGTGGCCCGGATCCACATCAGATGGCAAGGAGGAGGGAGGCGAAGGTGACGAGGGAGAGGGCGACGACGACGAGGAGGTGGTCGCCGAGGTGGTGGTGACACACCCCAGGCCAGGATGAGAAATGAGGGGCCGTCTGGCGAAGCACCTGTGGTCGAGCTGACGATGCAGGTGGACCCCTGATCTTCTCGTCTTTTTGTAATTTTTTTTTTCAAAAAATGTAATGCTTTTTTGCGGACTGGCCACCGCCTCTTCTTTTATGAATGAAATTTTTTTCTCAAATTTGTCCAAGTGTTTGGGTCGGTCTATAGTCTTCCAATTGTGACGTTCTTGTATTTCAGATCCTCGAACATGCCCCAAATACCGTAGCAGCTCGGCATCATGCCGAGCTGTTTAAGCAATCTCGCGAGGCTCGTCTCGAGGGTGAACTCGACCTGATCAGGAGGGTGTTGTTCAACGTGGAGAAGAAGAACAGCGAGCTGCTGACCGAGGTGCACTATCTCCGGATAGTCGAGGAGGAGCTCTCGGCGAAGGAGGCAAAGCTAGCCTCGGTGCTGGCCGAGCGAGATGAGCTCGCGAAGAAGGTCGAACAGCTGCAAAGGGTCACGGTCGACAAGAGCATCGTGGTGACTAACTTACGCCGTATTATATCCGATAGCGCTGAGTGTCCCAGTTCGGCGAAACTCCCTCGATTCAAGATAATGGTTAAGGACGACACTCTGAAAGATAGGATCGTTGAGCTCGAGGAGGAGGTGGCTCGTCTGAAGCCTCAGCCCGTGAGGACTAATGTCCGCAGCACCTCGTGCACTCGCGAGGAGAGAGAGCGAGGGATCACCTTTTACGAGCTCGCGACTCGTCCTCAAATCATTGGTCGGACAGCAACCGACGCACAAAGCAGAGTAGCTGTTAGCTCGAGTGGAGCCTCGGTCGGAGCCACCGTTAGGCTCAGTGGCGAGGCGGCATCCCAGTTCGTTGGCCTAGAGACAAGCTCGGAGATGAAAAGACGGAAACCCCGATTGTCTCTAAATCGGAACGTCCCTGTTTCGAGGAGGCACTGAACGAGTTGCATCGAGCTTTAGACTTGCGTCGTTTCCCTTGTTGTAATGACATAGCTTGTAAATTTGTCAAGTCGTTTTTTTGCTGTAACTCTTTGCCTTGTAAACTTATCACGTTGTATCAATAAAATCGAAGTTGCTGCGCTCATTGTTGTGCCGTAGTTGCCTTACTCTTGAAACCGAACCATGAGGACCCATAGTTATCTTCTCTGAGTGTTTTAGCTGTGGAATTTTAGTTTTTTGCTCAGAGTATACCGAGGCAACTTTGCACTTTCACGGTGCGATAGCTCGGATTTCAGACGCAGTCCACGTGGCTGAATCTAGACGGTCGATCATGATCGTGGCACGCATCACGAGGTGGGGGCACGAATTCCCAGAAAACACTATCTTGTCGTTTTGTGGATACGTGGCGCGTTCTAATTCGTTCATCACATTCTAGTACGTATTTCGAGATGATCTAACGGTGAAATTGGTTCGGCGGAATTTTTTTCCATATGTGGGGGTCGGTTCCTCGTCCGCTCGGCTCGGGGTATTGAGTGAGCGCAGTCGAGCCGAACGCTGGACTCCGAACCACCGTTAGAGTTGCTCGACGGTTGTGGGAGCAGTTCCGAATGGCGACCCACTTCTAGCTCGCTTACTAGCGAACTTGTGAAGTATAATCGAGCCAAGTGTTGGACTCTGAACCATCGGTAGAGTTGTTCAACGGTTGTGGGAGCAGTTCCGAATGGCGACCTACTTCTAGCTTGCTTACGAGCGAACTTGTGAAGTAGAATCGAGCCAAGTGTTGGACTCCGAACCATCGGTGGAGTTGTTCAACGGTTGTGGGAGCAGTTCTGAATGGCGACCTACTTCTAGCTTGCTTACGAGCGAACTTGTGAAGTAGAATCGAGCCAAGTGTTGGACTCCGAACTATTGGTAGAGTTGTTCAACGATTGTGGGAGCAGTTCCGAATGGCGACCTACTTCTAGCTCGCTTACGAGCGAACTTGCGAAGTAGAATCGAGCCAAGTATTGGACTCCGAACCATCGGTAGAGTTGTTCAACGGTTGTGGGAGCAGTTCCGAATGGCGACCTACTTCTAGCTCGCTCACAAGCGAACTGGCAAAGTAGAATCGAGCCAAGTGTTGGACTCCGAACCATCGGTAGAATGAAGAGCAAAGGCAGAGAGTTGTAATCAGTTTTTACAAGTAAATATGAAAAAGCTTTCTTTATTGACTAATGGTCGGCCGCTTCTAAAGTTGCGAGCCGTTATTACAAAAGAGAAATAAAAGAAAAACATTACAAGTAGTAGGAGTGGAACGGTTCGACATCCCAAAATATTTAGAGAGGCATTGGTGCTCTCTCTTGGTATTTTAAGAGATGGTTGGTATTCCAAGTCCTGGGGATCTTCCTACCTTCGAGATCTTCTACTCTGTATGTGTCGGGTCGAACCACTTTTGCGATCTTATAGGGTCCCTCCCAATTTGGAGCCAGTTTGCTTTTCTGTCCGGAGAAAGAGATGGCTAGCTTTCTGAGGACCAAGTCCCCTTCTTTGAGGTCGGTAGGATGGACTCTTTTGTTGTACGCCAACTCGATCCTTCTTCGGTAGCTTTGTTGACGAATGGCTGCTCTTTCTCGGATCTCATCAATTAGGTCCAGATTTGCTCGGAGCTCTCTGGCATTCTGTTCTTCTTCATAAGCCATTAGACAAGGAGAGGGTACACCAACTTCTAGGGAGATCATAGCTTCGGACCCATAGGTGAGATTGAACGGAGACTCTCTTGTGGGGGTCCGTTTTGTGGTGCGGTAGTTCCACAGCACGTTGGGAAGCTGATCGACCCATAAGCCTTTGGAACATTTATCCAACCTCTTCTTAATGCCGGAGAGGATCTGTCGGTTAGTATTCTCGACTTGGCCATTCGACTGGGGATGGAAAACGGAGGAGAATCGGTGCTGGATGGCGAGGTCTTCACATAGGGCCCGGAAGGTAGCCCCGGTAAACTGGATTCCGTTGTCTGTTATGAGGACCCGAGGGACGCCGAATCGGCAGATCACGCTCTTCCAAAAGAACTGGACTACCTTATTCTCAGTGATCGTGGCCAAGGGCTCGGCCTCTATCCATTTTGAGAAGTAGTCGATTGCCACGATTAAGAATTTGAACTAGCCGGGAGCTGGTGGAAATGGCCCTAGTAAATCCATCCCCCACATTGCAAAGTGGATTGGACTTGATAGGGAAGTGAGTGGAGCTTGTGGGAGGCGTCAGATGTCGGAGTACTTCTGACAAGAGCTGCATTGCCGAACGTGCCGTTCGGCGTCTCGTAGGAGAGTGGGCCAGAAATATCCGTAATTCAATACTTTGCGGGCTAGAGAACTGGACCCTGAATGTGCCCCACCGATACCCTCATGAAGTTTTTGCAGGGCGTAGTCGGCTTGCCCGGGGAAGAGGCATCTCAGGTACGGCTTGCCGTCTACCTGTGTGAAAGAGCGTTTATATAGGATGCCTCCGATCAGTGTGTAACGCTCGGCTCGGGTTCTCACTCTTCGCGCTTCCTTGGGATCCTCGGGGAGGAGCTCATCCCTTAAAGAATTTGACGAGTGGTTTCATCCAGTTATCCTCAAGCAGGAAAGGCAGCGACTCTATAGAGTCGGAAGTTTCATCCTCTATACTTGGCTTCAGGAGAACCTCTATCAAGACGGTCTGCTCGAGACCTTGAAGGGAGGAAGAGGCTAGTTTGGAGAGGGCGTCGGCCTGAGCATTTTCTTCCCGGGGTATTCGTTGGATGAGGGCTTCTTCAAACAGTGCCATGAGGCTCCTGACCTTGGCTAAGTATTTAACCATCCTGTCATCACGTGCTTCATACTCGCCGAGGACCTGATTTACGACTAGCTGGGAGTCGCTAAAGATCCGGAGGCGCTGCGCCCCTGCATTGCGAGCCATTCCAAGGCCGGCTATGAGTGCCTCGTATTCAGCTTTGTTGTTTGAGGCCTTGAAGTTGATACGGAAGGAGTATTGAAGGATGAAGTCATCTGGTCCCGCCAGAATGACCCCGGCTCCGCTTCCCTCATTGCAGGAGGATCCATCCACATAGACCGACCAGACGGGTGGTCCCTTCATTGCTTGGCTAAACTCGGGGATGGTACTTTCAACTATAAATTCTGCTAAGGCCTGAGCCTTGATCGCGGTCCGAGGCTGATAGGTTATATCATGCTGGCTCAGCTCGATAGACCACTTCATAAGGCGACCCGAGGTCTCTGGCTTGTGGAGGACTTGCTTCAGCGGTTGGTCGGTAAGGACGACCACCGAATGGGACTGAAAATACGGGCGAAGCTTTCTTGCGGCCATCACCAGGGCATAAGCCATCTTTTCAATTCTCGGATAGTGGAGCTCGGCATCCCGAAGTACCTTGCTCACATAGTAGATGGGCTTTTGAGCCCGGTCTTCTTCCCTTACTAAAACAGCACTGAGGGTCTGCTCGGAGGCTGCCAGGTAGAGGTAGAGGGGTTCGCCAGGAATTGGTTTGCTGAGGAGGGGAGGATTGACGAGGTAAGCCTTGAGCTGGTCGAATGATTCCTATTGTTGCCGACCCCATTCGAAACCTTTAGCCCCCCTGAGGGCCTTGAAGAAGGGGAGGCATTTCTCCCCGAACTTCGAGAGAAAACGTCCTATGGCGGCTAAGCGGCCTGTTAACCTCTGAACTTCCTTCACATTCTTGGGAGGGGCCATGTCTAATATGGCCTTGATTTTCTCAGGGTTAGCTTCAATTCCTCGTTGGCTGACCATGAAGCCGAGGAACTTTCCTGACGAGGCACCGAACGCACACTTGTTTGGATTGAGTCTCATGTTGTGCTTTCTCAGAACATCAAACGCCTCCTGTAGGTCTGTTGCATGATCGGCTCCTCGGATGCTTTTTACGAGCATGTCGTCAACGTACACCTCCATATTCCGGCCGATTTGAGCTTGGAAAACCTTGTTGACGAGGCGTTGATATGTTGCGCCTGCATTCTTCAAACCGAAGGGCATAACCCTGTAGCAGTAGAGGCCCTGGTCGGTTACGAATGAGGTCTTCAGGATATTCGGAGGGAACATTCGAATCTGGTTGTTGCCTGAGAAGGTGTCCATGAAGCTGAGGAGTTCATGTCCCGAGGTGGCATCAATCAGAGTGTCAATACTCGGAAGAGGGAAGGGATCCTTGGGGCAGGCCTTGTTGAGATCGGTAAAATCGATACAAATCCTCCAAGTTCCATTGGACTTCTTCACCATTACTACGTTCGACAACCACTCGGGATGGTTCACCTCTTGTATGAACCGGGCCTTCAAGAGCTTGTCCACCTCCTCTTTTATAGCTAACTGGCGCTCGGGGGAGAACTTGCGCCTCTTCTGTTGCACCGGTTTGGACCCCGGGACAACGCTGAGGTGGTGGACCAAGAGCTCTTCGGAAATTCCGGGCATGTCTGCAGCTGACCAAGCAAAGAGGTCTCGATTCCTTCGGATGCACTGGACTATATCGGAGCATAGGGCAGACGGGAGGGTCTTGCTAATAAAGAACTTCCGGCTTGGGTCCTGCTCAGAGAAGAGCACTTCCTCCAACTCATCCACCGGCTCGGATGTTGGTCGAGCGACATCTTGGGAAATTTCCAGAGTTTCTAGGAAGAGGACTGGACCGAGGGTAGAGGTCATGTAGCACTTGCGGGCCATTTCTTGATTGCCCCTTACTTTCCCTACTCCTGCCCGGGTGGGAAATTTCATCTTGAGATGGTACGCCGAAGGAACGGCTTCTAGAGTTACTAGGCCGGGTCGGCCTAGGATGACATTGTAAGCTGCCGGGATGTCCACAACCATAAAATCCATTTGACTCCGTTCGGGTGGTAGGAGTCTTGCCAGCGGTTACATCGAGGGTGATCACCCCTTCAATAGTCACTGGCACTCCCGTGAACCCATGGAGCGTGTAGCCGGCGGGCTTAAGTCTTTCTCTGGACAGCTTGAGGCCTTTAAAAGCGGCTAGGAAGAGGATGTTAACAGAGCTGCCGTTATCCACTAGGATCCTCTCCACTTTGAAGTTCGCTATGTGGAGATTGATGACGAGTGCGTCACAATGGGGGGTGCGGACACCTTCAAGATCTTCGTCCGAGAACGTGACGGGCACTCCGAGGCCTTTGGGAGGAGGGGTGGCGTGAACCAAATTGACTTCCCTAATGAACACCTTTCGAGAGGAGTTTGAGGAGCCCTATTGGGCCCCCATGAATGAGGTGTAAGACACGCTCCTCTTCGAAGTCGGGCGTTTCATCGCGTTCCGGACGCTTGTTAGCCCCCCGAGGCGGGAAAGGAAGGTCAGCTCGGTCCTTTCTCACGAACCTGGTCAGCTGCCCCCTCTGGATGAGGACTTCTATCTCATTCTTCAAGGCTCGACAATCATTGGTGTCGTGGCCATGGTCCCGATGATATCGGCACCACTTCTCTTTATCTCTTTTCTTGGCGGGGGTGTTCATCCTCGGAGCAGGAGGTATGATCCCTTCCTTCTCAACTTCCATCAGAATGGTAGAGACATTGGTGGTGAGAGGAGTAAATTTCTCGAATCTGGGGGGAGGTCGGCGCTGGCCGGCATTATCCTTCTGGAGCTTCTTGGCTCCTTCCTCTTCTGTTCCCTTTCTCTTAAACCCAGAGGAAGACCCCTCCAAGTTGGGGCGGTGCTCGGCTTCTTCGGCCCGAATATACTTTTCACTTCGGAGGAGGAGGTCAGAGAAGTTCTGTGGGGGCTTCTTGGCGAGGGAGGAGCGGAGGCTGGAGTTAAGGACATTGGATTGAAATGCTGCTGCAGCGACCGACTGGTCGAGAGATGCTATGGACCTGGCTTCAGCTGTGAACCTTTTCACATAGTCTCTCAGCTTTTCTCCCTTCTTCTGATGGAGGTACAGTAGCGAGATGCTGGTCTTCTCAGTTCTACGGCTACTAACAAAATGGGTGACGAAGAGGGTCTCGAATTGCTCGAAGGAGAATATTGAGGATGGGGCAAGGCGAGAGTACCATTCTCGAGCTGGGCCCTTGAGAGTTGCGGGGAAGGTTTTACAGAGCAGAGCATCGGAAGCTTGATGGATGAGCATGAGGGTCTTGAAGCTTTCGATGTGATCGATCGGGTTAGTTTCCCCGGAATAAGTCTCGAATTGAGGAGGCTTGAAGCCGATTGGTACAGGTGCATCCATTATGGTTCGGAAAAAAGGAGGTCTGCTAGGATGAAGAGTCTTTCCTCTAAGCTCTTCTTCTCGGTCTAATTGTCCCAAGCGCCTCTCCATCTCATGGAGACGGCGGTATACATCGTCATCCCTTCGACGGTAATCAGCCGAGCCTGTAGACTCGTCTTCATACGAGGGAGAGCGGGGGCTACGATGATGGTAGCTCCTGGAGCGGCGAGGACTTGGAATGTGCCGGGGGTTGCTAGGAGCTTGAGGAGGAGTTAGGGACCGTCGGCGAGGACTTCGGACCGGAGGAGGAGAGGGAACCCTTGGAGCATTGGTGTTGGGACGGAGGTTGAGAGCTTGTAGGACGGTTGCTTGGAACTGCTGGAACTCGGCACATGTGATGGGTGCCTCATCGTTCCTATGATGGTGCCGACCGACAGGGGAAAGGGGTCTTCTCCTGTGATGCTCGGGGGACTCTCTCCGCCCCCTTCGGATAGGGGACCTTCTGTTGTCTCGGCGGTGAGGAGATCGCTCATCCGGACGGTGTTGGTGGGAGGCTCCCTCTCGGGCCCGCTTTTCATCCAGACGGTGGCGAAGATCCTTATCCTTCTGCCGATTGAGGACGGTGTGGCGGAGGTCGGAAGCTCGGGGATTATGGGAGGCCATAGAGTCCGAAGAGGCATTGTGGATGGAGACGTGGTCCGGATGGAGAGGCTATTTCTGCGGATTGAGACCCTTAGGAGGTTGTTGGTTCTGAGGAGGAGGCAGGTCCAGTTGGAGAGGGACCTCGGCCTGAGGCGGAAGTTGCCCTTGCTGTTGAGCGGGTTGAGGGGGGACTTCCTGTTGCTGATCGGGGTTGGGTCCTCGGTTGGATCCTCTAGATATGGCTTTCCTAGGAGGCATGGCTGGAGAAGATCTGACCAACGGGAAGAGGGGATGCCTATTCGTTAGTTCCCACAGACGGCGCCAATCTGTTGCCGCTAAATCTGGTGTGGGGGCAAACAGATAGTATTTGTGGATTCTTAGGAAAACCGAATAGCAAATTCGTTACCTGTCCCGTCGGAGTTTGACGCTGACTCCTTCCGTACACCTACAAAAAGTGCGAGACACCGGGGTTGTTTCCGGCGACGCACCCTCCGACGCTCAAGTCAGTAATCAGGGAAGATTATGAAAGAGCGTAAAAACTGGCAAAAGATTGATTACCCCTTAATGGAGATGGATGAGGGGTATTTATAGGCACCGCTGGGATCAGATTAGGAATGTAATCTCTGTGGTTAGATAAGGAATGTAATTCCTAATTCCCAGTGAAAGGATAGACGTGAATCAGGGCCGTTGATTAGGATCTAATCAGAAACCCTAATCCTATTCTTTCTGGACCGGGTTTGCTGCGGGTTGAGACCCGCACCCAGTTGAGATGGATCCGTTCGCGGGCTAGTGGGTCTTCGAGAAAGAAAACCCGTACCCGCTTCAGACCCCTTGGGGGGTGAAATTACCATTTTGCCCCTGGGCTTCAAGATTCGTGCCCGATTTGGACGGTTCCGATTTAACCCTATTTTTAGCCATATCAATCCCTAAGTGCCGATAGTAGCTCATTCTCAGATAGTTTGTACGGTGACTTCGCATTTATAGGAGACCTAGCTGGGCTTTTGACTGTGGTCATTGAGCTACGTTGATGGTGTTGAGGTTGCTCTTATGGCGATTTGGCAGTGATATTGGAACTTCTATGATGATGGTTGTACTGATGAAGTAGGGAACCACGTTGATGGTATGATGTTGGGGGCTAGGAAAGGAATATTATTCACAAGATAATAATTATACTTTGAGCTTCTAAACATCTACCCGTAAATGCATTTCTTTCCTAGAGAATAACGACAAATTACATTTTCCAGATCAGTAAATATGCTTTAATTTTGGTCAACTCCCAAACTTTGGAACAAACTGATAACCAGAGACATGGTGCGGAAGGAAGTGTAGTATCCAGCTTTCAGGCTTTACTGGATATCTTAATTTCACTCATAAATAATGATAGTGATGGGGGATAATAGTTTCTAGACAAAAGTCTCCAACTACAGAGCAGATCCAAGAAGGGCGGGATTAAATTTGTTAAGCTTTCGGGGGAGAAAATCTTTTCTGAGGTTGTTGATTAGAAACATTTTCATTACCGAACAATATTTTTTTATGAAATTATTGCAGATTATGGATCAAGCACATGCTGTTGTTCTTGCTGGGAATGGACCTCCGCCATCGCTTGTTCGAAATGTGTTCATGAGGTGATGCTCCTCGCTCATAACACAGCAGAAGTTGGAGGAGCCCATCCCCCCGATGACAGAAGTCCCCACGGACGTGCTCACCACAGGGCGAGGAAGCAAGATGAGCCTAACTCCAATCAGTCGGCCAGCTCCCAGGAACAGCAGAGAAAAGAATACACCCGTAACTAGGGCCGAGTTCTGGGAATCCACCAACCAAGTTCTAAAAGCTCTCCAGGGTGCCTCGAGCAAGGGTCACCAAATAAACAATCTGCACCCTAGAACTGAGCAAGAAGAAGAGTCCCGCGGGCCAAAAATACGTGGTCTTCTATCGCCTCTAAGAGATGGAAAACCGTCTTGATATGTGTAACATCCCGAATTCAAATAACTCTGAATTTGAAGTTCTACAGGATCTTTACACTTCACTTCGTACAATTTTATAAGGAATTTAAAACTTTTATTTACAGCAGAGTCTTTTACATCAACACGCAGCAGAATAATTAAAATATAACAATGATAAATGTACAATTGCAATAACTTTAACATTTAAGTAATCATCAGTAACAAATTCATCTTTATATCTTCTTGTAAACTCCAAGTCCTGCATATGAAACTGTGGGCATGTCAGTTGCTTACAAGCGACGAAATATTATACACGGCCATTCTTGCTATGCCGAAAGTATAACGATTCTTAAATACTTTAACAAACACAAACTTGATCATAAACAAAGCTAAAGAGGAACTATCTTGTTGATGTCATGGGTGTTGTGCACTTAATCCTTAATGCAATTTTTATATTAAATGACACTAATGTGCACTTGTTCGGATTATATGCATCCCATACTACATAGGTCCGAGGGCAAGTCCTTAATCGCACTTCATCTTGTAGGGTTGATTTCCTCGCCATGAGTTTAACTACTACGGTAATTAAGGTAAGTATCTTAGATCTTCTATGAGTTACGAGCCCATGTCCAAACAGCCTAGAGGGGAATCTCACATCATGACATGACACATCATGTAGACAGCCTATGGACAATTTACATCCGTCATGGGACAATGGCACTACGTAGTCACCAAACACCCCACAAGCGTCGCCACGGTCCTAATAATTTCAGAGATGTATTCACGTCATGACATGACGCATCATTTAGATAGCCTATGAACACTCTCACACCGTAAATCCGAGGCCCTCATACTTGTGTTTTTCTCTTACTTTCATCACATCTCCACTGTAGTGTAGTCCTTACATTTTTAGTTTGTTTTAGAAGAAAATCATCACAACCTAGAGCTAGCTTACCATACCAGACTTAAAACAAACAAAGAGACAGTCAGCCCAACTGGCTACTTCTCAAGAGATGCTCAACCCACATTGGTTAGCTCTCAAATTCATTAATAAAAACTGTCGGTCACTAGGGTCTCGCCTAGCCTCTAGATTCCCACAACTATATCTTTCTAGAGATCAACAATAAGTCTTATTCAATCTCAAAATAATTATTCAAATTCTTTATTCACAAATCTCTTTCCCAAAGAGAAACATTTCTTTATAATCTCATAATAAGAAATAATTCAATTCAACATCTTTTATCAATTTAATCACTTATAGCATTGTGTTCAGATCAAGTATCTTAATCAAGTATTAATAATCATAAAATCTCATCTGGAAGAAAATCTAATTGCAATCCAAATTTACATCTCTCTTTAATTATACAAGAGTCACAATTTTCAATATAAAAATCACCTCTAATTCTTTTAATTGATAAACTCGAGTTGGTAAAATCCCCTTTTTATTCTCACAAAATATATCAAAATATTGTAGAAATAATTTTCATCAGGTCTAAACAATTTTAGAAGAATATTAGTATTTTTTCCAAATTCTTATTTCATTTAAAACTCAAAATATTAAAAAAAATCAAAAAGGAAAAACAAAGTGACTATAGTCGGATTCGAACTCAGGTCAAACCCGCCCATGAACAGTAACAGTTCCAAATCACACCCGCTGACCAGAAAGTTCAAGGCGGCTAACTGATATGAGTTGAACTCAAAATATATTTATATATATACCTTCAGTAATTTAATTAAAATCGAAATTCATAAAAACAGAGTCTCTAACAAGACTCGAACGCAGACCAATAGCTCCACAGAGCTATAGTAACCGGCCCAATTCGCACCCGAAGACCAGTAGGTCTTAAGTGACTAACTGATACAAGATCGGTTGACAACTTTTTGTATGTACTGTACTGTTATAAATTTTCCCTTAATAAACTCGATCTTTCAATCGATTTGTACTCACTCAAAATCTAGTTCTTTTTCTAGAATATATTTCTATCAAAATACAGTATAGCATATATATTAAAACTTTATAGAAAATTTTATTTTTGACAAGGTAACAAAATTTTCTCCCAATTATATTTAAAAAAACTCATATTGTCAATTTTCAATTAAAGTGTGGTCTTCCATCAAAGACTACTTATAAAAATTCTTTATGCTCTTCAAGCAAACTCATGAGACTATTTCTCTATTTTAATCGTATTATAAAGCCATTTTCATACATGTTACAATATTTTGACTATAATAAGAAATATTTTTCCATGCATCAATTCTCATTCCACCAATAAATATTTCTAATTCAACACGAGTTCTAGCCATTTTTGTAACTCACAATATCAATTCAACACATCAAGACACAAATAAAATGAGATCATGCAATCTACTTTTACCATACCAATCAAAATTAGCAATGAAATTCTACATCAACTAGCATGCAATTTTACTCCTAAATTAGAAATGATTTTAGAATCACCCATCCAAATAAGCATGAATGTATTCAATTAAACTCCTAGAAATAAACTCCAAGAGAAACTCCGATTCGTCTCCTCGAATTCCGTGCACAAAAAAAAGCACCAATCTCCATTTCTGTAGAGCAATAGGGAACGACATCATCTCATGGACAGTGGCCAATTCTTGGCACACTCACATAATATATATATATATATATATATATATATATATATATATATATATATATATATATATATATATATATATATATATATATAATGAATAGCTTTTATATGTATATATAATGAATAGCTTTTATATGTATATATATACTAGATTTTCCCGTGTATATATATACTAGATTTTCCCGTGGGCACGTGCCTACGACACGTCTTTATAACGATACAACATATGAAAAGCTTTGTAAACAGTTAATTAACAATTATGTAACTCAAGTTTAAATAGTATGACAATAATTAGTTGTAAATAAAAGTTCATGTTTCCATAAGTGTGTGTGTGTGTGTATATATATATATAGAGAGAGAGAAATCTTCGGTTACACACTACTTTGGTGAGCACTCCGTGAACACTCACGAACTAGAGACCCTATGAAAAATCTAAACCGCTCATATCGTTCTATATGCCTTAGGTAGCCTAACAATAAAAAATTAAGTAATTTGAAGTTCATTTGCCCATGATTTACATCATCACAAAATTGTATGGCTGAAAATTCTAACAGCTTGATGGATAGGCAAATGAACTTCAAATTACATGATTTTTTATTGTTAGACTATCTAAAACATATAGAACAATATGAGCGGTTCGAATTTTTCATAGGGTCTCTAGTTCGTGAGTGCTCACGGAGTGCTCACCAAAAGTAGTGTGCAACCGAAGGGGACTCTATATATATATATATATATATATATATATATATATATATATAGAGAGAGAGAGAGAGAGAGAGAGAGAGAGAGAGAGAGAGAGAGAGAGAGAGAGTTAAATAAATAAAGTAGTTGTTTTGGGGGATTTGAATTTGAGTTTTGGGGGGAAACTTTTCGGAGGGAAAATGTGTTTTGTGGGGTTAGATCCGGGCCTTTGATTTTGGGGGGATTGAAGGAGAGAAACTTGATAGCTTTCTTTGTGTTTAATTATATATATATGCATGGTGAGTAGGTGGAGAAGCAAAAGGACTCGGAAGGGTTTGCTGATGGATGGGCTCGGATTTGACAGAGGAGGACCATCCCATACCTATATATCTACACATACATATATAATTTGAATGGGGGAAGATAGGTATAGGTGTATTAGGTGAATGAGTGGAGAAAGAAACATGGGGATTTGCTGGTTGGGTTTTCGGCAGAGACAGGGAAAAGAAGGAGAGGATGAGGAGAATGTGTATTTAGGGGGGGGGGGGGTATTATATAAGGAGCTATGTAGATAGTTATTAAAACCACCTCCCCACTAACAACACTAACACCACTCAAAAATTCAAAATTTGTACTCTTTCCCTCCATTTCCAAATCACCCGGCCACTACTTTGAGTGTGCAAGTGCACGTGCGTGCTTTGTGTACACCATAAAATAAATTATTTATTTAATTTAAAATATGTGTTTATATATATAATATACATATAAAATTAACTTAATTAAAAATTATGCTTTTCATGCACGAATAAAATAGACGCACACACACTTCAAAATTTTACTTTGAAAACGAATACGCTTAAATACGTTCACCGAAAAACACACGTGCGTCGCACGTAAAATGTCAAAATACGAAATCGAATTTATTAACGAAAAAATATTTAAATATAATCGAAATAAAACATAAGAAAAATATATTTATTAATTTATATATATTCCACAACGTAATCGCTACGTACATAGAAAACACATGCATTACACGAATAAAAATATCTAAATCGAAATAGGAGAAAAATGAACTTCCGTTTATAAAACGAATTCGAACACGTAAAATAAATGATTAAAACAGACAGAAAATATTACATGTAGCGGTAAAAAAATATGTAATCGATACGTGCATCGATAACATGTATATAGCACGTAAAAATACAGAAATTGAAATTTTATATTTGAGTTGACTCAAATAAGATTTTAAGAATACGGAAAATTCATAAGTAGTCGAAATCCAAAATACGTAGTGAAACACGTTACGGATATTACCCGTAATGGTACAAAATACACATGTGTAACACACGAGAAAAAAATTTTCATTTCCAATTTTGCGGGATGTTACAACATGATCGATCGAGAAGAGGGGCACCGAAGCGGAGGATACTACCCCAACAGACCTTCTTTCACTATAGCTATTCTCGAAGCCCCTGCCCCAGAAAACTTTAAACCTCCTACATTTGATTCATATGACAGTGAGTTCAACCCAGCAGATCACATCAAAAGCTTCATGACTCTTATGTTGATCCACCAAGCCTCTGAAGTGCTCCTCTGCAGAACCTTCCCAGCCACCTTGAGGGGATCAGCACAGGAGTACTACTCATGTCTCTCTTCAAAGTCTATCTCTTCGTTCGATTAACTTGAAGAACTCTTCCTCACGCACTTCGTAGGCAGCCGCAAAACCAAGAAGACGAGTGCCTCCCTACTTAAATTGAAGCAGAGGTCGGGAAACCTCTCAAAGACTTCGTCCGATGCTTCACATCTGAGTCTAGTTCTATCCCTGCCTTTGACCCGACAATAGCAGCAGCCGCGTTCCAACAGAATGTCCGCGAATCTTGCCTAAAAAAGTCTCTTTCCAAAAAGCCTTATCGAAACTTCTCTGAGCTATTGCAAAGTTGTGAGAATTACATCTGAGCTAAGGATGTTCATCCCCATGACCAAAGCGAGCCCTCGTCCGAGAACAAACGAAGAAATACAAATGAGGAAGAGCCTAAGAAGTCCCAGAAAGATGGGTCGGGCCAATGCCGCCCTCATCTGATCCATCGCTTCGACAAATTCATCCCGCTCAACGCCGACATATCAACGGTTTTCATGGAAATTGAGGGAGAATGGCTGCTTCCCCCTCCTCCTAGGATGAACCTTAACAGGAGAAGGGATAAGAGCCGATGATGCCGGTTCCACAGGACCATGGTTGCAACACAGATGAGTGCCGAGTCCTTAACGACGAAATCGAAGCTGTCATCCGCCATGGTCACTTTTCCAAGTATACTAAGAAGGATGAGGTTGAGCCTCCACTAGCTCGAGGAGCTAACAAGTGTGCAGAAAGAGATCCCGAGTCCTAAGACTCGGAGCATATAGCCATCCTCCACTCCATCCACAGATGTCCTATGTGTGGGGAGTCCAACACCGCCCGAAAGGCGTTCATCCGAGAGGTCAATTCAGTGCATAATGTCTTCTCTGCCAAGAGCATGAGATTTCGATCTAGCAATAATAAAATGTATATTTTGTTTACTGAATCACATGAAATTTTATCCAACCAACTTTCCCGGATAAGGATCTTGAGGGCATTCGAACTCTCACTGCGACACACTAGTGGCCAGCCTCTCCATGACAAACCACGAAGTGCACCGCATCTTGGTGGACAACGATATCTCGGTGAACATCATCTTTTTAGAAGCGTTCTAAGGCCTCAAGCTCTCCAGAGACCATTTGAACCCGTCGAGTACAATTTGAACTCGTCGAGTACACCCTTCATGGGTTCTCCGAGGTTCCGATCCAGACTGAAGGAATAGTCACTCTTGACGTGACTGCAGGAAGAGGCCCAACTACCTGGACCGAGGCCATGTGCTTCGTGGTCGTCGATGTGAAAATCGCCTACAATGTCATCTTTGGCCACCCTGGCCTAACAGCTCTCCACGTCATAGCTTCGACATTTCACATGAAGATGAAGTTCCCCACGCCAGTTGGGGTAGCAGAAGTCAGGAAAAGTTGAAAAGTGGTTCGGGCATGTTACATGCGACAATGGGGGATTCTGTCCTCCCGCTCGAAGCCTTAGCGCATCCTCATGAGAATGCAATGGAGACTTGGTTCTTGCTCGAAGCCTTACAACTCTCTCACGAACGGAGCTAGGTGGTGCCGAACCCGTTGATGGACTAGAAGACATTCTCCTCTCCCATGAATATCCCGTCCAAGTGCTTCTCGAGTTAGCCAAGTTTTCTCCTACTTTTTCTATCGTTATTGTTCAAAATTCATTGTATGCTGAGTTTTTTTATTTTGTAGGTAAAGCAAAAAATATGAGGTTCTATTTTTTTGGAGATAAATGAGGTTCCTTTTTTGAAATACACACACTATGACCTTCCATTTATTGCTGACTTTTGTTATTAAATTTCATCTCTAATATTATAATGGGAGAGTTGGGGTTATTATTTGTAGACAACCTGTAATTTGTAGACATTTGTTCAACCATATAATCTCAACCATTCATTTTTAAGTGGGAGTTATATTAACCATTTATTTACTCAACTGTTGTTAGTTATCATAATATTCTCAAAGTTCAAATTTATTTACGACATAATTATTTACAAAAATGTCACTCATATAAAATAAAAGTATGTACCACTATGGGTAATTTGTAAAGAGTGTGTAATGAGCAAAAGGAGGTCTAGGGTTCGAGGTTAGATTACATCTTATTATTACTATATATAAAAAAATAATTAAAACCTGCATCCCACGTGCAAATTACCAGTTTTTTGAATTTGTGAACCAGATAGGTGAGCTATGAGGACTACTCGGCAATCTTGTGGTCGTTTTTCCAGAAGGAATAGTAATGTTTTTTCTCTTCATTTGACTTTGGACAGGTCTATGAAGAATGGAAATCTTCAGGCATTCTTCCAACAATCCTCAAGAAAAAAGAGATAATTTAGAGAACCGAGGAGCAGTAATGACATTGAACTTGTACTCGAAGAATACAAATCTTCAGGCATTCTACCAACAATCCTCAAGAAAAAACAGATAATTTAGAGAACCGAGGAGCAGTAATGACATTGAACTTGTACTCGAAGAATACAAGGAAGCCATTAATAAATGTTCCAGCAGGATTACAAAAGAAGACCCAGCCAGGACCGAATGGTGGGTGCATTGCTTTTAGCTGTTGTTGGAGGTATAAACTTCAGCGATGGAATGGGCCGCTGTGTCATCATGGTTGGACTTCGGTATCCAAGTCTATCTGATGTAGATTGAAATTTTTTTCTCTGTGTGTGTGTGAGAAGAATAATATCTGATGTAGAATTATTGGAAAGCGTAAAGCATATAGAAGGGCTTCGGAAGTTCGTAGCGAGCACCAAATTAAACGACAACACTGCAGGTCGGTCAGGCTTTGAGATCTTAAACAGCTGTACGGGAAGAGGAAGAGAATACTATGACAACTTGTGCATGAAAGCTGAAAACCAGTCAAGAGGTGAGTAAGTAAATTCGTAACCAAAAGGCATAAACGTAATGCTATTTTTCCCTCAGCAAGCTAATGTTACTTTCCAACTGTATCTTGAACATGTCACACAATTAAGCGAAAAATTTGCCCTACTGCCCCTTTTTAAAAAATATTTAGCGACTTGTCCTACTTCCCAAAACAATTAGCGATATGCCCTTATTTAGAACACGTCAGCAACAAACGTTAGTGGGAAAAACGGCATACGTTATTTCGATGCCGTTCTTTCCAATAACGGCATCTGTTTGAAAAAAAGTGTCGTGCCATTATTTGGAATAACGACATATGTTATTTTTGTCTAAAGATCGAACAGTCTCAATTGTGAGCTGAGAGAGGATTGCAAAATGAAAACAACTGATGCCGTTCTCTCAGAGAACGGCATCGATTATACTGATGCCGTTATTTTGAATAACGGCATCAGTTATATTCGTTTTGCACAGTTTCCTATAATCAAAAATCCCCTTCTCCTCTCTCCTACCCCTTGTGATTCGTAATCTTCTCTCTCTCTCATCGCTCCTGTTACCCACAAATCCTAGATCCCAAAATCAAAAAATTTTAACCATTTGAGTCCTCTAAAATTCCATACATCTTACCTCCTTACTCCCACTCTCATTTGCAATCTTCATCCACAACGAATTTTGAAGCAAGTGGTTTTTTGGTTTAATTTGGAGGTATTATCATCTTAACCGTATGTTTGATATGTATTCCAATGTTATGCTTATTGTGAGTAGTGAATGACTTGAATATGTTTAAATTTTTATGCATAGGTATGGAATTTGATATCCCTATTTGGTTATATTATGGGGGTGAAGTAATTAAGGATCCGAAGATTGGATATTCTTATAGTGATGTTGAACCGGATATTATTTGGGCTCCCCCCAACTTTACATACGCAGGATTAATAGATAAGATATATGAAGTCACCAATTGGGATAGAAGTGAAATGAGTCTGAAACTCAGAGCCCGTTATTCTATTGGTAAAGGGGATGTGCAGTATTTCATGTTGGTACCCATAGACAGTGACAATTCTCTGAGGTCTATGTTGCTTAGGACACTTCATCCAAGTTGTGGTTGGAATATAGTTGAGTTAGATATCAATCAAATGAGGCTTCCAAATACTACACGAGTTGTTATCGAAAGTCCAAGGCCCACACGAACTTTGAAACCATCTGCAGAGTCACATGCTAGAATTTCAAATACAGACGAAGATACTAGCACAACTCCAACGGAACCTGTTTCCTCCGAATACGAGCAGGTACATCCTACCCTATTGCCACAAAATATTTTGGTAGCTGGCATTGCTATGGAAGACTTTGACAACGCCGTTGTAAATAATGACTTGGTCAAAGAGGAAGAAGATGAGGAACGCGGTCTCGAGGATGATGATGAGAAGATTACCGTTGAAGCTCCAGTTGTTGATGTCAATGTTAATGTGCTGGTTAACAATGCCCGCGTGTTGCCAAGTCAGGACACAAGTGCAGCGATGCGTGGATCTCAATCCAGTGAATGGATGTCTCGGGCCACCATACATGAAAATAGATAGTCTTCCGTTGGTTCTTCCAACTTGGATGAACTCTTCATAGGTTAAAGATTTCCAACCAAAGATGCTCTACAACATCAAGTGAAGATGTACGTCGTGAAGAACCACAGAGAATTCATGACGGTAAAATCAGATTGTAGTCTATACCATGTGAAATGTAAATACGCGCCCATCAACCATTCAGCCGAGGAGATTGCAGAAAATCCGTCACTTCAAAATGTAGTTGGTTGTCCATGACGGTTGCGTGCAATTGTTCCTAAAGACCGTAATTATTTCGTGGTAAAAAAGCTTGAAGGTGTACACACATGTGTGAATCCTACATTGACTCAAGATCACAGCAAAATTGACTCGACGATCGTATCGACGGTCATATTGGATGTTGTGAAGAAACAACTCTCAATAACACCAAGAGCCATAATAGGAGTAGTTAAGGGTAAATTCCATTATACAATATCATATTGGAAAGCTTGGAAGGCTAAGCATAAAGCAGTTGAGAAACTATATTGTTCTTTTAAAAAAGCGTACACTATATTACCATATCTGCTCAATGCAATTCAAGCTTCAAATTAGGGTACGGCTGTACATTAGGCGAAAATTGCGACCGGTCCTGGCATAGAAACATTTAAGGGTGTTTTTTGGGCATTCGGTCCTTCCATCAAAGGATTTAAGTCATGTAGACCAGTTATAAGCGTAGACGGCACTCACTTGTACGGAAAATATAAAGATTGTTTGTTGAATGCGGTTTCACCAGACGCAAACGGGAGGTTGTTTCTGTTTGCATTTGCATAAGTTGACTGTGAAAGTATAGAAACGTGGACATGGTTCATGAACTGTATTTGGTGCTTTGTCACAGATCGTGAAGGTCTGTGTGTCATTTCTGATCGACATGCCGGTATTTTATCAGCAATGGGAAATGAGTTCGGTACGTGGAGGGAACCTTTTGCATATCATTGGTACTGTATGCTGCATTTTGCTAGCAATTTCCATAAAAAATTTGGTTACAAATTTTTGATGAATAAGTTGAAGGTAATTGCGTGTCAAAATCAGTGAAAAAAGTACAAGGAAAAGATGACACAACTTGAAGCGAGCAATGTTGATGGGGCTAACTGGTTGAAGGAAAAAGCGATCGAGAAGTGGGCACTTACTGTCGATGGTGGGCGTAGATATGGTATAATGACAACATATCTGTCCGAAGTGTTCAACTCGGTTCTAAAAGGTGTTCGTAGCTTACCTGTCACCACAATTGTAGAACAGATATTTTTTCGTCTAAATATGTACTTCACCGATCGTCGTGAAGCTGCGCAGATACTTATCAGTGAAGGGAAATTATGGGCACCCCGGATTCAAGACCTTATTGATGTCCACCGTGAAAAATTCAATTTACATGAGGCAATAATGTTTAATAATCGAGATAGAGTTTTTTGGGTGAAAACGGGCATTAGAATGGACGGTGGATATCAAAAAGGTGGACATTGGCACACGGTGGACCTCGAGGGCCGAACTTGTACGTGTGGCAAATTCCAACTATTTCACATTCCATGCTCTCATGTGTTAGCGGCATGTGCTTCACGTGCGCTTGATTATCAACCATACATTGATGTCTTCTGCTCTACGGATTCGTTAGCAAAAATATGGGCACAAACTTTCAATCCTATACCAGATGAATCTTATTGGCCTACCCAAAGCGCACCGGTACTTATAGCTGATTCAAGTCTTCATCCGGTGAAGGGGATGCCGAGGAGTACTCGCATCCGCAATGACATGGATGCTCGAGAAGGTGGGAGTAGTGGAAAAGTATGTTCGAAATGTGGAGTGAGTGGACACAATAGACGGAGTTGTAAGAATGTACAAAGTGTGGGGACTTCACAATCTACCCGCACTTGAATATTTTTCTTGTTATTGTATTTCAGTAATGTCTTCTCTTTTGTTAAGTTTGTAAGAATTTATTAAGTTGCATTTTTATGTTGAGCAATTTAAGGTTAAATTGTTTGGAATGAGATTTGTGGTATGAATGTTTGATGGAAATGGGTAAATTTGTTGTAAGTAATATACCATCACAAAACATGCACAGAAAACATGCACAACTGTTTAAACAACAAATACCGTTCTTGTGAATAACGGCATCTTCTTTCTATGTCGTTATTCGCAAGAACGACTGTGAAGACAGAAAGAATGACATAATTATCAAATTTTGGATTTTTGACACATAACTGATGTCGTCATCTTGGAGAACGGCATAGTTAATAGATGCCGTTATCTTGAAAAATGGCATGGTTATAAGTTGCCGTTATCTTGGAGAACGACATCAGTATGAAGATCTTAGGAGATGTTGTTATCTTGGAGTGAAGGGGATTCTATGAAGATGCTGTTGTTCAAGATAACGACATCAGTTAAGGATATCGTTATCTTGGATAACGACTGTGAAGACAGAAACATTGGCAGCCATCTCCAACTTTGCTAATTTTCCCTCTTAGCTAATGCCGTTATTCGCAATAACGTTACAGGATTAAGATACCGTTATTTGCAATAACGGCATCTTCTGATCATGTTTTTCACAACAAAACATGCACAGACCACATCAAATGCTCATACTTCGAGTAATCAAAACATGCACAAACTTGGGTAATTGCACAAACCACATCTAGTGTTCCAAAAATTTTCCATATACTGTAATTGAACAAACCATCCACACACTTCAAATATAAAATTCAACTCATCAACCCATCCACATACAAATACTTCAACATAAAACTCTAGAAATACAAAATTCTTCCACATACAAATACTTCATCAACCCATCCACATACAAAATTCAATTCACCACATTAAAATCATGTTAATCAAGTTTGGGTCAATGTGATACATTTGCAACACAATAAACACCTCATCAATTTCATAAACATGAACATAGAGTTTAGCAATACTCATAAACATAAAACTCTAGAATTACATGAACAGTGAACATAGAATATAACTAGGCGTATATTGTTGGGGTGGTCTCCTCTTTCGAACTGGGACTTTCCTCCTACGTTCCCAGGTCTCTTGAGTAGCAGGTTCACTTGGACCGACTCCTTCTTCTTCATCACCTCCACCTACTTCAACCTCGGGATTTGCTAATTCAGTTTGTGTAGGAGGGAAGCAAACTGTCTTACCCCTTCTTGGATGATGTG
This sequence comes from Hemerocallis citrina, assembly GCA_017893485.1. NCBI lineage: Eukaryota > Viridiplantae > Streptophyta > Magnoliopsida > Asparagales > Asphodelaceae > Hemerocallis > Hemerocallis citrina. Next base: position 333,280 of record JACEHZ010000208.1, read on the forward strand.
AAGGAGTTTGTGGTTGAGTTTGAGGTGCAGGGGGTTCTCCTGCTTCCACTACTTGTTGTTGTGGAGGTGGAGCTCGGCTAGTGCTAGGTCGGATCTATTGAGTTGGTACTTCGGTCGACCGCATAAGGTCATTGAATCGTGAACCATCTCCAACCTCTTCAAAAGAAGTACGACAAGTGCATAGGAGATCTCGTGCCAATTCCTTGCATGCCTTATTAGCGTTGCTCTTCAAAATACTCGCACATTTCCTCGCAATGTCCCATGTGTTGTCGATCTATATTAGGAATATAAATTATTAGTAGTAAACCAAACTTTACCATTAAATAAGCATAAGCAAAATTCATTGAAATAAATTTAATTGACCAAAAAAAATAATTTACCATTAAATGGTATGAGGAAGCTTTCGGTTGATACATGGGTTGCGATGATGAATGTGCGGGTGGTGGTTCAACTTGGTGCGCGGGTATCGGTTGTTGAATACCCACAGGAAGATCCATTTTAGGCGCAACATACAACCTTGTGATGTGACGGTACCATGCCATATATGCGGTTTGCATTGATCCGTCGTACGGCACAATACCCTCTACGACCAACTCGTACTTCCGCTCATTTCAATATGCTACATGAGCACGGTGGTGATCGGCCCAATTCATATTTGGTAAACGACCTTGACCTATGATGTAGTGAAGTCTACGGTTGTACATTGAGTTTACGAGGACAGGATGCTGTGCATTGAATTGGTGGAGAACGTGGCTGGGGTAATAAAACTCCACAATTGAGAAGTTTATAAGTGGTGCTAATGTCAACCATAACTGATTATTGGCAGTGCAGATGGGGTGTAGACGTTGTAGTCTATCCTCTGTGTACGGGGTCCAGTGGACGTACTCTTCCCTCAACTGATCGAGTTCGTCCCTATAATAGGTAAGGACACCACGTGGGTTATCCCTCCATGTGAGCTTACCCGTCCAGTAGGCACCAAGAGGAGCTCTTAGCACGGGATTTTCCTGTTGTACTCTCCAACTTTCTGAAAGTACAGTTACCCGGGGTTGGCAGATGTGTATTCGTTCCCAACACCATATTTGCAATATAAACATCGGCCCGGTCATTTGGATCGACCCCATCGAACAGTTACAGAGAGCACGGTAGAGAGAGGCCAGAGCCGCACTTCCCCAACTATATCGGCCGACTGTTTGTAGGTCAGCAATGAGTGGAAGGTACATGAGGTGCACTACATTACCTGAAGAGTTAGGGAATAGAATCCCTCTAATCATCGACAACAGATAAGCGCGGGTATAATTCTGAAGTTGGATGTCCATCGGTACGTCTGGCATTCGATTAGTGAACTCCCCATCAAGCCAAGAACGTCTAATTGATTCCCCAACGAATATTTCCTTATCCTCTTCGGCACCTCCAGCCCAAGATAATCTCGTACCAATGCTACCTTATTGAACATCAAGTTGTCGGTGACGGCCACCCCATCGATTGGAAGACCCGCAATCACGGCTACATCTTGTAAGGTGACCGTCATCTCTCCAACTGGTAAGTGAAACGTGTGTGTCTCCGGCCTCCATCGCTCCACAAGAGCGGTAAGTAGGGCGTGGTCACATTTGATTTTTGCCAGCTTCGACATCCCGTAAAATCTGCTACTTAATAAGTAATTTTGAATACGGGGATGCGCCGACATGATGGTGTGCATTCGGAAACTCATCTTTTCTACATCTCCTTTCCAAACCGCCTGTGATCTGTGATCTTCTTGCAGATATAGAACGGTAGGATTTATTGGATCCGGATGTCCCCATGGTCCATACGAAGAACTAGATGAAGCACCCACATCATGGGAAGAAGATGGTTGTGTAGGATCCATTTGCCTGTCAACAATAACAAACACTAATCAACAACAATTTTCGAAAGAGAATTTTGAAAATAAACTAAGTATAATTCATCACAAACTCCTTATTCCTCAAATCCAAGTATTGCCTATCAACAATAACAAACTCTATCCATAGTTCAGTGTATTTCAGCTTTTCAACACTATATCCATGGTTAACTCCTTATTCCTCAAATCATTCATCACATTTTCAAAAAATGGATTTTATCCTCACGAATTGCGTTCAAATTCACTATTATGTATACATACATCTTCAACACATTTCAACTACTTGCAATCATCATAATGACAACGAAAACATCCCCACAAAGTATCTTCCTATATTCTTTGTTTTCCTAACAACTTGAACATACCCTAGATCACCAACAATCCAAATTTTACATACCCTAGATCACCAACAAACCATAACTACTTTTTAAAAATTACTACTTAAATAACACAAATCTACATCACTTGTACTATACTACCAATGCACACATCTCTCATAGATCAAAATCAACATTGCAAAAAAAAAATTAGGGTTTTTCGAAACTTACAACAAATTGGGATTCCGATTGGTTTGGAATTCTCAACACTACAACACAGAACCTATTCGCTGGCATTTTTTTAGACCTTCACCGGCGGTTTTTTACGCCGGTGAAACATTCACCGGCGTTTATAAAAACGTCGGTGCAAATGCCGCCGAATCGAGCATCGCGGAAAGATAGGCGCATTCACCGGCGTTTTAACTGGACGCCGGTATATCTTTAAAATACACCGGCAGCCAGACAAACGCCGGTATATGACGATTTCTGGGTGCCGTTCTTTTTCCCAATATATATTCACCGGCGGTCACATACCGCCGGTATATATCTTTTCACCGGCGATTGTACAAACGCCGGGGAATGTGTAATATTTACCGGCGGTCATAGAGCACCGGTGTATGCTTGTTTCTAAGCGCCCTTCTTTCCCTACTTACAAACACCGGTGTGTCGTAAAATGCCGCCATATAGATATTCACCGGCGTTTTATAAAACGCCGGTGTATCTTAGGAGTGCTGCAACTTACGGGTACACCCGCCTGTGTGGAAATGCCTCTCTAACGAAATTTTCAACTAAACAATTAGATACACCGGCGTTCTATGAAACGTCGGTGTATGCTCGTTGGTTTTTCCTGCTCCAATTTTTCATTCGATTTCAATTCACAATTTCATTTAAAAAACCTGTAAACTAATTCACAACTGAATCAACCAATTTCAGGCATATTAATGCGCAAATCACAACCAAACACAAAAATTAATTAAGATAATAAAGTTTCACACATAGTCCATTAATCATCCAAATTCACCGCTTAATTAACATCATAATTAACAAATACAGTAATTAACATCCTAAATATCTCAACAACTACTTAAAACAACAATACAGAACATAACAACAACAAGAACAACATAACAACAACAACTAGAAGCCGCCGACCACAGATCCATACCCCTCAAGTAGCTTCAGTGCTGATCATCAGAATTTCCTTGATCTGGATGACCGCTCTATGAAAAAAAATATAATTTAGTTCAACAGTAAACCAAATATAAGAAAAATAAGTAAAATAAGAAGGGGTTCATATCAAGTGTAGTTTTAAGGAACTGTCATCGTGGAAGGAAACCAAATATAGAAGCCAGAAATGGAAACAGAGAATGGTAGAGAATGAGGATACATCAGGCTAACATAGCGGCATTTTTCTCATCTCTCTCATCCAATGGTAGAGAATGAGGATACATCAGGCTAACATAGCGGCATTTTCCTCATCTCTCTCTCATCCCTGCTTTCTCTTCAGCAAACGCACATAAAGAGACATCAGCAACAACAACAACAGTGAAAAAAACAACAATAATAATAAATTATTATAAACGAGATGTCTCTATATGGGTTTCCAGATCTCCACTTGAGCCCTCTCTTTCTAATCACAGCCCAATTAAGAACATAGACGACAGCCACTAAACAATCCAATCACAGCCCAATCAAAATTTGCCATCTTGGATCTTAAATCTTCAGATGCATGAATTCAGCTTCTTTAACAGTAAAAGAAAATGAAAATGACAATCAAAATCATGTTAAGATGACAATCAGATGCATGAATTCAGTTTCTTTGAAAGTAAAAGAAAATGAAAATTTCCAGTATCTAAGCATATATGTTTCTCCATTAATTCATCATCCCAACTAAATCATGATGTTTGTGGCTCCAAAATAAACCTGCACAAGGTTTGTTCCGCCCAATTCTTGTACAGATTTGGAGGATTTTGGTATACATACGACATACTTAGTTGACAGTCAACACATTTTGGTAAAAAAATCATGCTAAGATGACAATCAGATGCATGAATTCAGTTTCTTTAACAGTAAAAGGAAATGAAAATTTCTAGTATCTAAGCATATATGTTTCTCCATTAATTCTTCATCCCAACTAAATCATGATGTTTGTGGCTCCAAAATAAACCTGCACAAGGTTTTTCAGCCCAATTCTTGTACAGATTTGGAGGATTTTGGTATACAGCTAGCATCCTCTAGTTGACAATGAAACCATTTTGGTAAAAAAATCATGCTAAGTTGACAATCAGATGCATGAATTCAGTTTCTTTGACAGTAAAAGAAAATAAAAATTTCCAGTATCTAAGCATATATGTCTCCATTAATTTATCATCCCAACTAAATCATGATGTTTGTGGCTCCAATTGAAACCTGCACAAGGTTTGTTCAGCCCAATTCTTGTACAGATTTGGAGGATTTTGGTATACAGCCAGCATCCTTAGTTGACAGTTAACACATTTTGGTAAAAAAATCATGCTAAGATGACAATCAGATGCATGTGATCAGTTTCTTTAACAGTAAAAGGAAATGAAAATTTCCAGTATCTAAGCATATATGTTTCTCCATTAATTCTTCATCCCAACTAAATCATGATATTTGTCGCTCCAAAAGAAACCTGCACAAGGTTTGTTCAGCCCAATTCTTGTACAGATTTGGAGGATTTTGGTATACATACAGCATCCTCTAGTTGACAGTTAACACATTTTGGTAAAAAAATCATGCTAAGAAGGCAATCAGATGCATGAATTCAGCTTCTTTCACATTAAAAGAAAATGAAAATTTCCACTATATAAGCTTATATGTTTCTCTATTAATTCTTCATCCCAACTAAATCATGATGTTTGTGGCTACAAAAGAATTCTGCACAAGGTTTGTTCTCACCCAATTCTTGTACAGATTTAGAGGATTTTGGTATACATACAGCATCCTTAGTTGACAGTCAACCCATTTTGGTAAAAAGTCATGCTAAGATGACAATCAGATACATGAATTCAGCATCTTTGACAGTAAAAGAAAATGAAAATTTTCAGTATATAAGCATATATGTTTCTCTATTAATTCTTCATCCCAACTATCATGATGTTTGTGGCTACAAAAGAAACCTGCACAAGGTTTATTTTCACCCAATTCTTGTACAGATTTGGAGGATTTTGGTATACATACAGCATCCTTAGTTGACAGTGAACCCATTTTGGTAAAAAAATCATGCTAAGATGACAATCAGATGCATGAATTTAGCATCTTTGACAGTAAAAGAAAATGAAAATTTTCAGTATCTAAGCATATATGTTTCTCCATTAATTCATCATCCCAACTAAATCATGATGTTTGTGGCTCCAATTGAAACCTGCACAAGGTTTGTTCAGCCCAATTCTTGTACAGATTTGGAGGATTTTGGTATACAGCCAGCATCCTTAGTTGACAGTTAACACATTTTGGTAAAAAAATCATGCTAAGATGACAATCAGATGCATGCGATCAGTTTCTTTAACAGTAAAAGGAAATGAAAATTTCCAGTATCTAAGCATATATGTTTCTCCATTAATTCTTCATCCCAACTAAATCATGATGTTTGTGGCTCCGAAAGAAACCTGCACAAGGTTTGTTCAGCCCAATTCTTGTACAGATTTGGAGGATTCTGGTATACATACAGCATCCTATAGTTGACAGTTAACACATTTTGGTAAAAAAATCATGCTAAGAAGGCAATCAGATGCATGAATTCAGCTTCTTTCACAGTAAAAGAAAATGAAAATTTCCAGTATATAAGCATATATGTTTCTCTATTAATTCTTCATCCCAACTAAATCATGATGTTTGTGGCTACAAAAGAAACCTGCACAAGGTTTGTTCTCACCCAATTCTTGTACAGATTTGGAGGATTTTGGTATACATACAGCATCCTTAGTTGACAGTCAACTCATTTTGGTAAAAAAATCATGCTAAGATGGCAATCACATGCATGAATTCAGCTACTTTAACAGTAAAAGAAAATGAAAATTTCCAGTATATAAGCATATATGTTTCTCTATTAATTCTTCATCTCAACTAAACCATTGATGTTGGTGCCTCCAAAAGAAACCTGCACAAGGTTTGTTCCGCCCAATTCTTGTACAGATTTGGAGGATTTTGGTATACATACAGCATACTTAGTTGACAGTCAACACATTTTGGTAAAAAAATCATGCTAAGATGACAATCAGATGCATGAATTCAGTTTCTTTAACAGTAAAAGGAAATGAAAATTTCCAGTATCTAAGCATATATGTTTCTCCATTAATTCTTCATCTCAACTAAATCATGATGTTTGTGGCTCCAAAATAAACCTGCACAAGGTTTTTCCAGCCCAATTCTTGTACAGATTTGGAGGATTTTGGTATACAGCCAGCATCCTCTAGTTGACAGTGAAACCATTTTGGTAAAAAATCATGCTAAGATGACAATCAGATGCATGAATTCAGTTTCTTTGATAGTAAAAGAAAATGAAAATTTCCAGTATCTAAGCATATATGTTTCTCCATTAATTCATCATCCCAACTAAATCATGATGTTTGTGGCTCTAAAAGAAACCTGCACAAGGTTTGTTCAGCCCAATTCTTGTACAGATTTGGAGGATTTTGGTATACAGTCAGCATCCTTAGTTGACAGTTAACCCATTTTGGTAAAAAAAACATGCTAAGAAGGCAATCAGATGCATGAACTCAGATTCTTTAACAGTAAAAGAAAATGAAAATTTCCACTATCTAAGCATATATGTTTTTATTTATTAATTCTTCATCCCAACTAAACCATTGATGTTTGTGGCTCCGAAAGAAACCTACACAAGGTTTGTTCAGCCCAATTCTTGTACAGATTTGGAGGATTTTGGTATACATACAGCATCCATCTTTGACAGTCAACACATTTTGGTAAAAAAATCATGCTAAGATGACAATCAGATGCATGAATTCAGTTTCTTTAACAGTAAAAGGAAATGAAAATTTCCAGTATCTAAGCATATATGTTTCTCTATTAATTCTTCATCCCAACTAAATCATGATGTTTGTGACTCCAAAATAAACCTGCACAAGGTTTGTTCCGCCCAATTCTTGTACAGATTTAGAGAATTTTGGTATACATATAGCATACTTAGTTGACAGTGAACCCATTTTGGTAAAAAAATCATGCTAAGATGCCAATCAGATGCATGAATTCAGCATCTTTGACAGTGAAAATGAGAGAAATCAAGAGTAATTACCGAAGAGAGAGAGGGGGCCGACCAGCGGGGCAACGAGCGGTGGCGTAGGAGATAGAGAGAGAGCGGGACGACGAGCGGTGGTTTTCGATCGCAAATTCACCGCGAAATAGAGAGAGGGAGGAGGGAAATCGAATTGAGCTGTCGAAGATGACGAAGGGTCGGAGGCGAAGCGCGAGAAATAGAGAGAGGGAGGAGGGAAAACGAAGGCGGCGAAAATTAGGTTTGGAAATTAGCGAGCGAAATGTTAGGGTTCACGGGGATTTATCCCAGTTAATTCACCGGCGTTTGAAATTACAAACGCCGGTGAATGTATCTGTATAATCGCCGGCGTGTTTTATTAAAACGCCGGTGAATAATACCATTCACCGGCGTTTATAAATAAAATGCCGGTGAATATCATGATTCCCGGCGTTTTATAGAGGCCGCCGGTGTATAACCATCCAATCTGACGCCCCATTCCTGGTCACTCCCTACCCCGGCGTGAATGGTAAAACGTCAGGGAATATACACCGGTAAATCGCACATGTTTTGTAGTGCAATGAGAGATTGAAGAGTAGTGTCTAAGTACAAATCACTAAAATACTTCGGATTTTCGATTTTTTTTTTTTTTTGGTTTAGGGTTTTGCGAGTCGGAGAGAAGAAGAGAAGATATCGTAAGGGGTAGGAGAAAGGAGAAGGGGGTTTTGATTATAGGAAACAAAACGAATATAACTGATGCCATTATTCAAAATAACGGCATCAGTATAATCGATGTCGTTCTCTGAGAGAACGGCGTCAGTTATTTTCATTTTGCAATCCTCTCTCCGCTCACAATTGAGACTGTTCGATCTTTAGACAAAAATAATATATGCCATTATTCTAAATAATGGCACGACACTTTTTTTTCAAACAGATGCCATTATTGGGAAGAACGACATCGAAATAACGTATGCCGTTTTTCCCAATAACATTTGTTGCTGACGTGTCTTAAATAAGGACATATCGCTAATTATTTTGTGAAGTAGGGCAGTGCGCTAAAGGGGCAGTACGACAAATTTTTCCATTTAAGCATGCAGATGACTATGCTGCAGTGTTGTTGGTTAACTCACGTTATGCATGTAATCCGTCAAGTCAGTTTCTCGCGCACTACAGACAAGCTGCCTCTTTGGATAAAAGAATGCCTTGTTTTTGCAACAGAAAACTATGCCGAAGTCCATAACTTATTCCGTCAGTTCTTCCAATACATACAATAGAAAGAGAGTGCAATAACAAATATGTTGTGAATCTTTTTGACAACATTGCTCTTACTGCGAATACGGAATACCTACTGGAACTTATCTACTGAGGTTAGTCACATTATTCATGTGTTTTTTTTTTAAATTTTATTTTATTTGGATAAAAAGATAAAATTGTCATCGTTTCATTAATAAAAAAATTAACGAAACAGAGTAGTGCATATTACAAGTTACACTTCTAATAGATTGGATCCATACAAAAATCAAAGTGACAGCTACAAACTATAGTTTCTAAAGCATAAATGAAGATACAGATACTGAGAAGGCATTTGAGACCATCATGTACTAACACATATGCTCTACTCTCATCCTTCATGTGAAGCCTCTTTTTTGCCCATGCTTGACCTGCCCATGCGTGAACAAAGGCAAAAGTTTTATCCATCAAAATAGGAAATCTATAATTGATATTGCGAAAATACAAGTCGTTACAGTCTAGCCACAAGTTCCAAATCGTAGCTGCCACAAAAATATCCCAAGCAATTTTATCCTCTTTCCTCACTATATCTACTCTTTAGGACCCCAAACCTCGGAACTCAACCTAGGATATTCTAAACTCCCAAACTCTAGACACAACCTTCCAAGCTAACATGGCTTTAGGACACAGCTAAAAAATATATGATTTGTCTTCATCCTCGGTTTTACATCTCGAGCATCTAACATCAATTTGCAAATCTCATTTATGTAGATTAATCCTCGATAAAATCACATCATTCTCCACCAACTAGAGGAACATGTTGACTTTTAGTGGTGCATTAATGCTCCAAATAATGTCAGCCTCGTTACATCTTGTTCCTCTATCATTGATCCATTGGTACATAGGCTTCACAGAGAATATGAGACTAGGGTCTAAGTGTTACAACCTGAATATAAAATAATAAAAAATCCCAACAGAATTTGTGAAGGAATCAAAATCAATTGAAGAAAAACAGTAAGTAGAAAATCTGCACAGAGTCGAGATTTGAAATCTCTGTCCTTAAAGCAGAATTTGCCCCGTAGTGTGACGGTTTCCGACAAATTGCTTCCCAGGATACAACTGTACCTTCTCTGAAGATTGCAGCACCCTTGCTTCAGAGACAACGAACTGTTGTCTGTGTTGTACTCTCAGTTAACACTGACGCAGAGGAGAAGAAGAAGAAAAGAAAATGTAAAAAAAAAAATTCTGTGTCTGTATGTAAGCCTCTGTCTGGTTATATAGAGGAAATTGGATTGGAGACTGTTCAGCAGCTACCATTACTCTGTAACAGCAGAGTAATGGGGACTCTTCAGATTCATAACTGGTGAGCCATTACTCTGCTGTTACAGAGTAATGGGCACCAGTTACTGAATCTGAAAAGTCTTTTCAGTTCAGTAGGGGAAGAGTTTGTCTGGGCAAAAAGAAATAAAATAAAAATTTAAGCCAGGCCAGACCAGACCAGACCAGACCGAGCCGAGCCGAGCCGAGCCGAACCGAACCGAACTGAACCGAACCGAAGCCGGGGCCGGGGCCGAGGCCGGAGCGTGGTAACCCCCGGGCCACGCCCTTTAGTCCAGTTTTCTAGTATATATACTAGACAAAATCATTTCCAATTTCCGATATGGGACTATCTATTTTCTCCCAGTTGCCAAGTTAGTACATTTCAAGTACCCAACTTTGGATCAACATTTCTCATTCATACGGAATTCGTTTTTGGCAAGTGAGTATACTACGGAATAGTACTCGTCGAGAGGATCGCAATCCACTCATTTTCCGGTGCAGCCGGTGGCCAGAGCTTGCCGGAATCCGGCCTGGAAAACTGCAAAAATTAATTCCAACAATCCCCCACATGAATGGAAATTACCAGACCATGTAATCCAGACACGACAGAAAAAACAAAAACATGACAGAAAGACTCTGAGAGTACAATCGGAAAATCACTGCATCAGGAATGGTAGTAATTTTTCAACTTTGAACCACCCTTAGTAATTAGCTATCGGATTCACTTGACCAGGTAGTGATCACGATGTCTTGAACTACCCGGGCGTTCATGTGAACCTAGACAATAACTATCACACAGTTTCATCTCCTCACAGAACTAAGTTCTCTTGTTGTGTTCATTTTGGCCTTGAACATCCCTGGTTAATCGTGAGTGAACTTGGAGAATGTAGCCTCTCTTCATTCTCCTAGAAACGGCCCCATTTCACACTCACAAGGTGATTGCCCATAAAGAGTATCCTGCAATACCCCACTTTTATTTCAAAGCTATGGGAATCATTAAAAGCCAAGCTTATCCTAACTATTTGCAGGCAGCACTTGTTTTATCATCCTAAGAATGGGTATGAGATGTTAATCTCTTAGTGCTTTCGTTGATTCAACGAAATTTTGTTGTCCCTTTGAACCTAGATCTTGGGATCTCCAATTTCTAGGTAGGGTTTCCATCAAGTATCCTCTTTCGTCATATGCTTTAAACCCATTCCTCTTGATGATCTCACAACCTGCTCTCGCGACAGACCTTTAGTAAATGGATCCGCTAGGTTGTCGGCCGATTTTATATATTCTATAGAGATTACTCCATTTGAAAGCAGTTGTCTAATGGTTTTGTGTCGCCTTCTGATATGACGAGACTTACCATTATACATACAACTCAGTGCCCGTGCTATAGCCGATTGGCTGTCACAGTGTACACATAAGGCAGGCACTGGTTTTTCCCACATTGGAATATTCTCTAAGAAGTTTCGAAGCCATTCTGCTTCCTCTGCCGCTTTGTCTAAAGCAATAAACTCAGATTCCATAGTGGATCTGGCCAATAGCGTTTGTTTAGAGGATTTCCATGACACAGCTGCACCACCAAGTTTGAAAACATATCCACTTGTGGATTTTGAGTTCTTTGAGTCCGATATCCAGTTGGCATCACTGTAGCCTTCCAAGACTGCTGGATATCTGGTGTAATGCAGCGTATAACTCTGAGTATGTCGCAAGTAGTTCAATACTCTAGTTATTCCTTTCCAGTGACTTCGTCCTGGATTACTCGTGTATCGGCTCAGTACGTTTACCGAATGTGCTAGGTCCGGTCTTGTACAATTAGTTAGGTACATCAGACTACCAATTACACGTGCATATTCCAGTTGTGATATGCTTTCGCCTGTATTTTTGAATAGGTGAAGACTTGGATCGACGGGACTTTTTGCTGTCCCATTGGAATAATTCTTGAATCTTTCAAGTACTTTCTCAGCATAATGAGCTTGAGACAAAGTAATCCCCTCAGATGTCCTGGAAACTTTGATTCCTAGTATGACATCTGCAACTCCCAAGTCTTTCATGTCAAACTTGCCACTAAGCATGCTCTTAGTTTGTTTGATAATGTCGTCATTGCTTCCAATAATGAGCATGTCGTCTACGTATAGACAGACCAGAATGTATCCGTTTGGAGTATCTTTGATGTAGATACATTTATCACATTCATTTATTTTGAAACCATTTGACATCATAACATTGTTAAATTTTGCATGCCACTGCTTTGGAGCTTGTTTCAGGCCGTACAGTAATTTTACAAGCCTGCACACCTTATTTTTCTGTCCAGGAACTACGTAACCCTCAGGTTGTTTCATGTATATTTCTTCTTCTAAGTCCCCATTTAGAAATGCAGTTTTAACATCCATTTGATATATTTCCAGGTTACGTAGAGCTGCAATAGCTATCAACATTCTTATGGATGTTATTCTTGTAACTGGGGAATATGTATCGAAGAAATCTAGGCCTTCTTTTTGCCTAAATCCTTGTACCACAAGTCTAGCCTTATGCTTCTCTATTGAACCATCTGGTTTCAATTTTTGTTTGAAAATCCATTTGCATCCTAGAGCTTTACATCCAGAAGGCAAATCGACTAACTCCCATGTATGATTTTGCATAATGGAGTCTATTTCACTTTTGATTGCTTCCTTCCACATAGGAGCATCAGGCATAGACATGGCTTCCTTGAAAGTTCTGGGCTCATTCTCTAACAGAAAGGCCGTCATAAAGTCAGGACCAAATGATTTTGATGTTCTAGCCCGTTTACTTCGTCTAGGCTCATCAGTATCATGTACTGGTTCATCAACTGAAGTGCTTGCATTCTCTTGTTCACGTGTACGTTTGGGGTACGTAGTATCCTTGCACGGAAACACGTGTTCAAAGAATGAAGCATTTCTTGATTCCATTATTGTATTTACATGGATATCCGGTATATCCGATTTGTATACCAAGAACCGATATGCACTACTGTTGTGTGCATAGCCTATGAATATGCAATCAATCGTCTTAGGTCCGATGGTGACCTGTTTCGGGTTAGGTACTGCCACTTTTGCCAGACACCCCCACACTTTGAGGTATTTATACGAAGGTAAGTTACCTTTCCACAATTCATATGGTGTCTTGCCGGTTTTCTTGTGAGGTATTTTGTTGAGAATGTAGTTGGCAGTTAGCAACGCTTTCCCCTACATATTTTGGGGTAAGCCAGAATTCAACAACAAGGCATTCATCATCTCCTTTAGAGTTCGGTTTTTGCGCTCGGCAGTACCGTTTGATTCGGGTGAGTAGGGAGCAGTTGTCTGATGAACTATTCCATGTTCCGAGCAGAACATGTTAAATGGTGCATCATCTTCTCCTCCTCTATCACTTCTAACGATTTTAATCGTTTTGCCAAGTTGATTCTCAACCTCAAGTTTATATTCTTTGAATTTATCCAAAGCCTCATTTTTGCTATGTAACAAATATACATAACAGAATTTTGTGCAATCGTCTATGAAAGTCACAAAGTACTTTTTGCCACCTCTGGTCTGCACATATTTTAAGTCACACAGATCCGTGTGAATTAGACCTAGAGTTTCTGTGTTTCTTTCTACAGAACGCGATGGAGTTTTAGTGAGTTTGGCCTCCGTGCAAACTTCACATTTTTCTGAGTTATCTACCTTAAATTTTGGTAGCAAATTCATGTTAACTAATCTACGCATAGAATTTACATTAACATGGCCTAGTCTTTCATGCCAAACAGAGGAAGACTCAACAACATAGGCAATAGGAGTTATTTCATTAACTTTGGGAACAGCAGGAACAATAGTTTTAGGGATGACTGTCATTACATTAAACTTGAACAGTCCATCCTTTACATATCCTTTACCCAAATATACCCCATTCTTGGACAGTACAAAATTATCAGAAACAAGTACAACTTTGAACCCATTCTTACTTAGCAAAGAACCTGATATCAAGTTCTTTCTAATGTCTGGGACATGCAGCACATTTGTGAGTGTTAGCTTTTTGCCTGAAGTCATTTTCAGTACTATCTTCCCTGTTCCTTCAATTTTGGAGGTGGAAGAGTTTCCCATGAACAGCTGTTCATCTTTGTTGCACTTCTGGTAGGAGGTGAACATTTCCTTGTCCGAGCAGATATGCTTGGTGGCCCCAGTATCGTACCACCATTCACGAGGATTGCTCCCCACAAGATTTACCTCTGAAACAACAGCACAGAGGTCCAGGTCAGAGAGACCAGTGGACAAGTTCTCAGCTATGTGTACATGGGATTTTTCATTTCCTTTTACATGTCCTGATTTTGAATGATTACTGTCCTTACTGCGGCACTCAGAAATTTTGTGCCCCAGCTTACCACACTTGTGGCATTTCCCAGCAAACCTCTTTGCAAGAGGTTTTTTGTTTGAGGCCTGTGGCAAAAACTTCCTCTTCTTGCCCTTCTGTTCGTGCTCCACCACATTGGCCTTTTCTATGGACTGATTTCCATAGGACCTGTCAGCCTTGCGATTCTCTTCTTCGATCCGCAACCTGACAATTAGATCTTCAAGAGACATCTCCTTTCATTTGTGTTTGAGGTAGTTCTTGAAGTCTTTCCACCCAGGTGGAAGTTTTTCAATGAATGCTGCAACCTGGAATGGTTCGCACAACGTCATATTTTCTGCAGCAATGTCGTGCATTATAACCTGCAGTTCTTGGACTTGACTCACCACAGTTTTGGAGTCAATCATCTTGTAGTCCAGAAATTTGCCGACAACAAATTTCTTGGACCCGGCGTCTTCTGTTTTGTACTTCTTTTCCAGGGACCCCCACAGGAGTTTGGACGTCTTGAAGACACAGTAGACGTTGTACAATGAGTCTACCAGGCCATTCAGGATGTAGTTCCTGCAAAGGTAGTCGCCCTGAGTCCACGCATCAACTGCAGCAACGGAGTGTGCATCCATTGACGCCAGCATCGGGGCAGATTCATTGAGGAATCTGTCCAGCTTCAATGTGGTAAGGTAGAACTGCATCTTCCCTTGCCACTTTTTGAACCCAGTTCCATTGAACTTCTCCGGTTTTTCTCCCACGGTTATGTGCGTGGGCAGAACGACCGAATGTGCCGCAGCCAATTGTGCAGTCACATTCTGGGTCACCGGTGTTTCGGTACTGAGAAGCCCAGTAGCAACGTCAGTTGGTGTGTTCTCCATGTTCTGATTTTCTTCTCTGAAATTGGTTGAAACAGAAATTGTTAGTTTTTTTTTTCCGAACAGAACCTGTAAACAAACTTCACAAAATTATTAGAATCTGTGAGGAAAAAATTCTGCTTTAAGATTGTTAGAACCTGAATATAAAATAATAAAAAATCCCAACAGAATTTGTGAAGGAATCAAAATCAATTGAAGAAAAACAGTAAGTAGAAAATCTGCACAGAGTCGAGATTTGAAATCTCTGTCCTTAAAGCAGAATTTGCCCCGTAGTGTGACGGTTTCCGGCAAATTGCTTTCCAGGATACAACTGTACCTTCTCTGAAGATTGAAGCACCCTTGCTTCAGAGACAACGAACTGTTGTCTGTGTTGTACTCTCAGTTAACACTGACGCAGAGGAGAAGAAGAAGAAAAGAAAATGTAAAACAAAATTCTGTGTCTGTATGTAAGCCTCTGTCTGGTTATATAGAGGAAATTGGATTGGAGACTGTTCAGCAGCTGCCATTACTCTGTAACAGCAGAGTAATGGGGACTTTTCAGATTCATAACTGGTGAGCCATTACTCTGCTGTTACAGTTAGTGGTAAGCCGAAGCCGAAGCCGAGACCAGACCAGACCGAGCCGAGCCGGGGCCGGGCCTGGCCCGGCCGGGCTGGGCGCGCGCGCGTGTGTGTTTGTCATTTTGGCTAAGTCCTCTCTCCACTACACGTTAGTGGTAACCCCTGGGCCACGCCCTTTAGTCCAGTTTTCTAGTATATATACTAGACAAAATCATTTTCAATTTTCGATATGGGACTATCTATTTTCTCCCAGTTGCCAAGTTAGTACATTTCAAGTACCCAACTTTGGATCAACATTTCTCATTCATACGGAATTCGTTTTTGGCAAGTGAGTATACTACGGAATAGTACTCGTCGAGAGGATCGCAATACACTCATTTTCCGGTGCCGCCGGTGGCCGGAACTTGCCGGAATCCGGCCCGGAAAACTGCAAAAATTAATTCCAACACTAAGTTCCAGCTCTTCTCACATCCTCTGTATCATTCAAGATCACACCTTCAAATCGAATGAAATTGTTGAGGTTTTGTAATTGATTAATACTCTCCTGGGATAATCAATCAAGTACCTGGATCCTCAGTCTGTCATTAATGCGCCGAACATCAACCACTAGCGTATCGGTGTTTATAGTCTCTGCAGCAACTTCCGAAAACAGACAAAAAAGAGTATTATTTCTGTGCCATTTGTTCTTCCAAAATCTGTTTTTTTTTCCTTTTTCAATCCTATACCCATGTGTTAGTGTGATAAATCTCCCCCCACATTATTTTGTATTCTCTGCACTGAGAAATTTGCCATGCATAATATAGAATCTACCTTCGTTTAGTAACTTTCACTTCCTCATTCATTTTGCTGTGAAGTACATCGCACCACAAGCGGGAGCGAAGAAGGAGAATAAATACCAAAGAAGATACCAAACTGAGGAAGAGTGGATTCTATCTACATTACGTATTCAGTACATCATATCTAATTCATTTCCCTGTCCTTCAGCCCTAATAAACTTGTAGGTCTCTAAGACAAAATTGCAGCAATATTTGATATGGGTCAGGAATAAAACGTGGCTCACCCTAAGCCACTGGATCCCCTCAGGATACGCGTCCTTTCTGATCCTTCAGATCTGCCACGTCAGCACCGGAAAACCGCCCGGAGCTCTGCCACGTCAGCCCGGAAACCACTCCGGCACCTGCCACGTCAGCCCTATACCGCCCGACTTTCCACCGCTTCAGCCAATCGGGTAACCGGGTCCGGCCCAGCCCCAAACGGGTCTGGACCCGATTGGAATCTCCTATAAATACCAGGCCCTCTCCTTTCTTCAGAGGTAATCAATCTTTTCTCCACCAAACCCTAGTTACTGTTGCTATATCTTAAGTGACTGACTAGATCGTCGGAGGGTCTGCCACCGGGACCAACCCCGGTGTTTCGAGACCGTCTGCAGGTACACCAGACCTCGGATTCGAGCCCCCAGATCCGAGCCCAGACATCCACCTCACTACCAGCCCGTCGCAGGTACCGCTCGGCCAGCCGAGGGTCGCCTCTGAAGAAGCTTTCTCCTTCAAATATAAATCGAGAACTCACACCTGGTGCATCCACACGTCTCCCAGAAACAAACCGCATCAGGTTGGTGCCGTCTGTGGGAACGCCACTTCGGAACCCGACCCGAGTCCTACCGCCGAGGTACCTCGATCGCCGAACTCCCATGGCCTCCAAAGGCAAGGGGGCTGCGTCCTCCGTCAACCGACGGGACACACCCCCACCAAATACCAACGCCGGGCCG
The DNA here is from genome assembly GCA_017893485.1 of Hemerocallis citrina. Lineage (NCBI taxonomy): Eukaryota > Viridiplantae > Streptophyta > Magnoliopsida > Asparagales > Asphodelaceae > Hemerocallis > Hemerocallis citrina. The sequence goes on from JACEHZ010000208.1 coordinate 350,776, forward strand.
CGCACATCAAAGCATAGGGCTTCCCGTCAGGGGTCCCAGCGGACCGCCACCCCTCCAATCCAACCCGACCTTCGAAGGGTAATCTCCAGTCGGCAGGCTGGTCGCAGTAGGGAAAGGGCCGCTTCCAACTCGGCCCCGAACCACCCTAGGCCACCGCCGGAAGAACGAAGGCCAGCACTCAGCCGAGTCGGGAGGCAACCTCCGGTCCAACCGGCCCGAGCTGAGGGAGCTCCTGTCACTCAACAGGAGTTCCAGGATTTCCGAAGGAAAATTCTTGGGGCTCTTCAACGGGCCCCCAGGGAGGAAGCACGCCATTCCCAAACCAGGTTGGACGCTGAGGCCAGCGTCTCCCGCTCCTCAACAATCCAGCCCGAGGCCGATGGCGTACTCCTAAGGTGCCTCCAAGAAATGGAGGACCGAATCGATCATATAGGCGACGGAGGTGTCAGAGCCGGTCAGGGGTACAGACCTGTCCAACCCCCCTTTTCTGCCCTCATCATCCAAGCGGAAATACCACGGAACTTCCGACCCCCACAATTCGAGACCTATAACGGCGAAGGGGATCCTGCTGATCACATGGAGGGTTTCAAAACCCTCATGATGATTCACAGCGCATCGGATCCTCTGTTGTGCCGAGCATTTCCTGCCACCCTTCGGGGTCCGGCTCGTGAGTGGTTCTCTAAACTCACCCCCGGCTCCATTTACTCCTTTGATCAACTGGAGGGCAATTTCCTCGCCCATTTTGTAACCAGCCGGAAGGCCGAAAGAACGAGCGCCTCCTTACTTGGGCTCAGGCAGGAAGGGGGGGAATCACTCAGGGCGTTTGTTCGGAGATTCACGGCAGAGGCGAGGTCGGTCTCCTCTCTCGATCCGGGCGTCACCTCCGCGGCATTTCGGCACAACGTCCGTCACGGGCAGCTGAAAGCCTCTCTGGCGAAGAAGCCCCCGATCGATTTTCCCGACCTCCTCAACCGAGTTGAGAAATACATCAGGGCGGAGGAAGCCCTAAACCCCGATCAATCCAGAGAAGCACTCGAAAAAGGGAAGCAGAAGGCCGAGGAAGTCGAGCCTTCTAAAAAGGCTCCGAAGGACGGGGGCACCATGAAGAAGGTACCACCGGTTCCTCGCTTCGAAAGGTATACCCCACTCACACAAAATGTGTCCTTCATACTCCTGGCAATCGAGGACAGGGACCTCGTTCAGTATCCCCCTCGACCGTCCAACAACACTAGCAAGAAAAGGGATCAACGGTTCTACTGCCGCTTCCACCGAGACAACGGGCACGACACAGAATACTGCCGTGCCCTGAAAGATGAAATCGAGGCCCTCATTCAGCGAGGGTACCTCCGGGAGTATAAGCGGGATGATGCTCGGGCACAAAGGGACACGAGGAACAGGAGAACCCCACCTCCTCCTCGAGCTCCCCTGCAGTTCCCCGGGCAAGAGCAGGAGCTCGAAGAGCCGGACGGCCAAACCATATTGCACTGCGTCCACGGAGGGCCCATGGGAGGGGATTCTAACACCTCCCGCAAGGCGTTCATCCGGGACGTTAACGCCGTCCAAGGACCTCTCCCCCCTCAAATTCAACCACTCCCCGTCTCCTTCTCGGGTGACGACCTGGAGGGGGTTCGGCTCCCGCATTGCGACGCCCTCGTGATCAATCTCAACATGGCAAATTTCGATGCTCGGCGGATCCTTGTGGACAACGGGAGCTCGGTCAACATTCTGTTCCTCGATGCTTTCGAGAACCTAAAGCTGCCCCGTAGCAAGCTCAAGCCTGCAGGATACACCCTGCACGGATTCTCTGGAGTTCCGGTGACAATCGAGGGGATCGTCACGCTGGATGTCACGGCTGGCACGGCCCCAAACCGGAGAACCGAGTCCATGGACTTCATGGTTGTCAACGTCAAGGCAGCCTACAACGCTATACTCGGTTGACCGGGCCTCTGCTCTCTCCAGGCTGTCCCCTCGGCCTACCACCAGAAGATGAAGTTCCCTACCAGTACCGGGGTAGGAGTGGTCCGGGGGAATCAGGAAGCCGCTCGCTCTTGTTATATGACAGCAATAGGAAGCGGAGTGTTTTCCCTCGACGCCGTGGAGATGCAGCCCCAAAGGACCCAGCCAGAGCCGGAGTCGGCAGACGAGCTAGAGGATGTCTCCTTCGAGACGGAGGATTCATCGAAACAATTTCGAATAAGTCGCTCCCTCGCACCCCGCCTTAAGTCCGATCTCATCACCTGCATCCGGCTTAATGTCGATCTGTTCGCCTGGAAGCCATCTGACATGCCCGGTATTTCTGAGGAGCTCATCATGCATAAACTCAGTGTGATCCCCGACTCGAAACCAGTGGTACAAAAGCGACGCAAGTTCGCACCAGAGCGACAACAGGCAGTTAATGCAGAAGTCGACAAACTCCTTGCCGCGCGCTTCATCCAAGAGGTCAGCTACCCCGAGTGGCTGGCAAACGTCGTCATGGTAAAAAAGGCGAGCGGGAGCTGGAGGATCTGCATTGATTTCACGGATCTCAACAAAGCGTGCCCGAAGGACCCATTCCCCCTTCCCAGGATCGATGCTCTCGTCGATGCAACATCGGGTCACGAGCTCCTGTCCTTCATGGATGCATTTTCAGGCTACAACCAGATCCGCATGTTCCCTCCCGACATCGCCAAGACGTCCTTCGTCACAGACCAGGGGCTCTACTGCTACAGAGTCATGCCCTTCGGGCTGAAGAACGCCGGAGCCACGTACCAGAGGCTCGTCAACCGGGTCTTCAAGGAACAGATCGGGCGCAATATAGAAGTATATGTGGATGACACACTCGTCAAGAGCCGGCGGGGGAGGATCACGTAGCCGATCTGGAGGAGGCCTTTGGGGTATTTCGAACCCATAACATGAGACTTAATCCGAATAAATGCGCCTTCGGTGTCTCCGCGGGAAAGTTTCTTGGGTTCATTATCAGCCAAAGGGGAATCGAAGTGAACCCCGAAAAGATCCAAGCAATCCTAGACATGGCCCCTCCCAGGAACATCAAAGAAGTCCAACGGCTGACGGGGAGACTGGCGGCCATCGGCCGTTTCCTCTCCAAGTCCGGAGAGAAGTCTCTTCCCTTCTTCAAAGCCCTGCGCGGCACCGACGGGTTCGAATGGGGGGTCCAACAGCAAGAGGCCTTCGCCCAGTTAAAGGAATACCTCGCGAACCCTCCTCTCCTCATCAAGCCCGAACCAGGAGAGCCACTCTGGCTCTACCTATCAGCCTCGGAGAAGGTGCTCAGCGCCGTTCTCGTTCGGGAGGAAGAGGGATCACAGAAGCCTGTATACTACGTCAGCAAGGTCTTGCTCGATGCCGAGACCAGGTACTCTCGGATGGAGAAAGTAGCGTATGCCCTGGTCATGGCCTCGCGAAAGCTCCGTCCATATTTTCAATCTCATTCTGTCCAAGTGCTGACGGACCAACCCCTGAAGGCCGTACTCTACAAACCAGAAAGCTCAGGTCGACTCGTGAAATGGTCGATTGAGCTCAGCCAGTATGACATTGGCTATCAGCCCAGAACAGCCATCAAGGGGCAGGCGCTCGCGGAGTTCATTACGGAGTGCACTATCTCCGAGCACCCTACAAACACGGAAAACGACCAGACGTGGGAAGTTTACGTCGATGGTTCCTCCTGCGAGGCAGGCAGCGGAGCGGGCATCATCCTGCGAGGCCCAGACGGTTTTCTTCTGCAGTACTGCCTCCGCCTCAACTTCCCGGCCTCTAACAACGAGGCCGAATACGAGGCAATGATCGCTGGGCTCACCCTAGCTCATCAAGCCGGTGCCAGACAGATCAGGGCTTTCAGCGACTCCCAGCTCGTGGTCAACCAGATCACCCGGGAGTACGAGGCCCGAGACGATCGCATGGTTCGTTACCGAGCTGTAGTTCAACGCCTACTAACGTCCTTCGACGAGTCGGCTGTTTTGAGGATCCCCCGAGAACAGAATGTCCAGGCTGACGCTTTGTCAAAATTGGCTTCCTCTTCCTTCGAAGGTCTCGATCGCACGGTCCTGATCGAGGTCATACTAAAACCTAGCATCGACATCCCGGAGGTCCTGTGCATTGATGATGGGGCTCCCCCCGAAGATTGGACCACACTGATTAGGCGATTTCTCGTCAAGGGAGAACTCCCAGAAGACCGAGGCGAAGCAAGAAGGGTCAGGGCCCGAGCAGAAAGGTTCACAATGATCGACTCAACACTCTTCAAGAGGTCCTACACTACCTCTGATGGACGGCCTTATCTCCGCTGCCTCACTCCCGATGAAGCCGAATATGCTCTCAAGGAATTACACGAGGGGATTGGCGGGTGTCACATGGGAAGTCGTTTGCTCGCACAAAAGGCTTTGAACCACGGGTACTACTGGCCCACCATGTTGCAGGACGCTTTGACCCTTGTCAAGAAGTGTGGCCCTTGTCAAAGATTCTCGCCCATCAAAAGAGTCCCGCAAGCAAACCTCCGGTCCATGACCAGCCCGACTCCCTTTGCAATGTGGGGGATGGATCTTGTAGGCCCCTTTCCAACGGCGACAGGGCAACGAAAGTTTCTCATAGTAGCGATCGACTACTTCATAAAATGGATCGAGGCGGAGCCATTAGTTTCGATCACCGAGCAGCAGACCCAACAATTCTTCTGGAAGCACATTATCTGTCGGTTCGGGATCCCCCAAGTTCTCGTCACGGATAACGGGACCCAGTTTGCTGGCAAGCATTTCCGCAAGTTCTGCGAAGACCTCGGTATCCAGCAGCGCTTCTCTTCAGTATGCCATCCCCAATCCAACGGATAGGCAGAGAACGCGAATCGCCAGATCCTCGACGGACTCAAGAAGCGACTCGACAATTCCTCAAAAGGGTTATGGGTCGACGAACTAGCAAGCGTTCTCTGGGCCCACCGAACAACAAAAAGAATCCCGACAGGGGAGTCACCTTTCAACTTAACGTACGGCGCTGAGGCCATCATTCCCCTGGAAATAGGTATCCCCTCTCCCCGAATTATGGCTTTTGACGAAGCAAGCAACTCCATGCAACTACGAGCGGACCTGGACCTCATTGACGAGGTCAGGGAGAAGTCGGCCATCAGAAGGAACATCTACCAGCAAAGAATCGAGAGGTTCTACAACAAGAAGGTGCGCCCAACAAACATTGCACTCGGAGATCTTGTCCTCCGGAAACTGGCGGTTTCCAACCCCGGCCAGAAAAGGAAGTTGGTGCCTAACTGGGAGGGCCCTTATAAGGTTTCAGAGGTCATACGACCGGGTACCTATCGCCTGACCGACACCAACGGCAAGCCTGTCAAGAGGCCTTGGAATGCGGAACACTTGATTAAGTTCTTAGGAGAGTAGCCTCCATGTAAAATATAACGATCGTAATCGGCACGTTGTGCCTAGTCTTTTGTAAAGTCCTGTAAACGGCACGTCGTGCCTAGACCTTTTTTGTAACAAACATATTTGGTAAACATGTCAGCTTTCTTAAAAACAAGCTTATAATTCCAAACCTTGTAAACAGATAAATTACCTCACGGACTCGGCACAAGACTCGGCACCCGGATGGAATCCCGAGCCAAAACATGCTTCTCTTACAAGCATAGGACTCGACACCCGGATGGAATCCCGAGCCAAAACATGCTTCTCTTACAAGCATGGACTCGGCACCCGGATGGAATCCCGAGCCAAAACATGCTTCTCTTACAAGCATAGGACTCGGCTCGCACCGTCTCTCCACGAGAACAAGTGCAGGAGCTCGGCGTCGACCCCGAGCAAGGCAGGCACCCTCTTCGAGGGCACCGCGACCTGAACGCTCGGCGGCGGCGCTACGCTACGCCCGCAGTTGCCTTTCTCACCGTTGTGGGGGCTCGGCATCCGTCCCTCGCTCGGTTTGGCCCCCTCGGAGGCCATCAACCGATACGCGAGGCGACATCCGCCAACCACTCCCGCACCGTCTCTCCACGAGAACAAGTGCAGGAGCTCGGCGTCGACCCCGAGCAAGGCAGGCGCCCTCTTCGAGGGCACCGCGACCTGAACGCTCGGCGGCGGCCCTACGCTACGCCTGCAGTTGCCTTTCTCACCGTTGTGGGGGCTCGGCATCCGTCCCTCGCTCGGTTTGGCCCCCTCGGAGGCCATCAACCGATACGCGAGGCGACATCCGCCAGCCACTCCCGCACCGTCTCTCCACGAGAACAAGTGCAGGAGCTCGGCGTCGTCCCCGAGCAAAGCGGGTGAACCTTCTCCGAGGGCACCGCGACCTGAACGCTCGGCGGCGGCCCTATGCTACGCCTGCAGTTGCCTTTCTCACCGTTGTGGGGGCTCGGCATCCGTCCCTCGCTCGGTTTGGCCCCCTCGGAGGCCATCAACCGATACGCGAGGCGACATCCGCCAGCCACTCTCGCACCGTCTCTCCACGAGAACAAGTGCAGGAGCTCGGCGTCGACCCCGAGCAAGGCGGGTGCCCTCTCCGAGGGCGCGCGACCTTGACACTCGGTAGAGACGCTCGACGCTGCCTACCACCTGTTCCCTCACCAAGTGTTGTAAAAAATTTTCATTTTAGTTTTGAGGCGTCCGCCTTCCGCAGACCCCCCGAGCCTTGAGTTGGATTATTGGCCACCCTCTCACCCGCGAACAACTCGAGGTTCGCGACTTTTTGCAAGACCCAAACCCCAAACTGTTCGAGGATGGCAGGGGGGCCAAAGACTGGCGGCTCTCTCTCTCGAAGCGCACTATTCCGAGCCAGCCGATTGCAACTGCAAAAGTTCGGCCTGCCCTGGCAACCGAGCCTTCACAGTTGCAAACAACTTGCCAGGAACGCCCTTCAGAACCACAGTTACAAACAGCTCGCCGAGCTTCGGACTTCTCCGAACACCCCAAACGATCGGTCGGCCCACCGTTCACCAACGAACAACCCGGGGTCCCATGGCCATGACGGCCGGTACCCGAATAGTTCGAGGGTGATCGGTGTGCCTCCGATCCGGGATGCTCGAAGAAATTATATTTTTTGACACCCGCCATAGGCAGGCATCCAAGTCGAATGACTCACCGGTCAAAAACAGATGGGGAGTGGTGATTATATAGCCCCCTGAGGCCTCATTTATTACGCCTGGGAATATGAAATAGCGGAAGGCGAAGCGTCGCCATTAATGTTCCTAGGAATGCGAAACGTCGCAATTATTGGCGCAATCGCGTCAATTACGACTCTTCGTAGATTTCGCACCAAATACCCTCGGCATCCGAGGCAATCAAGGCACCGGAGAACAAATGTCTTATTCATTACTCATTGCTTACAACTCAATGAACGAAAATGCAAATACAATGAAGGCTCTCAACTCACTCACTCGGCCGGGAACTCGAATTCGGGGCTCCTGTGACGCTCGGCTATTCCGACCAAGGAAGACGTGCCCGCCACCGAGCTCTCCGCATCATCCGGCTGTGTCTCAATCGGCGAGGGCGGCAGCAACCGCCCCGGAGTGGAGTTACTCGCCTCTTCAACAAGACCGGCACCCAGTATGAGCTTCAGCTGGCGAACCTCCAATTCTTTCTCTATGACGGCCTCGCGAAGAGAAGATTCGGAGGCCGATCGCCCACTAGAGGTATCCGAGACCGCCCAGTCCTTCTCAATGACCCACCAGTCCCGGTCGACTACAATTTTTCTCAAACGAGCCACCTCTAGACCGAGCTCTCTCGACTTGTTCAAAAAGTAATTCTTGGCAGCCTCTCGGTCCCGAGCCAACTTTCGTTAGCGAGCCAGCCTCTATCAAAAGAAAAATACAAGTATCACAAAATGCAAGTGTTCTAGGGTCGGCCCAAAAATTTCATATTTCATCCCATTTCAAAAGTTCCGATACAAAATTTGCGGTGGCCAGTCCGCCGAAGGCATTTACAACAAAAAGAATAAAAACAAAAACATCTAGTCTTGAGGGTCGGGGTGCACCTCTTCTTCGTGGTGGCCCCCGTCGTCACCATCACCACCAGGGGTCGGAGGCAGGTCCGGCTTCCATCCGAAGCTGAGGTGGTCGACGTTGCACTCCGGATAAATATATTTGAAGTGAGACTTGGCCTGCTCATAAGCCTCGTCTTGCGCCGTCACCAATGTCTCCCCCAAGACCGCCTCCAAGTCCGCCACGGCCTCTGCGCCTTTTCCTTCTCCGCCGCCTCGGCCGCAATCTTTTTCAGCAGATCCTCTCGGTCCTGCTTATGGATCCTGTCCAAGGACTCTATCTGGGCCTCGTGAACGGTCACCATGTCCCGAGCCTCCTTGAAGTCATCCGTCGCCTTGGTCAGCTCCCGAAGGAACTTCTCCTTCTGCTCCCGCTCGTATGTGATCTCCTTCTCCAGACACTTGTGGAAGTGCTGACCGTGGAGCATCGACTGTCAAGAAAAATCAAAGTTAGCAATAATTACAAGTCCACTCACCAGATGGGCCTCGGACAACTTACCGAGAGGGTGGCTTGGGCCCAGCGCATGTAGGCCTGATCGGCCGTCTGCGCCGCCAAGGCCATTCCATCCCGATCGGTGATAGCCTTCGAGACGAACTCCATCGATACGGGTCCGTCGAGAATTGTGTCACCCTTCAGAATCGACCAATCGGGGACGAAGGGCATCGTCGCCATCCTTCCCACCAACTCTGCCGCGCTCGGACGTACAGGGGGAAGCTGTTGTGACGGGGCTTCAACCGTTTTCCCCGATCCCCCCGCTGGGTCTCGAGCTGACCGCGACGGATGGTGATGCTTCTTCTGCTTCTTCGCCAAAGGCTGTTCCTCGGGCGCTGGGGGAGGCACGTTAGAGGGCCCTCCGGCTTGCGGAAGCTGAGCAGAAAGCTTCCGCTTCTCGGCAGCGAGGCGATCCTGCTCTTCTTTCTTCTTCTTCTCCTGCCTCGTCTTCTTGGCAGCGGCGAGCAGAATCTGCTTGGCTTGTGCCTGTTGTGTCGACATCCCTACAACAAGACAGGAAAGGAAGGCTAAACGTTAACACGAAGGCAGAAAGATGAAAAAATAAGGAAAGAAATATACTAGGGTCGGCGGGACTCAGTCCGGCCCTCGCTAGGTGAACCTCGGTCACCCGGCGCCATGCGATGCTGTCTCCCCTGAGTATATGTTCAACCCTCCCCCACTCCTTGGCAGTTAACTCACTCCTTTTCGGGGGCTTGCGCTTCGGCTTCACAAAATTCCACTGAGTCGGGATGTCCCATGACCCTTCGGTCTTCACGACAAAATACTTATCCCTCCAATTCTTAATCGAATCCGGGTGGCCGTGCACCACTTTTTTGTTCGGTCTTGGCGTGAAGAAGAATACGCCCTCAATATCTCCGAGCGAACCAATACTAAAAATGGCACGGAAGTAGGAAAGCCTCGGCCTCACCCCTTTCTCTTGGCACTTCAGGATGAAGCAGATGAGGTGCTTCCACGAGTTGGGACCGTACTGCATGGGAGACAACTCCGCCCAGTTCAAAACCGTCTTTACGAAAGGGTGCAGGGGGAGCCTCAACCCCGAGATGAAGGCGTGCTCTGGAAATATGCAATAGCCCGGAGCCAACACTGTCGTGGGACGAATACCCGGGCTCGGTTGTAGGAGCTCGTACTCCCTCGGAATGTAGTAAGCAGCCCTGATGATATTCAGGTACTCCGGTCTCAGGACGCTGGGAGTATTGTCCGCACGAATTTTCGTCCTTGTGTTTTCTCCAGGCACGGGAGGGATCGGTTGAATATCCTTCACATCGTCGGGATACATTCGTATCGACACGGGATTCCGAAAGGTAACAGGTGGAACATCAAGGCCCGTCCTCGGTGCATCCTCGTCAGGCGAAAAAGGGCTTTGAGGGATGGTGAGGACTCTCTTCTTCCGACGTGGCCGAGGCTTGCACTCGGGGGATGGCGTCGACAAGGGGGGCAACGGAGGCAGATCTTCTCCGTGACCGGCCTCCGGCGCACCAATACCCTCTCCTCCCTCACTCTCCGTGTCGCCCTGCTCTCCTTCCTCACCCTCTTCATCATCACCAGCACCCTGATCCGACTCCTCGTCCTCATCATCACTATCCTCGTCCGCACCGCCCTCTTCCATCGGCTCCTTCCCTAGCCTCCGAGAACTCAGCGGTTGCACGATTAAAGCTACGTCACTGTCGCCCTCGGAGCCAGGTTCGGAGAAAACCTCCTCTTTGACCTGGTACTTGCCCAGAGACGATGACGTTTCCAAATCTGACTCCATCTCCGAGTGACCAGACGAAGTAGCCTCGGAACCAGACTGAGTACGTGACATTTCAAAAAAGAGAATTACTAACCTGATGCTTTGAAAGTTATGCTTTTCTGCGAAGAATCCGCCGACAACGATTGAAATGCCTGCGCTAAAGTTGGAAAGTTGGGAATTATAAGTGATAAGGTGAAAAGAAAAATGAGGGGGGTGGGGGTTTTTAAAGTAGACAACGACTCCTCGATTTTCGCAAATAAGTATCTAGCCGTTAGATCTTATCTGACAAGATCCAACGGCTAAGCAAACGTTGATCTTTGCGCCATGACGTCAGCAGAAAGGATAAAATTCCAATACTACCCCTTCCTGTTTTCCAGACAGAAATCACCCCCTAGCAACAAGTGCGAAATTGCGCGTGTCGAAGTTCGAGCCATACCACCGTCTCCTTCAACAGGTGGGGCTCGACCCTCGGATGGAGCCTCGAGCCACACCACCTTCGCCCTTCAACAGGTGGGACTCGACGCTCGGATGGAAATTCGAGCCATACCACCGTCTCCTTCAACAGGTGGGGCTCGACCCTCGGATGGAAATTCGAGTCACACCACCTTCTCCCTTCAACAGATGGGGCTCGACGCTCGGATGGAAATTCGAGCCATACAACCTTCTCCTTTCACAGATGGGGCTCGATGCTCGGATGGAAATTCGAGCCATACCACCTTCTCCTTCAACAGGTGGGACTCAACGCTCGGATGGAAATTCGAGCCATACCACCGTCTCCTTCAACAGGTGGGGCTCGACCCTCGGATGGAACCTCGAGCCACACCACCTTCGCCATTCAACAGATGGGACTCGACGCTCGGATGGAAATTCGAGCCATACAACCTTCTCCTTTCACAGATGGGGCTCGACGCTCGGATGGAAATTCGAGCCATACCACCTTCTCCTTCAACAGTTGGGGCTCGACGTTCGGATCGGAACTCGAGCCAGGAAACCTTCTCCTTTCACAGGTGGGGCTCGACGCTCGGATGGAAATTCGAGCCATACCACCTTCTCCTTCAACAGGTGGGGCTCGACCCTCGGATGGAGCCTCGAGCCACACCACCTTCGCCCTTCAACAGGTGGGACTCGATGCTCGGATGGAAATTCGAACCAGATCGCCTTCTCTTTTCTCAGAAGGGGCTCGGCGCTCGGATAGAACCGCGAGCCAGACCGCCTTCTCTTTTCTCAGATCGGGCTCGGCGCTCGGATAGAACCGCGAGCCAGACCGCCTTCTCATTTCACGGGTGGAGCTCGGAACTCGAGCTAAGCAACTTCTCCTTGCTTAGTGGGAGCTCGACGCTCGGATAAGAACGCAAGCCACACGGCCACTTCTCTTGGACTCACTGAAGAGTCTAGATCTGTTCATCATCTCTCACTTACTTCTGTTCAACCCATTACCAATGTCTTCCAAAAAAGCGATCCAAACAGGCTTTTCGGAATCAAAGTGGATCCTAGAAGAAGAACTTTTGAAGTGGCAGTCTAAAACAACCATGCACCCGTCAGTAGGGGCTCGACGCTCGGATCAAAAAGCGAGCCAGGCGACTTCCCCTTTCCCAGTATGGACTCGGCACTCGGATCGGAGCTCGAGTCTCACCTTCCCCCTCACTCGTCTAAAACTAACGAGGCGCTCGTCATGCCGATCTCCTGACCTCAGACAACGACCCAACGGATGGCCTGGACGACCCCTCGCTCTTCCAACTAGCGAGGCAGTCGTCCGCCGACCCTTAGGTCTCGCCCGCCGACCCCCTGAGTTCGGGCCAGGCTACTCCCTCTTACTCAGTGGGGGCTCGACACTTGGATCGAAGCTCGAGCCAGGCTACTTCCTCTCTCTCAGTGTGAGGCTCGACGCTCGGATCGAAATTCGAACCAAGCCCCTTCTCCCTTCTCAGCAAACACTCGGAGCTCGGATCAAAGCTCGAGCCACTCGTCCTTCCCCAGTGGGGACTCGGCGCTCGGATCAGAGCTCGAGTCTCACCTCCCCCCTCACTCCTCTAAACTAACGAGGCGCTCGTCAAGCCGATCTCCTGACCTCGGACGACGACCCATCGGATGGCCTGGACGGCCCCCGCTCTTCCAACTAGCAAGGCAGTCGTCCGCCGACCCTTAGGTCTCGTCCGCCGACCCCCTGAGCTCGGGCCAGGCCACTCCCTCTTACTCAGTGGGGGCTCGACGCTCGGATCAAAGAGCGAGCCAGGCGACTTCCCCTTTCCTAGTATGGACTCGGCGCTCAGATCGGAGCTCGAGTCTCACCTTCCCCCTCACTCGTCTAAACTAACGAGGCACTCGTCAGGCCGATCTCCTGACCTCGGACAAACGACCCAACGGATGGCCTGGACGACCCCTCGCTCTTCCAACTAGCGAGGCAATCGTCCGCCGACCCTTAAGGTCTCGTCCGCCGACCCCCTGAGTTCGGGCCAGGCTACTCCCTCTTACTCAGTGGGGGCTCGACGCTCGGATCGAAGCTCGAGCCAGACTACTGCCCCTTTCTCAGTATGGAACTCGACGCTCGGATCGAAATTCGAACCAAGCCCCTCCTCCCTTCTCAGTAAACACTCGGAGCTCGGATCGAAGCTCGAGCCACTCCTCCTTTCCTAGTAGGGACTCGGCGCTCGGATCGGAGCTCGAGTCTCACCTCCTCGCTCTCCTAACTAACCAGACGCTCGTCAGGCCGACCTCACGACCTCGGACACCGACCCATCGCTCTTCCCACTAGCGAGGCAGTCGTCCGCCGTCCCTTAGGTCTCGTCCAACCGACCCCATGAGCCCGACTGCCGACCCAAAAACGCTCACCATGGCGCCAACCTCATGACCTCGGACGCCAATCCCCAACGCTCATCGGATGGCCTGGACGACCCCTCGCTCTTCCAACTAGCGAGTCGGTCGTCCGCCGACCCGTAGGGTTCGTCCGCCGACCCCTCTAGCTCGGCCACCGACCTAGTGAGCTCGGCATGCGCACTACCAACTCCTCCCTCCTAAAAACTTCACCTCCTGCACATCCAACGAGGGGTCCATTCCTCCTACCCCTGGCCATCTTCGGGAAACAACAGATCCCACCTCTTACCCTGACATCTGCCCTTCCCCCGAGGACCAGGAGTCACCCCCGCACTGCTGGAGCACCCAACCCTGCGGGAGTGTGGGGCTTGTGATATGGGTCAGGAATAAAACGTGGCTCACCCTAAGCCACTGGATCCCCTCAGGATACGCGTCCTTTCTGATCCTTCAGATCTGCCACGTCAGCACCGGAAAACCGCCCGGAGCTCTGCCACGTCAGCCCGGAAACCACTCCGGCACCTGCCACGTCAGCCCTATACCGCCCGACTTTCCACCGCTTCAGCCAATCGGGTAACCGGGTCCGGCCCAGCCCCAAACGGGTCTGGACCCGATTGGAATCTCCTATAAATACCAGGCCCTCTCCTTTCTTCAGAGGTAATCAATCTTTTCTCCACCAAACCCTAGTTACTGTTGCTATATCTTAAGTGACTGACTAGATCGTCGGAGGGTCTGCCACCGGGACCAACCCCGGTGTTTCGAGACCGTCTGCAGGTACACCAGACCTCGGATCCGAGCCCCCAGATCCGAGCCCAGACATTCACCTCACTACCAGCCCGTCGCAGGTACCGCTCGGCCAGCCGAGGGTCGCCTCTGAAGAAGCTTTCTCCTTCAAATATAAATCGAGAACTCACACCTGGTGCATCCACACGTCTCCCAGAAACAAACCGCATCAATATTTACAAAGTATTTGGGACAAATGTCCTTTAGGACCAACACTACCAATAATTTTACTCCGAGAATTCTGGCTGGCTTCACAGACACTGACTTAAGCTAAGGAGCTAAGCATTATGTTGTTTTCAATATAATTTTTTTTTTCTACCTGGGATTTCCTGATATTTCTCGACTTTCAGGATCTGAAAAGAAAAACCCATAATTATAGTAAGATTTGCATTTTTCTGAAAATCATAAGATCTTCTTTTCCTAACATGCAAAAGATATATAAGACAACCGAAACATGCCAATCTACTCCTTAGCACCAATCCACCATTGACTAATCTCCATAAATGGTCACATACGACAGCCATACGGTGCTTCAAGAGAAGGCGCCAAACTGCACCAATACAGCAGAGCAATTTTCTCACGAATTAAACTTAGATACTCAATTATACATAGAATCAGAGCAATAACACAGCATATACCTCTATCACATTATACCCACATGGATGAAAAAAGCCCCTTAAAAGGTGGGAAAGGGCTAGTTAATGCATGTCACTTTGTGTTTGTATCCAATTTGTTGTTGGGTTATACAACCCATGTGTCAATCTAGTCTTGTTGAGTCCTTGGAATGAAATTTCAAACTCCAAGTGAGCAAAGAATCAGCAGCTTAAAGAATCATATATGCCAAGAAAACTTCACAAGAGCTGTTTAGTATTGAGTAGTCTACTTACATGAAGCCCAAGTTTGTCAACCTCTTGTTTGTTACTATCCTCTTAATTTATTCTCAGTATAGAAAGAATTCCAGAGAGGGACAGTGAGAAACATTCAGAGTAATTTATTTAGATTTATTTCTTCAATGGGGTTTTTGAGTGGAGTAAGACTCAGAGCTAGACAGAAGCTAGACAGAAGCTAGATGACAGTGTGTTTAATGGGTTGTGTGCATGCGTTAATGAGGACAGGGGAAATGACAAACTCACCACCTTTTGTTTCCTGTCGTTTTCCCCTCTAATGCATTGGTTTCAAAATTTCAAGAACTCTCCTTATTGATCTCTTTTACCTCTCCAAATTTCAAAGGATGTTTTTTTTTATTAGTTACCAACTACTTTGTTTTCTTACTAGATTTGTCCGTGGGCTGCCTCCGGCATGTCTTCAGAGCGATACAATATATGAAAAGTCTTGTAAACAGTAAATCAACAATTATGTAGCTCAAATTTGAATAGTATGACAATAATTAGTTGTAAATAAAAGTTCATATATATATATATATATATATATATACTAGGTTTGCCTGTTGACACGTGCCTACGGCACGTCTTCGGAACAGTGCACTTTGTTTGATCATATAAAATAGTTTTGGAGGTCGAGCAAATTAATTGAAGTAGCAAACATATTATATGAGAAACTTTTGGGGGTCCAACAAAAAATATATTATATGATTTTTTTGATTTTTTGAACTATTTTTAAAGTTTTAAATTTTTAAATTTTTTTAGTTTTTAATTTTTTTATTTATTAAAATTTTGTAAAATTTTATTTTCTTAATTTTTTGAAATGGAAGAGGGAAGGAGAGAGAGAGAAAAAAACAATTAAATAAATATAGGAGTTGTTTTGGGTGGGGAGATTTGAATTTGAGTTTTGGAGGGAAACTTTTGAGGGGAAAAATATGTTTTGTGAGGTCCAGATTCATTTTTATTTTCTTAATTTTTTGAAATGGAAGAGGGAAGGAGAGAGAGAGAAAAAAAAATAATTAAATAAATATAGGAGTTGTTTTGGGTGGGGAGATTTGAATTTGAGTTTTGGAGGGAAACTTTTGGGGGGAAAAATATGTTTTGTGAGGTTAGATCTGGACCTTTGATTTTTGGGAAATTGAAGGAGAACCACTTGATAGCTTTCTTTGTGTTTTATTATATAGATATATATATAAAATAAAATACAAAGAAAACTATCAAGTGGCTCTCATTCAATAGGATTAAAATTAATGGTCCAGATCTAATCTCACAAAACATATTTTTCTGCCCAAAAGTCCCCCCTCCCCCCCCAAAACTCTAATTCAAATCCCAAAAACAACTCATTTATTTATTTATTTATTTCTCTCTCTCTCTTTCTATTTACTCAGAAATTTAAATTTTCATATTTCGGGTTTGTAAATTTTCAGATTTTTTATGCATTTTTTTATTGCTCATGTTATATTGAAAATAGCAAATATCTCATCAACAGTTAAATTTCATCATTTTTCAAACTCAAAGTTCTAAGAAGTTGGATTTTATACCCTCATTTATAATTACTTTTCAACATATACTAACGGAAATATAGACTTTTATTTACAACTAATTATTATTTTGCTATTCAAACTTGAGCTACATAATTGTTGTTTTACTGTTTACAAGACTTTCATATGATGTATCGTTCTGAAGACGTGCCGTAGGCACGTGCCCACGGGCAAATCTAGTATATATATATATATATATATATATATATAGAGAGAGAGAGAGAGAGAGAGAGAGAGAGAGAGAGAGAGAGAGATAATTAAATAAATAAAGGAGTTATTTTGGGGGATTTGAATTTGAGTTTTGGGGAAAAACTTTTGAGAGGAAAAATGTGATTTGTGAGGTTAGATCTGGACCTATAATTTTGGGGATTAAAGGAGATCCACTTGATAGCTCTCTCTCTCTCTCTCTCTATATATATATAGATAATTAAATAAATAAAGGAGTTATTTTGGGGGATTTGAATTTGAGTTTCGGGAAAAAACTTTTGAGAGGAAAAATATAATTTGTGAGGTTAGATCTGGAGCTTTAATTTTGGGGATTAAAGGAGAGCCACTTGCTAGCTTTCTTTGTGTTTTCTTACATGGATAACTAATTAGTTTAATATTCGAAACTCAAGTCCCTAATTAACTATTTCTGGACATATCATAAGCTGACGTCAATGAGGGTAGTGTTTTGCATCTGCATCTGCATTTGATTCAAGATTCCTTACATTTTGATCTATAATAAGTAATGGATGTTTGTTATACAATAATCTACGTGTTTCTCTTCGTACATAAATTTGAATTTGTACACATCAGGGTATCAGACAGTATACCCTTACATGCTCAATTCAACTCTTTGGTGTGTGTTTCATATTCTCTTGATTTGCATTGAAATATTCTTGATTATATCGCTAAGAAAAGATCGAGTGCCAATATACTGAAGTAGAGATCTTGCAAGTAAACAAGTTGAATTTGAAGCGCTCATCTTGGGTGTTGACAATCTAATGGTTCTCAGCGTCAACAAGAAGATCCTAGTATTACTTAGGCTTTGGAGAAAGAAAATTCATAAACGCATTGGGAATATAATTTTTTCCCAAAATGACCCATTCGCTATCTCAGATAACGAGCTTGGTGAAAACCTCCGTGCTAAAAAACCTAAGCAAACCCTAGATCTGAAGCCCTTGGGGGCAGCGGCGGCTAGCCCCCTTCGCCACCCCCCCCCCCCCCCCCCCCCTCCCCATCCCGTCGTCCCCCTTGCCTCTCCTCCACGGCGCGTCTCGTCCTCTCTCCCTTTCCCCGCCGTCGCGACCCCAGTCCTGGCCGACCACAGGGATCTGTCGGCGATCCACTCGCGTCGATGGTCTCAGGCGCCCGGCGCAGCGCGTTCCAGTGGCGGCGCGACCTTCTCGACGGTGACGCGGTGGGGGGCAGCCTGTGGTGCGCCCCCCCCCCCCCCCCCCCTCCCGACCCAGATCTGATTTGCCATGGCGGACGGCGCAGCGCGTTCCAGTGGCGGCGCGACCTTCTCGACGGTGACGCGGTGGGGGGCAGCCTGTGGTGCGCCCCCCCCTCCCGACCCAGATCTGATTTGCCATGGCGGTGGGGGCCAGCCTAAGGTGCGCCCCCTAGTGGTGGCGCGGCCTTGCCGGTGGTAACGTGGTGGGGGCCACCCCCCCCCCCCCCCCCTCCCGACCCAGATCTGATTTGCCTATGTGAGGCCGGTGATTCGGCAGGGGGTCTGTGCTTATTTTTCTATGGTTGGGGTGTGAAGCATGCAGTTTTGCGCGATTGTGGGGTTGGACTCGAGATGGGGTCCCTCCATGATTGGCTATATGTTTGCCCAAATGTTCTGCGCGCTTGCCACCATGTCCATACTCTTGGGGCCAATCATGGCGATCTGTGAGGGTTGGTAGTGCGTATGAAGACGGGAATTAGGTTGTCTTGCACATTTATGGAGCTTGGGCCCAAAGACGGGGTCCCTCCGTGTTGTGCGCTCACTTGTCTCAACTTCCGGGGTGCTTGTCTCAACTGTCGCGGAGCGACTATGTCGCGCCAGAGCATCCTCCCGCGCCGGTTGTTGCGAACACCATGGATATGGGATTCAAGTGTGTGCGATCGGTGTTTCAGTTTGGGGTTTGTGGGGCCAGGCCGGTAGTGGGTTGGTGTTGGAGGTGAGGGGGTGTGGGGTTTAAGTATGGTTGGTCTGGAGTGTACTACGATATCGCCGGTACAATCTTCATAGCACCTACTGTCAGACTATTTAGCTTCCTCCAGCTTAGGCCACTGACTCGAGACAGCGTCGCCTCTTCCCTCTAATTGGGAGTTTGAGTCGAGATAAGTTTGTGTGGTGAGAAATCGTCTGAGAGAGCTTGTGCGTGAGAGAGGTAAAGGTATCCTCTCCACGGCTCTGTCCTGGAGTGTGGTGTTTGGTGGGGTGAGCGAGATAGTTGTTTGGTGAGAAATTGCCTGAGAAAGCGCAATCGTGTGAGAGGTAAAGGTATTCTCTTCACGGCTTTCTCTTTGGTAGCGGTTGTGAGGGCGACTGACACGTTTGTAGGATGAGTGGTAGAGATGGTGGCAGGGTGCGATCGCAGTGCAGGTGCCGTGGGGTCAGTTTTCGACCTGCGGGGCTTGGGCCCAAAGATGGGGTCCCCCCAGTGAGGTGAAGGCAGGGAGCGGCAGGTGAAAAAATCCTGCCATACTTGTTTCAGGTGGGTGTGCAGGTGTCGTGGAGGCAGTGTACGAAGCTAACTGACGTACTTACATTTAGCTGGACCGAGATGGTTTGTCGGCCCACCCTCCAGGGTTGTTGGAGGGACTTTTTGTTTGTACGCGTCATGTTGCTTCATGTATGTTGTATTTTTGTTTGTAGGTTGTACTTGAGCCCAGTACTCTGGGTTTGTTTCGTTAAACTCTTTTTAATGAAACAGGGTGGCCATATTCCACCTTTTCCCTAAAAAAAAAAAAAAAGAAAAAGAAAACCTCCGTGCTATCTAAGACAGTCTATCCTAAGGCTATTTCTCTCTCACTTGAAGAAAACTCGAATAAATCTCTAATTCAAGACTCACTGTTTCAGATAGCGCGAGTGTTTGTATGACACTCGATATTTAAGATAGCGAGTGTCGTTTGTGGATTTTTAAACTACTCTAGCCTCGTTGTCTCATTCTCTTCCTCATTTCTCTCTTCTTTCTCCCACTCCAAAACCCACTTTCGAAAACCTCACGATTCAAAGATTTCAGAACTTTCAGAAAATAAAATATCAAATTATAATCACATTGCTGATTCTACCTGTCCACTTAGATGGAAATTTTATCCATGAATTACTACAATCAGAAATGATGATATTCATATTCAAAATTGTCATATGAGATACCGAAAAATGAAGTATAACAATTAACAATTCAATATGGATGCAAGTTGCTGAGGTTTCAAGCCAGAACTGTCAGCCACGACTCCCCTAAATAAATAGTACTCATGGAAGATAAATATGTTTGCTGCGGAAAGTGAAAAATAGAACTTACCTCTTACATGGATTATCATAATACTGTCTAGAAATCTATTAAATCGGTGTATTTTATCGATATTGACTTTCTGAATAAGCCTGTAACTTGAATAAGTTCTCAAACATAGCTTGGATTTCGAAAGTGGGTTTCGGCATTGGGAGAAAAAGAGAGAAATGAGGAAGAGAATGAGACAGCGAGACTGAGATTTAAAAAATCTCCAAATGACACTCGTTATCTCATATAGTGAGTGTGGTATAAATACTCACGCTATTTGAGACAACGAGTCTTGAATTGAAGATTTTTTCGAGTTTTCTCCAAGTGGGGGAGAAATAGCCTCAAGATAAACTCGCTATCTCAGATAGCGCGGAGGCTTTCACCTAGCTTGGTATTTGAGATTGCGAGTGGATCATTTTGATAAATAGTTTCGGAAGTGGGTCAGTTTGGTAAATACTTTCAAAAAGTGGGTCATTTTGAAAAAATATGGGGAATATCAATATAATAAAATACAAGGTAATTCAAAAAAAAAACTATCAATTGACTCTCCTTCAATTGGAAGGAAATCAACGGTTCAGATTTATTGTCACAAAAGACAGTTTCTCGCCCGTTACTGTACCTACAGTAGCCACATTCAAATTTATACTTTATGTTGTGTGAAGTAGTTGATGTTTGTTTGGGTTTTAAAATTAATTAACCTTTAATCCCTACTTTTAATTAATTAAGAAAAGACTAATTAAAATCACACTAATCTTAATTAAGAAAAGCTTCAACTGTTGTGGTTTAATTAGTCTTTTCTTAATTAATTAAATTTCAGGGATTAAAAGTTAATTAGTTTCAATCTAATTAAGCTTAATTAACTCATCCAAAACATTAGGGATTAAGCTTAAATAAAATTAATTAATCCCTAATTTTTAATTAATTTCATGTAAAACAATAAAATTAAAAAGTGTTTTAAATTACTTTCGCTACACTATTACTACAACCAAAACAAAGCTAACATTTAATTATTGCTATAGTAAATCTATATTCAAGCAAAGCTACTTTTAAGAAATCAAATACAATGAACTGCTTTCGCTACAGTGCTTTTCCCTTTCTTCAATTTTTTTTTACAACCAACCAAAGCATCCCTAATTGTTTTAGTATATAATTATTTTACGACATTATAATTATCTTTTATAATTTATCGTATAATCACTGACCAGCTGGTATTGCATATAAATGTTGACCCATGTAATTTGTTAGTCAAATATGATTACATATAAAATATTTATAATATTTTTCATATACTGCACAAGACGAGCCTACGGCACGTGTCTTATATCATAAAATGCAAGGGGAGGTGCAATCTCTGCCTGCCTTGTACTCTGCCCCCAAGTAACGACATTCATTCTTGCATAGTTAATTCTCCATAGCCTCACCTCAATTATGATACAATTTCCTTATTTCAAAAAACTACTACTATACTTGGCATATGGTCCCCCTACCATCCCTTGAAATTTCACTATCCTATAAATTCCCTCTATTATTTATTCTATCTCCCCCCTCTCCTCTCCCTCCCAATTTCAAACTCAAAATCTCAAACAGTCTACATATACATGAGCTAGAGCTTTCTACACTATCATAATTTAGCCAAAAACTAAAAAAAACATAAAATTATGGAGACTAGAAATCAATTCAAACAACTACTTTGTCGCTTGTTCCGGCCTTCCATCCTTCTCCGTACATCCTGTAACAACTCGACAACCTCAAGCAGCATCTTCAGCTCTTCCGCGACGAACACCAGCAGTCGTCGCAGTCTTTCAACAAACACCACTAGTGAGACACTCACCTCCCATGACCCTTCCTCCTTTTCTTCTCGAATGCTTCCTCTTCACTGCAACAACTGCAAGCCCACAAAAAATTCGGAGATTGATGTTGTTTCAGTTGTGGAAAATGTCAATTTGAGGAATAAGAAGAAGAAAGAGGGGACAATGTGCCCTCCGGCTTCTCCTTTGCCTCCATCCAAGAAAGACACTTGCGTCAATTACTATGGAATCAATGCCATGGATATGGGGCAAGCAGAGAAGGTTAAGACTGGCACAATGAATACAGAGAAGAAAAAGAAGAAGAAGAAGAAGAAAAAGAAAGTTTTCTTAACGAATTCTTACGGATTTAGTAGTTCTTCGGAGTTCTTTACTAGTGATGAAGAAGGGGGAGAGAATGAGGAGGAAACTGCGATGTTCTTTTCATCGAGAACATTCTCTTCAGATTCCTCTGAATTTTACCAGAAGCCTTCCTCAAGAAAAAATAACAAGAAAAAGAATAAAAGGATTAAGTCTAGTACGCGACGAGCACCAAGAAAGGGTCTAAGAGCTGCCAATCAAGAGGGGTTTCGGCCTGTAGTTTCGGTTGAGGATGAAAAGGATGTTGATATTAGTGGCATTCCAGTGATGAAGAAATCAAGCGATCCCTATGCTGATATCCGGAAGTCGATGATTGAGATGATTATTGAGAGGCAGATATTTGGGGGTAAAGATCTTGAGAGGCTTCTTCATTCTTACCTTTTGCTTAATTCACATCAACATCATTCGTTCATTCTTCGCGCTTTTGCTGATATTTCAGAAGTTTTGTTTGGGTATTGACTGTATCTCTCTTTGAGTTCCTCCTAGTTTAGTTTGTTTGAGGATCTCATTGTTTGTAGGTTGCCATAATTTGGGTTACTAGTTCTTAATAATCCTTGCTAATTTGAAGTTGTAATACTAACTGAGAAATTAGCTCTGAAAATTGAGAAATTAATAGCTCTGTTGCTCTGTCAAGTTTCTTCCTTTTCTATGTTCATATGAGGGAAAGGTTGGGTCGGTATTGCTAGCTAAATACTTTGGGCCTTATGTTGCTTATCGCCTTAAATTGCTAACGAAGTCCAGATCCATCTAGTTATTCATGTTTCAAAATTGAAGAAAAGCTATGGCAAGGAACCGGTGATATCTACTCCCCATTCCCCCTGGGAGGAGTAGCGGAGCGAACCTGAGAAGATTCTGCAGTGTCGACGGGTTAGAAGGTGTTAGGAATTTGAATGGGTTGAGATGTTAGGGTTTGAAAAGAGGAAGAGAAAGGGAAGAAGAAGGCAGCGGCTGTTTTTGGAAGAGAAGATTAGCAAAAATGTTGATTGATTATTTATTTATTTCCTTTGATTCAAAACTTACATATGTGAAGATACAAAGTCCAATGGGCCCAAAACAATTTGGGTCATAACATAACAATCTCCACCTTGAATCAAATTGCATCTAAAATAAACTAAAACATAAAGCAAATGCATAAAGCAAACATAACCTAAATAAAGGTAAACATAAAGATATACTAGCAACATGCTAGAAACAAAACTAGCTCAAACTAGTTAGAAACAAACCGACATCAAACTTGAACAAAGCTTGAACTTTGCAATTGGAAGAGGCTTTGTGAGCATATCGGCCGGATTCGATTCGGTACCAATCTTCTTCACGGCAACCTTGCCTTCCGAGATCACATCTCGAACAAAATGGTATCGAATGTCAATGTGCTTCGTCTTCTCATGGTACATGCGGTTCTTGGTCAAATGAATCGTGCTTTGGTTGTCACAAAACACCGTAATAGGACCCTCGAATGAAGACATCTCACCAACAAATGCCTTGAGCCAAATAGCTTCCTTAATAGCTTCAGTAATTGCCATATATTCGGCTTCAGTACTTGAGAGTGTAACGGTGGCTTGAAGTGTAGACTTCCAACTAATTGCACAATCTCCAAGGGTAAAAACATAACTCGTCAAAGAATGCCTCTTGTCCAAATCACTGGCAAAATCCGCATCCACAAAGCCCGTCAGTTTCTTGCCATTACCAAACTCCAAACAAGTATCAATAGTACCTTTCAAATAGCGGAAGATCCACTTCACCACTTTCCAATGCCCTTTCCCTGGACAAGAGAGATATCTACTTACCACACTAACGGCTTGAGCAATGTCGGGTCGAGTACACATCATCAAGTACATGAGACTCCCGACCGCACTTAAATATGGAACCTTTTTCATATATTTCTTCCCATCATCGGATTTTGGGCTTAAAGCGGCCGAAAGCTTGAAATGCGCCGCAAGAGGTGTTGAAACAACTTTCGCTTTCTCCATGCCAAAACGGCGTAGCATTTTCTCGGCAAAACTCCTTTGTGAAAGAAACAACTTTCTTTTGGACCTATCCCTTGTGATCTCCATCACGAGAATCCTTTTGGCGGCCCCCAAATCTTTCATCTCAAATGCCGAACTTAGTTGCTCTTTCAACCTCCTAACTTCTTTTAAGTTTGAGGATGCAATCAACATGTCATCCACATAGAGCAACAAGTAAATGAAATTCCCACCATCCAACTTCTTGAAATAAACACAACTATCATAATTGGAACAATGGAAATTAATACTCACCATGAATGAGTCAAACTTCTTATACCATTGCCGCGGTGATTGCTTAAGGCCATAAAGGGACTTCTTCAAAAGACACATACGGTCCTCCTTTCCCGCAACCTCAAAACCCTCCGGTTGGCTCATGTAAATTTGCTCCTCCAAATCACCATGCAAGTAGGCAGTTTTCACATCCATTTGCTCCAATTCCAAATTCTTCATTGCCACCAAAGAGAGCAAAACTCGAATGGAGGTGTGCTTAACTACAGGAGAGAACACATCATTGAAGTCCACACCTTGGACTTGACTATACCCTTTAGCCACTAGCCTTGTCTTGTATCGAAAATCCGCAGGATTTGAGCCATCAATCTTCTTCTTAAACACCCACTTGCAACCCACAATCCTCTTACCACTCGGAGGCTTCACAAGAGACCAAGTCTCATTTTGTTGCAAAGATTGTAACTCTTCATTCATAGCGACAACCCAATTGGCCGCATCTTTAGAAAAAATGGCTTCCTTGTAAAAAGATGGCTCACAATACTCCACATCCTCTGCAATTGCCAAACAATAAGCGAAGTCGGAGTATCCATACCTTGTAGGTGGTCGTGTTTCTCTTCTAGCTCGGTCCCTTGCCAATGCATATGGTTGTGCCTCTTCTTGGGCTTCCTCCAAATTGACATCATCATGTGAGATCAAATCATCACCTTCTTGGACCGACACCTCAAACTCCACTTTCTTCTCAACCTTCTCATTCTCCTTAATAGTTGGCTCGGGTGCAACATCATTTGCCTTCAACATGGCCGACTCATTGAAAATGAAATCTCTTGAAATAAGAAACTTGGATGATTCGGGACACCACAACTTATATCCCTTCACATTTGTGGGATACCCAACAAAAATACACTTCTTCGATCTAGGCTCCAACTTTCCTTCATTCACATGTACATAAGCGGGACAACCAAACACCCTCAAATTCGAATAATCGGCTGTCTTACCCGACCACGCTTCTTCGGGTGTCTTCAACTCAATTGAAGTAGTAGGAGATCGATTTACCAAATAGCAAGATGTGTTAATGGCTTTCGCCCAAAACTCCTTACCCAAACCGGCATTTGAAAGCATACTTCTAGACCTTTCAAGTAGTGTCCTATTCATCCTTTTTGTAACACCATTTTGTTGTGGAGTGTTGACCACCGTCTTGTGCCGAACAATCCCTTCAGCCTTGCAAAAATTATCAAACTCACGGTTGCAAAACTCCAAACCGTTATCGATTCTCAACCTCTTAACTTTCCTTCCCGTTTGGTTCTCCAAAAGTGACTTCCATTCTTTGAAGGTGCAAAACATATCCCTTTTCTCTTTCAAGAAATAAACCCAAACCTTCCTTGAAAAATCATCAATGAAAGTAAGCATGTAACGAGAACCATTACCTTTGGAAGGCTCACGAGAAGGTCCCCAAAGATCCGAATGGATGTAGTCCCATGTTCCCTTGGTCGAATGAATGGCCGTGGAGAACCTCAACCTCTTATGCTTGCTAAATACACAATGCTCACAAAACTCCAAGTTGCCCGTGCATTGGCCACACAACAAGCCTCTCTTGCTCAAAATGGTCATTCCTCGCTCGCTCATATGCCCCAATCTCATATGCCAGAGCCTAGTAGTATCCTCATCCGACATAGTACCCGAACGTGCAATGGCAGCCGAGTCCGTAACCGTGGAACCTTGTAAGAAATAAAGAGTTCCAATTCTCTTCACCTTCATGATTGTGAGAGCCCCTTTAGAGACTCTAAGGACTCCACATTCACTTTGGAACTTACACCCCTTTTCTTCAAGAGACCCCAAAGAAATCAAATTCTTAGACAAATCGGGTATATGCCTCACACCCGTCAACTTTCGGACCTTTCCGTCATGGAACTTAATTGTCACCGAACCAATTCCGGCAACCTTACACATATTGTTGTTTCCCATGAGAACCTTACCATCCGTAGGCTCATAAGTCTCAAACCAATCTCTATTCGGAGTCATGTATTGCGAAGCACCCGTATCCATCACCCAACAATGTATATCATCAACATTAGTATCTATCACACAAAGAGTATCAACCGTGTCACATTCGGCCACATTGGCCTCCTCCGAAGAAGAACCTTTACTATCTGCCTTTTGTTTATTTTTGAGCTTGAAACAATCGGCCTTAATGAGTCCCTTCTTCTTACAATAGTTGCACGTCAAATTCTTGTGCCTAGACTTCGAACGGGTCCTTGTATCTTTCGAGTTTCGGTCCCATGACCTACCTCGATCAACAACTAAACCAACACCTTGGCTCCCTTTCTCATTATTGGTCATTTCACTATCAATGTCCAACTTGGCTTGCAAATTGCTCTTAACATCTTCTAGAGAAATTTATCTCTACTATAAATCAACATGTCTCTAAAAGTCTTGTATGATGCGGGCAATGAGCATAATAACAAAAGGGCTTGGTCCTCATCCTCCACCTTAACATCAATCTTACTTAAGTCATTCAAAATAGATGCAAACTCTGTAATATGATTGGAAATTGATGTACCTTCAACCATGCGAAGAGTGTAGAGGCGCAATTTCAACCGCAGTCGATTGGTGAGGGACTTCTTCATGTAGATGTTCTCCAATTTCTCCCACAAAGCCTTAGCGGTCTTCTCCGATAGGACCTCTTGCAATATCGAATCGCTCAAACACAATTGGATAATAGAGAGCGCTTTATCATCCATCTCTCTCCATTTCTTATCTGCCACCGCATCAATCAATTTTTCTCGACCAAAAATGGCATCCTTAACGCCTTGGCTCGACAAAATCGCTGCCATACGCACTTGCCATAATGCAAAACTCGTCTTCCCATCATACTTCTCAATATCATATTTTTCCGACATATCCATTCAAATTTCTTCAACCCAATTTAACAAAACACCAAATTCCCCCCCCCCCCCAAAAAAAATAATTAATTACTCAAATCACAAAAATCAAACCTTCCTTCTTGATATCCTCCCTCCTCCGGTGCTCGCGACGACGAAGACCAAGAAACCCGACAAAGATCTAGACTGAGACTTGCCTTGGATCTGGACTGAGATCTGGATCTGGACTGAGATCTGGATCTGGCCGAAGACGACGGCAGGGTTGTGGTGGCTGGGGTGCGAAAGGGATCGGGAGAAGGGTTCGACGACGGCAAGGTAGTTGGAAGGGTTCATCGACGACGGCGCCGGAGGAGAAGGGGATCGGGACGAACGGATGAGGTAGGTGTGGAGGTTTTTGGTGTTGGCTTTGATACCAATTTGTTAGGAATTTGAATGGGTTGAGATGTTAGGGTTTGAGAAGAGGAAGAGAAAGGGAAGAAGAAGGGAGCGGCTGTTTTTGGAAGAGAAGATTAGCTAAAATGTTGATTGATTATTTCTTTTGATTCAAAACTTACATATGTGAAGATACAAAGCCCAATGGGCCCAAAACAATTTGGGTCATAACATAACAGAAGGGGAAATTGTGCTGCCGTTGAATTACTGATTCAGTGGAATGGTCGCAACGCTGATGAGGCAACTTGGGAAGTAAGTGAGAAGTTTTAGAAGAAATTTCCACAATTTAGCCTCAAGGTAAGCCTTTCTTTTAAGGGGGAAGGAATGTCCTAACCCACAATTTCGCCTCAAGGTAAGCCTTTCTTTCAAGTATTGAAACATGTTATAATTGATGTCATTTTTCCCAAAAACGACATTCTCATACAGATGTCGTTAATGGGCATAGGGACATCTGCTATAATAGTCTAAATAGTGGGGCCTTCTTATGCTGGCCCTTTTACTTTCATTCTCTCTCCCTCTCACCTCGAAACTCAAACCCCAAATCCTAAAACCCTAGATCCCAATTCTTCTCCTTCAATCTGTCATCTTTCATATTCCAAACAAATTCACAAAATACTCATCCATAAACCCTAATTATCATTCCTTCCTCTCTTCGTTCACTTGGATTTTGGCCCTCATTTTTCTACATCTCATCTTAACTCCAAAATTGTGGCAGGTATTGGAAAACCCTTAATTTCTTTGAAAATATTCACTTGTTGATTGGGATTTATATTGATATATAGTATATGAGATGTTGTGGGGATTAATATGAGTACTAGTATGGATAGATGAGAATAGATTTTGTGTATACTAGAATTGACTCGGAAAGTATATTAGATGTCGGGGAAATTTTATATAAACTAGAATTGCATTATTTTTTAAAAGTTAAGAAGATTTATGTGGATGTATGAATGAGTGTTGATATGCGATGTGTTTATTTATAAATATGTAGTATATAGAGATATTGTGGTCGGGATTGTTATGAGTAGTTTTTCGATACAAGTATTGAGACTTTTTTTTGTTATCTTGACATATGATTTGTTAATGTTGACACATAGTTTATTAATTTTGTTCATGACACATGGTTATTAATTTTGTTATCTTGACACATCTATTATTAATTTTGTTCATGACACATCGTTTATTAATGTTGATAGAGAAATGGATGTCGACCAACCATCTTATTCTCGTGCAGTAGGTGCGTCGTCTTCCTCCGCACACGGAGGTCTAGGTCCAATAGACCCAACCCAACTTTATTTGCAAGAAGAGCATAGGTCTTAAGTGGTGTGGCAGGGAGATAAAAAGAATATGAGTTTCCGAATGCACACGACTTTGCCGGCCCACCCACGTATACGCAACTACTTGTTAAATTCCACTTTCCATGGAATGTTGATGTTGGTCAAAGTAAAATGCGACCATTCATTACTTACTGTTCTTGTGGAGCGATCGAGGCTGGAGACACACACGCTCTACCTACCTATTGGTGAGATGAAGGTGACGCTACAAGATATAGCGATTATATCGGAACTTCCAATCGATGGGGTGGCCGTGACCTGTAACCTCTTGTTCAACAAAGTAATGTTAGTCAGAGATTATCTTGGGAGAGAGGTTGAAGAGGACGAAAAATGTGTTTTCGTCGGTGAATCAATCCGGCATTCGTGGCTCTATCAAAAATTCAACAATAGTTTGGGAGAGGAACCGACCGACTTCCAACTTCAGTGTTACACTTGGTGTATCTAATTAGTATGATCGGAGGTGTTCCTATGCCGAATTCTTTTGGTGATGTCGTCCATCGATCTAATGTATATTCCCTTGATTTCCAATATACAAAGGGTCGGACGTTATAGTTGGGGAAGTGCGACATTGACTTCTCTATACCGTTCCTTGTGCAACTGTGCAATTAGGTCGATATAAATGACCGAGCCGATGTGGATATTACAAATTTGGTATTGGGAACGAATACACTTCGGCCGTTCTCAAATAACGGTTCTTTCAAATGCATGGAAAGTAGTTGAAGAGAACGAAGCGATGATGGCTCCTTTAGGGGTTTATTGGATCGGCCACCACACGTGGAGAGATAACCCACATGGAGTGTTCTCGATCAACTTTGCGAAGAGTACGTCAATTGGACACCGTACACGCCCAAAAGACTTCACAGGCTACCCCCACTGTGCACGATCGGCATGCAACTTTGGTTGACACGAGCTCCACTTATAAATTTAAACATCGTGGAGTTCTACTACCCCGATTGAGTCCTCTGACAATTCGGCGCACAACAAAGAATCTGGGACAACCGAATGTACGACCGAAGACTACATAATATCACCGGTCAAGGTCGATTGCTGACTATAGATTAGGCTGATCACCATTAATGTCAGGTAGCAGTGTGGAACGAGAGAAAATATGACTTATTGCTTGAAGGCCTCATACTGTACGACCGTGTTACATATTTGTATCACCTCGAACGACTATACTGGCAGGGGTCCAAATACCGATTCCAAAGCATCAAGTCGAACCACAACCCGCACATTCTACTTCTCAACCAATGTATTTTAAATTTGGTTTTATATAGGTGTTGTGCATGATGTGCATGTTTTTTAGAAGTTCAAATAACTGATGCAGTTGTCGATAACAATGACATCACTACCTGTAACGTTCTAATGGCAATAGTTCTAAAAAAAGGCTAGATTGTCAATAGCAGCAACAATTTTCTGTGGTAACAAGTTCTGTTGGAGTTGTGATAATGTCTTCTTGCGGTACTCTAGCATGTGACTCGGGTGCTAATGTAATCAGTGTGCTATCGTTGTTAGTGTGGACAATATCTCGTACATGGACTCGGCAGTTGGTTTGAACTCTTAATGAAGCTTGGACTAGGAATAACAATTGGTCGAGCATTGGGAAGTTTAACTTGCTCAATATATAATTCCAATGCAGTCCAACTACAATTTCGATCAAGTGTCCTAGTAATCATTGACCTTAGTGTATTATCATTATCTACGGGCACCACCATGAACTTTTATCCTTCTCCTTTTCCGGCCGCATAACGGGCTCTGATTTTGAGACTCCATTCACCTCTATCCCAATTAGTAACTTCAAATATCTTATCTACTAGTTGTGAGTATATAAAATTACGAGGCGCCCAAATAATGATCGGTTCAACATCGCTATAATAATATCCTATCTTGGGATCTCAAATTATTTCACCTCCAAAATATAACCAAATTGGCATATCGTAATCCATACTTATAAATAAATGAACGAATATTCGAGTTACTAACTGCTCAAATGCATAATCTATGCAAACTACACAAGATATTGTTATATAAATACCTTAAAAATGAAACCGTTAGTAGGAGCATGGAGAATACGTTGTGGATGATGTATGAGATGACCGGATACAAAATTGGAGCTTTAATAGATTGGGGGTGTTGGATTTCGGTGTGGGAGGAAAGGAGAGTGGAGGATTGAAGGAGAAGAAGTGGGATTTTCGAGCTCTAGGGTTTTAGGGTTTTGGGTTCGAAAGTGGAGGAGGGGGGGGGGGGGGGGTTTAAAGTAAAAGGGGAAGGAAAAGAGGGGGCCACTTTAAATATGAGAATAACTATTATAACAGATGCCACTATCCCCAATAATGTCATTTGTATAAGAATGTCGTTCTTGGGGAAAACAACATCAGTTATAACATGTTTGAACACTTGGAAGTTTTTCCAAGCCAGAGAGTTCACGATTGAGAGGAAATGAACTATGTCGTTACTCTAGAAAGCGGCATGGTCTAATTTTTTTAATAGATGCCGCTTTTTGTAACAACGGCATCAACGGATCTGACATCGTTGTTTCTAAGAGTGTTTTATGCTGACATGTTCAAAACTGGGTAAATATTTTCGAAAGTGGATAAGTTTGGTAAATGTTTTTGAAAAGTGGGTCAATATGGTAAAAAATTCTTTTTCGAATTTTTTCCGTACCCACAAACTTTTAAAAAATATTAATCTATCTAACCCAGTTTCAAAAATATTTATCCAACTGACTCAGTTTTGGATACATCAGCATTAACCATTATTAGAAATAACGGCATATATTAATAACATGCAGTTCTTCCAAACAGTGGCATCTGTTTAAATTTTTTTAGCATGCCGCTATTTTGAAAAACGGCATGAGTACATTTCTTATACAAGTGTGAACCTTCTGAGTTGGAAAAAATTCTAAGTACTGAAATAACTTATAAATAATGTCGTTATCCCCAAGAATGACATTCACATTGCAATGTCGTTGTTGGAAATAACGGCATCAGTTATAATACTCATTAAATTCTCTTCCACCACAATCGTTCTTCCAAACAACAGCATGAGATAACTGCTGTTGTTCTTAGAAACAGCGACAACAGTTTATAGAAATAGATTAGCCAAGTATAAATAATAAAATGAACTGTTGCCGATGTTCCTAACAACGGCATCAATTTTTCCTAACAATGAATATTGTAACTGATGCCGCTATTCCTAACAATGACATCTGTAATGCTGTTTTCGTTGTTCCATACAACGACATTAGCTATAGGATTTTTCCCACTTACATTTATCCAAGTTAGAGAGAGTACACGATTAGGAATAAGTTAACTGATGTCGTTACTCCAAATAGCGGTATGCGATTTTTTTCAACAGATGTCGCTATTGAAAACAACGGCATATAAATAGCCTCTGCCGTTATTTTCAATAACGGTTAATGCTTATGTGTTCAAAACTAGGTTAGTTATGTAAATATTTTCGCAAGTGAGTCAGATCACTCAATATTTTCAAAAAGTGGGTTAGTACGGCAAAAATTTCTAGTTTTTCTTAATGTACTGGCTTGGATGCCCTAGTAAGATCATGAATGAAATAAACGCTAATTACTCCTCTAAATTTCTGAAGGCTGGAAGACTCCTCGAAAGTCTTTAACCGTTCTTTCTCTCAATTTCGAGCCAGATATTGGCTTCGCTACCACTCTCCACCCCTCAAACACCAACTCCACTTCCAACTCTTCTCCGCTCAACCTAACTCTCTCACCTTTAGCACTCTCACTCAGTACCCCCTAACATAGAGATATTTGTGATCCCCAAGGTTAGATGACCGGAGAGAAATAAACTTCTTTTAAAAAACAAGAAAGATGTACAAAGTTTACATTATCTTCTTTGATCGCCCAACACTGAACAATTTTCTTCTCTCTACCGCCAACAAGAGAACTCTAGGAAATAGAACTCTCTTATTTGTTTCGGATGCAAAATACATGTACTCTACAACTCTTCTTAAAGGGCCCAGATAATCTATAATCTCTAATCTCTAATATTATAATGGGAGAAGGCCTAAGTGCCATTTGTAAATCTATCAACGCGTGTAACGCACATATATAACTAATACGAAGGAGGTTTCAAGTTCGACTACTCACTACGTTAGAGTTTTATTTTTAATTTTTTTTATTAAGACAAGCATCGCACGTATAAATTACTAATAAATATATAGTTAGGTTAACCAACATTAATCTCTATCAAACTAGAAGATAACTACTGATTTAAATGGTTGTTAAAATAACCCAATCTCTAATTAAGTTGGATATAAACATGATTTTTAAACTATTAAGAATCAAGTTCAACATGAACATGGACTCCAAAATCTATTTGTGTTTTGTCAGATTTAAACTCAAGTTTAGATAAATCAAAACTTAATGTTGGAGGATTTTGATTTATTCTTATCAAAATTCATCGACCAAAAATAATGATGGAAGTATGGAAGAAGTTTCAAACAGAGAGATGCCCATACATGTTATAAAGGGTTGTGTATATTATATACGTCAAAGGTAAACACAGTGTTCTATAATTGTAGAGTAATTTTTCAGAAAAAGACATCCAAAAGTTTATTTCTTTTTCTTGTGAATTATCACGATCTGCATTTTGTGTTTGTTTGCTTTTTCACTCAAAAGGTGGCCTTTGCCATCAGGTTTCATTAATAAAAAATAAGGAAATAAAAGTTAAAAAATATACAACCCAAAATAAATATAATCCAAAAATAAAAGTTCACCAAACTCAATACAATTCACAACATAAATCAAGACCAACAATGGCAAATGGGTCGACCCGCCCGCGACCCACTCGTTTAATCCGGCTCACAAAATTCCGGTTCGGGTTCCGGTCGAACCCGTTAACAGAAACGGGTCGACCCGGGTCGTAAAATAGCGAATTTAACCTGGTAAACCCGACCAGATAATCCGGATGCACAGTACTCGACCCACCCGCGAACCCGCGGGTCGACCCGCAGGTTGCGAACCGTTTGACCCGTACGGGTCAAACGTTCGACCTGCGTGGGTCGACCGTTCAGCCCGCGAGTCCAACGGGCTGATTCCCCAACCCGAGAGCTTTCAACGACTTTTTTAGCCGTTATTTTTGGTTTTTTTTTTTTGTTTGGTTTCCTATAAATACCCCTAAACCCCAAACAAAAAATTTACACCTTACTCTCT
Organism: Hemerocallis citrina; assembly: GCA_017893485.1. Classification (NCBI taxonomy): domain Eukaryota; kingdom Viridiplantae; phylum Streptophyta; class Magnoliopsida; order Asparagales; family Asphodelaceae; genus Hemerocallis; species Hemerocallis citrina. The sequence continues at coordinate 384,690 of JACEHZ010000208.1, forward strand.
TACTCTCTCTACTATTATTACTCAATTCATTTCAATTTGTGAACAATTCATCAAACAAGGTAGCAAGACATATACACGATCAAACGACAAATTCCGATCGTATCGAACTCAAAATTCAACGACGTCTTCAAGTCTTTAACTCTCCTCCAAGTGATCAAGTCTTCAACTCTCCTCCAAGCTCTCTTCAAGTCTTCAATTCCGGACTTCTACTTCTACTACTATTCTTATTTTTACGGATTTTTTTTATATACGAGTACCCACGGTGAACAGTATCAAAATTTCATATCCCTTTTCTTCTTTTTTTATTTTTTTTGTAGTTATAATTTTTTATATCATATTTGTTTGTTGGTTTTTTTGATCTTCTCTCTCACAACCCTCTTGTTTTCTAGATTTTTTTGTAACTTATCGCATCTACATTGTGTTTATTTTTTTTTTACATACACTACTACATATCAACATGTCTAGATCACGCAGTAGTGGCCGTAGCTAAAGTGGACAAGATTCCACCAGCACTTCCCGTAGACCTCCAATTGTCCCACAAAATGACCCTGCCAAAGACTACCCTAATCCTCCTTCCCAACAATGGGGTACACTCGATGAGTTTGTAGGAGACATAAAATTAGAAGAAGAACCACAACAACAAGCCACCGAAACAACACAACTGGCTACTAGTAGGAAAACTAGAAGGGAAAGTGGTGATTGACACAAATTTTATAATTATATTCCGGAAGAAAATGTACCGGATGTAGGTTTAAAAGTGTGTAAAATATGTTCGAAGCCATACAAATGGAAGAAGGGTGAGGGCACGGGTACAATTAAGCGACACATCCTAAATGTGCATAAAGAACTTCTTGTTGACCTACCCGGCCAACAAAAAATCCATCCTAGGACCGGTCTAGTTGATAGCCACCCCTATGATTCCGAACTTGTTCGTCGGGAAATGACCTGATTAGTAATCAAGGAAGAGTTACCATTTTCCTATCCCGAGTGTAGGGACTTGGAAAATTTTAATCAACCCGCCTTAAACCCTCATTTTAAAAGAATCCCTAGGAATACTTGCAAATCAGATTGTTCTAAAATATACAATGAAATGAGGAAAGCTTTGATTGCAATTTTATGGAGTTTAACTTGTAGAGTTAGTTTACCTTCCGATTGTTGGACGGGTTGCAACAATATTCCATAATGGGAATAACCTGTTATTGGATCGACAGTGATTGGATTCTTCAAAAAAAAATCATTTCACTTGCCGCGTTGCCCTATCCCCATAGTGGCAATGAAATTGCAAATCGTATTTTAGAAATTTGTGATGTTTTCATATTCGCAATAAAATTATGTGTATAAGTTTTGATAATGCATCTAACAACAATGCATCAATTAGTATCTTAAAAACCGCATTAAACCCTCCATCTGACAATATTTTTCATGTTAGATATGCATGTCATATTTTAAATTTATGTGTTCAAGATGCATTAAAAATAGCCGAACCATATATAGTTAAAATTAGAAATTGTGTATATTTTATTGCATTATGTGGCACCTTATTTCAAGAATGGAAAGCTTGGTGTAGGCTTAAAAATGTACCTTTTAGAAAATTTTCAAATGATGTTAAACATCGATGGAACTCTACTTTTGATTTGCTACATGTTGTTACTGAATATAAAGCATGTATAAATGATTTTTGTGTTGCAAAAAATATTCAAAATTTTGAAATGACTCCAGTCGATTGGTTTTATGTCGAATTTTTGTTGAAATTTTTAGAACTTTTTAAAACCGCAACTTTCAAATTTTCAAAATCTTATGAATCTACTTATAGTAGCATTTTTATTTAAATAGTTACTATGATGCAAACTTTTAAAGGAATGATCAATGATGCTTTTGTTGGTGATATTATAAAACCTGCATACACAAAATTTTTGAAGTATTTTAATCCTCCTCCTATGTTGTATTGTGTTTCTACTGTGATGGATTCTCGTATCAAATTAGAAGGTACGACGAGTTTAATTGAAATATTTTTTAATTTACTTAGGGATGATGATAAAGAAATTGATTGCGCTTCTTTTTTAGTTAAATTTGAATCGACATTAAATAACTTGTATGATTATTATGATAGATGTTTTGCTTCTAGTAGTACAACTTCTTTAGTTAGTTCTTCTTCTACTACTTCTAAAGGTAAGGGTAAGAGTAAATTAGATGATAGAACATTTAATTTACTTGCAAAAATTCAATCAAAAAATCTAGGACTAATCAACCAAATGAATTACATTGGTATAACCAACAAGATTCTAAGTCTTTTAGTTCTTCACTAGATATTTTGCAATGGTGGAAAGACCATGAACACACTTATAGTATTCTTAAATATATGGCTAAAGATCGACTAACTCCTTCTGTCTCTACAGTTGCTTCTGAAAGTGCATTTTCTACAAGTAACAGAGTTCTAACTGATTACAGGAATCGCTTGAAGCCCCAACGTTAGAGATGCTCGTTTGCACAGAAGACTGGCTGAAGGCTGAAAATAGGACCCAAGGAAAAGCATTATCGACGTCCACAAGTGGGAGAATCTCGCCTGAAGAACAATAAGAACAACAACAATAGCAACCAAAATGAAGAATTCAAGACCAACAACAACAAGTCAACAACAACAAATTAAAGGCCATCAAATTGAAGACAATTGTAAATAGATAAAAAATTGTATTAAATCTTTGCTAGTTATTTAAAATTAGGAAAATTGAAGGAAATTGAAATTGTATATAAGAAATTTGTTATTGTAAAAAAATAAATTTGTAGACAATCTTTATTTCTTATTACAAATTGTGAAATTTGTATAAGTTGAAATCATATAAATAATATATCATTTTTTTTGGGCACTTTCTAAGAAAGAAAGAAAGTGTTCACTCTTTCAATCTTATTATTATTATTACAATTTTTTATGTTTATTATTAAAATTACATTTTTTTAAGTTAAACAAAAAAGTTAACTCTAGCCGGGCCAACCCGCGACCCGATCCGAATCTGCCTAGGTTGGGTGCAAACCCGGATGGGTTCGACCCGACCTGCCAGACCCATTTGCCAACCCTAACCAACAATAATCCTTTTTAAAAAGAAATATAATCATAAATGCTGCTAAAATTGTTCATGATATACAACCCGAAAAAAATATAATCCAAAAATAAAAGATCACCAAACTCAGTACAATTCACCAACACAAATCAAGACCAACAATAATCCTTACAAAAAATAAATATAATCATAAATGCTGCCAAAATTGTTCATGATCCATTCCGTCAGTTACCTGGTAATTAAGTTGTTATTGACATCCTTGAACATGGAAAGCTCTTTTTTGCCCTCTTTCTGACTAGTGTCAATCCTAACTAAGACATCCACAGTCATGTGCTATATTATCATTTTCTCCATTTTATAGCAAAGAGTGATGTACAGTCTTGTGCTATTTTGTCATATTTTAGCTTTTTTCTACTGTAGACTGCTATATTTGGCAGAAGATTTGATAATATGGATATTATAGCAGAAGAAACATGATGTTTCGTTCCAAATATTTTATAATATTTTTAATCCATAGGATGAAACATCATTTTTTGTCCGATGAAAATAGAGGAGTTTTTTTTAAACCCCGGAAATAAAAAAAAATAAAGCACGAACGATAACATGAAACATGATGTTTCGTCCAAGATGATTTTTTTTTTTTTTTTTTTTTGCAAAAAACACCTATAATGCCTTGGAGTCTTGGACGTGACATTAGAGGTGTTTTTTGGCGCAAAAAATTCAACGCGAACGAAACATCATGTTTCTCGTCCAAGGATCATGGAGGATGTACTTTGCAAAATGTTTTGTATTTTTGGAATTCTATGGTGTTGGATTGAATAGGATTTTGTATGAATTAAGGTTTGTAAAGTTGGATGCAGGTGATAAGTAAAGAGAACGATTCTATGAGATGGATTGTATATGATTTTGTATAGGATATTAGTCGGATGAAACATCATGTTTTCGTCCGAGAAATTTTGGCTGTATTTTGCTATATTTTAGCATTTTTTCACTGCAACAATGTTGGGATTGGGGCGTCAACAAACGCTCTCTGGTCCCAGCGGAACTAATTAGAGCAATGAGGAAGTCGAAACAGACGAGGCGAATAAATTAAGCAAGCAAGTAGATCCACCAAACTAACATAAATATAACAACGATGACTTATCTCGATTAGCTTTTGCTTAATCCGGAAAAAAATATAGGGAGATCTGATATTCAACTAGAAGAGATTACAAGGAATTACTGATTCACTTGATACAAAGAATTAAACTCACTCACCAAGAACTATCTCTCTCTCGAGGCTCTCTTTGCAATGGGAAAAAAAATCTATGAAGTACTCCCTCTCATATTGGAGGAGTTTACAATATATATAGAAGAATAGAGAGAAAACCTAAGTCTAATCTTGATCCTCAGCCGTCCGATAAAATCTGAAAAAAAAGTAACTGAATAGGAGCCGCACGATCTAACTTGGAGTTGAAGATTGGGCTAAAGCGACCTAACAAATCGGGGCCCAAAATGAACATAGCGCCGCGGGCGGTCGACCGTCCAACAAGAACGGTCGACCGTACCACTCTCAGACATTCCCTGTACTTCGAGCGTTTGGGGGGCGCGGTCAGGGGGTGCGGTCGACTGTCACCAAGACCGGTCGACCGCAACTAGGCTGCACCCTACTGTTGCTATTTCTCCTTCTGCTCACTTCGATGCTTCGACCTCCGTGCTTCATATTACCTTCTTTTAATCGGAACAACGAGTATTCAAGGCACAATCCTTACAAACTCCACCTTGGATTGCATACGAGTGCTATCACATGATGTGTTACTCATCTCCAAACTTTAACAAATTCCACTTGCAAAGAAAACTTAGAACAATAAATTCTTCTTCCAGTTGAATTGATCTCTACCCAATCTCACCAAATCCAGTATACCCCTTCAAGGGTACACCTCCATAGATGTACTCACGAAGTTGTCAAACTCCGTACGAACTCCACCTACTCGTAGGCTTTCTCCACCTCTCGACACTACAGAACGCACGGGCTATAGCGGCACTTTTACAAGGCTATAGCGGCGATTTTTGGCGCCGTTATAGCACATAACGGCGTTTCTAAAATCGCCGCTAAAAGCGCCGTTGGAACGTGCGTCGTTATAGCCATATAGACTATCGCGACGTTTTATGTCGCCGCCGCTGTAGGTGCTAATTTATAACGACGTTTCTAAAACGCAGGCATAGGCCAATTTCTCTTTTGGTTTGTAAAAAATGGACTAGCTATAGCAGCGTGTGAAAAATGCCGTAGTAGATGAAAATTCCAAAAAATTTAACCTATAACGGCGCTTTTGAAGCGCCGCAATAGAGTTGTTTTTTTTTTTTGAAAATTCTGGTATCTATGTCGGCGTTTTAGGGTAAACACCGGTATAGGTTTTTTTTTTCTTTTTTTGTTGAGATTTTGTTATAGAATTTCAAATTTAAAAACCTGTAATTAATCGCATATTTCAAATACCTATAGTCATATTAAATTTAAATGCTTAAACCTTAAAATCAATAATAACATCATAATCAACAACCAAAGTCACATATCACAAAAAATAATAAATGAATAGAAAAAAAATATCTAACTGAATAGAAAACAAAATATTTAAGTGACAAATGGGCATATTTACTCCGAGTATCAATGAACAAGAATTTTAGAAGAAATATCATAAGTTCATGTATTTCGCAATTGAAAAAAGATACAATATTTGATGTTACAGATGACTCAAGCATACAGCTTGATATTTCGCTTGTAGTCCAATATGTGGCCTGATAATAAAAGAATCCACTTCTTCAATCACCACAACCTGCACAAGAAAAGAAGCAAACAACAGATCTAATTAAGTTATTCATTTAAAAGAAATATCCATTATCTGTAAAAAAAATAGTAACAATACTAAACAATTATATTTAAAAGAAAGAGATATATCAAAGAGAAACCTATTAAGAAACGTTATGACAATAGATGATCTCTTCTTTCAGCAATGAGATAGGACATGTGTATCATGTCTTTTCATCAAGTCCAGTTAAATGTTTAGTTTGCAACCATCTTGGGTTGAACTAATCATATACATCTACTCCTAAAACTAGCCCAGTTCCACCTGCTTATGTGCAATGAACAGAGTGTGAGTTTGTCAATGTCATTACAGCATTTGAAGGGAACGGAAAAGGGATGGAATGGGATGTTGATATGTTACACATAATGTATAGGAGAAACAAGTTGCTACTGTCAAAACTTGAACTACCGGCACAAAAACACATGGTAAACCATCAAGGACGATTCAAAACATTTTGTTATAATGTGAAGTGAGAACACATTTAGACAGTGTGTAGAAAATGAACAAGTGGTCAGACTTAAGTTTTATATATTTAAAATCAAATATGTGAGCATTTACTCAATGCATGGGTCATAGAGAAAAGAAGTCTAAGCCTCTATGAACATTCAAGTTGAGGAAGATCAGGAGCAATGGTGAACCATCCATATAGATGGTGATGATGTGGCACAGATAATAATAAATCTTGGAAAGAGATGACTAACTAAAGTGCAATCATTCTGGTCAAGGCATACAATCAAGATGACTGCTTTCACATCATGAATCAGTTACTATCCCCAAGCTCAAACAGATTTAAACACAAATTTAGACCTACTTATAATTCAGAAGAGTAAATGTGAAAATGAAAAATCATGCATTACCTTGTTTTTTTCAAGAGCTCGACTCAGAAGGGCCTGCTTAGCTTCCAAGGATTCTTGTAGTGATATCTCTTTGTCTTTAGCTTTCGCAGCATACCCTCTAAGCCGCTTTAACCTCCCTGAATTTTCAGTCTGTAAAGGTTGGCCATCAACTACTTCAATATTCAGTTCAACAGCCTCAAGATCTTTCTGAGCTTTGATAGAAGCTTCAGCAGCTAACAAAGCACCCATGTTAAGTGACACGTACAATCTCCTTTCTAAGATCAGTGATCCGATTAAATGTCTTGTTGACTGCATTTCTAAGGACCTACAAGAACAGCATAATTATGAATTAAGAGTACATTTGACACACAGTAGAAACATAGTCATGCACCACAAGTTGCATGTGCACAAACACAATCACACAAAGATTTTATATATACTTGACATATGCTATGCATGCATTCCCCCTTTAATTAAAGCTACCAAGAGGCTCGTTTATTGTATTAATGCATATATTCGCATTTCACAATGTTCTCATATATTTCCTCAATTTAACACAACTTCAATTTCCACCACTACAAAAATTGGAATACAGTAATAAATAAACAAAAAGGTACAACACATGTGCTACAACATGTCTGCCCTATTGGACTCAATTGTTTTGGAGTTTTAACAGTATAAATATTTGGAGAGAGACCGAGAGAGACGGGCGTTTGCATCTTTCAACGTTAAACAAAGATTAGTTGGTCACAACCTATGTCCAAAAGGATTAGATCATTTGAATAGTAGAAAGATCATGGCAAAGAGACAAGATAATAAGTCATGCACCAGGAGAGAATCATCTCTAAGACAAACAACAGTTCAACCAACAACATTCCCCTAATGCAAAATGTGTTAAAACTCATGGACATTCTGCACCTGGACACAACATGAAATACCCTACCAATACAGTAATGACACCATACGATTTCAGAATATTAGTGTCTCTGCAATCATTCAATGATCTCACATATTAAAAGATTAATGACAAGAAGTTCAAGGACTTGTAGCATTCATTTAAGTGAATCTCTTTCAAAGTGAAAAAAATCCTTAGGTTGAAGGTAGTTATTTCTCCTAATTTGTTGCCTATTATTAAAATACAACATCAACTAATTATTAAAAAAAAATATGAGAAAAATCTGAAGAAGCCAAATGGTAACAACATCAACTAATTGTTAACTTGAAATTATTATTGATAATAAAAATAGAACACACCTGAAGAAGCCGAATGAGTTTGCTGTCACGATAAGGAACATGGCAGCCTTCTCTCTGCTTTTTCTCATCCCCTGTAGAAAAACATATATGTTTGATCTTCAATTCTTCAATTTGTCAAACAAAAGAAGAAAATACATTGAACTGACGATCAAAACATAGAGATGAAAGTCATTGAAGTCTATCAACCATTATCAGACCATAATCATGGTACATTGTATCTTAGGATGCAGAATTAAAACTATGCATCATTGGAGCAAAAGTTAGGAAACTCTATAAAATGTGAAGTATAAACTAAGAAGAGGAAAGATTAGAAGGAAGATGTGGAAAATAGGTTGCAGGATGTGCATTTAGATTTTGCTTCCCATACATGTGAAATTCCCAAAAAAGCAAAATTGCTCTCAGAAATAATATACTTAATACTTCACATCCTCATAATAATAGAAACAATAAAGATAAAAAAGTTAGTTAACAATGATAACCGTTTTCTGAGCCTTCATTAATGTTGATATTGTAATGCCAAATACGAATTAACCACCAATCAAAAGGAGAAATAGCGAAAAACAGAAACAAGCAAACACAAGAACACAACGATTTACGTGGTTCGGCAAAAGCCTACGTCCACGGGGCGGTTGGGGTTTCTTCCACTATAATCAACAATGGGCAAAAACCCTTACAAAGATGACGGCTGCAAAATTCCGAATAGAGGTGTTCCCCACTTACAAAACCCTAAAGGGTGTATTTAAAGGAAAAAATTACTGGGCTATGCGAAATGGGCCTATTCTAGTTTACAAATAGAATTTTCGGGCTCCGATCGCTGCAGGGGGCGCTACCCCCCTGCCACCCCCCGATACGACGGATATCAACAAGCTGAACCAGAATCGAACCATTATCCTACAAGCTCCACCTTGGCGAGATCTTCCAAGTAGCCCAAGCAATCTCCAAAAATACTCCAAAACAAATGCTCATCACCAAACGCAACGGAAACTTCAAAAAACCCAAACTCCACCTTAGTATGATATCACATACTAAGCAAACAAATAGCAAAGCAACATCCCAACCGCCCATTCCAAATCATCAAACATGCAAAATATTGGCCAAGTTCATGCAATGCTTGAACTTGGCTGCCACAATAATTTTGGTCAACATATCAGCAGGATTATCAGCTGTCCCAATCTTCACCAGAAGAATATCACCATCCTTTATCAAATTACGCACAAAATGATAACGGACATCAATATGTTTGATCCTCGAATGATGAACTTGGTTCTTCGCTAAATGGATAGCACTTTGACTGTCACAGTGTACCTCCACCTTCTCCCGATGAATTCCCAAGCTCTTCAAAAGTCCATGAACCCAAATGGCTTCCTTCATGGCCTCAGCAACTGCCATGTATTCAGCCTCAGTAGTAGACAATGCTACAGTGGACTGCAAATTGGACCTCCAACTTATAGGTGCTCTAGCCATAGTAAACAAATAGCCTGTAGTAGACCGCCTCTTATCTAGATCACCTGCATAGTCAGAATCAACATATCCCACCAATAACCTGCTAATATTGTCATCCCTCTCAAACTTCAAATCCACATCTGTGGTGCCACTAATGTACCTCAAAATCCACTTAGCCGCTTGCCAATGCTCTCTGCCTGGATCATGCATATATCGACTAACCATACTTACCGCCTGAGAGATGTCTGGTCGAGTACAAACCATGGTATACATCAAACTGCCAACCACACTAGTGTAAGGTACATTAGCCATATACTGTCTCTCTTCATCTGTACTTGGAGACTGAGAAGCACTAATTCTGAAATGAGTGGCTAAGGGAGTACTGACTGGTTTAGTTTTCTCATCTATACTAAACCATTTCAGCACCTTCAAGAGATATTGCTTCTGTGTCAAACTCACTATGCCCTTTGCTCTATCTCTAGCTATCTCCATCCCAAGTATCTTCTTGGCTTCACCAAGATCCTTCATCTCGAATTCAGAACTCAGCTGATTCTTCAAGTTTTGAATCTCCTTAGCATTTTTAGAGGCAATCAACATGTCATCCACATATAATAACAGATATATGAAAGAGCTATCCTGCAATTTTCTGAAGTAGACACAATGATCATACTCACTTCTGGAATATCTCTGCACTTTCATAAACTGATCAAACCTCAAATACCACTGCCTTGGAGATTGCTTCAACCCATAGAGAGACTTCTTCAACCTGCAAACAGAACTTTCCTTCCCAGCAGTCTTAAACCCATCTGGCTGCAACATATAAATTTCTTCATCTAGGTCCCCATGTAAGAATGCAGTCTTCACATCCATCTGTGTCAATTCAAGATCAAACTGTGCTACCAATGCCAACAAAATCCGAATAGAAGGATGCTTCACAACCGGAGAGAACACTTCATTATAGTCAATTCCTTCCTGTTGAGCATACCCCTTTGCAACTAGTCTAGCCTTGAACCAAATACTGTCTTTTGGACCTTCTTTCTTCGTATACACCCACTTGCAACCGATGGCTTTCTTCCCCTTTGGTAATTGCACTAGATCCCAAGTCTTGTTCTTATGAAGAGAGTTCATCTCTTCATCCATAGCAACTTTCCAATCTGCATTTTCAGAACTTCTAGTGGCTTCTTTGAAGTTGGAGGGAACTTCATCATCAACAATGGGAAGAGCAAATGCAACTGTTTCTGTAAAGCGAGATGGTCGTTTGATATCTCTTCTTTGCCTTCTTGCTGTAATTGATTCTTCCTGCTGGGGAGGGTCTTGGATAGGAACTTCTTCCTCATCCTCAGTATCAACCACATCATCTTCATTTTGGGCAGGAGTAGGATTTTCAACTGAAAGCTTTTCTAACTCCACCTGTTGGAGAACTCTCCCACTCTTCAGCTACTCTTGATCACAAGTTTGTTGGTTCTTCTCTTTCAACATGCTGGTCTCATCAAAGGTAACATCCCTGCTGATTACTAATTTTTTCTGTTCTGGACACCACAACCTGTAACCTTTGACACCAGTACTAAAACCAACAAATATAGCCTTTTTGGCTCTTGCATCAAGTTTAGTTTTAGTTACATGAAAATAAGCAGGACAACCAAATATATGCAAAAAATTATAATCAGATGCAGGTTTACCACTCCATACCTCAATAGGCGTTTTGCCTTCAAGTGCTGCAGATGGTAAACGGTTGACAATGTGGCTTGCATATATAACAGCTTCTGCCCAAAATGTCTTCTTCAATCCAGACTGTGCTAGCATACATCTCACCTTCTCAAGTAAGGTTCTGTTCATCCTTTCTGCAACCCCATTTTGCTGTGGAGTCTTCCTAACTGTGAAGTGCCTCTGGATCCCTTCATCTTCACACAATTTCAGAAACGGATCGTTCTTGTATTCCCCTCCATTATCTGACCTCAGAACCTTAATCTTCCTTCCAGTCTGGTTTTCAACTTTCTTCTTCCAGCTTGTGAACAAGGTCAAAACTTCATCTTTGTGTTTCATGGTATATACCGAAACTCGTCTGGAGTAGTCATCAATGAATGTAACAAACCAGTGTCTACCACTCATAGAAGGTGTCTGAGTAGGGCCCCAAACATCTGTGTGCACATAATCGAGGATACCCTTTGTCTGATGTACAGCTGTACCAAATTTCACCCTGGTTTGCTTACCTAAAACACAATGTTCACAAAATTCCAGCTTGCAACCTTTAGCATCTATAAGCAACCCTTGCTTCACAAGCCCCTGCAAGGCCTTTTCTCCTGCATGCCCGAGTCGCATATGCCACAACCTTGTAGAGTCGGGAACAACCTGTTTCGGCTTTTCAGTTATACTGGCAGCCTGACCCAAATACGTTTTTCCCTGCAAGAAAAACAAGTTCCTTTTGCTTTGCCCTTTCATCAACACGAGTGATCCGTTAGTCACCTTCAGAATGCCACCTTCACTCGCAAATTTCATTCCACTGGCCTCCAAAACACTAAGTGAAATCAAATTCTTTTTCAAATCTGGAACATACCATACATCTGAAAGCTCCCTAATAAGACCATCGTGCATTAGCAATTCAATCTTCCCGATTCCTACCTTCTTACAAGGCGCATCATTTCCCATCAAAACTACCCCACCATCCATATACTCTAAGGAAGTAAACCACTCCTTTTTCCAAGACATAGATAGGAGGCCGCTGTATCAAGAAACCATACTTCTTGATAAAGTGAGGGACTAACAGCAAGTGCAAAGGAAAAATCATCGTCACTATCTAAATTGTCAACAGTCACATTTGCAGTCGAATTTCCCTTATTTCGTAGCTTCGGACAATCCTTTTTCCAATGCCCCTTTTCATGACAGAAAGCACATTCATCTCTGGCCAGTATTTTTCTGTCCTTTGAAACTCCTCTCGATTTGAAACGAGATTTGTTTCCTTTATTCCCAGATTTGGTCTCAGATCTGATCTCAGTTCTGTCCCTTACAATCAATGCTTCAGAAGTTTCTCTATCACCCATTTTATCCCTTCTCCTAGTTTCATTATTCAACAGAGCATTTGCAACATCTTCATATTTAACAGTATCTTTTCCATATATTAAAGTTGTTGCTAAATGATCATAACATTCGGGTAATGAATTCAACAGAATTAGGGCTTTGTCTTCATCTTTAATTTGCTCATCCAAATTTAACAAATCAGCCAATAATTTATTAAATGATTCAACATGAGCGTTCATGGACATACCTTCAGTATAGGTGAAGCGAAAAAGTCTCTTCTTCAAATACAGCCGATTCTCCAAACTTTTCCTCATGTATTTGTCTTCGAGTTTCTTCCACAACACCGCAGTAATGGTATCCCTCATCAAATCGTACTTCTGAGCCTTCGCGATAAAGAGCCGAATAGTCCCACACGCAACTCGGTTCAACTTCTTCCAATCTGCTTCGGACATATTCTTTGGTTTTTCTTCCTCCAAAGCAACGTCCTGTTCTTGTTGAATCAGAACATCCAACACCTCACACTGCCACATCCCGAAATTATTTGTTCCATCAAATTTTTCAACTTCAAATTTTGCGTTGTGAATCGTTGTTCTGGACGAACTTGATCCTGCAAAATCCTTGGTTGCATCTGCTTCATTCGCCATCTCCCTCTAGGTCGAACCCGGAGCTCTAATACCACTTGTAATGCCAAATACGAATTAACCACCAATCAAAAGGAGAAATAGCGAAAAACAGAAACAAGCAAACACAAGAACACAACGATTTACGTGGTTCGGCAAAAGCCTACGTCCATGGGGCGGTTGGGGTTTCTTCCACTATAATCAACAATGGGCGAAAACCCTTACAAAGATGACGGCTGCAAAATTCCGAATAGAGGTGTTCCCCACTTACAAAACCCTAAAGGGTGTATTTAAAGGAAAAAATTACTGGGCTATGCGAAATGGGCCTATTCTAGTTTACAAATAGAATTTTCGGGCTCCGATCGCTGCAGGGGGCGCTGCCCCCCTGCCCCCCCCCCCCCGATACGACGGATATCAACAAGCTGAACCAGAATCGAGCCATTATCCTACAGATATCAGATTCTAAGAACTGCAGTTTGAAAATTCAATTGTCAAAATACATATTAATGTCAATATCAGATTCTAATTAAGAGCTTCTACATTCAATTTTCAATTGTCAAAAGATATTCTATTTGCCAAAAGATATACGGTCTCAATTTTCAATTGTCAAAAGATATACAAGGTAGGAATACGTCATGGTACATAGGTGAACATTACTCATCAGATTTGTAAATGATTAAACTATTATTACGCAGCTGACACAACCTGACATACATCCTGAAAATCATCTATTTCCATGTCCTAACAAAGTAAACTTCACAATTTATCCCTCATTTAAGGCCCATGCAACAAAGCAATTACCCTCTAAGATCATCCTGTAATAGGAGCATAGGATATAAGTATAACTATAGAAGAAGATGAAAGACATTATATTCAATTTCAGTAAGCATTCTCCCTGAAACCAAAGATAGAGCCAAAGCCCAAAATGAACATATTTAGATACATCGTAGTCTGCCCTGATAGTTCGGATAGAAAACTTACTGACTAAATTATACGAATACAGAGACATCTATACTTGGACAATAATTCCTGCATCCTCCAAGTTTTGTACCATTATATGGTGTGAGAGGAGGTTCCACCCACTACTTATATGCATAAACTATCCTCAATGAATTCGATCGAAGTCATGAAATCTATCCCACTCAACTGGATAGTTTGTTTTTGAACAATTGCCATATAAAGAGACATACACAATAACTTTCTTCCAGCATTGTTCTAAAGTTTGTACCAATACATGTCACATGTATACATTATTCCTCACCCTCGGAGACAAAAAAATCTCTCTTTCCTACTCTCCCTCAAATATTTATACATATAATGAATAGGCGATCCATTATATTACTATTAAGAAATCTATTCCCTAAAATAAATCTGCACGGAAATTTGATTTGGTATTCACTAATTTTGTCAAACCTATATTCACCCAGAACCGGATCCCTAACCAACTTTAAAATTTTACAGAATCGACTGTTCAAGCATGTTGAAAGCCATATACCCAATACCCGATGATAGGTTATTTAGCTATAATTTTGGGGTCAATTGTACAATTGTTTGATACTCAACCAACCCTAACTGTATTAAAATCAAAATAATTTTAGTGTTTCTAGCACATATCTATAACAACAAGTCCAAAGACAATTGGGAACTAAGACTCTAAGAACAACTTGAGCTCTTTGCATTAGCAGGAAACATTCATTCCTTGTTGTGATTAGACCTCGACAAATTTCATTTGCCTCACTTGGCCTAAAGAATTCAATCTCTATAATACATTACAGATTGCATTTAATTTTAAACATTTGGTTGAATCCGTTGTACTTGACAGTGAGTTTACTCAAAAGGAAAATCTAAATCAACTGAAGTTACAGTTCAGAAGCTTGCATAATGTGACATAACAAACTGACACAAAAATGTCTAAAATGCTATATTGAAATAGATAATGTCTCGTGTTGCCTACTTGTGTCCGTTACAAGTGTCTGACATGACATCTTTTCCACTCATAAGTGTTTGTACTTCATAGCTTGGCAGTCATACAAATATTTCATTTAATTACAAGATTCAACAGGCAAAAATGAATTGAAGTCCTATTATTGATTTTAATATGAACTGAAGTCCTATTATAGATTTTCTGGATTGGGCATAACTTAATAAAGAGAGACTATGCTAATTGTGTAAAGTGTCAATCATTCTATTGTTCAATCACTGCATTTTGAACAAAATCGACCTTGATGATCAGCAATGGCGTTCACATATACGTGAAATCATTGTGCATATACGTATCCTTGATAGAAATGAAAAAAAATTAGATATGATCCACAGAACTGCACAATAGAATTAATAAATATATAGTTTTCTTTTATGAATACCTATTTAATTTACTAACTGGACTGATCTAAAACATTCGATCAATACAAAACAAGTTCCATATAATTTCAAAACAAGGAGTTAGCCGAACATGCCTGATGAAAATCTTTTAAAGCTTCTTTAAACTTTCCCATAGCAAGATGTGCCGCACCACGCCTATGGTAACCCCACAAAGGATAAATGGAGAAACTTAATAACAAAGCCAAGGGCTAAACATGCAAAATAATGATGTAAACCAATTTCCCAAGAACTTCACCTTTGAATATTTCGGATCAATTTCAGTAGCCCTAGTGGCATCCGGAATAGCACTACCATATTCCTCAAGTTTGGTGTGTGCAAATGCACGATTTGGTCAATATACTTCATTAAGGCTATTCAATTCTATGGCTTGAGTATATAAGTCGATGGCTTGAGAAATTTTATTGGTTGCAAGGAAATACATATCAAGATAACCAGAAAAGATAATCATAATCATAACAATACCAGTGATAAAGTAGAAGTTTTACAAAGAATACGTTTATAAACTTTATATTGTTAAATTTAATACAATCTATCAATGTTAGATATTATAGTCCCATATTGGTGGTAGAGTTGTTTTGATATTTGTTCACCTCCTATATATAGGTGGTATTGTACTTGGTTAAATTCAATTCAATATTCAGTATTGTCTTCATTTCTCTCTGATTTATCTTTTTCCTTTCTTCCCAAAACCCTAGAAAATCCAAAAAAAAAAAAAAAAAAAATCCCGTCGCCAACTTCCCTGCAAAAATCCATCATCCAAAGATCCAAAAATTCCCATCGACAACTTCACAGATCCATCATCCACAGATCCATCATCCAAAAATTCCTTTCTACACTGAAGTCATCCACCGATCCATCATCCAAAGATCCATCATCCAAAGATTCATCCACAGAAGTCATCAACGAACCCATCAAACCCGGCGTCCTCCTCTGTTCTCGATCCGCGAAGAGTTCGTCCAGATCGTTCAGATCCATTCATCGGCAACCCATCAAGCCGATCCACTCATCGTCATCTTCAACTCGGCTCGTCTAGATCGGCGAACTCCAGATCCGAACTCCGTTATCTGAAGTATTGTTCTTCATCAAGCCTCTTCTTTTTAGTATTGTTTCTTTTTCATCAGGCTTCTGTGTGTTTTTCATGATTTCTTTTTAGTATTGTTTTGTTATAGATTTCTTAAAGTGCACCTGAGTTGAGGGCCTTTAATTAAAAAAAAAAAATCAAAAAAAAAATCAAAAAAAAAAAGAAAAAGAAAAAGAAAAAGATATATTATTATTATTATTATTATTATTATTATTATTATTATTATTATTATTATATATATATATATATATATATATATATATATATATATCACTACAAGGAATTTGACATATAGTGACAGCAAAAATCCGTGGGTAAAAGGCGAAAAACCGTAGGTATAGCCCGTAAAACCTATACCAACGGACATATTTTTCCGTCGTTTTTAATTAGCTATGCCCACGGCAAAATGCCGTCACTATAGCCTATAGCGACGGTTTTTTCACCCGTTGGTATAGGTATCGGTGTTATACCCACGGTTTCGTATCCATTGGTATAGGTTTTAAAGACACCTTTTGCTTTCCTATACCCACGGTTGAAACTCCATTGCTATAGGTTTTAGCAATGGTTTTAGCATCCAATTATTTGAATATATACCCATCGCTCTATACAAATTTTTTTCTTACTAATTACGCGTATGATAATTTAATATTCTCTTTTATAATATTAATTCAATTATAAACTAAATACACAATAAAATAGATAAATATATTTATGAAACAAAAATAGATAAAATTAAACTTCAATCATATTAAAAATTAATGAAATATTACAAGGATGTCAAATTACAAAATAGTTAATAACCAGATACACAATTGAAGAAATCCACACTTGGGCTGAATCACTCATCATAAGGCAACTACAGTTCTCTCGGCTCTTTAAGGAGCTGTGGCAGTAACATAAGATACAACTACAGTGATGTCGTCGAGTTTGCCTCCATAATAACGATATCCAGCATCTTGGGCTGCAGTTGAGAAGGGCATCTTCAATACAACTGAAGCACCTTGATAAAAGTTGAAATTTCAACCAAGGACCAGCATATAAAGTAACCAAACATTTCCGAAGGACTTCTTCCAGGCATAATTACTGAATAAATTCATAAGCAGAAGAGTGATGAATAGGGCAGAGAACTTTTTTTTTCCTGCAAAAGATATTAACTGGTTGAGAAAGACAAGATACATCAGATTTCCTTTTTGACTGAAATAAATACGAGTGTTTTTCCTTCACAAATATTACTAGGGGTGGTATACCGTACCGTACCGTACAAAAATTACTCTACCGTCTACCGTACCGAAATACTTGGTACACAAATTTCTCTACCATTACCGTGCCAAAATTTTGGTACTACCGAGTTCGGTAATACCGAAATATTGGTATGGTAATGGTAGTACCATGGTAGTACCGGACATCAAGAAATATGGATGTACCATATTTTAAGTTCTAAAGTTCCTTTCATGGCTATGAAGTTTAATCTTAGGCTTTTCAGAATCAATTGTAAAGGAGAGTGGATTGAATCTAAATCTGCTGCAATTGGTGAAGATATGAATGAATGAATGTACTCATTAAATCATGAATGAATGCAATTGGTGAAGTTACTACAACAAGTGAACAAACTACATTCAGTAGTCACAAATGAATGTATTCATTAAATCATAGGCTTACTTGAAGGCACATATTTGGTGAAGCTTACTTGAAGGCACATATTTCCCCTACATTTCTAAAATCACATTTATTGATGAACATTGATACTTCATCTTCGTATTTTAAGTCACATCTTCATCTCCATCAAACTGATCCAGGTAGAGGAAGATTTTGAATTTGCCATAATTTATATTTATATAACTCTACAAATGTTATAAGGACTAATCATGGTGTACAAAAATGGTGGTCAAGTGTCAAAAGATGTATAAAGAACCCAAGCTCTAACCTGTAAGCAGACTTCGGAAGAAACATCTTGCTCAAAGACTCCACGCGAAATAACAGGCAACGAGGTAAGAATCACATTGAATAGTAGCATATACCAGTCGTCATAAACAGATTGGCCAGAGAAACTGGTATATGCCTCAAAGTAGAATATTGTGAGGCCAAAGGCTATATTCTTGTAAAAGAAATAGCAGATCTGAATGTCAAAACAAATCCAGATGTTAAAATCAGGCAAACATATAGTTGACATACAACATAACACATAACAGAAAGTGTTCTTCTGTTCTTACCATCTGGGCAATTCTTTTGTAGCACCAATGTCCATGAACAAGAAGAAGCCGTTCTAGAAACCGAAACTGCGCTATAGAGAAATCACTAGCCATCACAGCCTAAAAAAAAAAAGAGTTACTATTTTTTACAAAAGTGAAATTCTAGATGTTCAGGGTAATTAAAATTAATCGAATATGCGAGAGTTTATAGGAAATCAATTATATAGTGCATTAACCTGCATTCCTTCCACACCACTGATACCAACGCCAATATCGGCCTCTTGAATCATTCCAACATCATTAGCCCCATCACGGATTGCCAAAGTAGTTTTACCGGTTCCTTCTTTAACTAACTGAGTAACCTATCAGCACAAAATGAATTTCAGAAGATCTGAACAAAGCCACTTATGAGCAGCATACAATACCAAGAAATTGAGTACTAACCAATGCTTTCTGCTTGGGAGACACTCGGCAACATATCACGGACGCACAATCTACTGCTAGACTCAAGAACTGATTCTTAATATTATCCTCCTCACTCAAGACAAGAGTTATGAAGGCTGTCAAGCAAACAGAGGAGGAACTCATGGGCATCCTCCTGCTGCCCTAACAAGAAATCAGGTGATATCTCTAGTGATCAGCGAGTCAAGGAATTACAGGAATGTACTGATGTTTATTTGCAGAGTAGCATCAGGTTTTTATGCCCTATGTATAGGGTACATTCAGATCCAATATGCCAAGCAGAGATTTTCATACTGTTTTTAACATTGTAAACCCTTTTTTGTTTCTTGTTGAGACGTAAACTACAAAAGTTGAATAACAATTCAACTACAAGATGAGGATGAAATGGAGCACCCTAAATAAGTACATAAGAATATCTGCTGATTGATAAACATGCCGGCCTCATGCATGACTCGTGACTAATATAAAATCTAATTTAGCAAGTAACTGGGCTCAAGGGATAACACTTCAAATTTGAGATTTAAGTAAGGGCCAAGGGACAGGAATTTTATAAAGAAGTCTGATAGGTTATTAAACAGTACATGTACAGGGTTATATGAGAGTGAAAATAAGAAACAAATTGTCTTTATTATAAATCTTTCTCAAAATGTTAAGATGCAAAAAGTTCCTAGACTTCAATGGAAATAGATGGCATTTGGTAGGGTGAGAAAGGCTCCTATACCCTTTTGTTAATGTCTTGATCAGTAAACTATGTTAACCAAATTTGTATGGAAAATAAGTAACAGTGAAAAATTATAGAAATTATAAAAACTATAGATACCAAATATTCATTCAAAGCTCTAAGATCTACTTATTCGTCAAAAAAGGGATATAATTGTGTGAACCCATCATTTGTTATGTTCGTTAAGTTCAAATCTAACTTTAATTGTAGTGCTGATTGAAACAAACATAATCTATAAACATCAGTTCTTCAGCTGTATTAAAAGACAAATAATCTATAATAACATTATAGCACTTTTTCAATTGTCGTGCACTTTTTCAATTGCACGGCAAGTATAAAAGAATAGGATTAAGTATTTTCTTGAATAATAAGTGTTTATAGTCCATCTCCATCGCATCTCATTTTCCACATAGAGGACGGTGAGATAATTAGTTATCATCCGCTATACTAATTATTAAGAAAGCAGTCTAGGCCATGTGGTTTCTTCACAAGTTAGTAGCTGCATACCCAACAAAATGAAAACTTATGACTGGCATTCAAATAATACGTTCATGAACAATAAACCAATAAAAATGCAGTAACATGCAATAAATTCTATACCACGGTACAATAAGAGAAGGGTGTCCATTGAACCTTCAGAACGTAAATAGCATACACCCCACATTGTTTTTATCTCTATCTGCTCGACTAAATATAAACAGCATTAATTACTAAACATTAAGGGGATAAACTAGACACACATAACAACTAGCCCTATGAAAATAAAAAGATATTAAATTGCACAAGCTAAGATTCTAGTTAGGTAAGTCACGTATAAAAGGAACTAGCTAAGCAAACAGCAAAAGTAAAATTCAAAGGAGAAGGGTATGTTTCAGACCCCCACACACATACATCACATGTATCTTAACTCTCCATCCATTACTAATTATAACCAACATTAATCATTATGCATCAAGGGATAAACTCAACACATAGTGACAGACCAGCCCTAATACCTCTTCGAAAGGTGCTTAATACCACTTCGAAATGGAAATGGGATCCTCCTCACTCAGCTTAATACCTCTTCGAAAGGTGCTTTCTCTTCCTCTGTCATGTTCTTCCATTCTTCACTAGCTATCTTCGAAATCTGCATAAAAATGGAATATTCAGAACCCCTAACAGCTCTTTTTCTCACCAATTGGATAATCAACAGACTATATTATTAGTGTCAAAGTACCTCAACAACATTTCTACTTCTCTGCAACCAATGCTGCTCGACGTTGATTTGTGAACAGGAAAAATACCTCTAATGCTCGACGTTAAGTGTTCACGCCATCACTTTTTTTTCTTCTTCCAATGCATATACCTCTAAACTAGCAAACCAAATAAAAATGTAGTACAATCATTTCCAGCTTCAGGACGTGACATCAACAAATTCCTATCAACTTAAAAAATGTGTTCTGCCATACACAGTCTACAGAGATGAACAAATCACAAAACTCTACAATGTATATAGAGGTAAATTTTGTACAAACAGTGCTTTTTACTTGCTTGCGTATTGTAGTATGTGATAATGTTCAACTTAGCCTTCTCCACTCTTCATATACGATGTAAATGAAATTATACATATGAAATTAAGGAGACGGAGCTCAGAGATAAACCTTTGTCTTTGCTTCACAATGAATATCAAGCTGTTGAACTCTCAGTGAAAGATAGCCAACAACCTGTTGCCCTAAAACCCATGGCAAGCAGTGGAATCCAGGCTCGAGCACATTGCTAAATTTCCCAAAAGATTCTTTGATCGCCACTGTTGACTGATCCACCTGTAAGCAGCACAATGCTTGCCCCATTTCCTAACCTACATGACACAAGAAAATACCCATGCAATATACGGGTGAGGCCACATGAATAATCTCCACACTACCACATCACCAATTCTCTAGTTTTAACCGAATAAAATTCTAAAACAGAGAGAAACTACAATTGTCCAAATTAGAAATAGAAACTTCAAATAAATCAAGCTACATCACAACTAAGGTAGGCATTATACAATCTCAAAATGATCTAACAATAATCTTAAGATCATAGGAACTCAAATTTCTATTCAAAGTAGAAATCTCAACGTTCGTAGTTCATCTATAAGCCAGCCACGGTCTGACATATTCCCTTTACAATCCAATCCCACATCTTGTGCAATATAAACTCTTCGACGTAAATCTAAATCTAAATGCACAGAAACAAAAATCACCTGAGAGAACAGTGGCAAGATAGTCACACCAGCATGCCCACCGACAACCGGCACATTAACCTCTGTTAAAAAAAATACACCAATTCCTGAATTAAAAAACCAAAACAAAATCTCTCAAAATCGATTCAACAAAAATCACCAGAAATAGGAAGCCCAGCTTTGGCAGCATAAAAGGTCTTCGCCCTCACAACATCAAGTGTAGTCACACCAAACAGCTTCTTCTCATCATAAGTCCCAGCCTTCTTGAACACCTCCGCCGCAATCGGGACCGTCGAGTTCACTGGATTGCTAATCATGTTCACGACAGCCTAAACAAACACCCCAATCGAAACCCTAATTATTCAGAATAAAAGATGTATATATTCAAAAACGACGAACCTCTTGCCGGCGCCAGCGGTGGAGGAGGAGGAGGCGGCGGATGCGGGGGAGATCTCGTCGAGATCGACGCCGAGGAAGAAGAGGAAGATGCGGGAGAGATCTTGTCTTCTTCGTGAGGGAGAAGGGGCCACGGCAGCGGGAAGTACAGGTTGGGTTTGGGAAGGGGCGACGGCGACGGACGCGACTCGGGAGGCGACGGACGCGACTCGGGAGGCGGTTGGGTTTGGGGAGAGAGGGTTTGGGGAGAGAGATAGAGAGGAGAGAGGGATTCGGGTGTGAGCGTGAGAGAATATAAATTGGGGGTATTTGGGATTTGGGGGGAAAATGAAAAGATTGGGGGGAAAATAAATTATAGAATATATCCACCTATACCCACAGTTTATTATATGTCTGTGGGTATACAATGTCTATACCCACGGTTTTAGTGATCCGTCACTATAGGTGTCCGTTGGTATATGGTAAATTTCTTGTAGTGTGTGTATATATATATATATATATACAGGTACTCCTACTTGATGGCACCTCAGTCTCTCCCACATATTTCCGCCTCTACTGACTTTCCCGATGCAACTACCTCTTGTTCCTCCTCCAGATTCCAAAAGCAGCAGCGCCACTTTCAGTCTGCCTCCGGCCTTCTACCTTCTCCTTATATCATTCCTCACCCTACCCCACCTCTACATCCGCCACCGGTAGCACCACCCTACTCTCTACCTCGATCCAGACACCAGCAGCATCTCCCTCCACATTGTGCTCTCAGTCATAGCAGTCACAGCAGTGCTTCTTCCCTCACATCCTCGGCCATGCCTGTCACTCCGGCCTTGCCGTCTTCTGCTTGGGCTAATACTCAGCAACGCCACATTCAGCTGGAACTACAGCTCATGGGTCAGTCTATCAATGCTGGCTCCTCTGTTCCTGCCCTTTTTGCCACTCCCGGTATGAATTCGTTCTGGATTTTAGATTCTGGTGCATCACATCATCTCACTAGTAATCAGACACTATTCACCACCTGCACAACACTTTCCTCTCACTCTCCATCCCTACACACAGCTGATGGCTCACCACTTCTTATTACACATTCAGGGACAATTAACTCTCTTACTCTCACATTACCATATGTTCTTTATGCTCCTCATTTATCAATAAACCTTATTTCTATTAGTGTGTTGTGCGATAGTGGCCTTGTCATCACTTTTGACTCTTTAGGTTGTTCTATTACTGATTCTTCCACCGGTGAGGAATTTGGACGTGCTAGTCGTCATGGTCGTCTATATTATCTAGATTTTCTTCGTGCACATCACTCTCCTTCTAGTTTTGCCGGTATTGTTTCCTCTGATGCTGATCTGTGGCACAAAAGTTTAGGTTATATTAGCGCATCACGACTTCAGACTATAGCTCGTAGTGGTGCTCTTGGTTCTCTCACTTTTAAACATTTATCTGATTGTCAGGGTTGTCACTTGGCCAAACACATTGCCCTATCCTTTAGTTACAAAAGAACTTCTGAAACAACTCACCCTTTTCAACTTGTTCATTCCAACATATGGGGACCCTCTCCCGTACCATCGTGGAAAGGCTATCTCTATTATGTTACCTTCATCGATGACTTCACTGGACATACATGGATTTTTCTTATGCGTCAGCGATCTGAGATACCTGATATTTATCGGGTCTTTACAACCATGATTCACACTCAGTTCGATGTACGCATTAAGAATTTTCGATCGAACGGTGCACGTGAGTACACTTCTACCACTATGAGAACAATCCTACAGTCTCACGGCACCCTGTTTCAGCAATCATGCCCTCACACACATGAGCAGAATGGTGTAACTGAACGCAAGCATCGTCACATCCTTGAGACGGCTCGCGCTCTTTTACTCTCCTCTTCTGCTCCTCGTTCTTTCTGGGCTGAAGCTATCATGACCTCTGTTAGTCTCATCAACATTACTCTCTCGTCTGCCCTTACGAGGCTCTTTATCATTCTCCTCCCGACTACAGTATGCTTCGTACATTTGGATGCACCTGTTACATTCTTCTCCCTCCTACTGAGCGCACGAAGCTCTCCGCTCGTGCTGCTAAGTGCGTTCACTTAGGTCTCAGTCCTGAACATAAAGGTTATCGTTGTTTGGATCCATCCGCGGGTCGTGTCCGTATATCTCAACATGTCTCCTTTGTGGAAGACTCCTCTTACTACCAGACACCCCCCCCTCGAGGATACTAGATTTCTCGATTCCCCAGTTGTTGCTAGCCCCCCGACTTTATCTTCCCGCATTCCTTTTGATCCCAATCCTCTGGCTCCATTCACATCTCCTGCAGTCCTTACACCTGTTGTTCCCCTTACCGAACCTCCACCTGCATCTCCACAGCAGCTAGCACCCATCCCACCTGCTTCCCCACTGGCACATGCACCTACTCCACCGTCCTCACCCCCATACCATGTCAGTCCACCACCTCTTCGTCAATCTACCCGTTCCACTTCTGGTATTCCTTGAGCACGTTATACACCTGATGCCACTGGTCCTTCTGACCAGTTTGGTTTTGCCACCTTAGCTTCCTACTCACCACAGTTTCATGCATATCTCACTGCTATACACTCTACACGTGAGCCCAGAACCTATCAAGACGCAATTCAATATCCTGAATGAAGGAAAGCCATTGCAGAGGAATTCAGTGCATTTGATCAAACTGGCACTTGTGATGTTGTTCCTCTACCAGAGGGCGTTCAGCCTATTAGCTGCAAGTGGATCTTCAAGGTCAAATATCAACCTGATGGATCTATTGAGCGGCACAAGGCCCGTCTAGTAGCCCAAGGCTTTACTCAGGAGCATGGCATTGACTATGATGAGACGTTTGCTCCCGTTGCACAGATAACTACTGTTCGCACCCTTCTTGCTGTTGCAGCCATCCGCCACTGGCCGTTATACCAGATGGACGTGAAGAATGCTTTTCTTTATGGTACCTTATCTGAGGTTGTTTATATGGATCCTCCTCCTGGTCTCCCTACTCCTCGTCATGTTTGCCGGCTGCGTCGGGCTATATATGGTTTGAAGCAGACCCCTCGAGCCTGGTTTGAGTGTTTTCGCCTTGTCATCACCAAGGCCGATTTTAGTCAGAGTTCTCAGGACCATTCTATGTTTGTGCGGTCATCACCGCAGGAGAGGGTAATTCTACTACTATATATTGATGATATGATCATTACTGGGGATGACTCTGCCGGCATTACATCCACCCAGAGATACCTTCACCAGCAGTTTCATATGAAAGACCTCGGTAAGCTACGTTACTTTCTGGGTTTAGAGATTGCTCATGGATATCAGGGGATGCTCATTTCTCAGCAGAAATACACATCAGATATTATTTCCGCTGCATGCCTCTCTGACAGTCGATCAGCTGATACACCCTTAGAGCTTCATGTGAAGCTTCGTCCCACAGATGGTGAGCCCCTTTCTGATCCCACTAGATACAGGCAGATTGTTGGACAGCTTGTCTATTTATGCATGACCAGACCCGATATTGCTCATGCAGTTAGTATTGTCAGCCAGTTTGTTTCTGCTCCTACATCAGTTCACTACGGTGCTCTTCTTTGGATCCTCAGATATCTTCGAGGCACCATTACTCGCTCATTATTCATGCCGTCTACATCCAAACTAAAGCTCAGTGCATATTCTGATTCAGATTGGGCAGGGGATCCAACTACCAGAAGGTCTACCACAGGTTTCTGTCTATTTCTTGGTGATTCGCTGATCTCATGGCGGAGCAAGAAACAGGCAATTGTTGCATGTTCTTCCACCGAGGCTGAGTACAGAGCAATGGCAGCTACTACTAGAGAGATTGTTCATGTTCGTTGGTTGTTATCAGATATGGGTATTACCCTTACAGGAGCTACTCCACTTTATTGTGATAACTGGAGTACGTGCATTGCATATTGCAAGCAACCCGGTCTTTCATGAGCGAACGAAGTATATTGAAATTGATTGTCATTATGTTTGTGAGCGTTTTGAGGCAGGGACCATCTCTCTCCATTCTGTTACCTCTTCCCAGCAGACTGCAGACTTCTTCACCAAATCTCATACAGTTCAGAGATTCCGACACTTAGTAGGCAAACTCACATTGTTTGACCCATCGTGAGTTTGAGAGGGGGTGTTAGATATTATAGTCTCATATTGGTGGTAGAGTTGTTTTGATATTTGTTCACCTCCTATATATAGGTAGTATTGTACTTGGTTAAATTCAATTCAATATTCAGTATTGTCTTCATTTCTCTCTGATTTATCTTAACAATCAACTATTAAAAATCACAATTTGACAAAGACAATGCAATTCTTTCTGATGACAATCTGTATGTGATTACCACAACGCCATATAATCCCAGTGATTCTAAAAAGTTAAAACCTTTCGAAAGGCCTTATATATAACTACATAAATAGAGACAATCCTACGATTAATCTGATCAACACCAAACACATTATCAGTTTCAAATTGAACAAAATGGTTGGTACAATATTTTGGTCTAATAAAGTAAGTAGGCAATTGCATAGTATTAAAGCCATAAGAGAATTTGATTAGCAGTTGTTCATAAATGAATCAACATAGCAACTGAAAGCAGCAGTTTAGTGGCGTATATTACACAGGCAAAATTTAACTTTGAAGATGTTTCTTTATCACAAGTATTGTTGGAAGGGGAATAATTGTCAAAAATATGATCTAGATATATTAATATACAAGACTGACCCATGGTATATAAATCAGATCTAAAGGGAAAATATTTGGTAATCATAACAATAATAAACTTGCACATTCAAAACCAAATTACCTTTAAATGCATCATTTGCCAAGCTTTTAAGTTTCTCTGCTTGGTCAACATGAGAGTTTGCAGTTTCAACCATACTGAACATCTCAGAAAGTTGCTAATTGATACAATTCTCTACTAATTAAATAACAATTTACATATACACGCCTTTTCCTGTTACAGAAAACATCACAAACACAAAACAAAAGTTCACACAAATATGACTTCAACAAGGCCAATAATAAAGGAATGGCGAAAGTAAATTATACACGAACAATGTTATAAAGTGGGGAAAGGATTGATACTGCTAAAAGCCTACAACTTCAATGAGAAATTGGAACAGTATAAGTTCGATGTCAACAGTCGATATTTAAGATAGTACGTTCAATAGATACGAAAAAATACTGTACAAAGGAAAAATACTACGATGGATAAGGGCAGTCGAAGGAGGTGCGGCGAAGGAGGAGCGGCGAGGGTGGTGCGGCCGGCGTGAGGGAGGTGAGGCGGTGAGTGGTGAGGGGAGAGACAGTCGTGGTTGGGTCGTTAGTGGTGAGGGGAGAGAGCGGATTTAGGGAAGGTCTTCAGTGGTGAGCGGAAATATTTGGGAAGCAGAGCGGCGATCGAGCAGAATTATTTGGGAATTAGAGCGGCGAACGACGATTTAGGTTAAAATTGGGGGAAATAAAAAAGGGGGTGGGGGTTTAGAGCGGGGTAAATTCCAGAATATTATTTACCCTACCCTACAACGGCACGTTTACGTAACCGCCATGATAGGTGATAAAAAAAAAAAAACCAGCGACTGTGCAACATAGAAGTCTGTGCCGGCGTTTATATTAAAAATGCCGCTACTGCTTGAGCCTATAGCGGCGTTGTTGTCCAACGCCGTTACAGAGAGTGTTTTTTATAAAATAAAATTATTCTATACCTATAGCGGTGTGTTGTTGAAACACCGGGAAACATATGCCGCTAGAGGCCTAGCGGTTTGTAGTGCAATGATATTTGAACGTCGTGGTCTCGTCTCGATGAATCTAGTTGTGGCAAACTAGCTGAACTTGCGGGAATAACAGAAAAAGAAGCAACACTTGCCCAAGTATTTCGAACTCCCCAAAGCTTGTAGAGATTGTGTTGGCTTGGCCCAACCACTCTCATACCTCTAATCACCTTACGACGACCCTGAAAAACAGACAGAACTCCACCTCGAGCTGTGTACCTGCAGCCCCGTGCATCAAGAGTTCCGGGGGAAATCAGATTCCGTTTCAGCAGAGGAATATGCAAAACATCCCTTAAAGTGATCATATTTAGACCTGGCATCTTCAACTCAACTGTCCCCTCACCTACTACTTCACAAATCTCCGCAGTTCCCGTTGTCACACAACGCCCCGTAGTAGACTTATAAGTAGAAAACAACTCCCTCTCAGAGCAAATATGAGAAGAACTCTCTGAATCAAGAAACCAACTAGAATACACTTCTGAAGAATTTGAAACAAGAAGACACGAATCACCTGAATCAAAGGCACTAACTACATTAGCGGCTGAACTCCCGTTCTTGGCACTCTCTTGATTCTGTAATTTCCAACAGTCTTTCTTGATATACCATGGCCTCTTGCAATATCGGTAACTGATCGAATCCTTTTGCAATGCACTCTGTCTTCTTCCTGAAGGACCATCCATTGCTAGATAACTTGTAGGAATAGATGATGATGATTTATGGGTCTCCTTCCTAAGTTAATTTTCCTTCAATGCTTTGATTACACCATCTACCGAAATACTCTCCTTGGCAGATCTACCATGTAGCATGGTAGTGATCAAAGGTTCGTACGAATCCGGCAGTGAATATATCAGGTTAAAAGCTTTATCTTCCTCACACACATCTGCGTTGATCGCCTTAAGTTCAGATAATACCTTATTGAACTCTGTAATGTGGGCTTGGAGATCGGTACCTTCCTTCATAGATAAACGGAACAACCTCCTCTTCCAATGCATCCAATCTAATAACGACGAACCAGAGTAGTCAGCTATGAGTTTTTTTCACAAACTCGCCGCATCAGTTTCTACAAGAAATTTGCAGTTGACCTCGTCTGCCAAGGATAGTCAGATTAGACCTATGGCTCTTTCACGAATATCTTCCCAAACGTTATCCTTCATATCAGCTGACTTTTCTTTCTTCTTGACTGCTAACTGCAACTGTTCTTGAAATTGATCTTTCCATCGAACTGCTTGATCTTCAAAATACTATGGCCTGTCATCTTAACCAAGGAACTCGGCAACCTGAATCTCTGATACCAGTTGTTGGGATTGGAGCATCAACAAACGCTTTCTGGTCCCAACGGAACTAATTAGAGCAATAAGGAAGTCGAAGCAAACGAGGCAAATAAATTGAGTAAGCAAGTAGATCCACCAAACTAACACAAACACAACAACGATGACTTATCTCAATTAGCTTTTGCTTAATCCGGGAAAAAATATAGGGAGATCTGATATTCAACTAGAAGAGATTATAAGGAGTTACTGATTCACTTGATACAAGGAATTAAACTCACCCACCAAGAACTATCTCTCTCTCGAGGCTCTCTTTGCAATGGAGAAAAGAATCTATGAAGTACTCACTCTCATATTGGAGGAGTTTACAATATATATAGAAGAATAGAGAGAAAACCTAGGTCTAATCTTGATCCTCAACCGTCCGATAAAATCTGAAAAAGAAATAACTGAATAGGAGCCGCACGATCTAACTTGGAGTTGAAGATTGGGCTAAAGCAACCTAACAAATCGGGGTCCAAAATGAACACAGCACCGCGGGCGGTCGACCGTCCAACATGATCGGTCGACCGTACGACTCTCTGACATTCCATGTACTTCGAGCGGTCGGGAGGCGCGGTCGGGGGGTGCGGTCGACTATCACCTAGACCCGACCGCAACTAGCCTGCATCCTACTGTTGCTGTTTCTCCTTCTACTCACTTCGACGCTTCGACCTCCGTACTTCATATTACCTTCTTTTAATCGGAACAACGAGTATTTAAGACACAATCTTAATAAACAATTCAACAAAATGTAATTTTTATTTTTGTGTTTTGTTATTTTTTAACATGCAAGACTATGAATACTCCAAGACAATATAATTTAGGAATTATAATTAATTACTAGCGGCAATGAAGATAGTACAACAAAAAGTACTCCTATCAAGTCAATAGTCCAAATTGTAGTCGCAATAGCAATATTTTATGCAATTCTATGTTCTCTTTCTCTTTTACATGTATCATCACTCTCCATCATCCCTTAACCTTTCTCAAAAACCGCTTTTTGGAACAAATAAAATATATTAGAGATCACTTGCCAAATTGTTTGGTTAGAGCATCCACAGTCGTTTGCTATAATTTTCACTTTCTCAAATTATAGCAAACGAATCGAAAACAAGTGCTGCAGTCGTTTCTCATTTTGCCATATTTTGAGAAACTTTCTATTTCCATTTCTCATATTTGAGAAACGAAATGAGCTTTCTCATATTATAAAGGACGGGGTATGATACCCCGTCTGTTCGATATAAAGTTTTTTTAATCGCTTCAAACGGACTATCATACAGCGTCCCATTAATTTCTGAAATTTTTTTTTTTTTAAAAAGAGGCCGGACGGGGAATGATACCCCGGACGGGGTATCAAACCCCGTCTCTCTAATTAAATGCAAATTTTTTTTTAAAAAATGGTTCAAACGGGGAATGATACCCCGTCCGGGGTATCAAACCCCGTCCGCCCAAATGTAAACAGTGGACAACGTCCCATTAATTAATGCTGATTAGGTTGCTGCAGTGCATTAATTAATGCTGATTAGGTTGCTGCAGTAGCTTTCTCAAGTGTAGTAATTAAGTTTAGTTAATATAATATTATTTAATTTAGTTAATTAATATAATTTAATAGTTAATAAGTAATTAATTTTTTTAATTTCTTTTAAACGGTGAGACGGGGTATCATACCCCGTCGCTCGCTTTTTTTTAAAAAATGAGAAACAATATAGCAAACGACGACTGCAGCGATCGAACCCATTTGCTATTACTGTAGCTGTCATTTTATACCATATGAGAAAAACGACTGTGGATGCTCTTACACTCACAATATTTTAAAAAAAGCTTAGTGGAATTCACAGAATTCCCGCACCTTTTCCAATAAATGTTAACAAGAAAAATTCCACCGACAAAAATTTTCTTTGCAAGTGCTGTAATTTTAAAGACTACACATAAAAAAAACCTTTGTGCATGTTTTCCATATAAGCTTACTATTTGCAATCATAAATTCACCATTATTTAGTAGTTTATGCATAGATCTTACAGAATAAATATATTTTTTCCTTCTCATTTTCAGATTTTGGCATACTCATTATTAGATCCCTCAATCCCACTCTCCTCTCAATATCTTACTAGTTTTGCTCCCTTCCCTCGGAAAGCTTTCCCTCTTCACAATTCCCAATTTTAACGGTGGAGCCCATTAGTTACCCCTCTAGGTCCCATCCCACACAAATTATCTTTCTAAAAACTAAAGTTACCCATCCTACTCGTACACCCCGAATTCCTGTGGAAACACATATTGCCGCGCCTCCGGACTGCCTTCTCTATGCGTTATACATAAGTTCATGAAGAGAAATGCTGAATGTACTTTTTTTAAATACTACTTTGGTACTAATACACGGCTAAACTCAAAGAGGTAAAATTTGTATACAATATTTTCGTATTAATTGTTTGTGGACATTATTTCTTAAACATAGTAGTATCAAAATAGACAAAATAAAATAACACAATTAGTACTACTCATTCATGAATGACCACCTCATCTCAACTATCATAACAAGAGAGTTGAAGCGAGTTGAAGCTGTGAATTTCAACTAGACTCTTTTAAATCAAAATTCTATTGACTGTTCGCTTAAAATCAAGGGTAAATTACATTAATTTCTGCCTAGTTTTCACCAATTTGCAGATAACCCTATTAAAAAAAAATTGCAAGTCACCCTACTATAGGCCAAAAGTTATTGAGGTTCAGCCTCCTCATAGATGAAGCCGATAATTTTTGCATAAAATAACCTTTTCACCCTTGTAAAGCTCTATCGAGTTTTTGCAAAAAGAAAGTATGCATACCAATTTTTTGAAAATTTTTCATTTCAAAATTTTTAGGCTTATTATAAAATATTCTCTTCCTCTTAGTCTCTTCACTATTTTTTTTTTAGAATTATATATTTAAGTGTCTCTAATATCTAATTAACAAAGGGTAAATTTTGTGTAAAATATACCCAATTTTCATGGGTTTGTAGAAAACCAAACTCATATATATATATATATATATATATATATATATATATATATATTTACGGTGTGACATATTATTGGACAAAACTAGTTGCGGTACACCATCTTTGCACCTACGCCCATAAATTTATAGTGTTATGACCCTTATATCCTTACGGTTAATGTTCTAAGCAAATATTCTCTCTCACTCTTTACATATATTATTATTATTATTATTATTTAATCTCTAATATAATAATGGAAGAGTTGAAGTTGTCATTTATAAACAAACCAACTTACGTACATTGTATGTACATAACTAATATGCACGAGATCAGGTTCAAGGCCAGGTTACATAGAAATTTTACATTAAAAAAATACTTATTAAGATGAGCATATCACATGTAAATTACTAGTAACTAATAATTATCCCCCCCCCCCCCCCCCCCCCCCCCCCCCCCCCAAAGCACATATACTCTCTCTATAATTATTATATTATTATTTTAATCCCTAAATAGAGAAATTATAACTAAGGTTATATATTAATACTGTAATAATACAATAAAAAACAACATGGGAAAATTAGAAAATACCCCCCCCCCCCCCCTTCCCCCCCCCCCCCCCCCCCCACACACACACACACACACACACACACACAAGGCAACGGAATTGGTTAAGAGACCACTTTTTAAAGAAGAGTATGGCGGTCCGTAACTAGTTTTCCTGAATAGTATGTCAAACTACTAAAAAAAGAAAATAGATATGGTTTTTGCAAACTCATAAAAATTGAGTATAGTTAATTAAAATTTTCCCATTAAATAATTATGGGTATTTTAGGTAAAAGAAAATTAAAAAAATACTCTAATTTATAGAGATTTTGGAAGGATTAAGGTAAACCAAAACAACTTTCGGTCTATAGTAGGGTGATAAAAAAAAGGATAGGGATTATTTGCAAATAAGTGAAAACTGGGTAGGCTGATTACCCAGTAATTTAAAATTCAACTACAGCCTCTCATAACTGTTCATGTAAATAGAAGGTCCTAATTATCTCTCTTCTTCCTCTATCTCTCCAGAATTATGATGCACGTCTATTAGGAAGTTAATAGTTGCAGTAAAGATTAGAGATGAAGAAGTAGCGAGGAGTACTAGTGTACAGGGTAGTGTATCAGTTGCGTTTTAGTCCTGATGTTTCAGGGGCTTATCTGTAAAGAGCATGAGAATAACGATTGGTAAGAATAATTTGTAATGGTGGTCATAGGATTAGATGCAGTGAAGGGCTATGATTGTTTGTATGGGGTCCACAACTTGTAACTGTCTAACGTCCTTGTTCATTCACGTGCTAAATGCGTAAATTGAGTCTATATATAGAAAGGTAGCAGCTCATTAGAGCCCTGTCTGATTTGTGAACAATTCTATCTCGTTCTTGATTCTTCTTCTCCGCTATTCTTCTTCTCCTTCGTTCTTGTTCCTATTGAGTTCAGGGTCTCTCTCAAACCCTAACTCTCTTCTTCTTCTTCCTATCATCAATTCCTTGTTTGTTGAATTTTTCAATGGCGGCGATGCAGTTTCGAGCGCAGTTGTGAGAAAATTCCCTTTCGTTCTTGATTCTATTCTTGTTCTTTCCCAAATTCCTTCTATCATCCCTACCAATTTCTCAAGATAATGGCCAAGAAGGGCTATAAAGCTCCATTAATGATGGTAATGATGGAAGAATTGAATCAAGTGGTATCAGAGCACTCAGGTCCAATAAGGAATCTGATCGATGACGATCAATTTCATCAAGAACCAGATCCGGCCTAATCCAAAGGGAGTGCTAGGTGGAGTTCTTGAGTTGGATTTGCAACAACAGCAACAAATCTTGGAGTCAAGATTGAGTGGAGTTTAGCAGCAGATCAAGGATCTGTCGAAGGAGATGATGACTCAATCCTCGTTGTTGTTCGCTCAAATTCAGCATATGATGGAGCAAATGAGTTCTCTGGTGGCAGTGAGCAAGTTAGGGAAGGAGGATCACGATTCGATTGAGCCAATTTTGATGCCAAAATTTCCCCCCAATCCATCAGGTAATCTCAACTCTGATAAATTTTCCATGGATGTGAATGTTGGTTTTTTTAGAGGAGATTACGGTTTTGATCAATTTTCTGTGAGGAATTCATTCCCAAAACCTCCTAAATTAGAAGTCACTATGTTATCTGGCTCGGGTGATGTGCTCAATTGGCTATTTCAAATTGAACATTATTTTGAAGTCTATCATATAACTGGAGATGAAAAGGTTAGAGTTGCTTATTTTTTCTTGAAGGAGGAAGCAATCAAGTGGTGTAGGTGGTTTTTAAAAAATAATGATGGCTTGGTAACATGGAAGCAGTTTAGAAAAGGTATTTGCAATCAATTTGGATTGGGAATGTATGATAATGCTCCAAGAACACTATGTAGACTAGATCAAACAACTTCAGTACTGTTAGATAACCAGAGGGAGTTGGAAAAGATCAATTGTTTGGTAGAGGGAGTAAGTGAATCTTACTTAATCGAGCAATTTATTAGTGGTCTCAAGGTTGAAATTCAACATAATGTGTCAATGGCAGAGCCATAATCTCTAAGTGAAGTCTTTAAGGTTACCTTCAAGTATGAGAAGAAGAATGAGACTTTGCGGAGTGTAAACATGGGTACATTTAAGCCTTATTTTGAGAAACCTTCTAATCATCCTGCAAATGAGCAGTACACATCCAAATCTATTCCATCTACTGGTCCTATATTAAGGAAACTAACTCCAAATGAAATTTGGGAAAGGAGGAAAAAGAATTTGTGCTACCATTGCAATGAAAAATTTATATCTGGACACATTTGCAAACCAAAGTTTATATGTGCATCGAGGGAGACTGGGATTTGTTCAGTATACAGGAAGGAAGAGGAATTGAATCATTTATTAGCTGTTGATACTCCTGCCAAAGAATCTTGCAGTCAAGACAGTTTTGCTGCCTTGAATATAGGTACCAATACCGTGTGTCTAATTTTTAAGGGTGACCTTAATAAACAGGTAGTGCAAATTTTGATAGATAGTGGGGCAACTCATAATTACATCGATCCATATGTTGTTGAAAAAGCAGGTCTACAATTGTCTATCAAGCAAAAGTTCAATGTTAGGGTTGCTGGTGGTAAGAAAGTAGAAGGCAGTGGTCTATGTTCTGGGGCGGAGATTAGTTGTCAGGGTTATAAAATTGTAGATGATATTTTGGTATTCCCTATTGGTGGTCATGATGTAGTTTTGGGAGCAAAATGGACGAAACAAGTAAAAGAAGTGATTGTTAACATGATAGAGAAGAAATTGAAATTTACTCATAGAGGGAAGTATTGGAAATTGGCAGGTTTAAGGCCTACATCCAAAAATTCATTAGTGATAAAGGAAGTAAATAAAATGACATTGCTAACTCATAGAGGATTTATTTTATATTTGATAGTACACACTGATCTTCCAGCTTATATGGTAGATTTGTTGGGGGAATTTCAAACCTTGTTTGAAGAACAAAAGGGGTTGCCACCTAGTAGAGCATCTGATCATCAAATACCACTGGCGCAAAGAGCTAAGCTTGTTTGTATTAGGCCATATAGACACCCGTTCGAGCAGAAAAATGCCATTGAGGAACTTATATATGAAATGTTGAAGCAAGGGGTCATTCGACCAAGCACTAGCTCTTATTCTTCACCAGTTGTGTTAGTGAACAAACATGATGGATCGTGGAGGATGTGTGTTGATTATAGAGCTCTTAATCAACAAACAGTGAATGATAAATATCCAATTCATATGATTGATGATTTGTTAGATGAACTACATGGATCTAATTTTTTTACAAAGCTTGACTTAAGTTTGGGTTATCATCAAATTAGAATGCACAACAATGACATCTCTAAAATTTCTTTCCGACTCACAGTGGCCATTATGAGTTCCTTGTGATGCCGTTTGGATTGAGCAATGCATCTTCCATCTTCCAAATATTGATGGATGATATATTTAGGACACACTTGAGGAAGTTTATCTTGGTATTTTTTGATAATATACTGATCTTCAGTGCTTCTTCGCAAGATCATTTGAGACACTTGAGGGTTGTTATGAAGATTTTCCAAGATATATAACACTCTGTTTGTCCAAAAGTCTTAAGTGTGAGTTTGGGCAGACTCAGGTGGAGTATTTGGGGCATGTTGTATCAAGGAAAGGTATTGCTGTTGATGCTAATAAAGTGGCTGCAATTAAAGATTGACCAATACCAAAGAATGTTAAGTCTTTGAGAAATTTTTTTAGGTGCTCATGTGTAAATAGCATGGGAATAATGATTGGTAAGTGATGCGGTTTGTTTTTGGGGAACGTGTGGATGCACCAGGCGTGTGTTCTTACTCAATTTGTATTGAAGGAGGAGACACCTATGCAGATGACCCTTGGCTGGACGAACGATACTGAGGTAGGCGGTTTTGAGGTGGAGGCTGATGCTCGGCTCGGATCTTTGAGGCTCGGATCCGAGGGTCTTGTGTACCTACAGACGGTCTCGGAACACCGGGGTTGGTCCCGGTGGCAGACCCTCCGACGATCTAGTCAGTCACTAAGGGAGAGTAACAGTAACTAGGGTTTGAGTGGACAGAAGTTGATTACCTGGAGAAGGAGTAGGGGTCTGGTATTTATAGAAGATGCCAACCGGGTCTGGACCCGTTTGGGGCCGGGTCTGGACCCGGTTGCCCGTGTGGCTGAAGCGGTGGAAACCCGGGTGGTTTTAGGGCTAACGTGGCAGATGCCCGGGCGGTTCCCGGGCTGACGTGGCAGCGATCCGGGCTGTTTTCCGACGCTGAAGTGGCTAATCTGGAGGATCAGGTGGTGCGCGCATCCTGAGGGGATCCTGTGGCCCAGGATGGGCCACGTCGTTCCTAACCCATATCACAAGCCCCACACTCCTGTAGGGCTGGGTGAACCAGCCTTGTAGAAGTGATTCTTTGCCTCCGTAGGAAGAGCAGGGTGGATGTTGGGGTGAGAAAGTAGGATCTGCTATCTTCCGAAGAGGCCAGGGGGTAGGAGAAATGGATCCCTCATTGGAGTTTGTGCGGGAGGCTGTGTAGAGGAGTAGGAGAGCGAGAGCGACGCTCGCCGAGGCTTGGGGGTCGACAGACGAGCCCATGGGGTCGGCAAACGAGCCCCAAGGGTCGGCAGACGACCACCTCGCTAGTTGGAAGAGCGAGGGGACATCGAGGCCTTCCGTTGGGGCTTGATTTGCCGAGTATTAGGGGTCGGTGGACGAGCTCCTGGGGCGGGTAGACGGTCCCCTCGCTAGTTGGAAGAGCGAGGGGGCGTTGAGGTCGATTTTGTAGGAGATTGGTTTTAAAGTGCTTGGGGGTCGGCAGACGAGCTCCTTGGGTCGGCGGACGAGCTCCAAGGTTCGGTAGACGAGCTCCAAGGGTCAGTAGATGATCTCATTAGGTCGGTGGACGATCTCCTCGCTAGTTGGAAGAGCGAGGGGGAGGCGAGGTCTTCTTCTGGGGCTCGATTTGTCGAGCACTAGGGGTCGGCAGACGAGTCCCTCGTGACAAGAGGAGGGCTCATGGGGCTCGCGGTGCTATCCGAGCTCCGAGCCCTTCTGAACAAAGGAGGATATTTTGGGGCTCGCGGTGCTATCCGAGCTCCGAGCCCCTTTGGATCAAAGGAGGGCAGTTGGGGTTCGCGGTGTTATCCGAGCATCGAGCCCCTCAGAATAAAAGGTGGCTAGCTGGGGCTTGCGGTGTTATCCGAGCTCCGAGCCCCTCCGAGCCCCTCTGAATCAAAGGAAAGCAGTTGGGGATCGCGGTGCTATCTGAGTGCCAAGCCCCTCCGAATAAAAGGTGGCTAGCTGGGGCTCGCCGTGCTATCCGAGCGTCGACCCTTCTGTGAAATAGAAGGGGGATTATTGGCTCGCGCTTCTATCCGAGCATCGCCCCTTCTGTGAAAATAGAAGAGAAATTATTGGCTCGCGCTTCTATCCGAGCGTCGACCCTTCTGTGAAATAGAAGGGGTATTATTGGCTCGCGCTTCTATCCGAGCGTCGCCCCTTCTGTGAAAATAGAAGGGAAATTATTGGCTCGCGCTTCTATCCGAGCATCGCCCCTTCTGTGAAAATAGAAGGGGAAAGACTTTGTCTCCCCGACGTCTAGTTGCAGTTTGCCTCCATTGACGTCTAGTTGCAGATTTGCCCTCTCGACATCAGGTTGCACTAAAACGGGAGATGGAAAAATGTAATCTTCCATATATACTTGGATATTGGGATGTTTAATAAAATATAGTATTATGTTTGAAATTAGTGCTATAAAAGTGGATGGAAAAGTTGCAAATTAAGTAGAAAATTATAACGATAAAATACTAAAGTAGATAGATTTTAAATATAGGATATACAAAATTTGTAGTAATGAAAATGATTTATAATATTAAGACGAAAATAGTGTAAAGCATATGCACGAGATGAAAACACAAATGAAAACAATAATTATGTAGTGCATGTACTATATTGAAGAAACATAAAACTACAAAATTTATGAGTAGTGATTAATAGTAACAGTGAATATAACAAAACAATTTAGCAAATAATATGTAATAACAATAGTATCGAATGCAGGTAATAAAACAAAATGGTAGGTCATATTTATACGGGTAGAAAATTTCAATCTTGTTGAAATATAGGATAATATGAAAAATATAGCATAACAAAATCAAATCATATATGAGTACACATAAGAAAATTCAGAATATAATATAAATAATAAAAGAAGAAAATAATAATTGCAATAATACAAAAAGTAATAACAAATGTAAACAGATAAACATAAAGTGACACAAAACACGAAGGACAAATCTTTAAGATTAAAAGGTAGATAAAACAACTTCAAAAGATCGAGACTGAGAAAAATAGACAAAATAATACATATCCAATTGATTTAATAAAATAAGAAAATATTTATTTGAAAAATATTGAATGTTGAAAAAT
This sequence comes from Hemerocallis citrina, assembly GCA_017893485.1. Lineage (NCBI taxonomy): Eukaryota > Viridiplantae > Streptophyta > Magnoliopsida > Asparagales > Asphodelaceae > Hemerocallis > Hemerocallis citrina. Next base: position 424,234 of record JACEHZ010000208.1, read on the forward strand.
ACTATGATGAAATTCCACGAAAACTAATTTGAAAGGGAGGTGTGTCTAAGTGTAATGAATGTAGGGTCAACCAACCACGCTTCCACTGTACCGCTCTGATACCCAAGAAAAACATGCTCGCATACAATCTCACATCAATGTATACGAGGAGAGCATCATGAAGGTTCAACAACTTTCATTCATGACTCCAGCTATCCAATACGAAAAAGGGAAGAGAAAACATCAGCCTATAGAGCAATACAAATATAAATCACTTACATTTAAATCTCTATAAACTGAACTCACACTTCTAATGTCCACTCTAGGGTGTCGTTCCTTATAAATTTGTACTATTTGTGAAGCCTACTCTGATACCATCTGTTACGTCCCAAATTTCAAATAAGACCGAATTCGAGATTTCACAGGATCGTTACTTCACTTCGTACAATTTTACAAGGAAATTAAAACTTTTCAATAATACATCATAGTTCATTACATCTTTGTTTGTACAGCAGAAGAATACAACAGCGAAATAAAATACAACTTGTACAACTATAATAATGTAAATCATCAACTGCATCATAATATCTTTATTCCTTCATAGAAAAGTCCATTACCTGCATATCAAGCTGTAGACACGTCAGTCACTTACAACGGACGAAAATATTATACTCGGCTGTCCTCTCTATGTCGTACATATAACGATCTCATTACTTTAACAGATCACAAAAGTTGAATGAACAATAAAGTGTTAAATCATGACTGCGCTAAACATGTAAGTGTATGCCATGCCTTAATGCCTAATGCACACATTTTATACTAGGATGACACTAATGCATATTTGTTCGGATTCTATGCATCTCATACTACATAGGTCCAAAGGCAAGTACCGACGTACTCCACAATAAAGGGTTCGATCCCTCGCCATGAAACTACCCAATAATAAAGCAAGGTTTAGATCATTCCCGAATTTGGATCCCAGCCTCGCTGGCTGTTATAACAGGTCCCTCATCGGGCGAATCATCCTGCAAGTGCCCCCTAGCCCCGGTATATGTATATACATTGGAGTATGGTAAATATCCGCCTGACTACGCTAAGTCCCGGATTTAAAAATAAAAGTACATCTCCCACGGAGCAATTACAGTCTGCCAACTGGGTCTATAGCCACGGAGATCCACCGCCGACTATATACAAGCAACCCACTTACGTTTGTCCAGGTTTACTACATCTTCACTTATGTGCCTAATTATTTAGTTCAAGACATGAAAAAATTTCCAAGCCTAGAATTAGTTTTACCTCCTACCGGACTTTATCAACAAATACGAGATAGCTCATTGGCCATATCTCAAAACATAATCTCAACCCTTTTCAATTTAATAGTACCGGTACCTGAAGTCTCACTAACTCTAAATCATAACTTTTTCATGTACAAGAATTCTTGGGTACACATACCCTTTAATAAAACATGTCTTAAACCTAGATATTTTCATTTTCAAATTTATTCACAAATGATCAATAACTTGTCTTAACACTTATTCATAGAGTAATCATTTCTTAGTCTTGGCACTATTCATGATCTATTTACTCATTTAAAATCCTTATAAGCAACCACTTCTTACAAGAATACAACTTTATCACATGAAATTCTTATCAACAATTTAAGCTCATACATTGTATCTCAACCACATCAAACAATTCTTAAACAAAGTATAATCATTTCAAAATAGTTCACTTCACACAAAAAATATTTTTCTCTTCTTCAAAAAAATGAATTTCACACTCTTTACTTAAATTAGAATTTACTTTCTATTTCAATCTCTCCTTTTTACTTCTCAAATATACTTCAAAATTTTTACAACTATTTTTAATAAATTCCATCTTATTTTATAGGAATTCTAGATTTTTTCCAAATTTTTTTCTTTGTATTGAAACTCTCCTTTTGATTCAAATAAAACCCCAAAAAAATTGTTGAGAGCATCAGGTTTCGAACCCAACTCCCCAGTCGGCTACAGTAACCGTCCAAAGGCCCACCCGCTAGCCAATAAGTCCATATGGACTTGGCGTTAACTTTTATGATGAAATTGCCCATATATTAAAACTCCAGTATTAGTGATTTTATTTAGAAGAATAAAAATAAATGTGACTATCAAGTTTTGAACCCAAGATCTCTTATAAATAGTGGTATGTGGTGCACTGGCTAACCAGTAAGTCCAAGTATATTTTCTGTTTAGGAGTTGTATTAGTGTTCTTTTGTTTATACTATTCTGAATTTAATTCTTTTCGACAAATTCATTTATCCAATGATCCAATCTTTTAGGAATATGGATAAACTTCTCTTTTGGACTGAGATGAATCTTAAAAATAATAATCAACAAGTTCAAACTTATTTTTAGAATATATCTTTATTTTCAAATATATTTTTTCCTTTCTTTTTACATACAAAAATCTACATTTCTTCTCGAAACTCGAAATTAAGAATCATGTTTGTTACAACTAGTTCATGTACTCCACTATACTAGTTAAATTTTTGTGATAAAAATCAAGCATGTCTCTTAATCAATCATGAATATCTCAAAGAAATTCTTTCAAGCAAAAATTTGTATTTTTAACATATATCGACATGTTTCATGGCAATAATAAAAATTATTTTTCTCTTTTCTTTTTCTTTCTTAGTCATCATGTCTCTAAAGTGTATGTCGAAATATAACATTCTTCAACAAGTTCTCATAAAAGAAAAATCACACATTCGATAAACATAAAAATTGCATACATTCTAACATGATTCATATGATTAATTCTTTAGTTGAACTCTCCTTTTATATTAGCATGGTAACAATTATTCACTAAGCCTCAACAAGATCATTGCATGTTATGCTAGCATGGATTTTATCTACATATATCACATTCAACTTATACTACTCATTTAAACTATTTAGCATGCAATTTCTACTTCAGAAAGGAAGAGATCACCCACCTCTATAGAAAATTGGAACAACTCCTAGCTCCTAGCAATTTCTTCTCCTCCTAGCAAGACCTTCTCCAAAGCACAAGAACACTCATTCTCTCTTTCTTTTTCTTCCTCTTATTTCTTTTACTTTTTTGTGTGTGGAATGAGAAGATAAGGGGTGCTATTTATAGGATAATATTATGGTCTAATTGCATAAATCTCCACCTAATAAATCTCTCCTTAATTTTTCAACCTTTCAAAATCCTAACTCCTAAAACTCCCAACTCTTCATTTCTCCCCCTCTTCAAAACCCAAACTCCCAACCTTTCACCTCCTAAACTCCCACCTTTTCAACTAACACGTGCACGTGTTGTGCACTAGTGCATACACATACACAAAAATGAATACAACTCCTGTGCTTCTAAAATTTGTATTAAAAGTTCTTACATGTCGTGTGTGATTCCATGCACAACTTAAAATTAGATTTTATTAATGGGCTTGTCTCATGGGCTTTCGTTTTAATTAACTAACTTAATTATCCTAGTGGGCTCTCCTTTTAATTAATCTAATGGGCTGGAATTTAACTTTAGATCCATTGGTTAAATAAAAAGGCTAAAATAAGATTATTCATGCTAAAATTAGTAAATGAGAGTAAGAAAAGAGATGGATAAATTTGCACATGCATCATACGTGCAAAAATCAAAAAATGCATTTTAATCAAAATAGGGAAAATGAATTTCCGTTTCATAAAACGAGTTCGAACACGTAAAATAAATAATCAATACACATAGAAATATCACACTTAGTGATAGAAAAATACGTAATTGATAGTGCATCGAAACACATAAAAAATACGTAAAATACAGAAATTGAAATATTATATTTTTGTTGACTCAAAATAGTGTAAAAATCAATACGGGAAATACATAAATAGTCGGTAATCAAAACACGTTACAAAATACATGTGCGTAACACACGAGGATAAAATTATCATTTCTAATTTTGCGGAGTGTTACAGTTAGAGATCATCTCCATGACTTAATAATTGGTGACATTTCACGTGGAATTCAAACAAGATCTCATGTTAACATGATTTCTCATACGGCTTTCTTGTCGGATTTTGAACCAAAGAATATACAAGGTGAGAATGAATTTTGGATGAATGCTATGCAAGATGAACTTAACCAATTTATAAGAAATGATGTATGGGATCTAGTTCCACGATCTCCTAATCATACTATAATTGGTACCAAATGGGTATTTAAGAATAAGTTAAATGAATCAGGACAAGTCGTTAGGAACAAGGCTTGATTAGTTGCTGAAGGATATAATCAAGAAGAAGGAATCAATTTTGATGAAACATATGCTCCTGTTGCTAGACTGGAATCAATTAGGATCTTATTATCTTTTGTGTGTTTTATGAATTTTACACTTTTCCAAATGGATGTTAAAAGTGCTTTCTTGAATGGATTTATTAAGGAAGATGTTTATGTTAAGCAACCACCCAGTTTCGAACATGAACAATTCCCAAATCACGTTTTTAAATTGAAAAAAGCTTTATATGGTCTTAAACAAGCATTTCGTGCTTGGTATGAACGGTTAAAAACTTTTCTCTTAGAAATTGGTTTTGAGATAGGTAAAGTAGATACTACCTTGTTTATTAGGAAAATAGAGACAGATATTCTAATCATACAAATATATGTAGATGACATAATTTTTGGATCTACTAATAGTAATCTCTGTCAAAATTTTGCTAATACCATGAAAAAATGAGTTTGAGATAAGTCACATAGGTGAACTCAATTATTCTTGGACTACAAATAAAGCAGTCACAAAGTGGCATATTTATTAATCAAGAAAAATATGCTAAGGAATTACTCAAACGGTTTGACATGGATAGCACTAGTAGTAAGACCACACCTATGGCTACTACTACTACACTTGACAAAGATGATTTAGGTAAGAGTTTTGATAAAAAACTCTATCGAGGTATGATTGGCTCACTCTTATATATAACTGCTAGTAAGCCAGATGTTATGTTTAGTGTATATTTGTGTGCTAGATATCAGTCGAATCCTAAATAATCTCACTTAAAAGCTATGAAACATATTCTAAGATACATTAAAGGCACATCTGAATATGGTTTGTTTTATCCACGCACTGATAATTTTCAACTTTTGTCATATAGTGACACTGATTTTGCTGGTAGTAAAACTGATCGTAAAAGTACTAGTGGAACTTGTCACTTTTTGGGACATTCACTAGTATCTTGGTGCAGTAAAAAGTAAAATTCGGTATTCCTATCTACTACAGAAGCTGAATATATTGCTGCAAGTTTTGCTTGTGCCCAAATTTTGTGGATGAAACAAACTTTATTGGATTACGGTATTTCATTTTCAAAACCGGCTATAATGTGTGATAATACCAGTGCTATTAATCTATCTAAAAATCTGGTTCAACATTCACGTACAAAACATATTGATATTTGACATCATTTTCTATGTGATCATGTTTTAAAGGAAGATATAACTTTGGATTTTATTTCTACTGATAAACAAGTAGCAGATATATGTACCAAACCACTTAAGGAAGACATTTTTATCAACTTTAGAAGAGAACTAGGAATTTGCTGTTTTCATGACATTTCTTGAAAATTTAGTTTGTTCAAGTCGACTTAAAAGTCTTTTTCAGTCGACTTATAAAGGATTTTCGTTGTTCTTATTATTGCTGAATATTGTGTTGTGGACAGTTTGGTTTTTCTGATTCCGAATCGTCACTTAATTGAGGCATCATATCTCTCTTTCTTTTACTATTTTCGATCTCAACCCTTCGTTCAAACCTACTTTTAATCTCAGCTGCACCTCTCAAGTAAAAACCAACTCTTCTCTTTCCCCTTTCACTTTTACTTTTTCCCCAAAATTTCTAGTCGGCTGCTCTGAGGAACTCTTGGTTGCTTCTCTTGAAGCTCTTGAAGATTTCGGCGTTTACTGCTTCTGGCGTTGATTTCATTACGAGTCTCTTGAGTACTTGTGCTCCCTTCTCTAGTTGTGGGTAACCATTTTTTTTATCTCTCTCTCTTTCAAAAGTTTCCTAGACTTTCATCTATGCCTAAACCTAAGAGAGCTAGAGGTTCTAATGTAGAAGAAGGTCAATCTTCTCAGAATTACCTTCAATATTTAAGAAATCCCAATCTTGTTGAGATTTTTTTTCTCATATGTCAAATTGCAATATTTCTGGGTAGATTTCTGAATTTTCCCGATTTAGATAGGTTCCTCATCGCCCCGTTGTTTGAACAATGTGGGTTATTTGAATTACATTTCCTTGTTAATCAACCCTATTAATATCCACAACTTATCTATTTATTTTATACAAATATGAAGGTTTCCACCTTCGAGGATGGTAACGAAATACTTTTTACTACTACGGTAAAAAAATATTCGTATGAGGTTAACTTTTAAAAAATTGGGAATTATTTTGGGCATCCCAAATGAAGGATTAGATTTGGGTGAAATTGAAATGGATGATCAATCTATTTTTTCAAAAATCTTTTTGCCTAATCGAGGTCCTCCAATGACCAACAAATCGATTACTCCTCTAGCCAAGCTTGTTGTCCACATATTGTCGTATAACATTATCCCTAAAACGGGTAGCTACGACCAATTCTCTTTTGAATTGTAACAAGCGGTGTATGCCATTTTTGGCAACAACCAAATAAATTCGAGTCGAGTCATTTTCAATTATCTCCATAAGGCTCACATCTCTTTCCTTCCTTTTGGTGCACATCTTACTCATGTTTTCAATTTTTATGAAGTTGATCTTGATTCCGAGTCGAGTGTTGTTACTCACTGAGTCTTTTGATCGTGCGAGTTTAGCTCGTATGAAGATCCTTAACTCTCCTCCTCGGTCTCCTCAAATGTCCTATTCCTTTAGCCACTTCTGGTCGTCGGTCTTCTGCTTCTAGTTCTTCTCGTCCTAGAGCTGTCTTTGCTGATCCCGAGAGTCTTTATACTTTGGTAAATTATCTCATGGATCGCACCGATCTTATCCTCACTAGACAAGATAATCTTGAAGCTAGCCGTGCTAACCTTACTTTCTTGTTCACTCAACAATTTCCACAACCTCCTCCTGCCTCCACTGGTGATGACGACGAAGAAGAAGAATAAACATGATGTATTTTTTTTACTATTTTCATCTATGTTTTATGTTTGTTATTTTTCTATCTTCTATTTGTAATCTGCAACAATGAACTTGCTTTCTTATGTATAAATGTGTTATGATTATGCACTGTTGATTTTGAACTTCATGGTGTATCCTTCCTCCTTATGTTTTTTGTTGATGACAAAGGGGGAGAAAATTATGGTTTTGTGTCCATCTTTTATATATTGTAATTATTTATATATTGTTATTATTTCACAATTTTGTGCATATTTGTGCATATTGTACATTATTTAAGTGGAGCTTATTGCACATTTGTATATCATTAAACTATGTGTAACATCTTGCTATGTATATTTTCATTATTATAAATTATTGTGTTGTCATCATAAAAAAGGGGGAGAATGTTGATTCTCGGTTTTGATGACTATAATACAATACAAAATTTGTCTACCACATATCTCTTGCAGAGTGTATCAAAGTCAATACCATGGTGAAATACAAAAAGGCAACACAATCTGATCAAGCTCAACAAAGGCTCAAGCTCAAGACAAAGACTCAAGTTCAAGACAAGATTCAAAGTGCTTCAAATGTTTAAACAAAGTATCTTGTAATATTGAATTTTAATTCTTTAAGTTTAGAATCTTGTAATAGCCTTGTCACACTCACACTCACACATATTTTAAATAATCTGAGTGTTTTACAAAATCAAATGTCAAAACAAGCTTGAATAAGTTCAGCTGTATGAATACCAGTTGACCACTTCTTGGAACCAGTCGACTGTTATAGTACGAAACTGTCTGAACTCATACAAGCTCTGGTCAGTCGACTCATTATGGCAACCCAGTCGACTGTTCAAACCGTTTTGACAGTTTTCTGGTTTTAAAACCTGTTTTTCAAGTTCAAATCCTTTTTACTGCCATTGTATGGCAGTTAGGATTCTTTCTCTCAACGTCCAAACGTTTCTAACTCTATAAAAAGAGTATAGAGGTCATTTGGCAAAGGTTCCCAACATTTTTCCAAGCATTCTTTAAACTTTCAAGTCTTTTTGCTTTTAACAAGAACAATCTTTCAAAAGCATACAAACTCTAAGTCTTGGTTCTCTGAATTTCAGTTTAGCATAACATTGATTTCGTTTTAGACTGAATTCAGAAGTTGACCTAATAGCCACTGTATAAAAGCACTATCACATACAAGGCTATAGGTTGTTGTAAACTCAATTTTTGTTGTTGTTTTCACTCTCAAGTTGTGAGATTGGTACGCTCGGTTGGAGAGTAGGACTTTTGGTTGTAGAGTCGGTTTCACTCTAGGGTGTAGAGTGGGTTTGCTCTCTCTAGTGGTGAGAGGGGTCTACAGATTTGACATTGTTGTTGTCAAAGGCTGTAGAGTATTCTTGTACTTTTTTCAAGAATAGTGGAAAATCTCAAGTGGATTTCTTGGGGACTGGATGTAGGTCGGGAGGACCGAACCAGGATATATCGTTGTGTTTTTGCTGTGATTGACTCTGTGTGGTTGTATTCGCTCAACTTGTAATTTCAATTTCTCTATTTTTTATTTCAAAAACTTGTCTGGTAGGTCGAATGGTTTCCGCTATAAGTCGACTGATCAGACTTGTAACCTTCAGTAAAATACTCTTCTTATCTGACGCAACAGTCGACTGCATTTCTATTTGCAGTCGAATTAACAGTACGAAAAGTTCAAGTTTTTAATTATTTTTTATACAACACTATTCAACCCCCCTCCCCTAGTGACATTTGCCTTGCCTACAGGATCCAACACCAATAAGTTACCATCACTTGAAAACCATATATCTCCTGAAAGCAATTTTCAGAATATTTGCTAAGAAAAGATGAGAAATAAAGGAAATCAAGTACTATCCTTCTGTTATAAAATTCTTTTATTAAATTTCTTTTACAATAACTGAAATGATTGAGAGGCACAGAAAACATAGCAGAAAATAGGAGAGAAAGAAAAACCAAAAGGAAAATAAAATAAATAAATAACAACTTACAAAAACCAATTATAGATTACAAGTTTGAGTAGTGCAGGCTTGTGTATCACACAGTGTCCTTAAAACAGATTTCGCCTCTTCTGGTTGCTGGATTGTACGAAGGCATCTGTTTTACAGGATGCAACGACCAGAGTGTTCACGTAGGCATCACGTAGCACTCCCGAACCGAGCAGCAGCGTTAGAATCCTATCACCGACTTATCAAACAGCAGGAAGGAAGAACAGAGTAGAATTCAGAGGAGGAAGAAAGAAGATTACTGGTGTAGGGAAGAAATGAGAGGAGAGGCCTCTATTTATAGAGCCAGGGTTAAGGTTAAAATTGTAACGGTAGACAAGGCTATGAAGGCCTTCAGTATAACGGCATACAATCAATTGAATGCCGGCACTGTAACGGCAGATATCAATCTTTGCCTTTGAATGCCTTCAGTGTAACGGCAGACAAAACATTCAACATAGCACTGAAACGGCAGACAGAACCGTTTCTGCATTTATTTCAGCCGTTACAAAAGAAAAATCAAAACTGTAGCAAAAAGTGGCTCTGCATGGGGTAAGGTCATGTCGGTCCGACATTCATGTTTGCAGGTCGCGCGGGCGCACACAAGTCACATGTAATCCGGTTCGAAATTTGTACCCTCCCTGCGGGTGCGAGAGAGAGCCTCTCTTCTAGCTATCTTACAATGCTTAGAAGGAGGTTACTATATATCAACTTCTATTTCCTTTGATTTTTCCGTTGTGGGACTATGTTCCCTTAACCCATTTTCAAGAATGAAAACGTCTCACTTTGAGAGACAATTTCTCATTCACCCCTTAACCGTTTTTAGCAAATCAATATATGATTTTGATCTACTCACGAAGGAGAACGCAAATCAATCAAGATTTCTCAATAATTCATTGAGGATCTTACTCAAAAAATTGCTCAAAAATCGGTTCGTAAATGGTGTATAAAACACTCATTTTCTAACACCTTCGTGGCATATTAGAAACATGTTCACTTGTAACTTGTTTACCTGGCTTTATAAGTTGATGTTAATTCTTAAACTCCTTACCAACCTAATGCTGATAACTAGAGCAATCATGGGGAAATTTTCATATATGTTCTAATAGTATTATGACAAGCATGTTCATTTATAATATGTGTAACAGGAATATTGCCCTATATTATTCTCTTGGAAGCGGCCATTCTTCCCTCTTACATAGGTGATTCTTACTTAAGAGTAACCCACATTACTTTGCTTGGATATCCGACGCATAAGAATCAATAAAAGCCTAGCTTAACCTGTTACCTTACGGGCATCACTGTTTCATCATGGGAATGGACATGGAAAAATTTCCACAGTGATCCAACTTGGTCTTTACAATTTAGTTGTCCCTTTGAACCTAGATCTTGGGATCTCCAGGTAGCTAGGTTGGGTGTCCATTGTATTGACTTATTCTTTCATGGGCTTTAGTCCCATTCCCCTCGATGATTTATCAACTAACTCTCTGTTTAACCCTTTGGTTAGCGGATCCGCAATGTTATCCTTTGACTTTACATAGTCCACAGAGATAACCCCAGTAGAAAGTAGTTATCTAATGGTATTATGTCTTCGACGAATATGTCCAGATTTACCATTATACATATTGCTCTGTGCTCTACAAATTGCAGATTGACTATATGAATGTATGCAGATTGGAGGCACAGGCTTCGTCCACCCTGGAATATCAGCCTCTTTCCCACATTTGTCTAGTGCGATAAATTCAGATTTCATCATGGATTTAGCGATTACTGTTTGGTTCGAGGATTTCTAAGAAACTGTTGCACCACCTAGTGTAAACACATAGCCACTAGTGGATTTTGAGATATCCAGTTCGCATCACTACATCTTTCAAGTACAGCCGGGTATTTCGTATAGTGCAGCCCATAGTTACGAGTAAAATGCAAGTACTTCAGTACTCTTGTAATTGCTTGCCAATACTCGCTTTCAGGATTAGTCATGTATCTACTTAGTTTACTCACTACACAAGTTATGTCTGGTCTTGTACAACTCATTAAGTACATTAGACTGCCTATAATTCTAGAGTATTCTACTTGAGAAATACTCTCACCTTTATTCTTGGATAAATGTAAAGTGAGATCTATTGGAGTTCTGGAAATTCCAGAATTATCTTTATCAAATTTTCCAAGAATATTGTCAACATAATGTAATTGGCTTAAAATAAGCTCGTCTGATGTTCTTGTGATTTTAATTCCCAATATAACATCAACTAGTCCCGTGTATTTTATGTCAAACCTCGAGTTCAACATGTTTTTAACAGATTTAATTATCTGATCATTGCTTCCAATAATAAGCATGTCATCTACATACAAACTTATAATGACATATCCATCTTCTATGTCATTGACATATACACATTTGTCACATTCATTGATCTTGAAGCCATTGGTCATCATGACATTGTCAAATTTCTCATGCCACTGCTTCGGAACTTGTTCCATATAATGACTTCACCAGTTTACACACTTAATTTTCATGTCTTAGAGCTAAAAAGCCCTCAGGTTATTCCATGTAGATTTCTTCCTCTAAATCTCCATTAAGAAAAGCTATTTTTACATCCATTTGATGTACTTCAAAATTGCGCAGAGCTGTTACTGCAAGTACCATCTTAATGGAATTTATTCTCGTCACAGGAGAATATATATCAAAGTAATCAAGACCTTCCTTTTGTTTATAGCCTTTAATTACAAGTCTTGCCTTGTATTTTTCAATTGATCCATCAGGTTTCATTTTTCTCTTGAAGATCCACTTGGAACCTAAAGGTTTACTACTTGGTGGAAGATCCACTAGTTCCAAGTATGATTTTGCAAGATAGAATCAATTTCACTCTTGATGGCTTCTTTCCATAGAGGACCATCACTAGAGTTCACCGCTTCCTTGAAGGTTTGGGGTTCACCTTCAAGCATAAAAGTCAAGAAATCCGGACCAAAATATTTTTCCATTCTTGTTCTTTTACTGCGTCGAGGTTCCTCCTCAACTTGTTCATCTTGGTCTTCACTATCTTCACTAATAGTCTCATGTGTTCGTTTGTAGGAACTTGGTTCCTCCTTTGACTTACATGGAAATACATCTTTAAAGAACGATGCATTTCTAGACTCTATTATCGTGTTCGTTGAAATATCAGTGATATCGGATTTGTGCACCAAGAACCGATAGGCACTACTGTTAAGTGCATAGCCAATAAAAATACAATCAACCGTTTTTGGTCATATTTTCACTTTCTTAGGTGGAGGTACTGTCACCTTGGCAAGACATCCCCACATTCGCAAGTAATTATAGGATGGTTTTCTTCCTTTCCATAATTCATATGGAGTTTTCTCTTCTATCTTTTTGGGCACCTTATTCAAAAGGAAGTTAGCTGAATGAATAGCTTCTCCCCACAAGTTTGGTGGCAAACCAGAACTTATTAACATTGCATTCATCATTTGTTTCAATGTACGATTCTTTCTTTCAGCAACATCGTTGGACTGAGGAGAATAAGGAGCTGTCGTTTCATGTATAATCTCTTATTGAGTTGGTTCTCAAATTCATTCTTATAGAGAACAAATTTCTCTATAGCTTCATTCTTGTTTTAAAGCAAATATACATAGCAGTATTTCGTGCTATCATCAATGAAGGTAATAAAATATTTATTACCACCTCTTGTTTGTATTATTTTCAAATCACAAATATCAGTGTGAATTAGATCAAGAGGTTCAATGTTTCTTTCAATACTTTTAAACGATGATCTTGTTAGTTTTGCCTCAACACAAGTTTCACACTTGTGTTTGGAATCAATTTGGAATGTTGGTATGTGATTCAAGTTAATTAGTATTTGCAAAGTATCATAATTAATATGTCCTAGTCTACCATGTCATAAATTGGAAGACTCAGGCATATAAGTAGAAGAGCTAGCTTTATTGATATTCTTGACCATGGTCATTACATTGAGTTTAAACATTCCCCTATTCATGTATTCTCTACCAACATACATTCCACTCTTTGATAAAACAAATTTGTTCGACTCGAACACTAAACAAAAACCGTGGTTATTAAGCAACGAACCAGATACCAGGTTCTACGGATTTCAGGAACATATGCAACATTGTTCAGAGTCAGTTTCTTTCCAGAAGTCATCTTCAAGATCACCTTACCTTGGCACTTGATTTCTGAAGTAGCCGAGTTCCCCATAAACATTTTCTCCTCATTCTCTAATGGTTCAAAAGTGGAGAACATACTTCTGTTGGAGCACACATGTCGAGTAGCTCCAGTGTCAACCCACCATTCCTTCCAGTTTGAACCTATCATATTCACCTCTGATATCACAGCTGAGAGGTTGATATCGGAAACATCTTGAGCAATGCCTTGAATCAAGTTTGCTTCTCTCTTTCTGTTCTTCTTGGGAAGTCTGCATTCAGTAGATTTATGACCCATTTTGTCACAATTGAAGCACTTGCCTTGAAACTTCGACTTCTTGGAGATTCCTCCCTTAGGCCCCAAATTGGGCCCCTTGTTTTGTGCTTGTTGGAACGTTGTTTTTGTTCCATCACATTTGCCTTGGCTGCATGACTGACGAGTCCAACCTTTTCAGATCCACTATTGTCTTCTTCAATACGAAGCCTGACAATGAGATATTCAATGCCCATTTCTTTTCTCTTATGCTTTAGGTAATTCTTAAAGTCTTTCCAACCTGGTGGTAATTTTTCAATTATACATGCTACTTGAAAACTTTCACTTAAGTTCATACCTTCAGTATGAATCTCATGCAAGATCAGTTGTAGTTCTTGAACTTGACTGATCACTATTTTAGAATCTATCATTTTATAGTCTATAAACCAGCCCACAATAAATTTCTTGGCACCAACATCCTTAGTTTTATACTTATGGTCTAGTGATTCCCAAAGTTCTTTAGCAGTTCTTTTGTCAGTGTATACATTATACAAAAAATTGGCTAATCCGTTCATTATGTAATTCCTACATAAGTTATCAACATTTTTCCAAGCATCCACAGCGGCAATGACTTGGTTATCTTGCTCATCTTTTTTAAGATTTGGAGCTTCTTCGTTCAAGAATCTTGCAAGATTCAGTGTGGTCAGATAGAACATCATTTTCTGTTGCCCCACCTTTTGAAATTCTGTCCGTTGAACTTCTTAGGTTTCTCCCCATGGGAGACTGAGACAGGTACAATAGTTGGCATTGGCACTCGTGCCGCAGTAGCAGTCGGTACTTGCGTCGTATCAACAATCGGCACGTGGACCGTTTCAGACACAGCAACATTGTCCGACGCAGTAGTCATTTTGATTCTGAAAATTACACAACTCGAGTGTAAGTTTTCCAGATAAAAAAAAAAAGAAAAGAAGTGCCTCAAAATTGGAAATCAAGAAAATCAAAAGTCTGTTTTAAGTTTGTTACAAAATTCTTTTATTAAATTTCTTTTACAATAACTGAAATGATTGAGAGGTACAGAAAACAGAGAAGAAAATATGAGAGAAAGAAAAAACGAAAGGAAAATAAAATAAATAAATAACAACTTACAAAAACCAATTTCAGATTACAAGTTTGAGTAGTCGAGGCCTGTGTATCACACAGTGTCCTTAAAACAAATTTCGCCTCTTCCGGTTGCTGGATTGTACGAAGGCGTCTGTCTCCCAGGATGCAACGATCAGTTATTCACGTAGGCACCACGTAGCACTCCCAAACCAAGCAGCAGCGTCAGAATCCTATCACTGACTTACCAAACAGCAGGAGGGAAGAACAGAATAGAATTTAGAGGAGGAAAGAAGATTACTGATGCAGGGAAGAAATGAGAGGAGGGGCCTCTATTTATAGAGCCAGGGTTAAGGTTAAAACTATAACAGCAGACAAGGCTATGAATGCCTTCAATGTAACGGCAAACAAAACATTCAACACAGTACTGAAACGGCAGATAGAACAGTTTCTGTATTTATTTCAGCCTTTACAAAAAAAAAATTCAAACTGTAGCAAAAAGTGGCTCTGCACGGGGTAGGGTCATGTTGGTCTGGCATTCGTGTCCGCATGTAATCCGGTCCGAGATTTGCACCCCCTCCTCCTCTGCGCGTGCGAGAGAGAGCCTCTCTTCTAGCTATCGTAGAATGCTTAGAAGGAAGTTACTATATATCATCTTCTATTTCCTTTGATTTTTCCGATGTGGGACTATATTCCCTTAACCCATTTTCAAGAATGAAAACGTCTCACTTTGAGAAACAATTTCTCATTCACCCCTTAACTGTTTTTAGCAAATCAATATATGATTTTGATCTACTCACGAAGGAGAACACAAATCAATCAAGATTTCTCAATAATTCATTGAGAATCTTACTCAAAAAATTGCTCAAAAACCGGTTCGTAAATGGTGTATAAAACACTCATTTTCTAACACCTTCTTGGCATATTAGAAACATGTTCACTTGTAACTTGTTTACCTGGCTTTATAAGTTGATGTTAATTCTTAAACCCCTTACCAACCTAATGCTGATAACTAGATAAATCATGGGGAAATTTTCATGTATGTTCTAATAGTATTATGACAAGCCTGTTCATCTATAATATGTTATCATTGCATTAGACATTAACAGTTGGATATCCTCTATTTCTCCATTTCTCCATTTCTAACTGGCACATTAATTTCTTCCGAATAACAACCCCCATATCTTTAGCCTCTGAATTCTGATATATATATATATATATATATATATATATATATATATATATATATATATATATATATATCTGAAATGTAGATGGCCAATAATTTCTAAATTCCCTATATGAAATTATAAAGTAGAGAAATTTAGCACCAAATTCTTAAAAAATGTTATTACATGTACTTGTCTCTGCTCTAGTTTTCCAAGTAAATATATAAGGTAATATTTGACCTGTTTGAATTTGACTATAGTTGGAATTTGAATCTCGAGATGATCTTTGCGTGGATCTACTTGATGTTGATGATTATGTATAAAGTAGTTCCATAATCCCTTGATGAATTTAGTGGGTATTTCAGTACTGTCATGGAATTTTCATTTAATCCATCTTTCTTTTTTCGTTGATTTTCTTAAAGGGTATAATATTTCTTATTGGAATTCCAATTGGATAAGAGGCTTATTTAATTTTTTTGAACTATTGGCACTACATCAAAATGTGCATACCATATAGGAATCATATTCAATTTTACGTGAAGTTTTAGGCTTGTATATTGTATGGTTTAAGTGCAGTTATATCTTTTAAGTACATATCGCGTCCTCCAAAAGAATTAATTGCTTGGGCAAGTGTTAAAAAATTTGAGATAGTGCATTGGATTCCAAGTATTTAGAATCATTGACGGATCGTGAGCCCTGTACAGGTCGGAAGTTGCCGAGGCACTCTAGACTCAACTTGGTCAATAATAACTAGTGGGGTGGATCGAGGGATGTGCTCTAGTGGAGATGTATCGTACATTGGTCTAACAGCTACAAGACAGGTCTCTTGACTGGTTAACTAAATAATAATAATAATAATATTTGATGATTGGGATATAGAATGGCAATATATAGTACAATCTTGTGACCGCAAAGATGTATGATGGCTTTGATTTGGGTAATCTGGAAAGAGCGTAACCATAGGGTTTTTGTTAAGAAATCTATGGATATTGTTCACATTCTGGATTCCATTTGCTTTTTTGTCTCCTTTTAGACAGATAGCCTGCCCCCCCTCTAAGAATGCCAAAGTTGATGTGAATGTGTTCGTGGATGTCTGCAAATCTTTCATCCCTCGAGTGAGCACTGTTCCTAATTCAGTTACTTCTCCTGCTGTGATCTCTTCATCTGCTCATGGTGCTTCTCAGAGTAATGTTATTGTGATTGAGGATGATGATGATGAGGTTTCTGTAGATGTCCATGAGCAACTCAGTCAGGTTTCTGCTTCATCAATGTTATCTCAACCAGAGGTGGACTCTTTGCTTCAAGATGTTGTTATTGACCCTGTTAACTCTACTGCTCTGCCCCCTCCTGAGGATGATGAAGATTTGGTCTCTCACACTCTGTCTACTATTTCGGCTATGTCTGCACATCATCAAGAGCTTATCACTGGCATTCTTCTTGTGCACAATTTGCAAACTGCTCACGAGGGTCAAGAGTCTTCGAGTTCAGATTCCGAAGGTGATTTCTAATATGTTTCTTGTCTTGGATGTTATCCTTGTGTCTGTAGTTATGTCTATTTCTAGAGTTTTATTCCTCTTAGTGTGAGGATATTATGCTATTGTGTCTAGTGGAGTTTTGATCCTCGGTTTGAGGATGTTTTGGTTTTGAGGTACTCCACCGCTTTTTGGAGTCTGTGTGAACTCTTTTGTACTTGACCTTTTGTATTTTGCTTGGCTGAAGCCTTCGGGCTTGATCCCTTTAAGAAAAAAAAAAAAAAAAAAAGTATGTCATGAAACACCGGTTGAGCATCTCTTTGAGGACCCTGGATAGGCTCACAACTCATCGTTCACCGATAGGGTAATAGATGGGTTTGTTCACCAGCTACCGATGTACTCAAGTAAATGATGGCGATAACTGACCCAAGCACCCCATTATCCTCTACTGCAGAAGCATACCCAAACTAATGATCTCTTAGGGAGAAGTATCCAGTGACCTCCAGTATGAAAGAAGAGGTAACCACTTTGGTGAATTTTTGCTAGCCAGTCCTGAAGTGCATGACAGAGTGAAAGAAGTGTTGCCAATCGGCCCAATCCAATGAAAAATTGCTGGAAGCTCCAAAGAAGTGGCAACCAACCTTGTGATATTCTTGCAGGCGCTTTAGTTGTAGTATGTGCAGCATACCAAGTGCTATAGGCCTGCAGGGTACTCAACCATATTGAGACTGTAGTAAGTCACTTAGCGTTTGAGCGTTACATCTACAGGTATATTAATTCAATCTGTTGAATCTTCCATTAAAAAGCTAAATTAGTATAGGATGTGTTAGCTTCCATATATGAATTGGTCATGCATTGTGCATCAACATATAGAGTAAATGTTAATATATAAAAAACATATAGAGTAAATGATTCCTAGTACAATGCAACATAACCATTGTCATATATGTTGCCATTACATGCATGCGTTCCAAACACACCTACCATGTTAATTATTAAACAAATTGGTTAGGGTTTTTTGCAGTTTATAGAAGTTCTAGTCATTTAGCACATATAATGCATCCAGGAGGCTGATGCTGAGATTTTAATAGATGGTTTAGGTTGGTTGTTGATTTAAGTGGGTGGTTGAATTTAAGGGATATTCGAGATGAATTGGAGTTTTAAATGTGTGCATGGTTGAGATTTATAGTGGATGATTTTCCAGTATATGTAGGATAATGGCTCGATTCTGGTATTTGGTATCTGCAGTGTTCGAAAATTTCAGAGCTTCAGTCGACTGGATGGAGGAGCAGTCGACTGTCCAGAGAGGAGTTTTCGAAGACTGAGAATACAGCAGTAGCAGTCGACTGTATGTGGGAGTCAGTCGACTGTCCCGAAGGAATTATCAGTCGACTGGTATGAAGACCAGTCGACTGTCGGCGGGTTTTGGATCAAGAATAGGCCCAATTCGAAAGGCCCAATAGTTTCCCTATAAATACACCCGTTAGGGTTTTGTAAATTGTAACACCTTATTCGGATTTTGCAGCTGTCATCTCTTGTAAAGGCTTTGTTTTCCCATTGGAGAACATAGTAAAGAATCCCAACCGCCCCTCGTGGATGTAGGCATCGTTTTGCCGAACCACGTAAATCTTGTGTTCTTGTGTTGCTTGCTTTTCTGTGTTTTCTCGCTGTTTCTCTCGTTTGATTGTTGGTTTGATTTGTATTCCGCACAACAAGTGGTATCAGAGCTGTTGGTTCGACCTAGAGGGAGATGGCGGGTGATGCAGATGCAACCAAGGATGTTGTGGGATCAAGTTCGTCCAGAACAACGATTCACAACGCAAAATTTGAAGTTGAAAAATTTGATAGGACAAACAATTTCGGGATGTGGCAATGTGAGGTGTTGGATGTTCTTGTTCAACAAGAACAAGATGTTGCTTTGGAAGTAGAAAAACCAAAGGATATGTCCGAAGCAGATTGGAAGAAGTTGAATCGAGTTGCGTGTGGGACTATTCGGCTCTTTATTGCGAAGGCTCAGAAGTACGATTTGATGAGGGATACCATTGTTGCGGTGTTGTGGAAGAAGCTCGAAGACAAATACATGAGGAAAAGTTTGGAGAATCGGCTGTATTTGAAGAAGAGACTTTTTCGCTTCACCTATACGGAAGGTATGTCTATGAATGCTCATGTTGAATCATTTAATAAATTATTGGCTGATTTGTTAAATTTGGATGAGCAAATTAAGGATGAAGAGAAAGCCCTAATTCTGTTAAATTCATTACCTGAAAGTTATGATCATTTAGCAACTACTTTATTATATGGAAAAGATACTGTGAAATATGAAGATGTTGCAAATGCTCTGTTGAATAATGAAACTAGGAGAAGGGATAAAATGGTTGATAGAGAAA
The DNA here is from genome assembly GCA_017893485.1 of Hemerocallis citrina. Taxonomy (NCBI): domain Eukaryota; kingdom Viridiplantae; phylum Streptophyta; class Magnoliopsida; order Asparagales; family Asphodelaceae; genus Hemerocallis; species Hemerocallis citrina. The sequence goes on from JACEHZ010000208.1 coordinate 443,854, forward strand.
CTTCTGAAGCTTTGATTGTAAGGGGCAGGACTGAGACCAGATCTGAGTCCAAATCTGGGAAAAAGGGAAACAAATCTCGTTCCAAATCGAGAGGAGTTTCGAAGGACAGGAAAATACCGGCCAAAGATGAATGTGCTTTCTGTCATGAAAGGGGGCATTGGAAAAAGGATTGTCCAAAGCTACGAAATAAGGGAAATTCGACTGCAAATGTGACTGTTGATAATTTAGAAAGTGGCGAGGATTTTTCTTTTGCACTTGCTTCTAGTCCCTCACTTTATCAAGAAGTATGGTTTCTTGATACAACAGCCTCCTATCATATGTCTTGGAAAAAGGAGTGGTTTACTTCTTTGGAGTATATGGATGGTGGTGTAGTTTTGATGGAAAATGATGCACCTTGTAAGAAGGTAGGAATCGGAAAGTTTGAATTGCTAATGCACGATGGTCTTATTAGGGAGCTTTCAGATGTATGGTATGTTCCAGATTTGAAAAAGAATTTGATTTCACTTGGTGCTTTGGAGGCCAGTGGATTGAAATTTGCTAGTGAAGGTGGCATTCTGAAGGTGACTAGCGGATCACTCGTGGTGATGAAAGGGCAAAAAAAAGGAACTTGTTTTTCTTGCAGGGAAGAACATATTTGGGTCAGGCTGCCAGTGTAACTGAGAGGCCTAAACAGGTTGTTCCCGACTCTACTAGGTTGTGGCATATGCGACTCGGGCATGCAGGAGAAAAGGCCTTGCAGGGGCTTGTGAAGCAAGGGTTGCTTAAAGATGCTAAAGGGTGCAAGTTGGAATTTTGTGAACATTGTGTTTTGGGTAAGCAAACTAGGGTGAAATTTGGTACAGCTGTACATCAGACAAAGGGTATCCTCGATTATGTGCACACAGATGTTTGGGGCCCTACTCAGACACCTTCTATGAGTGGTAGACACTGGTTTGTTACTTTTGTTGATGATTACTCCAGACGAGTTTGGGTATATACCATGAAGCACAAAGATGAAGTTTTGACATTGTTCACAAGTTGGAAGAAGAAAGTTGAAAATCAGACTGGTAGGAAGATTAAGGTTCTGAGGTCAGATAATGGAGGGGAATACAAGAACGATCCGTTTCTGAAATTGTGTGAAGATGAAGGGATCCAGAGGCACTTCACAGTTAGGAAGACTCCACAGCAAAATGGGGTTGCAGAAAGGATGAACAGAACCTTACTTGAGAAGGTGAGATGTGTGCTAGCACAGTCTGGATTGAAGAAGACATTTTGGGCAGAAGCTGTTATATATGCAAGCCACATTGTCAACCGTTTACCATCAGCAGCACTTGAAGGCAAAACGCCTATTGAGGTATGGAGTGGTAAACCTGCATCTGATTATAGTTTTTTGCATATATTTGGTTGTCCTGCTTATTTTCATGTAACTGAAACTAAACTTGATGCAAGAGCCAAAAAGGCTATATTTGTTGGTTTTAGTACTGGTGTCAAAGGTTACAGGTTGTGGTGTCCAGAACAGAAGAAGTTAGTAATCAGCAGAGATGTGACTTTTGATGAGACCAGCATGATTAGCTCGGGACAGTCGACTGGTGGTATGGGACAGTCGACTGGTGAGCAGCAGAAGAGTGGGACAGTTCTCCAACAGGTGAGTAGCAGAATCTCGGGACAGTCGACTGATGTACAGGAGCAGTCGACTGGTGGTCCAGAACAGCAGAAGAGTGGGAGCTCGGGACAGTCGACTGTTGGCAATTACCAGTCGACTGGTAGGAGAGTTCTCCAATAGGTGGAGTTAGAAAAGTTGTCAGTTGAAAATCCTGTTCCTGTCCAAGATGAAGATGATGTGGTTGATACTGAGACTGATGAAGAAGTTCCTATCCAGCAGGTAGAATCAATTGCAGTAAGAAGGCAAAGAAGAGATATCAAACGACCGTCTCGTTTTACAGATACAGTTGCATTTGCTCTTCCCATTGTGGATGATGAAGTTCTCTCCAACTTCAAAGAAGCTACTAGAAGTTCAGAAAATGCAGATTGGAAAGTTGCTATGGATGAAGAGATGAACTCTCTTTATAAGAATAAGACTTGGGATCTAGTGCAACTACCAAAGGGGAAGAAAGCAATTGGTTGCAAGTGGGTGTATACGAAGAAAGAAGGTCCAAAAGGCAGTGTTCGGTTCAAGGCTAGACTAGTTGCAAAGGGGTATGCTCAACAGGAAGGTATTGACTATAATGAAGTGTTCTCTCCAGTTGTGAAGCATCCTTCTATTCGGATTTTGTTAGCTTTGGTAGCACAGTTTGATCTTGAATTGACACAGATGGATGTGAAGACTGCGTTCTTACATGGGGATCTAGATGAAGAAATTTATATGTCGCAGCCAGATGGGTTCAAAATTGCTGGGAAGGAAAGTTGTGTTTGCAGGTTGAAGAAGTCTCTCTATGGGTTGAAGCAATCTCCAAGGCAGTGGTATTTGAGGTTTGATCAGTTTATGAAAGTGCAGGGATATTCTAGAAGTGAGTATGATCATTGTGTCTACTTCAGGAAGTTGCAGAATGGTTCTTTTATATATCTGTTATTATATGTGGATGACATGTTGATTGCCTCTAAAAATGCTAAGGAGATTCAAAATTTGAAGAATCAGTTGAGTTCTGAATTCGAGATGAAGGATCTTGGTGAAGCCAAGAAGATACTTGGGATGGAGATAGCTAGAGACAGGGCAAAGGGCATAGTGAGTTTGACACAGAAGCAATATCTTTTGAAGGTGCTGAAACGGTTCGGTATAGATGAGAAAACTAAACCAGTCAGTACACCCTTAGCCACTCATTTCAGAATTAGTGCTTCTCAGTCTCCAAGTACAGATGAAGAGAGACAGTATATGGCTAATGTACCTTACACTAGTGTGATTGGCAGTTTGATGTATGCTATGGTTTGTACTCGACCAGACATCTCTCAGGCGGTGAGTATGGTTAGTCGATATATGCATGATCCAGGCAAAGAGCATTGGCAAGCAGCTAAATGGATTTTGAGGTACATAAGTGGCACCACAGATGTGGGTTTGAAGTTTGAAAGGGATGACAATATTAGCAGGTTATTGGTGGGTTATGTTGATTCGGACTATGCAGGTGATCTAGATAAGAGGCGGTCTACTACAGGCTATTTGTTTACTATGGCTAGAGCACCTATAAGTTGGAGGTCAAATTTGCAGTCCACTGTAGCGTTGTCTACTACTGAGGCTGAATACATGGCGGTTGTTGAGGCCATGAAGGAAGCCATTTGGATACATGGACTTTTGAAGAGCTTGGGAATTCATCGGGAGAAGGTGGAGGTACACTGTGACAGTCAGAGTGCTATTCATTTAGCGAAGAACCAAGTTCATCATTCTAGGACCAAACATATTGATGTTCGTTATCATTTTGTGCGTGATTTGATAAAGGATGGTGATATTCATTTGGTGAAGATTGGAACAGCTGATAATCCTGCTGATATGTTGACCAAAATTGTTGGGGCAGCCAAGTTCAAGCATTGCATGAACCTGGCTAATATTTTGCATGTTTGATAATTTGGCATGGGCGGTTGGGATAGTGCTTCGCTATTGGTTTGTTTAGTATGTGATATCATACTAAGGTGGAGTTTGGTTTTTTGTTACATTTGGTGATGAGCAGTTGTTTTGGAGTATTTGTGGAGATTGCTGGGGCTACTTGGAAGATTTCACCAAGGTGGAGATTGTTGGATACTTGGAAGATCTCGCCAAGGTGGAGATTGTAGGCTAATGGCTCGATTCTGGTATTTGGTATCTGCAGTGTTCGAAAGTTTCAGAGCTTCAGTCGACTGGATGGAGGAGCAGTCGACTGTCCAGAGAGGAGTTTTCGAAGACTGAGAATACAGCAGTAGCAGTCGACTGTATGTGGGAGTCAGTCAACTGTCCCGAAGGAATTATCAGTCGACTGGTATGAAGACCAGTCGACTGTCGGCGGGTTTTGGATCCAGAATAGGCCTAATTCGAAAGGCCCAATAGTTTCCCTATAAATACACCCGTTAGGGTTTTGTAAATTGTAACACCTTATTCGGATTTTGCAGCCGTCATCTCTTGTAAAGACTTTGTTTGCCCATTGGAGAACATAGTAAAGAATCCCAACCGCCCCTCGTGGATGTAGGCATCGTTTTGCCGAACCACGTAAATCTTGTGTTCTTGTGTTGCTTGCTTTTCTGTGTTTTCTCGCTGTTTCTCTCGTTTGATTGTTGGTTTGATTTGTATTCTGCACAACAGTATATACAGAATGTTAACTCCATATTTTGAACTGTCCATTGGTTTCTAAGGAAAATACAGCCGAAAAGAAAAAACGACCATCCCAAAGAAGAAACTCATACAATTAAATAGAGTAGCTTATGGCAAGTCTAATGGTGCAAGCCTCTTGTTACGTCACAAGATTTTATTTTTTTTCTAATGATAGGACCAAGACAAGTCACAAGCATCTTGCCTCCTACCATTACAAAGTAAACATTCTCGATACGCCACAAGCCATTTTTTATTTTGGAAAAAATATATTTGCGTTATATTTATTTCAGTTGCCACTGAAGTATTTTGTACCATACATGTATTTGTAAAAATTCTTATTAAACCATTTAAATTTCTTATAATAAAATATTTTTATTAAGGCAATTAAATTTCATTTCATTAAACTATGGGGTTGCATTAAATAAGCTTAAATTAAATAAATTAAATTCATTATTTAAATTAAGGGGTTATATAATCGTCCTGAAATTGGGGTCTACAAACCTCATCTTCATTAGTTTGGTTGTAGCCATAGCCACTGTCATGACTGCTATTGTCATCCGATTGAGCATGATTACGAATTATTTTTCGTTGTTCTTTCTTCCAAAATGAGACCTTATCGGAGGTCATTATAGTGGTTTCATACGTCATTACTGGATCATCTCTTGCTTGACTCTTTGCTTTTATTTCCTCTGCTTTGCCTTCTCCAATTGCATCGAATCAGCAACCAAGTCATTCGTTCTTGTTGTTTCATTATTCGTTCGTCCAACTAAATGTTTGATTGCCTCTGCAATTCGACTGCTCTTGTCTGATAAAGTTTTCCCTTTCTTCCGAGCAACCTCTTTTTGAGCCTTCCTTCCCGAAGATATTGCAGAAGTGGGTGTCGGCAATTGTGCAAGATCGTCGTCGCAAGTCAAATCTCAGGATTTGCTTCCACCGGAGTTGCTCCAATCGGAAATTGTTGACTTCCTTCAAATCCAGTTTCAACTGGATCTTTGAATTTGCCTACCCCATTGACTATGGCCCAACAAGCATCTAAATGCCAATTTTCTCCCATTTGATTCTTGTACTACGCTTTGGCATCTACAATCAAACAAAGCCAAAAAAATTAATTAAAAAATTATTATAAAGACACGGCTAAAGTTTGAAAAGATTTGTTTAACTTATTTACCTCATCTAGATAAATCTGGCCGTTCTGAATTGTCCGTCGAACACGCCTTAAAGCTTCATGCCACTTCGTCAGCCTCGGGGCAAGAAACCGTCTCCAACTACTCTCAAATCAGATAACGTTACGAATTTTTTTGGGATGACCATCCCAAATTTCTTCATAGCTTGCTCATTTTTTTCGTAGAATTTTCCATTGGAGTGTTGGGAACCACTTCCCACCATCGAGAGTGACTCTTACCCAAGCTTTGCACATAGCTTCGTCTTCATCATTACTCCATTTTGAACCTCCTCCCATTTTGATAATAAATTAATAAATATATTTTTTTGACGAAGAAATGGAGGCGAAGAAGATGAGGGAAATGTGTGCTTGTATATATATGGAAATGAGGGGATTGTAGCCATTGGGGAGTATATGACCGTTAAAAAAAAATCATTTTTTTTTCTTCAAAAACAAGTCAAATCTGACCGTTGGAATGAATGAAAAAGAAGAAAAAAAATCACGGGGTTTAGTTAGCACGTTCTTTCTCTCTTTTTTTCTTTTTTTCCCTTCCTGCTCAGATGCCCATATAATCTCTCTCTCTCTCTCTCTCTCTCTCTCTCTCTCTCTCATGCCCGCCTTCTCTCTTGCTTCTGCTATTTTTTCTTCCTATTTTTTCTTGTCTCTTGCTGCTTGTAACGCCGCCTTCCCTATGCTCATTAGACCTCATTTTTTAGCTTGTGATGCTGGCGCTTGTGACGTCTCGGCACTTGTACCATTAGAGTTGCCCTTTGGCGAATAGAAATGAAAACAACAAGGCAAGGTGGAAGATGTTAAGAATAAGGGGCCTACGATCTAGGTTATTCTGCAGAGCAGAGTCATCAGATTCGAAATAGGAGGCAAATTGGTACCAAGGTACAATGGACCCTACAAGATTCTGAAGCAGAATGGGATGACAACTTACGGGTTGGATCTACCGGAAAAGTTGGCACAAGTACACAATGTGCTCCATGTGTGCGTACCAAATTAGAATCATCAGCTACCCGAGGTTCCGGAAGGATTGCAGTTGAATTTGAGCTACAAGGAGCAGCCCGTGGAGATTTTTGATCGCCGAGAGAAGGTTCTGCGGAATAAGGTCATACCGATGGTCAAGGTGTTGTGGAGGAACCAGCGATTTGAGTAGGCCACATGGGAGGCTGAGGACAGGATGAATACTGATTTTTCGGAATTGTTTGTGTAAATTTCGTGTTGTTTTCTTTTTCTTTTTCCCTGTTAGTGTTAGTTATGAGGACAGAACTCTTCTAAGAAGGGAGTGATGTAACTCCCCATATTTTTAAATATAATATTTTGAATTAATAAATAATTTTTAATGAATTTATTTAATTATTTTGAATTTCTGTGAAATGGTCGTTTTGCACGTGCAAATATTTTTGAAATGTAAACTTTAAATTTTGAGCTGCTAAATAAATTCCCTTATTTATAATTGGATATATTTTGATTTTTTGAATTTTTCTGAATAAGAGAAATCACTTTTGTAAATATTTCGAAAGAAGGGGACTTATTTGCAAAAAGTTGTTTGGAGGTAAAAATTTGAAAAAATTTGTTAGCCATATTGGGGGCCGGTTTTTTCAGTTGAAATATTCAGGGATGGATACTTATCCATATTTGATTGGATTATAATTGAAAAGATTGAGTAAATAATTGAATAATGCAATTTGGGTTTGTAGAAGGACTTTACTGCAAAAACTCCCTCAAGAAACCCTAAAATCTGGGTCGTCTATATAAATATGAGTAGTAGGAATTTCTTCCTACATTTCTTTTCCTAATTTTTGGTGATTTCTTGAGTTATTGAGGAGTGGATCTATTGCTTGGAGGAGAAGGCTACTAGTTGTATCATTTTTCTTCAAGAGGTGGGTAACACTCCAACTCTCTTGCTATGTTTTATCTATAAATATATAGTATCATGCTAATGATGAACTCTTGTTAGTCATGGATTTTATGTAGCATGATTGTAGTATATGTAGAGATGTATGTATGATATGAGATTGTTGATTATGAAGCAAAATAATTGAAGCTTGATTGTGTATGGATCTAAAATATTTTGTTCTTGAATAATGGAGTTTCTATGCATGAAAGATCAAGTTTTATTTATGAAATAAGATCTAATGAACCTATATGTATTGTAGATGTGTAGATCTTATTGTATGATTCAAGAAATTAAACATGATTTGAGTAATTAAAAGATGAAATTTTTATGAAATGTTTATGGTTTTTGTTGTGAAAATTTTGATGAATCAAAGATTGAAATTTTATACATTAATTCCATTAATATTTACTCTGTAATATACCATGAATCATGAACTAGAGTTTCGGTGGCTCAACACTAATGTTAGGGTTGAACATTGGGTTCAATTTTGAATCGACTCATCAGGATTTTGAAGCACCAAAATGACAGATTGTAGGGTTGGACTTATTGGTTTGCGCGTGCGTGGGCGCTGGGTATGTGCTTAGTCACGGGTTCGAAACTCGGCGGTTGTGTTTTTTTGGGATAATTAATTAATTAAATATTCATTATATTTATATTTATATATATATATGAAGATGAGTATATGTATGTATTTGAATCTAGTATTTGCATGAAGTTTAATTGATTCTTTTGATCAAGTTTTGAATGTGCGAATTTCAGATTTTGTGGGAATATAGCTTCATATTTAATGTGATTAAATAATAATTTTAAGGGTGCAAATATATATATATATATATATATATATATATATATATATATATATATATATATATATATATATATATATATATAGACAAAATTCTCAGTTTTGTGGGATATGTGTTCAAGTATTTAAAGATGAAAATTTGGGATTTAAAGAGGGTTTATTTTCACTTTCTAAAGAGGTGATATTTCAGGTTTTTAGAACTAAAGAACTTCAGATTTTAAAGATGAGATCCCAGACAATAAAAAGACTTGTTTCAGTTTAAGTTGATTGGATTGAAGAAAAATTTATTGAGTTTTATGTATGTATGAAAAATGAGATTTAAAAGTGGAATTTAAATAATTTTTTGGATTGGATTTTGTTTCCATATAAGAAAAAGTCTTCTTTGTAGTAACGGTTTATTAAAAGAAATGTGAATAATGAAGAAATTTGCGGATATACAAATGTTTATTTTTGGAATGAGATATTCCTGTTTGAGATTTTGATTCACAGTCGTGGTGTTGTGGGAAAAATTTTTTTTTAAGAAAGGAGAATATAAAGAATATTTTGAATGATCGAACCAAGATGAGTTTTTTATTATGATTAGAGTTATTGTGAGAACCGTGGTTGGAAGCCTAAGGCATTGAGATGGGAGCACTAGATACTGAGTGAACCCAAGAATATCGGCAGTGGATATTTTGATTGTAGGAAATTAGCCTGAGCGGCTAATGTTCCTGGATTGGCAAATGAAGTCTGGTAGGGTAGAGCTAGTTCTAGGTAGCTCAGGTTGTTATTATTAGAAATCTAAGGATAGACACTAAGTTGAGAGTTGTAACGGAACTTGGGCAACATAAGTATGAGCTCTGTTTTCAGTCGGACGGATGTATTCTGAGACTATGTATTTGTTGTGTCTCTCTAGTATGTTCGCGCGTCGAGGGTCAGTAGACCTATTCGCGGAACGTACGGTATGTTTGCGCATTGAGGGTCGGCAAGCCTATTCGCAGAATGTACAGTGTATCCGTGCGTCGAGGGTCGGCAGACCTATTCGCAGGATATACGGTAGGGAGGTAATTTTCTATAGTTAGAGCGATGCTTGTGGGATGTTTGCGTGTTTACACATGTACAGCTTGGCAGGTTGCGTACTATTCACGGAATGTCTAATCTTGTCTCTGTCACTGGTATAGTTTTCATGGCGATGAATTGAACCCTAAACAGTGGTAAACTCTAAGGGCTTGCCCTCAGACCTATGTAGAATGTGATGCATAGAATCCGAACAAGTATGCATTAGTGTGCATCGTATACATTGTGTTTTCTTGGATATTGTTTTATGCATTTTCCTTTTGTTTTCCTGATACACACTTATTCATTTAGTGTAGTTTCACTTGTTGATTTTATGATTCTTTTATCATTGTTTTATTTTATGTTGTGTGGCAAGTTTGTGATTGTGAGACTTTGGAGGATTACTATTATTATAGTATTGTGTCAGTTGTATTTAACTGACGTGCCCACTTTTCTTGTTTGCAGGATTTGCGAGTAAGTGGCTTGAGCAAGGTTAAAGCATTGGACTTTGAGATGACTGAAGTTAAATATTGAGATGTGTTGTAATAAATATTTTTGATTTTCCTCTGTGCATTGTAATAAAGAACTGTTATAAAGAAAAATTATAATTCTCCTCGTGTTTTACTGTGTTTGGATTACATTGAAGTAAAGATTCTGTAGTTGTGTCTCTTATTTCTATTATAAAAATTCAGGGCACTACATACAAACCATTTATCATGTCTAGAACCGAGATAGCGGTCGTAGCCAAAGTGGACAAGATTCCATTGGTTCTTCTCGGCGGCCTCCAACAATTCCACAATTAGAGCCCGAATATAACTCTATGCTTAACACAGGTTCTCACGATGTTCCTCCACGCGACATAGAACAAGAAATGCATACTAGTGACACACAAACACATAAAACTGAATCCGCATAACCCACTTCTAGTAGAAAAACTAGCAAAGAGAAAACTAGTGATTGACATGAATTTTATGACTTTATCCCTGATGAAGAGAATGGTAATATAGGACATAAGATTTGTAAAACTTGTAGCAAGAGTTACAAATGGAAGAAGGGTGAGAGAACGGGTACAATTAAACGACGCATTTTAAATGTACACCCCACATTAGTACAAGACCAACAATCACAACAAAAAATCAACTGTAGGACCAGATAAATAGATAACCACCCCTATGATCCCATAATTGTTCAGCAGGAAATGACCAAACTAGTTATTAAGAACGAGACCTTTTTCCTATTATGAGAGTAGGAATGTAGAGACATTTAACCAAAATGCACTAAATCCACATTTTGAAAGAATACCTAGAAACACACTCAAGGGTGATTGTTTTAAACTTTACAATGAAATGAGAGACGCTTTAATTGCACTCTTATATTCTTTGACTTGTAGAGTATCATTAACTTCCGATTGTTGGAAATGTTGTAACGATATTCTGATGACAGACATAACTTGTCATTGGATTGATAGTGATTGTATGATTCAAAAGAGAATCATATCACTTGTCGCTTTGCCGTATCCCTATAGTGGTATGGTTATCACAACTCGTATTTTAGAAGTTTGTGATTCATTTCAAATTTACAAGAAAATCTTTACTATTAGTTTTGATAATGCCTCCAACAACAATAGGTCAATTACTACTTTAAAAGAACAATTAGCTCTTCCATATCTTGAAATTTTTCATGTTAGATGTGCATGTCATATTTTAAATTTATGAGTACAAGATGCTTTGAAAGTAGCTGATTCATATGTGAATGCAATTAGAAATTGTGTACATTTTATTGCTTTGACTGTTACTATGCTTCCAGAATTTCAAGAATGAACTTAGGGGAAACATTTTAGATAATTTCCTAGAGATGTTAAACACCGATGGAACTCTACTTTCGATAATGTTGTTACTCTATACAAAGATATTATAAATGATTTTTGTATTTCAAAAAAACATGATTTTTTTTAAAATGACTCCCTACTCATGGTATTTTGTCCAATCTTTGTTAAGATTTTTGGAACCTTTTAAAACCCTAACTGTGAAGTTTTCTAAATCTTATGATTCTAAGTATTTTTATTTTAATTTTTACTATGATGCAAACTTTTCAATACATGATTTCAGATGAATACATTAGCCATATTGTTATTCCCGCTTATATTAAAATTTTGAAGTATTTTAATCCTCCTCCTATGTTGTATTGTATTGCTACTGTTATGGATCATCATATCAAATTAGAGGGTACGAGGAGTTTGATTGAAATATTTTTTACTTTACTTGGAAAATGAATCTGAATATGATTGTAATAATTTTTTAGCCAACTTTGAATCGACATTGAATAATTTGTATGATTATTATTGTAACACCCCACATTTTAATTTAAATTAAAAATGCATTTTTGATTTTGCACGTATGATGCACGTGCTAATTTATCCATCTCTTTTCTTACTCTCATTTACTAATTTTAAGCATGCATAGTCTTAATTAGCTTTCTTTTGACCCATGGACCTAAAGATTAAATCCTGGCCCATTAGATTGATTAAAAGAAGAGCCCACTAGAATAATTAAGTTAATAAATTAAAAGAGAGCCCATGAATCAAGCCCATTAGTAATATCCTAATTTAAGTTGAGTTTGGACTAATACATGACAAGTTACAACTTTTTGTACACATTTAGAACTATAGAAAATGTATTTATTTTTGTATATGCATGTGTGCATGTACACACTTAGTGTTGGCCGGTTTTTACACTAGGGGGTGGCCGGTTTTTGTACGGAAGGGGAGAGGTTGAGGGTTGAGGTTTTGAAGGGTTCGAAAGGTGGAAGGTTGGGAGTTTTAGGAGTTAGAAAATGAAGAGTTGAGTGGGCAATTAAGGAGAGAGTTATTAGGTGGAGATTTATGCAAATTAGACCCTAAAATTATCCTATAAATAGCACCCCATTTCTCCTTCTCTTTTGCAAAAAAACAAATCAAAATAAGTGAAAGAAAAAGAAAGAGAGTAGAGTGTTCTCATTTGGAGGAGTTCTTGCTTGGAGAAGTTCTTGCTAGGAGCTAGGTGTGGATTCCATCTTTCTCATTCTCAAATCTTCCATTAGAGGTGGGTGGTTTCATACTTTCTAGCTGTAGAATGTGCATGCTAAAAACTACAAATGAGTAGTATAAGCTAATGTTGATGAAAAAAATATAGATAAAATTCATGCTAGTGTAATATGCTATGAATGAGAATAGTCTTGATGGTGATAGATACCATGCTAATTAAAAAGAAGAAATTTTTATAATATGAATCATGTTAGTATGCTTGCAATTTTTGTACATGTTAAGTAAATGGAAATTTGTTGAAGAATGTGATATTCAATATGTGCCTTGATAATTAGAAAGAAAGATATTTTTAACAAAAGAGTTAATGTCATGAATTACACTAGTTATGCTTGATAATTTGTACATGTTAAAATATATAGAACTTATATGTGGGATTTCTCTTTTAATGGAAACAAAGTGTAGTTCAGTTCATTTTGAAGTACAAATAAAATCTTGTGTAGTGATTAAGAAGAAACATATTGCTACTTTTGATTAAATTTGGAATGAGGCAAATTTATAATTATTAAAGAAAGGAAAATATTATTTTTTGTTGATACAAGATCTAAGATATCAAAAATTCGTAACTTACTGTTTTTGTCAAAACTCAGTATGAATGGGAAAATCCTAATCAAGTAGAAAGATTAGATCAATTGAACAATCGAGTTTGTGAAAATAAGTGACTAACAGTACAGTTGAACAAAGCACATTAATAGGTTTTCATAACAGAAATTGCTATTGAATTTACAGGTTAGTGGAGGCCCCTTAAGGTGGTTATTGTAGCGCGCCTATGCTTAGTGGTCGCGAGTTAGAACACTGGCAACCCATTCTTTTTTTTTTATTTTCGGTTTTTACATTGAAACAGAGAAACATGGGTATATGGTAGGTTCGGCTACATTTATAACACAAAGCCCACATGGGCTTAGTGGCTTAGTGGGGCTGGCTTTGGGCGTTTTGGGTTGCTGTGCGGGTTGCCTGGTTCAAAACCTGGGGTGCCCCTTTTGTTTTTTTTCTTTGGTTTTGATTAATATTAAGGGTGTTTTGATGATAGAAAAAAAATGGGAAAAATTGTATTATTCTTATAAATTGATATGAAATTCATTAGAAATAATTTCAGAAATTTTCATTAGTATTTGAGATATAAAATTGGAAAATTGAGATAGAAAAATAAATTATGTGACTTCAAAAATTTATTATTTGAGAATAGAACTTTGTGGTGAAAAAAAGTACAGTATTATTTTGTGAAGTGATTTTTTTAAAGAAAATTATACTCTTATTTTGTTTGAAGAATACTTTGAAGTGAATTAAGACATTGTAAGAGCTTGAATTTTGTTAACAAAATTTCATGTGATGAAGTTGTGTTCTTGAAAGGAATTATTTTGCTTATAAAGATTTTGAATTAATAACTAGATCTTGAATAGTGACAAGATTTTGATCATTTGTGAATGAGTAATCTAAGTTCAAGACATGTTTATTAAAGGGTATGTGTACCCATGGATTCTTGTGCATAAAAAAGTTGTGATTTGGAGTTAGTGAGACCTCGGGCACCGGCACTATTAAATTGAAAAGTGTTGAGATATATGTTGAGATATGGCCACGGAACTATCTCGTATTTGTTGAGAAAGTCCGGTAGGAGGTAAAACTAATTCTAGGCTTGGAAATTTGTTTATATCTTGAACTAAATAATGAGTCACATAAGTGAAGATGTAGTGAACCTGGGCAAACGTAAGTGGGTTGCTTCTATGTAGTCGGCGGTGGATCTCCGTGGCTATAGACCCAGTCGGCGGTGAATCTCCGTGACTGTGGTTGCTCCGTGGGAGACGGGCTTTTATTTTAAATCCGGGACTTTGCGTAGTCGGGTAGATAGTTTGTCGTACTCTGATGTATATACGTATACCGGGGCTAGAGGGGCACTTGCGGGATGATTCGCACGATGAGGGATCTGTTATAACAGTCGACGGTGGATCTCCGTGGCTGGGATCCATATTCGTGGAATGATCTAAACCTTGTTTTATTACTGGGTGGTGTTCATGGTGAGGGATCGAACCCTTTATTATGGAGTACGTAGGTGCTTGCCCTCGAACCAATGTAGTGTGGGATGCATAGAATTCGAACAAGTATGCATTAGTGTCATCCTAGTATAAAAATGTGTGCATTAGGCATTAAGGCATGGCATACACTTACATGTTTTAGCGTAGTCACGATTTAACACTTTATTGTTCATTCCACTTTTGTGATTTGTTAAAGTAATGAGATCTTTATATAAACGGCATAGAGAGGATGGCCGAGTATAACATTTTCGTCAGTTGTAAGTGACTGGCGTGCCCACAGCTTAATATGCAGGTAATGGACTTTTATGAAGAAATAAAGATGTCATGATGCAGTTGATGATTTACATTGTTGTATAAGTTGTACTTTATTTCATTCTTTTATTCTTCCGCTGTGTAAACAAAAATGTAATGAACTCTGATGTGTTATTGAAACAGTTTTAAATTCCTTGTAAAATTGTACGAAGTGAAGTAAAGTTCCTGTGAAATCTCGAATTCTGTCTTATTTGGAATTCGGGGCGCTACAGATGGTATCAGTGCAGGCTTCACTAGTAGTACAAATTTATAAGGAACGACACCCTAGTGTGGACACTAGAGTGTGAGTTTCAACTTATAGAGATTTAAACTTATGTTTGTGTTACTCTATGAGATGACATTTTTCTCCTTCTTTCCCTATAAGATGGCCAATCAGCATGATCTCCAGAATGAGGCACCTTGGTTTGTCCACTTCGAGGATGAAGAGGAAGAACCAATGGAAGAAGAAAAAGAGGACCCAGAAGAAGAACCAGAGGAGGAGGAAGAAGAAGAACCATTTAAGATAGAAGAAGAATTTCCCGAGTCCAGGGAGATCACTCCACCTCCGCCTGATCTTCCCGAAGAACCCTCGGAAGAAGAACTTGTTCCAGATAATCCAAATGACATTGCTACTTCTCTTCGACGGGAATTGGACGCTCAAAAGTGGAGAGTTAACCACTTGGAGTTACAACGGGCACAGGACAAGGAGCGCATCCAGGAGCTAAACTTTCAAGTGTGCGAGCTTGAGAAGGTCCAACTCATGAATGATCGACACTTCGCCAAGTTGGATCACATCACTCACTGGGACAAGGAAGAGCAACAACAGAACTTCAAAGACATGAGGAAGGATATCCAAGAACTACGGGAAGAGCTCTGAGAAGCCAAGAGAAACCGTAGAATCTAGGATGTTTTATATAATGGATGTATTGGAACAAAATTTTTCTTTCTGAATGTAAAAAAGTTTAAATTTTAGAATGAATAAATCTTGTTGAAGCGATGTTGTTTGTGTTATCTATGATGATTAATGATGAATTTTATGTCTCAGAAATGGCACAAAGGATCATGAACGGCGAAGAGCAAAACAGTGAGAATGGGTTAGATCTAGAGACTGAACTGGCTCAAGTCTATCAAACCCTAAATACTGTCACCGCAAACATCGCTGCAAACGGGGGACCAGGGCCAGCAGTACATGTTCCGGAGGCAATCAGGCTAGTTGAATTGTTCAAGAGGATGAAGTCACCGGTGTTTGAAGGACAAGCCAATCTAGACGCAGCTGATGACTGGATTAAACAGATCGAGATAGTTTTTGATGTACTAGAAACCCCATAGGCCAGTAAGGTGAAATTAGCTACCATTCAATTAGAAAAGGATGCAGGTGTTTGGTGGCAATCGCTAAAAAGGACCTTGGGCATTGTACAACTCTCTTGGGGGGAGTTTCTTGATGAATTCAGGAGCCACTACTTTCCATTGGACGTTCAAGAAAAGAAGGCCATGGAATTTCTGAGCTTGCAGCAGGGCGGTATGTCGGTACGGGAATATGAAACCAAGTTCAACCAGCTCTCCAGGTACGCACCTGAAATGGTACAGGATGAAGCCAAGAAAGCATGCACATTTGAGCAAGGGTTAAGACCAAGTCTGAGATCCCAGATGATACCTTTGGGCATTCGAAGGTTTGAGAAGCTAGTCAGAAGGGCCGCTGCAACTGAGTCTGACATGAACCAGTTCCAGGCTGTGCAAGTCAAGCAGAATAATTGGAACACGGGTAAGAGGCCTGCAGCGCCAAGCAACTTCAGGAATCAGCCCCCATCACAACGCTTCAAACCAACTGGAGCTAATGTTGTTGCAGTGGCAGGAAGGGTACCCACTTGCTACAGATGTGGAGAGTCAGGCGACCTATCTACTGGGTGCACCAAGCCACATTCGTTTAGGACTTGTTTTCTGTATGGCAAGGAGGGCCACTTCAAGTCTGATTGCCCCCAGCTTCAACGGGGAGGACCGAGTCAGCAGCAGTCCAACCCTGGGCAAAAGCAGTTCAGGCAGGGGCGGGTGTTCGCCTTGACCAAGGAAGATGCTGACGATGTGGATAATGTGATCACTGGAGACATTCTAATAAATAGAATAAAAGCATCAGTGTTATTTGATACGGGATCGTCACACACTTTTGTGTCACCCTCATTTGCAAAAAGATTGAGAGTCGAACCTAAATTTTTTCCTGGCAATGTTCTATTGGTGGCTACTCCGTCAGGAGAAAACATGATAACTGATCGATACTATGAAGGGTGTGATCTTGAAATCAAAGGCACGATATTTGGCATCGACCTCATTGAATTGGCAGTTCTGGGAGTCGACATCATTATTGACATAAACCGGATGTCAGTTTATAGTGCCACTATTGAATGCAATAGCAAGGAAGTTGTGGTGAAGGCTCCAGGAGGACCAGCAGTTACATTTCAAGGTAAAAGGAAGTGTAAACAGTTGGTAGCAGCTTTTAGAGCAGAAAGTTTTAGAAGAAGTGAAGCATATCCCAATTGTCCGAGATTTTCCAGTTGTGTTTCTTGATGATCTACCAGGGCCTCCCCCTCATCGAGATGTAGAGTTCAGCATCACTTTTCAGCTAGGAAGTGCACCTATTTCCAAGGCACCATACAGGATGGAACCGGTTGAACAAGATGAGATCAAGAAGCAGATCGAAGAATTATTTAGCAAAGGATTCATCAGGCCAAGTGCATTACCGTGGGGAGCCCCAGTTTTTTTGGTGAAGAAGAAGGATGGATCAATGAGGATGTGTATCGACTACAGAGAGTTGAACAAGGTTACTATACAAAACAAGTACCCAATTCCTTGAATCAATGACTTGTTCGATCGTCTACAAGGAGCAGCTGTATTCTCTAAGATAGACTTACGATCAGGATATCACCAAGTCCGAGTGAAAGAAGAAGATGTGCACAAGACAGCTTTTCGAAACAGGCATGGTCACTATGAATTTCTAGTCATGCCATTTGGAGTCACAAATGCACCGACTATTTTCATGGACATGATGAACAGAGTTTTGCGGCCTTTCATCGATTCTTTTGTCGTTGTATTTATTGACGACATATTGGTCTATTCCAAGTCAGAGAAGGAGCATACCGAGCACTTAGCAGAGGTTCTGAAGAAGCTACAGGAGCATCAGCTAAATGCGAAGTTATCCAAGTGTGACTTCTGGAAAATCGAAGTCGCCTTCCTGGGTCACATCCTTTCTAAGGAGGGAGTAGCTACTGACCCGCAGAAGATTGAAGCTGTGAAAGATTGGCCAAGACCGACCACAGTGAAAGAGATCAGGAGCTTTCTGGGTTTAACTGGATATTACAGAAGGTTTATTCAGGGTTACGCCCAGCTAGCTGTGCCACTCACAGGGCTCACAAGGAATAATGTGAGTTTCAAATGGTCGGAGCAAGGTGAAGCTAGTTTCCAATAGTCAAAGGAAAGGTTGACTAACGCTCCCATTTTGGCTTTGCCAAGAGCAGGAGTCGACTATGATATCTATAGCGATGCTTCCCATCTCGGATTGGGTTGTGTACTGATGCAGGAGGGAAAGGTAGTAGCTTATGGGTCTAGACAGCTGAGACTGTATGAAAAGAATTACCCAACCCATGATTTGAAATTGGCAGCAATCATCTTTGCTTTGAAGCAATTGAGACATTACGTGTATTGAGAGAAGGTCAACATGTACACGGATCACAAGAGTCTGAAATATATCTATCAACAGAGGGACCTGAATCTGAGGCAGGAGATATGGTTAAAATTGTTGGGAGATATTTGACCTGAGATCAAATACCATCCTGGCAAGGCCAATGTTGTGGCAGATGCGCTCAACAGAAAGTGCAGTTTTTCTCGACTGATCACAACTCAGAAGGAATTGGCAGAGGAGCTTGATCGAGCAAGGATTGAAGTGGTTTTGCAAATTTGGGAGCTTCCTTCGCTCAGTTAAGGATTCAACCTACCTTGAGAGACAGAATTATCGACGGTCAGAAGGCAGATCTAGAGATCCAGAAAATGATAGAGCAGGTTGGTGTTGGCAAGTTGGCAGAGTTCCAGGTGATGGATGCAGTGCTATGGTATGGAGAGCAGCTGTGTGAGCCAGATCTAGCAGAACTGAAGGAGAGTATTCTTCAGGAAGTACATGCTACTTTGTTATTCGTGCATCCAGGGAGTACCAATATGTATAAGGATATAAAGCTATACTTCTGGTGGCCAGGGATGAAGCGAGAGGTAGCCGAGTTTGTTGCTAAGTGTGCAGTTTGTCAGCAAGTCAAAGTAGAAAATTAGAAGCCCGGGGGTTTGTTGCAGCCATTACCCATCCCCGAGTGGAAATGGGATTGAATCAGCATGGATTTCATCACGGGTTTACCAAAGAGTTCCAATGGCAACGATACAATTTGGGTGATAGTGGACCGACTCACCAAATCGGCTCACTTTTTTACAATGAAGCTTACTTGGTCAATGGAGAAGCTGGCAGAGTTATATGTTGGTGAAATTGTGAAGCTTCATGGAGTTCCACTATCAATAGTATCCGATCGAGGTGCGCGTTTCACTTCGCATTTCTGGAGAAGTCTTCAAGCAGCCTTGGGGACGAAGACTGATTTCAGTACCGCCTTTCATCCTCAAACTGATGGGCATACTAAAAGATTCAACAGGGTGCTAGAAGATATGTTGAGGTGCTGTGTGTTGGATTTCGGTGGCAACTGGGTGAGGCATTTATCTTTTGTGGAATTTGCATACAACAACAGTTTCCAGGCAAGCATTAGAATGGTGCCGTATGAAGCTCTATATGAAAGAAAATGCAGGACACCGGTCTGTTGGTATGAAGTGGGAGAGTGGCAACTATATGGATCAGAGATTATGCAGCAGACCTCAGAAAAGATCGAGCTGATCAAGAAGAGGTTGGTCGACGAACAAAGCAGGCAGAAGAGTTACGCCGACAACAGGAGGAGAGGCCTTGAGTTTGATGAAGGTGACTATGTCTTTGTGAAGGTGTCTCCGACCAAGGGGGTGATTCGGTTCGGAAGGAGAGGAAAATTAGCCCCAAGATACATTGGACCCTACAAGATATTGAAGAGAATTGGGAAAACAGCTTATCGGTTAGAACTACCAGAAGAGTTGGCCCAAGTACACAATGTCTTTCATGTGTTCATGCTACGAGGCTATGTCCCAGATCCGAGTCATCATTTGCCAGAAGTACCAGAAAGTTTGCAATTAGATCTGAGTTATGCTGAGCGTCCTATTGAGATCGTGAATCGTCGAGAAAAGGTCTTGAGAAACAAGACGATACCAATGGTCAAAGTCATTTGGAGGAACCAGTTTGTTGAGGAGGCCACTTCGGAATCAGAGGAAAGGATGATGAAAAATCACCCTGAACTCTTCCACTAAAATTTTTGTAAACTTTTTCTTTTCTTTCTGTGTTTTGTCTCACTCCTACGTGTAGTTCCGGGGACGGAAATATTCTAAGGAGGGAGTGTTGTAACACCCCATATTTTTATTTAAGTTAAAAATGCATTTTTAATTTTTGCACGTATGATGCACGTGCTAATTTATCCATCTCTTTTCTTACTCTCATTTACTAATTTTAAGCATGCATAGTCTTAATTAGCTTTCTTTTGACCCATGGACCTAAAGATTAAATCCTAACCCATTAGATTGATTAAAGGAAGAGCCGACTAGAATAATTAAGTTAATAAATTAAAAGAGAGCCCATGAATCAAACCCATTAGTAATATCCTAATTTAAGTTGAGCTTGAACTAATACATGACAAGTTACAACTTTTTGTACAGATTTAGAACTATAGAAAATGAATCTATTTTTGTATATGCATGTGTGCATGTACACACTTAGTGTTGGCTGGTTTTTACACTAGGGGGTGGCCGGTTTTTGTATGGAATGGGAGAGGTTGGGGGTTGAGGTTTTGAAGGGTTCGAAAGGTGGAAGGTTGGGAGTTTTAGGAGTTAGAAAATGAAGAGTTGAGTGAGCAATTAAGGAGAGAGTTATTAGGTGGAGATTTATGCAAATTAGACTCTAACATTATCCTATAAATAGCACCTCATTTCTCCTTCTCTTTTGCACAAAAAACAAATCAAAATAAGTGAAAGAAAAAGAAAGAGAGTAGAGTGTTCTCATTTGGAGGAGTTCTTGCTTGGAGAAGTTCTTGCTAGGAGGAGAAGGTCTTGCTAGGAGCTAGGAGTGGATTCCATCTTTCTCATTCTAAAATCTTCCATTAGAGGTGGGTGGTTTCATACTTTCTAGTTGTAGAATGTGCAAGCTAAAAACTACAAATGAGTAGTATAAGTTAATGCTGATAAAAAAAATATAGATAAAATTCATGCTAGTGTAATATGCTATGAATAAGAATAGTCTTGATGGTGATAGATACCATGCTAATTAAAAAGAAGAAATTTTTATAATATGAATCATGTTAGTTTGCTTGCAATTTTTGTACATGTTAAGTATATGGAAATTTGTTGAAGAATGTCATATTCAATATGTGCCTTGATAATTAGAAAGAAAGATATTTTTAACAAAAGAGTTAATGTCATGAATTACACTTGTTATGCTTGATAATTTGTACATGTTAAAATATATAGAACTTATATGTGGGATTTCGCTTTTAATGGAAACAAAGTGTAGTGAAGTTCATTTTGAAGTACAAATAAATTCTTGTGTAGTGATTAAAAAGAAACATATTGCTACTTTTGATTAAATTTGGAATGAGGCAAATTTATGATTATTAAAGAAAGGAAAATATTATTTTTTGTTGATACAAGATCTAAGATATCAAAAATTCGTAACTTACTGTTTTTGTCAAAACTCAGTATGAATGGGAAAATCCTAATCAAGTAGAAAGATTAGATCAATTGAACAATCGAGTTTGTGAAAATAAGTGAATAACAGTACAGTCGAACAAAGCACATTAGTAGGTTTTCATAACAGAAATTGCTATTGAACTAACTGGTTAGTGGAGGCCCCTTAAGGCTGTTACTGTAGTGCACCTGTGCTTAGTGGTCGCGAGTTCGAACACTGGCAACCCATTCTTTTTTTGATTTTCGGTTTTTACATAGAAACAGAGAAACATGGGTACATGGTAGGTTCGGCCTACATTTATAACACAAAGCCCACATGGGCTTAGTGGCTAGTGGGGCTGGCTTCGGGCGTTCTGGGTTGCTGTGCGGGTTGCCTGGTTCGAAACCTGGGGTGCCCCTTTTGTTTTTTTTCTTTGGTTTTGATTAATATTAAGGGTGTTTTGATGATAGAAAAAAAAATGGGAAAAATTGTATTATTCTTATAAAATGATATGAAATTCATTAGAAATAATTTCAGAAATTTTCATGGATATTCGAGATATAAAAATGGAAATTTGAGATAGAAAAATAAATTATGTGACTTCAAAAATTTATTATTTGAGAATAGAACTTTGTGGTGAAAAAGAGTAAAGTATTATTTTGTGAAGTGATTTTTTAAAAGAAAACTATACTCTTATTTTGTTTGAAGAATACTTTGAAGTGAATTACGACATTGTAAGAGCTTGAATTTTGTTAATAAAATTTCATGTGATGAAGTTGTGTTCTTGAAAGGAATTATTTTGCTTATAAAGATTTTGAATGAATAACTAGATCATGATAGTGACAAGATTTTGATCATTTGTGAATGAGTAATCTAAGTTTAAGACATTTTTATTAAAGGGTATGTGTACCCATGGATTCTTATACATGAAAAAGTTGTGATTTAGAGTTAGTGAGACCTCGGGCACCGACACTATTGAATTGAAAAGAGTTGAGATATATTTTTAGATATGGCCACGGAGCTATCTCGTATTTGTTGAGAAAGTCTGGTAGGAGGTAAAACTAATTCTAGGCTTGAAAATTTATTCATATCTTGAACTAAATAATTAGGCACATAAGTAAAGATGTAGTGAACCTGGGCAAACGTAAGTGGGTTGCTTCTATATAGTCGGCAGTGGATCAACGTGGCTATAGACCCAGTCAGTGGTGGATCTCCGTGACTGTGGTTGCTCCGTGGGAGACAGGCTTTTATTTTAAATCTGGGACTTTGCATAGTGGGCGGATAGTTTGCCGTACTCTGATGTATATACGTATACCGGGGCTAGAGGGACACTTGCGGGATGATTCGCACGATGAGGGATCGGTTATAACAGTCGGCGGTGGATCTCTGTGGCTGGGATCCATATTCGTGGAATGATCTAAACCTTGTTTTATTACTGGGTAGTGTTAATGGCGATGGATCGAACCCTTTATTATGGAGTACGTAGGTGTTTGCCCTCGAACCTATGTAGTATGGGATGCATAGAATTCGAACAAGTCTACATTAGTGTCATCCTAGTATAAAAATGTGTGCATTAGGCATTAAGGCATGACATACACTTACATGTTCTAGCGTAGTCACGATTTAACACTTTATTGTTCATTCAACTTTTGTGATTTGTTAAAGTAATGAGATCGTTATATGTACAGCATAGGGAGGATGGCCGAGTATAACATTTTCGTCAGTTGTAAGTGACTGACGTGCCCATAGCTTAATATGCAGGTAATGGACTTTTTATGAAGAAGTAAAGATGTCATGATGCAGTTGATGATTTACATTGTTGTATAGTTGTATTTTATTTCATTCTTTTATTCTTCCGCTATGTAAAAAAAAATGTAATGAACTCTGATGTATTATTGAAAAAGTTTTAAATTCCTTGTAAAATTGTACGAAATGAAGTAAAGATCCTGTGAAATCTCGAATTCGGTCTTATTTGGAATTCGGGGCGTTACAATTATGTTAGAACTTTTGCATCTAGTAGTACAACTAGTATAGTTACTTCTTCTTCTTCTTCTTCTACTTCTAGAGATAAGGCTAAGAGTACATTAGAAGATGTCATTGCTAATTGAGTTGCGCGTATTCAATCAAAAAAAACCTAAGACTAATGCACCTAATGAATTAAATTGGTATAATAAAAAAGATAGTGATAGTTCTAAAACTACGACTGAAATTTTACAATGGTGGAAAGAACTTGAAAATCTTTTTCCTATTCTTTCACATAGGGCTAGAGATCTACTAACTTCTCATGTTCTTATAGTTACTTCAGAATGTGTTTTTTCTACAAGTAGCAGGGTTCTAACAGATTACAGGAATCGTTTGAAGCTAGATTTGTTGGAGATGCTCGTCTACATGGATGATTGGATGAAGGCTGAAGACATAACTCAAGGAAAAGCAGTCGACACCTCAACAAGTGGAAGCAACTCGCCTGAGGATCAACAAAAGGAGTAGGGAATTTAGGGTGATGAGATTCTAGGTTTATGTTAAGTAGAGGTGCACAACAGTAGTCCAATGTCTTCTCTTCAATCTAACTTTAGGGTATTTCGAACTCTAGATTATCCCCTTAAACATGTAATTCAAGAAATTTGTATATTTTTTTTATTACATGTATTTTTATGTAAAAAAGTTGTAAACATTCCTAGAAGTTGAAATTAATAATATATACAATTTTGTTTCACTCTTTTTCTTGTTGTACATTTTTTTAAAAAAAATTAAGTCATGAATTTTCTGGGCCAACCGGTGATCCGGCCCGGCCCGATACGGGTTCAACCCGTACGGGTTCACTAGTCGGCCAAGGTCGAGTTCCCCTCTTCCCAACCTGGCCAGGCCCCGGCCGGTTAATGACCCAACTCAACCCAAGCTCGCCCGAAACACAAGCCAACCTGGGCGGGTTGGGCCCGACTCGAATGCCAACCCTACTCCCAGATCTGCTTCACAGTGTTATTCTGGGGCATCGAGATTACCGGTGGGTTTCAGGTAAGGATGGCAATCGGGTCAGGTCAGCCCGCGACCCGCATACTCTGACCCGGCCCGCTTCGATCCGATTCGGGTTCGGGTCGAACCAGCTAACCTAACCGGGTCGATCCGGGTCGTAAATTAATCGAATCCATCTCATCGAACCCGGCCCGTCGAACCCATTGATTAGTCAAACCCACTTGTTAACTGCTCGTAAATCCGTGGGTTTGGAACCGCTCGACCCAAACGGGTCGAACGTTCGACCTGCGAGTCAAATGACTCCATTTTTGGCAGTTGACCATTCAACCGTTTGTTTAGTTTTGTGTGTGTGTGGGGGGGGGGGGGGTGTTCTATAAAAAAAACCCTGACTTTAATCAATTTTTTTTCATACCTTACTCTCATACTCTATCTACTAGTACTAATCAATGCAATCAATACCATTCAACAAAGAAGCAAACAATAAAGAAGTGAATAATTTTGATCGTATCAAATTCATGTTGATTCAACACTCTCAACTACATCTACTACAAAGTTTCTCAACAAAGAAGCTCTCTCTCTTTCTGCGACTACGTCACTACATCTACTACACTTTTCAATCGACTACCGAACAACGTCTACTTCTACTATTATTTTCTCTCTCATTTCTATATATGATTATTTGCGAAGTACAATATCAAAAATTTTAAACCCTCTCAACTATTTATTTTTTTGTAGTTCTAATTTAGTTTAATCATATTTGTTTGTTGGTTTTTCGATTCTCTCTATCTCTCAACCCTCCTATTGTTTTTTTGTTAAACATATCCCACTTCTAATATATTTTTTTTCTTCACATACACTATTAAAAGACTAGAATTCGTTTTATTACATACACTACTACTACTACAAAGAATTTAGCATGTCTAGATCATGAGGTAGCGGCCGTAACCAAAGTAGAAAAGATTCCACTAGTTCTTCTCGTCGGCCTCCAACAATACCACAATTAGAACACGAATACAATCCCATGCTAAACAGAGATTCTTACGATGTTCCTACACATGACATAGAAAAAGAAATGCATGATATTGAGACACAAACACAACAAACCGAATCCACACAGCCCACTAGGTGGAAAAAAACTAGAGGGAAAATTAGTGATTGACACAATTTTTATGATTATATCCCCGACGAGGATAATACTAGTATAAGATATAAGATTTGTAAAACTTGTAGCAAGAGTTACAAATGGAAGAAAGGTGAAGGAACATGTACAATTAAACGACACATTTTAAAAGTACACTCCGCACTAATACAAGATCAATAAGGCCAACAAAAAATCAACCCTAGGACCGGACACAGATAGCCACCCCACCCCTATGATCCCAAAAATGTTCGTCGGAAAATGGCCAAACTAGTTATTAAGGATGAGCTACCTTTTTCATATTCCGAAAGTAGGAATGTAGAGTCTTTTAACCAAAATGCACTAAATCCACATTTTAGAAGAATTCCTATAAATACACTCAAGTCTGATTGTTTTAAACGTTACAACGAAATGAGAGACGCTTTAATTGCACTCTTGTATTCTTTAACTTGTAGAGTATCGTTAACTTCCGATTGTTGAAAATGTTGTAATGATATCCGATGATGGACATAACTTATCATTGGATAGATAGTGATTGGATGATTCAAAAGAAAATCATATCACTTGCCGCTTTGCTATATCCACAGAGTGGAATAATTATTGCAACACGTATTTTAGAAGTTTGTGATTTATATTATATTTGTGCTAATTTTTTTACTATTAGTTTTGATAATGAATCTAACAATGCTTCGATTAGTATATTAAAAACACAATTAGCTTCTCCAAGTAATGAAAATTTTCATGTTAGATATGTGTGTCATATTTTAAATTTATGTGTACAAGATGCATTGAAAGTAGCCGATTCATATATAATTACAATTGTGTACATTTTATTTCTTTGAGTGGTGCTATGCTTTAAGAATTTAAAGAACGGTGTAAACTTAGGAACATACATTTTAGAATATTTTCAGAGATGTTAAATACCGATGGAATTCTACTTTCGATTTACAAAATGTTGTTACTTAATACAAATATATTATAAATGATGTTTGTCTTGCCAAAAACATGGAATATTTTTAAATGACTCCCTAATCATGGTATTTTGCTGAATCTTTGTTACGATTTTTGGAACATTTTAAAACCGCAACTGTGAATTTTTCTACATCTTATGATTCTACTTCTAGTAGTATCTTTATTTCAATAATTACTATGATGCAAATTTTTCAAGACATGATTTCGGAGGAATACATTAGCCATATTTTCACGCCCCGCTTCCCAAAAATACGGAATACGAGCGCGTAACAAAGCCCAGCGAATGATTTTTATCATTCATGAGCTGTAGGATCGACTCAGCATCATAACAAGAATATAACAAATGTACACAACCATGCATGCATGAATAATTTATTAATCAACAGAAAAAAATTGAAACAAAATAATAATATCCCAAATAGTTTTCAAATCTGGATCCAAAGATAAAACTCGGGACTATAAGCCCGTTACAAGGTTCAAGTAGCAACAATTTTAAATAACTAAAATACAAGAAAATAATTAAAGCAGTTTTCCCAAGCGAAGCCTAGAACGTTTGCTCACCAATTTCAGCAGGCAACTTGCCTCCAAAGTCTGTATATATAAATTAAAAAAAGGGGGGGGGGGGGGGGGGGGGGGGGGGGGGGGGGGGAGGAGGGGGGAATATAAGAAACAAGACAAATGCCCTTAGTGCAAGTTAGGGCCGCAAATAGTACAAGCAAGGGTATGAAAACAAGTACAAGAAATATGGAACAAGATTTGGAATCAAGAATGTAATAGGGATACAACAAGTAGTGGGATTCAAGAAACTAGCTAGCAAGAAAGACAACTCAAGTGACAAGATTGGGTAACAAACACTAGTAGTAGAACAAGTGGCTAGTGAACATGTAATGGTATCAAGCATCAAGTAACAAGTATCACGTACAAGTGTCGAGTAACAAGTAACAAGTCTCAAGTATCAAGTTTTCAAGTACAAGTATCAAGTAGCAAGTGTCAAGTATTATGTTCAAGTATCAAGTCTCATGTATCATGTAATCAAGTATCAAGTAAGCATGTATCATGTTCAAGTATCATGTATCAAGTCTTGTAGTTATTACTATCTAGGTAGCACTTCATGTGCCATACTTTTATCACATGGTTGCTACAGTCAATGCAATTTTGTTTAAGCCTAGTAGTGGATTTTATAGGGCGGTGTACTTAGGCATCAAGTATCAAGCAAGCACGGTTCATGAATACGAAAAAAAAGTAACAAGTTCACGAAGCAAGTTCGTGAATCCACTAGCAAGTTCAAGAACCACATAGTGGGTTCATAAATACAACAAGTTCATGAGCCAAGTAATGGCTTCATGAATACATCAAGGTGCAACAAGTTCATGAACCGAGTACTGAAAAACACAGGCCCCTTTTGAGTACACTTACCTATATTGTCCACTATTATGGTCTTTCCCTTAAACCTCGGCTTATTATTTATTATTACCATCAAGCAAGCATGAAAGTGTGCGAAACAGGTCAAAGTAAACATAAGCAAGAACATGGAACAAGTCTAGGCTAGGTAGGATACATGTTCGAGGGTCAATCAAATCAAAATATCATGAACAACGAGAATTTCAAATCTGGACAGCATGACGTTGCTGCACCAAAACTGCGATTTCCGTTGCTACAAGATAGCAAATGTGGATCCGTCAGAAGATCTAGAAATTAGACTCATGTCCGGTTCCAACATTATATAATTAAGACACATAAAAGTTATGGTAACATGTGTCAAAACAGCAAACTATACAGCATTTGTGTTCAGCCAGAATTTGTAAAACTGAGTTTATACATATGAAATAGGGTTGAAACTTCATTAATTAATTCTGAGAAAATTAGAGAATATTCTCTAGGGTGTCCAGTATCAGCATGCAAAATTTCAAGTCATTTACTTGCTGGTAGCATAGTTAAAATAATTGTAAACGAAGGTGGTGCAGCAGTTTTTGTGAATCTGCGATTACAGACACAGCAGTAGTAAAACTGCGATATCTTCTAAACCATAAGTTGAAATTCAAAAATTATGTTATTGGCAACTAGAAACTTGGGGCTACATTTCATATTCAGGACTCAAGTTCAGATTATGATTTTATCGGGGTCGAAACAGCAAGCCAAGACATAACAGAAACCAAACTAGACGCTTTTTGCATGAAATGTATCAAAATTATACTAGTGTGAACAAGTGTATCAACGAAGAGTTGTGACTCTTAGATCATGTGATAGATAAGGCGAAACATGAGATCATCAATGATAAACAAAGAGGAGTCACATCTACAATCTACTTGCAGTATTTTCAAGGAAAAACTTGTACTAGAAAACGAAATGTACAAGAAGATACTTGCCTTAGGGTGTAGACAATGAATCCGAAGAAAGAGTAACGGAAATGGATCCCGGGCGACGAACTCAATACATGGATCATGAACCAAACACGAACACACGATCACGATCGCAACCACGAACACAAGCACGGATCTCGATGATCAAGAGGACGATCAAGATGAGATCGATGACTTAGATTGTTCAGATCAGGATGGAGATGATAATGGCTCGGATGTTGATCAGATTGGATGGCCCAGATCAGATCTGGTCTGATCAAGATCGGATGGCCAGAATTCAAAAGATTACAACTCCATGATGATGATGATCATGAAGTAGATCCAACGGCTCACAATCAATGGCAATAATGGAGATGATCGAGGGGGAAACGAACGGCTGAGAGTGGACAACAGTGCAAGGCAGTGGTCGGCCAGCGATGTCGTGGCATGGCAGCGGTCGCAGGTGGCTACAGCAAGGGCTATCGGGCTAAGTAGCACAGGGAGTAGGCTATCACGGTCTGCTGCGATTGCTGACGCGAGGAGCGGCACTGAGGGAGGTGCTGGCATCGGGAGATAGAGCAGCACAATGGTGAGGGAAAGGTGCTGTGACTGGTGGAGCAACGGGGAGTTACTTGCGATGCTATTGCTATCGTCGGAAGGCGACACCGGGAGGTCGCGAGGGTGGCACTGACGTCGCAAGAGAAAGGCGTTGTGGTGGGTTCAGACGCTGGCCTGAGTTGCTGTTGTAGGCGTCGCTCGGGAGGGCACAGGGTTGCGGGGAAGAGATGGGTTGCGGGAGGTAGGAGACGAGCGGGAGAGAAGAATGTGAAGAGGTAGGGGCGGCTACTATGGGGGTTAAATAGTAGATAGGGTTTAGGGTAGGTTAGGTTTATTAGGGTATTATATAAATAGGGTTATGGGTTTAGGTTTTGATGGTATAGGATCCAATAAGAGAGGGTATTGTGTTTTGGGTATTAAATGAGTTTAAATCTATTAGGGAAATGGAATAACTAATAAAAATGTATAATTATATAACAAAACATAATTTGTACTACAATATGGAATTTATTTGACATAACTACAAATACACTTAACAATAAAAATAAATTTTTAAATTAACAATCATAGGTAATAATATTAATAACAGTAAATAAATAAAAATAACGATAATCTTAAAAATAAAAATAAAAATAAATAAATAAATTTGGGAAACGAAAGTTGAGTTCAAAGTAAGAAAATGAATTGTGAATATCAAATACTCAAATTACAGTGGTTCATAAGAGACGATGAAATACACCAATAAATAATAATACAATGAAAAATAAAATACAATAATAACAACAATAATAGTAACAATAATAATACTAATAATATTATCCTTAATAATCAAAGCAATAATAACAATAATAATAAGATTTGTATTACAATATAAGAATCATTGGAAACTAGTTACAAATAAAATTATTAATTAAAAATAGACTTTAACAGAAGATCCAAGATACATTTTAACAAAAAGAATTTGAAAATGAAAAAAATAATTTACAAAAATTTTAAATACAAAAAAATACATAGAAAATACATATTTACGAAAACAGGAGTTACACATATTGTTGTTCCCGCTTATACAAAATTTTTGAAGTATTTTAATCATCCTATGTTGTATTGTATTGCTGTGGCTATGGACCTTCGTATAAAATTAGCGGGTATAAGGAATTTGATTGAAATATTTTTTTACTTTACTTGGAGATGATTCTGAATATGATTGTGTTAACTTTTTAGCTAGCTTTGAATCGACATTGAATAGCTTGTATGATTATTATGATAAAACTTTTGCATCTAGTGGTTCAGCTAGTATAGTTACTTCTTCTTCTTCTATTTCTAGAAGTAAGGGTAAGAGCATATTAGAAGATGTCACTGCTAATTTAGTTTCTCGTATTCAATCAAAAAAACATAGGACTAATGAATGAATTATATTGGTATAATAAACAAGATATTGAGAGTTCTGGTACTAAGATTGAAGTGCTACAATGGTGGAAAGAACATTAAAATCTTTTTTCTATTCTTTCACATATGGTTAGAGATGTACTAACTTTTCATGTCTCCACAGTAGCTTCAGAAAGTATTTTTTTCTCCAAGTAGCAGGGTTCTAATAGATTACATGAATCGCTTAAAGCTAGATTCGTTGAAGATGCTCGTGTGCACCGAAGATTAGATGACGGCTTATGACAGGACTCAAGGAAAAGCGGCATCTACATCAACAAGTGTAAGCAACTCGCCGAATGTCCAACAACAAGATTAGGGAACTTAGGGCGATGAGATCTTAGGTTTAGGTTAAGTACAGGTGTATGGCAGTAGTCCAATGCCCTCTCTTCAATCCGCTCTGGGTTATCTCGAACTCTTGATTATGATTATCCCCTCAAACATGTAAATGTAATTCAAGAAATATTGTATGTTCTTCATGGGTTTCTATTACTTGTATTAGTATGTAAAAAACTTGTAAAAAATTCATGGAAGTTGAAATGAATAATATATGCATTTTTTTCACTCTTATACAATTATACTTGCTGTAATTATTTTTATAAGTGAAGTTATAAAAAAAACTATATAAATATATTAACCGGGCCAACCCGCAACCCACCCCAACCCGAAACAGGGTCGACCTGAATGGGTTCGAGGGTTGTCCAAGTCGGAAATTTAGAACCCAGCCCGGCCCAGCCTGGTTAACTTGCCAACCCGACCAGGGCCCACCCGAATATCGGGCCGACCCGAGCAGGTTCAACCCGACCCGACCCGAACGACCCGATTGCCACCCCTAGTTTTAGGGTTTAGCGAGTGGCTAAGAGGGCCCATGAGGAGTCCTTGGACGACTACCTTAAGATTGCCGCTACGGCCAAGGCGGCTAAAAACAACGATGGAGGTACGCGTTATTTTCTAGCTTATATTTTCAACTTTATGTCTAATTCCGATGTTTTTAACTTAGCTGAAATCTGTGGCCTAGCGGTATGTGATTTAGATCGTAATGGTTTCTTTCTTAATAAAATTTGAGAATGCGAAAGGGATAGAATTCACATAGACAATACCATAATTTCCATTTCAACCCCTCCCTCAGAGAGGGGCTTGGAGGAGGGACACTCCCCCAACAACACGTGCAACCTTCAAAATGGTTCCCAATGAGTATCCTCTTCTTAAACGTTAGGGGGTTGGGGGGAGAGGTAAAAGAGAAATGGCCATGGGCGTTATTATTACTTCCGAAGCAGATGTTGTGGGTATGCAGCAGACCAAACTCACACAAGGGTTTAAACTCAAAAGACTAGGGGGAAGTAGAATCAAGGAATGGAAAGTATGTCCATCAATTCGAGCCTCAGGAGGTATTGTCATCGGCTTTAATTCAGATAACTTCACATGTTTGGATGAATTCCAAGGTGATTTTTCTTTGTCAGTCCGACTTTATTATCAGACGGACAACTGGTCATAAACGGTTACGACTGTCTTTGGGCCGAATCAGTCCATTGCTAGAGTTGCGTTTTTGAGTGAACACTTTTCAATCCAAGCACGATGACCGAGCGCCCAGGTAGTTGGGGGTGACTTCAATATCACTAGGTTTGCCTTTGAGCACCGTGGCAGAGACTCGAGTGACATGAATAGGGAAGAGTTCAAAGGGTGATTACTGATCTGGAGCTGATTGACTTCCTAATTAATGACGACTCTTCACTTGGTCAAACATGCAAGCAAGCCCTATTATGGCTAAACTTGATAGAATCCTAATCTCCTTGGACTAGGAAGCTAATTTCCTGATGGCATCTGCAAAATCACTTCCAAAACCAACCTCAGACCGTGTCCCCATCTTTCTCTCCACGGGAGAGCAGTGCTGCCGAAAACCAAGGAAATTCATATTCGAAAAGGCGTGGCTGGAAATTCATTGTTTTCACCAGATGGTTATGGAAAGTTGGCCGTTACCAACCCGAGATTCGAATGCTGCATCCTGCTGGTGTGAAAAACTCTGGAGGCTTCGCAATTGATTGCGAAGATGGAACCGTGCTAAATTCTTGACTATTTGGCGTACAATAGAATCATTCCTGGAGGGCATTGACAATTTAGAAAGATTGGAGGAGTCTCGTGATCTGTCCCAAGAGGAGTGGAACAAACTGCTCGACCTTAGGACTAACATTGCAAACCTATACAAACTTGAGGAAATAAAGTGGCAATAGAGATCCAGGATTTCGTGGCTCAAAGAAGGAGACGCGAACATGACCTTCTTTCATCGGACGACTAGTGCAAGGCGTAGTTCTAACCTTATCCTATCTATCCAAACAAATTCAGGGATATTTCAGAACGAGACGGAAATCTCGAAAATCTTCCAAGTTCACTATAAGGACTTATTCGGGAAAAAGAATGGTTTTTTAGGGTTCCTCTAAAGGGGGGGGGGACTTTTGGCATAACAATCATCATGATGCTGCTCAGGCCCTGCAATAGATGGAAGCACGATTCATGGAGGTGGAAGTTAAAGAGGTGATTACTCAATTGGGATCAGACAAGGTGCTAGGGCAGGATGGTTTCTCTATGATGTTTTACCAAATCTTTTGGGATGAAATAAAAAGGGACATTATGGCCCTTATGGATAAATTATTTGACCATAGCTTAAAATTGGGCATGTTCAACTTTCTTGAATTCATCCTCATACTCAAACAGAAGGAATCCCTTAGGGTGGGTGATTACAAGCCCATTAGCCTTCTTAACTGCTTGGTCAAGATTATCACCAAGGTCCTGGCCAGTCGGTTGGGGAAAATTATGGACAACTTAATTAGCCTCGAGCAATCTGGCTTCATCAAGGGCAGATGCATCCTGGACTGTGTGGTCACTGCTGAAGAGGTTATTCATTGGTGTCATATTGCAAATGAAAAATGCTACCTACCAAAGTTAGACTTCGAGAAAGCATGATTCAGAGGACTGGATTGCTTGCTGGAAACTCTCGAGGACAGAGGATTTGGCAATAGATGGATCAGATGGATCCGACACTGCTTGTGCACGAGTAAAACTTCCATCTCAGTTAACGGACGTACATGTCACCCTTTTTCCTGTAGGAAATGACTAAGACCAGGGTAATCTGTCTAAAGATCTGCTAACCGGGTGGGTGAAAGATGGGAATCCCCGGTCGAAGAAGCGAGGGATGCTTGCCCCGATAGAGAAATCTTTCTTACCTTTCCAAGGAGGGATTGTCTAAATAGGACCCTTAAAGGGGAGGTTCGGAAGGTCAATCGAGAAGTAAAGAAAGGAAATCAGTCTCTACTGCTTTACCACCGGGCTCGGGGGAAGGGGGGACAGCATTTATTCTTCGCTTGCTTAACGGCGACTTCCACTAATAAAGGAATCTTTATTTCTGCCATTACTTGCTGGTATTAACGAGGAGACTTTCCAGTTGCTTATTAGCCGCTAGAGCTCTATTACTAAAAAGGGGATCCACTCTCACCCCTTTTTTTTACCCTTGTGGAAGATTTGCTTAAGACCATGTTAGACAACTGCAAGCAAGAAGGCTGGATTGGCCCAGTGGCTAGCATTAGGATGGGACAGGGAAGTACGATTTTACAGTATGTAGATGATACGATTCTGTTCGGTAATGGGGTCAGGGCGGAAATGATCTGTTTTAAAGGAGCCCTCTGCTATTTTGAAGCATGGTCCGATTTAAGAATTAACTTCAACAAAAGCGCGTTGGTTCCTATTGCATTGTCAGATGCAGAGGCAGAGACACATGCTACTATCCTCAATTGTAAGCTAGAAAGTTTTCCCGTCAAGTACCTGGGACTACCACTTAGACCATGGAAACTAAAAAAGTCAGATTGGCTACCGATCATTGACAGAGTGGAGGATGGACTTGCATGAAGGAAAGGTAAATCTCTCTCCCTTGGTGGAAGAGTGGTCCTTATCAACTCGGTCCTATCTAACCTTCCTATATACTACACATCTTTCTTCGAACTACCAAAGTGGGTGATCTAAAGAATTGACCGCATCCAGAAAAGATTTCTATGAAAAGGAGTTGACACAGATAAAGGAGGCTACCACTTGATCGGATGGGAAAAAGCATGCATGAAGAAAATGCATGGCGGGCTAGGTATCATCGATTTGAGAGACATGAACCTTGCTCTACTGGGCAAATGGTGGTGGAAAGTGTTCTATCCTACTGGCGAAGGCTGACAAGAATTCATTCAACCTTACTTGCAAGGGAAAAGAATTGGAAGTTTAGGTTTTCGGGTGGGTTCTAAGGTGTCATGGTTTTGGAAGGAGATCGCTCGAGCCAATGAGTCATTCATCATGGCAGTTACGTCATTTATCGAAAATGAACAATCGACCAGATTTTGGTGGAACAAATGGAGTGGTGCTCACACTCTTAGAGAGAGATTCCCGGACCTATACAAGCAGGCGTCCCAACCTCACACCTCTGTGGCTAAGACATGGAGGAGGGGAGCATGGAAACCATCCTTCAGAAATTGACTCAGTTCGAAATCCCACCAAAGGCTGGGAGAACTCCAAGACTACATTGCACAGAATGGGGTGAAATGCTTACACGACCCGGACCAATGTCACGTTCACAGTCTGTTCTCTGTATAATCGTATCCACTTTCAGGAATGTAAACCTAGATGGGCTCAGATCCTCTAAAAGGCAAAAATGCCTCTTAAAGATAGAGTTTTTCTCTGGTTGGTACTCAATAACGCCATAGCCAAAAGGCAATCGAATATTGTGAACTTTGAATTCTGCAACTTTCATACAGAATCACTGAACCACCTATTCGTTGGTTGCCAACGAAGTAAGGCAACGCTGGTAAGGTCCTACGGGTCTTAGGTACGAATGATTATCCAACACATATTAGGATATGTGGATCGGCCCCAAATTTACTTTTTGGCGTCACAAGATGAAAGAAGCATGGTACCCCAAATTTGGTTTTATGGTTTAACGGAAATAACTTTTACTTTCGTGCAACTTGTAATAGTACTTCTGGCATTTTAAATCATATCATAGATGCATCTTATTTTCTTTTGGTTACAGCTGCTGCCACAGGCCGAAAGGGAGAATCGCCAGAGCCTTCCAGGTAGATGAGTACGATGATGAGGAGGTCAAGTTCGGATCTACCCTAGACTGAGTGGAGCAACGGCACCCAGATTCTCACATTCCAGAGATTTGTTGGAAGGACCGCTATGATTGTAATTGTCTCTCTATGTATTTGTTTTTTGGTTTATCTGTCGAACTTTTGGATTGTCCCACCCTCCATGGCGATGTTGGAGATTTATGTTTTATTTCCTGCTTTATAGTTCTTTGTACATTTTCCCGATACTCTGAGGTTGTTTTATTAAACTCTTATTAATGAAACGGTGTAGCATTATTCCACATTTTTCCTATAAAAAAAACTTGTATTAAGAAGCTAATATATACGCTTTAATAATTCCAGACTTTTCATTCTTTCTTTCGTTCTTTTCTTTTTTATAAGCCCTCGTACATCTAGATATAAAATAGATAAATGAATGCCAACTGCAGGCTTCTAGACAGATCTCTAGTATCACTTCATGAATCACTGCTGAACTCACTGACACATGCACAGGATGCAATTATGTATCTAAAGTTCAATGCTAGCTTGACATTTTCCATTTATCATAGGTTAAATTTGAACCTTTTGAAGGTCACTCCTTGTATGGGTATGGGTAATGTTGGTTACAAGCAGTAGTTACAAAAAATATAATTTCAAAATTATCTTTTAGAAAAGAAATTTTAATAGCCTGAAGGCCCTGATTCCATGTATTTCTCGCCTATTTTATTGCCGGCAAATAGTTTCTTCAATTCATTGACGTCAATGACATATTGACATGGTAGTTGAAAGTGTGTAATGGTTGTGACAAAGTCCCATCATCTCATAATTGTACAAGTAAATGCCTTTCAACTTCCAACTATCAACAAAAAATCAGCAGTTTGTGAAGTCTAGAAAGTTTGATTTCATACTCCAACTTTTGCCTAGATTACATGCTCTGCACATGATTGATACTGATCAAATTCACTGTTGATAGGAGTCAAATAAAGAAGCATTCAGTAAGAGTGCACATAAAGTTTGTTGTTACTGTAATCCAACTGCCACCTTGTCTGCTGCTAAAATTGGAAAATTACCTTTTATTATCAGCCTTTAGCAGGGGACTAGATTGGGATTTGATTTCAAATCCTGATTGTTAGGTGGCGGAGTTCGTTCTCAAG
Organism: Hemerocallis citrina; assembly: GCA_017893485.1. NCBI lineage: Eukaryota > Viridiplantae > Streptophyta > Magnoliopsida > Asparagales > Asphodelaceae > Hemerocallis > Hemerocallis citrina. The sequence continues at coordinate 480,874 of JACEHZ010000208.1, forward strand.
CCTCATGATGTGAACATGTTCATGCTTGCACACCTACACTCCAGATACATATGTAAGGGTACATAGCTCAATGTTAAAAATAGTAATAGCGTATAGCATAGCATTAGGTCTCGATAGCGCATAGCAAAAATAGATTAACCTACGAAGATTTTTGATTTTTAAAATACGCCTACACTCCAGGTACATATGCAAGGGTATATAGACTAGAGTTTCATGTTCTATAATTAAATATGTACATATGTAAGGTATATAGAGTTTCATGTTCTATAATTAAATATGTTATGTGAGTTCAGTCAATAGTATCAAAACATAGGGAAAAAAGATAAGAGATGAGAGAGATGAAAGACATAGGTTATATATAATTAAATGTATTTTTGTTGTTAATTTATTTTCGCTTCTGTTTGATATTGATTTCCTTGTTAAGTTTGGCATGGTATATATATATATACTAGGTTTGCCCGTTGTCACGTGCCTACGGCACTCTTTGGAACGGTGCACCTTATTTGATTATATAAAATAGTTTCGGAGGTCCAGCAAATTAATTGAAGTAGCAAACATAGAGCAAAAAACATATTATATGATTTTTTTTGAATTTTTTGGAATTATTTTTAATTTTTTTTTAATTTTTTAAAAATTTTATTTTCTTAATTTTTTGAATAGAAGAGGGAGGGAGAGAGAGAAAAAAATATATAAAAATAAATATAGGAGCATGTTTTGGGTGGGAGATTTGAATTTGAGTTTTGGGGGAAACTTTTGGGGGGGAAATATGTTTTGTAAAGTAAGATCTGAGCCTTTGATTTTTTGGGGGATTGAAGGAGAGCCACCTGATAGCTTTCTTTGTGTTTTATTTTATATATATATATATATATATATATATATATATATATATATATATATATCTAATCTCTAATATTATAATGGGAGAAGGCCTTAGTGTCATTTGTAAATGTTTTGTCAATCTACCAACCCGTGCAATACACGTGCATAACTATTATGAAGGAGGTTCTAAGTTCAAATCCTGACTATGTCTAAATTTTTATTTTAAAAAACTATATTTATTAAGACGTGCATCGCACGTGTAAATTACTAGTATATATATATATATATGGGGAAAAGGGCTATGAGCAACTTGCTCATTTAGTAAATGAGCAATTGATGATGTGGCAAACATGTGATTGAAAAATCCTTAAAGGGTTAGTTGTCTAATGTATCATATGCATGCCACATAATCAATTGCTCATTTACTAAATGAGTAAGTTGCTCATATCCCTTTTACCCTATATATATATATATATATATATATGAGAGAGAGAGAGAGAGAGAGAGAGAGAGAGAAATCTTCGGTTGCACACTACTTTGGTGAGCACTCACGAACTAGAGACCCTATGAAAAATCCGAACCGCTCATATTGTTCTATATGCCTTAGATAGCCTAACAATAAAAAATCAAGTAATTCGAAGTTCATTTGCCCAAATTACTTGATTTTTTATTGTTAGGCTATCTAAGGCATATAGAACAATATGAGCGGTTCGGATTTTTCATAGGGTATCTAGTTCGTGAGTGCTCACGGAGTGCTCACCAAAGTAGTGTGCAACTGAAGATCTCTCTCTCTCTCTCTCTCTCTATATATATATATAGAGTACAGAGTATGAAGCCTCATATAGAGTACAGAGTATGAAGATATTTTCTAGGAACATGTGATATAAATTATATTCACTAACTATCACAAGTAAAAAAATAAATGAGTTAAAACCTAAACATGGTAATTTGGGCTAATTCCACTTCACTAATCATGCAGTACTATGATTGCTCCACATAACCAAAATCCTGCAAATTAAAGCCGACAATAATCAATGTCAATACAGAAGGCAGTTGAGCTCTGAATTAATACACTCGTGGATTCAGGTAGCAACCCCATTTATCTCATTCATGATAAATCTTCTATAAATCCAACCATTTGGTTTCCCTACCCATTCACACAAATAGCAACAATGTATCGTCTCCTAGTTCTGCTCTCTCCTCTTGTTGTAAGCAAAATCACATCCAACATCAATTTTTATGATCTGTTTGCAATTCCTCATGTATCTTATTTTATGATCAATCAACTTGTTGTCAACTTCTCTCTACAGGTTGCAATTGCAGCAACTCATGATGCAGCTGTACCTGCAGGCCAGGCATATTGGAACAAAGTGTTGCCCAACACCCCAATGCCAAATGCAATCAAAGATCTTCTAACCCCTTCAACTGGTTAATTTCTCTCGCATTAATTTTACAATTTTACTGCTACCTCTACATATATTCATTGCTCTAACTCTAAATTTTACTGCAGATGAGTTTACTGACAACAAGTACGGCACTGCAGTCAACGTCGGGAAAGGAGGTGTATCTGTAAACACTGGCAAGCCAAAGCCAGGAGGAACCAGCGTGAACGTAGGCAAGGGAGGTGTAACCGTAAATACTGGCAAGCAAAAGCCTGGCGGAACCAGTGTGAACGTTGGCCATGGGGGTGTAAATGTCAACACCGGAAAGGGAAGGCCCGGTGGAACCAACGTAAACGTAGGCCATGGCGGCGTAAACGTCAACACCGGAAGCGGTAAAGGAACTAGCGTGAACGTAGGCCATGGTGGTGTGATAGTCAACACTCCACCAAAGAAGAAGCCAGTACATGTGGCCGTCGGAGTGAAAGGTTCTCCCTTCCAGTATCGATATGCGGCCACCGAGAACCAAGTCCGCGACGACCCAAACACTGCCCTGTTCTTCTTAGAGAAAGACCTACAGGCCGGAACTCAGATGACTCTGCATTTTACTCCTACCACCTCTGGTCCTTCTACCTTCATTTCTCGTCAACAAGCGAACTCCATCCCCTTCACATCTAGCAAGTTTCCTGAAATTCTCAAGCACTTTTCAGTTGAGCCCAATTCTGTGGAAGCTGATTCAATGAAGGAAACTCTTTCAGTCTGCGAAGAACCAGCAAATGAAGGAGAGAGCAAGTACTGTGCTACATCTCTTGAATCCATGGTTGATTTCAGCATGACTAGCATCGGTAGTCACAAAATTCAGGCAGTTTCGACCAACATAGGAAAAAAGAACTCACCGAAACAGTTGTACAGTATATCGTCTTCTGGGATTCAAAGGTTGCCTGGGTCTAATTTGGTGGTGTGCCATGCTGAGGCCTATGCTTATGCTGTGTTCTACTGCCATACAACAAGATCGACAAAGGCGTACCAGGTTTCCATGGTTGGCAAAGATGGGACCAAGGTTGAGGCTGTAGCAGTTTGCCACACCGACACGGCGAGTTGGAATCCCAAGCATATTGCATTCAAAGTGCTTAATGTGAAGCCAGGGAGTGTACCAGTTTGCCACTTTCTTCCACAAGATCACCTTGTTTGGAGCCCAAAAAGGTAGAAGCTCTTGGACTATGCTGGGCGGCTTCTTCTTCTTGATTTGTTTGCTCCATATAGAGGAGAAACATGTGTGCTATTATGTTGCATCTGGTACTGAATACTTTGTAATATGGCGAACATAGATTAGTAGTGCGCGCTTGTCGATTAGTACACCTATCGGCTATCTATCTATATATTTATATGAAGTATGTTTATGAAATATTATCCTTGGTGTTTGATTATGTACATTTCAGTCTCTTACCAAAATTTGTTGGAGAATTTTTTTTTTTTTTTTCTCCTAGTTACAACTAGCTAGAGGGCTAATTATAAACAAAACCAGATATAGGGTTTTGGATGAGGATTTATCCTTTTTTAATCAAATTTAAAATTGAAAGGGATAACCGTAAAACCAGATTTTGTTTTAGTTTATTTTTGCCAGATGCATATATACTTGTTACGCTAAATTTTATACTTTTACCCATTACGAATTCAAACAATTTTGAAAAGGGTGAAAGAGGGGATTGAATCCAATAAGAAAACTAGAAATGTTTAAACTTTCCTAATACGTTCTGGATTTGGACTTATCCTATTTCAACTTCAAAACTAGTTTTAAAGGGATAACTTTCAAGTTTAAAACTAGATTTAGTTTTTATTTCGTAGAGGCATGCATGCATCCAGCTTTGTAGTAATCCGATCAATCCAATTAATCACATGCATTAGCCCAGTTTCTATAAATACTGCACAAGTTCCCTGCAGCCCTATTCTCTCTTTCTCTCAATCTCAAATATGTCTTCTTTTTTACTACTAACGAAGACGATGGTTGCACCTTCCTGCTGTTGACGGTCTTTGGCGCCTTCACTGGCGTCATCATCTTCATTATTGTTCTCTACATCATTGCAGATCCAACCTTACACCCTGAATTCTCCGTCTCCCTCCTTCCACATCTCCTCTTCTTCTTCTGCAAATAACCTCCTTAAATCACCCAAGGGGGTGAATATGATGATTGTGCGGAATTAAAAATTTTTAAAATAGAGTTGCAAATTAAAAGAAAATAGATAGAGAGAGCAGACACAGTAAGCACAAGTGACGCAACGATATAACGTGGCTCGACCCCTAGTCTACGTCCACACCTCCTACTTATAGTAATTTTCCGCCACAAGCGTTTCATTGTACTCAAACCCTTATACAATGATTCTCGGATTCAGGCCGAGAGACCTGTTACACCCACAGAACTTCTAACACAAGCCCCGTCAATCTCACCTAAGTGGAAGAAAAGAGAAACTCAAGATTCTTAATAATCCTGACTGAAGAAAACACATAAGTATCGCACATACTCTGATTGATTGTTGAATTGATTATTTTAGAAGATTTTTCTCAAAGTAATAGATGAGAAATACACAGTGGGTTCGTTCCAATATATAGATGGGGAAGTGTATATATCAAAAATAGAAACGATACATTCCAGAAAAGTGAGCAGCGCGAGTTATGGTCGACCGTAATTAAATGACAGTCGACTGTTCATCTTTTAAACGAAAAGTCGAAAGATGAATGGTCGACGGCTTTCATTATATTGCTATAACGTGCGGTCAACTGTGGTGCGGTCAACCGACACTATAGTACGGTCGACTGCAATAGTGCGATTCATGACGAACCCACTTTATATTCTTACCATATACTAATCAATCAAACAATCAATCAAATACACATGAAATCTCACATTTATGCAATTACAAGAACTGATCTTGCTGGCTTTCTTGGGCACTAATCAACATGTGCTCCTTTTTGAATAACTTCTTCTTTTGCTTGATTTTGCAATCCTTCTTTATTGCTTTTCTTCTTTGTCTATTCTTGAATCTCTTTTGAATTTTTTATTGATATTATTTAATCCTGAAAATCTGAACAACTCAATTTAAACTTATTCGTATTTATAGACACGTTTTGTGCGCACCAAACTAAGAGTCAACAATCTCCCCCTTTTGGTCTGAACAAAATATGCCTTTGAATGTTGAAGATAATACCCCCCCTTAATTCAGTACTTCCTGTGACACAGATTTTCATAGGAGATATATAGTACATATGAAGAAGAGAATATACACTAATTAAAACATTGAAGATAAATGTTCAATCTTTTATTTATTTTCAGTAACTTTCAGATAAAGGCATTCATAAAAAGATTCTCCCCCTTTTTGGAACACACCAAGAGGGGGCAAACGAATAGAAGAAGTGTATAACATACTCCAATATTGAAAATTTTTAAATTAACTGACATTAAGCAAAACATGAGATTAATTTAGATAATATAGTATTTTTGAAAACGTAAGGAAAATCTACTTACATGATACCGTTGATCGTGAGACTCTTTGATATACAGTGGGAGCTCTTCATGGTATCATAGATTTGAGATTTTCCCAATACAGATGCATGGCATAGAGCAAAAGATGAAGAGTGAATTTCAAGAAACCAAAATCATAGAACATCGTAAAGACGTCTCTTAAAAATAAAAAATGAACAGCTAGTAAAAAAGCCGATCGACCGAATGGGCAACCGAAAACCAATTTAAGTTATAAAATAACCAACCAACTCGAGAGCGAACCGGTTGACCGTAAACCCTATAAACACAATATTGATAGTGGATCGAAAAAAAAACACAGAGAGTGAACCGGTCGACCACACGGTCGACCGCAAATAGTGAAACCCAATTTTTGAAAACAGACGGAAAACAAAACAAAGATCGAGAGTGCGCCGGTCGACCACCCAGTCGACTGTACACCTTCACAGGCGTACAATCGCCCGTCCAGTCGACCGAAAACCAACTTTAAGCAGAAATATCAATAACATTCAATTCTCCCTTCAAAAAATAAAATCGTTTTTCATCTAAAGACTTAGTAAAGATATCAACAAGTTGAGAATCAGTGGAAACATAGTCAAGAGTAATGTCTCCCTTTTAAAAGTGGTTTTTAATAAAGTGGTACTTAATATCAATATATTTAGTGCGACTTTGTTGATTAGAATTCTTTGTCATATGAACAGTACTAGTGTAACCCCTGTTTCCGGTTGTACAATTTTTTTTTTGTATTTTTGTAGTGTTCTCTTTTCTATTTTAATGTATTTTGGGTCTTGGACTAATTGTTGGCCTTCTGTTACAATTTATTATTTCTTGTATTATTGTTACTATTATTGCTATCCTTGTTATCTTTTGTTAGCCCAATCCATTTCCAAGCTCACACTATTATCTATCTAAACTCATCTCCTTATTGGATCCTAAACCCAAATCCTAGTCTACCCAAACCCACAAATCCATATACTCCCTAACAACTAACCCAGATCTCCTCAACTGTACAATCCCCCGTATCTCCAAACTACCCACTATTATATTATATTATTTTTATTTTTATTTTTTATTTTATTAAACCTACCTCTCCCCAATCTTATCTCTCCCCGCCTTCCTCTCTCTCCCCTCTGTTTCGAAATGAAACAGGGATCACAAACCCCGAACCCAACCATTCCCACTCAACCCTCCATCATCTCCCTCACCCTATCTTTGCCTCCCTCCATTACCGCTACTGTGCTCCTCGCCATTGCTACCATCGCTCCAACCTCCGCTACCACCGCCCTCTCCTACAGCCATCCATCATCCCGTCGCCGTCGCTCCTCGACTGCGACCACCTTGCCATCCCCATCGACTGCTCTTCTCGTCGCCATTGCCATCACCTTTCGAGCCACCTCTCTCGCTCGCGCTCGACAGTCGTCTCCCTCGCCATTACCCCGACCTGCCACCATCGAGCCACCTTCACATCCATCGTTGAGCCACCACTCGACCAGCCCCCTGCCATTGCCGCATTGCCCAGGCGAGGCTGCCCTCGACTGTCGCTGAAACCCATCCTCCATCTCTTTCTCGTCCTCCTCTGTTTCAAACGAAAACGGAGTTCGCCCTCGCCGCAACGCCGCCAGCCTCGCCGTTGCCGTCGCTTCCCGACCATAGCATCGCCTTGCCGTGGTTGCCGCTGCCGAGCGCCCCCGCCACAATGCCGCACCATTGCTGCCAGTTGCCGGAGTCCCGCCTCTCTCTCTCTCTCCCTCTCTCTCTCTCTCTGCCGAAGTGAGGAAAGAGACAAGGTGTGATTGGCTCATTTGGTGTTTGCTATTTTGGCTCACTGGATCTGGGTTTGGTGTTTGCTGTTCCGCCCTAGATCCAGTGTGGAGTGGTTGCGGAGTGGTCCGTTTCGGTGTTGGTTGTTTTGGTGTAGCAGATCCGATCATGAGTTTGGGGTATTGCTGTCTTGTGTTTGCTGTTAGTATTTTGTACGTGTCGCGCACGTATTTTGGAGCGTCGCTCGGGATTCTGATCCCGTTATTCTAGTTATTCGAATCTCTAACACAAAAGGCAAGTCCACTTGAACTCAGTTTATTTTTCTAGTTTAAGATTATTGATCTCCTCCGCAAGTAGTTCCACTTCGATTATCTTAATATTGCTTTGTATACTTTCTGTTGGGAATATCTAGGGTTTACACGAGCTAACCCAAAGTATCCTTGCCTCGTGCCAATATCTATTGATTCAAACCCAAACTTACATACACACACGACATGAACAAATTGACAAGAACTTGCGTATGAGAAATATACCATGATATGAATACATGTTAATTGATTCAGATCTCAAGAATTGAATCGTGACATGATAATCTTGCCTTGTATACAGTAGAATTTATCTCAACTTGTTATACCTTAATGTTGATGCACTGCATGATAACTAGAACATGTTGATTATTCACTTTAATAAATATACATGATGACCTTTGTTATGTCTTGCTGCCTATTCTATTTTGTACTGAGGTTTCGACCCTGTTACAATAGGAATCAGCCTAAACCATATAAATGAGAATTGTAGCCTAATGAATCTTGTTCCCATACCACTTGACGGATCTTGATTCCGATCTGTGAGCTGTGAGATATCACAGTTTTAGTCACTGCTGGTCTGTACTTTTCAGATTGCAAATTATTGACACAACTTTCAGTTGAAACACCATGATAATAGTAGTATAATGACATGAAACTCTCCAGAAATTTAGTAGCCATGCTTAGGATCCATTCTTAATTTTTTCTAGATTTTTATATTGATTTTACACCCAGTTTTCACCCTTAAAACTTTGACTATAAGTTGCTACCAGAACCGTTAACGTGTAAATATTAGGATGATAGACCTAGCTATGATCATAATTAATAAAAACTTATTGAATATGGATTATAGCCCCGAATGTCTAGTTTACTTTCTCTTTTAGCGGAATCGACTTCCGAGTTATAGTTTGTGAGTTACTGCTATTTTAGTACTGTTGTGTCTGCTCTTTTCAGTTCACAATTACTTGTATTTTACCATGCATTGTATCATTTTGTTGCATCTTATCGTCGTCTTGATATTCGTATACACAAGCCGGGGTTAATAAGGGTTGACATAGTGGAGGATAATCTCAGAAAATATACTCGGTAAGGTCTTATCGTTATATCAGATTGTCATGGAAGAAGGAGTATCGATTGTGAATTATTGATAGTCAATTGTTGATTGTAAATTATTATTATCGATACCGATTACACGCTCTATAGATCCCACCAAGAAGTCTAAAATGAACACTGTTTTGCGTGCACCTAACCTGTGGTATGGGACGCAGTAGTACGTGCACTAGATAGGAAAAATGAAATGCTAATAGACCTAAGTTGACACTTGTACACCTGACCATTGTTTATTGACATTGTTATTGCTTTTGGACTTTGATCTTGTTTCATATTCGTTGATGTACCATGTTCCCTTACTCTTTGTTTTTCACTATTTGCTGTCCATACTTGCTCTAAGAACATTTTCTTTCCACTCTAGTTGATCCAACTACAGGTGCACAAAGAGAATCGCCAGAAGGCATTGGTGAGCAGTTCTTCTAGGATTGGAGCAGGAGCTGCTTTAGAATAAACTATCTTCTTCCATGTTATTCTTTTATCGCATTGTTATTCTTTTTGTTGAACTTTGTATCCCGGACTTGTTGACCCGTAACTGTTGTTTATTTTCCCAGTTGTTGGTTATTATGTTGACTACTGCATGTTTTTATCTCAGTTATTGTTTATGTGATTATATTTATCTGCGTGGTTGTGATTGTTTCTTTTATGTTGTTGAGTTAAGACTGGTACAGCTTATGGATGATGTTAATATCATTCGCTGGGCCTTCGTCACGGGCTCATATTCTAGTATTTTGGGAAGCAGTGCGTGACAGGTTTTTAGTGGTGTCAGATCCCAGATTTGGCTAATGTGTTAATCATGTTTGTCTAATACGTTAGTCAAGTTTGGCTCTAGCTAGTCGAACTCAATAATATGCACACCACGTCAATCACATGAACATGTAATAACCAACATATATATGGATATTCATCTTATTTGATTCCTCTTTTATCCCTTCTTATTCAAGTCTTTCAATCCTTGGTTTCTTCCGTCCCTTGCAGTCCTCATCCTCATTGATTCCTTACTGGGTATAATTTTATTCTTTTGTGGTCATATTCCATTGATTCTGGAGTTTTCCATTCTTTTCTTCCCGTTTGGTTCATCGATCGGCATCGGTGGATCTTCAACGACATGTTAGAGGCTTGTTTAATTCCTACGTTACTATATATTTTTCTGATATATTCATTGTGTAAATTTGCTACACTGCATATTTATTTTCTCATTCACATTTGTATTGTGCTTATACATGTATTTCATTCCGTTTTTCTCTCTACTTTTATAAATCATTTTCACTACTACTATTTTGTGCTATTATGTTTGATATTTATAATCTATACAACTATTTTGATATTCCATTGTGTGACTTTCAACTCCATTCCTTACTTTTCTACTATTTTATATCAAGAATTTCAAAATATAACATCATACTTAAATTAAATGTCCCATATTCTTGTGCATATGGAAGGTTACAACTACCATTTCACTGAGAAGATTTTCTACCTATATGCTAATTGATATTTCAAAACTTTTTACTTATATAATAAACTAATGGTAAAGAAATATTTTCTTTATGACATTTTATTTATACAATTACACTTTATGTTTCCATACAATTTGAACTAGTATAGTTGATTTAACTCTATTTTTTGTTTACAAATTTTTTAAATTTATGTTAAGACACTACAAAAGGTACTTGTTTTAGCGGCGAATATTCCCCGGCGTTTTACTAGTAGCGCCGGAGTAGGGAGCGAATAGGAATGGGCGCCAGATGGGATGGTTATACACCGGCGGTCGATTTAAAATGCCGGTCAATCTTCGTATTCACCGGCATTTTATTTAGAAACGAGGGTGAAGCGTATTATTCACCGGCATTTATTATCAAAACGCCGGTGAATATACGGACACATTCACCGGCGTGACTAATTGAAACGCCGGTGAATAAGCTGCGATAAAACCCGCGAGCCCTAATCCTTCGCTCGCCATTTTTCCAGACCCCCCCCCCAAAAAAAGGGCGCTTCGTTTCCCTCCTTCCTCGCTCTACTTCCCGTGCGTTTGCCTCAGCCGCTTCGTCCTCTTCGACGGCCTTCGACCTTTCGAAATCGTCCCTTCTTCCCTTCGTCATTTTCGATTTCCCTCTTCCCTCTCTCTATTTGGAGGTGAATCGGCGATCGCCCCGCTCTCTCTCTCTCTCCTACGCCCCCGCGCTCGTCGCCCCGCTCTCTCTCTTCGGTATCATCTCTTGATTTTCCTTATTTTTCAAAAAAAGCATGTTTTTTTCAGATTATGCTTCTTGATTTCCTTAACATGAATGGTTTAGTTGGGATGAAGAATGAATAGAAAAATATATGCTTAGATACTGGAAATTTTCATCTTCTTTTACTGTTAATGAAGCTTATTTCATGCATCTGATTGTCATATTGGTATGTTTTTTTTACCAAAATGGGTTCACTGTGAACTGAGGATGCTATAGGTACGTATGCCAAAATCCTCCGACCGGATATGCACAACAATTGGGTTTTAGATTTAGTTGGGCACAGTGAATTAGCAGAGCAACATATAAGCTCAGATAATGGAAATTTTCATTTTTTCATATACTGTTAAAGTTACCTGTTTGCCCTCGTTGGCATGATTTTTTAACAAAAAATGGGTTCACTTCCAAACTAAGTATGCTGCTAGCATACCCATTTTCTTTCACTGTTAATGAAGCTGATTTCATGCATCTGATTGTCTTCTTGGCATGCATGTTTTTTTGACCAAAATGGGTTCACTGTGAACTGAAGATGCTATAGGTACGTATGCCAAAATCCTCCGGATATGCACAACAATTGGGTTTTAGATTTAGTTGGGCTAAAGAAGTAGTAGAGCAACATATAAGCTCAGATAATGGAAATTTTCATTTTAAGATACTGTTAAAGTAACCTGATTGCCATCTTTGGCATGATTTTTTAACCAAAAATGGGTTCACTTCCAAACTAAGTATGCTACTAGCATCCCCATTTTCTTTCACTGTTAATGAAGCTGATTTCATGCATCTGATTGTCTTCTTGGCATGCATGTTTTTTGACCAAAATGGGTTCACTGTGAACTGAGGATGCTATAGGTACGTATGCCAAAATACTCCGGCCGAATATGCACAACAATTGGGTTTTAGATTTAGTTGGGCTAAAGAATTAGTAGAGCAACATATACACTCAGATAATGGGTATTTTCATTTTCAGATACTGTTAGATAACCTTAATGCCATCTTAGGCATGATTTTTTAACATAAAATGGGTATACTTCCAAACTAAGTATGCTGCTAGCATCCTCATCTTCTTTTATTATTAGTGAAGCTTATTTTCATGCATCTGATTGTCATCTTGGCATGTTTTTTTGACCAAAATGGGTTCACTGTGAACTGAGGATGCTATAGGTATGTATGCCAAAATCCTCCGGCCAGATATGCACAACAATCAGGTTTTAGATTTAGTTGGGCTAAAGAATTAGTAGAGCAACATATACGCTCAGATAATGGGTATTTTCATTTTCAGATACTGTTAGATAACCTGATTGCCAACTTAGGCATGATTTTTTAACCAAAAATGGGTACACTTCCAAACTAAGTATGCTGCTAGCATCCTAATCTTCTTTTACTGTTAGTGAAGCTTATTTTCATGCATCTGATTGTCATCTTGGCATTTTTTTTGACCAAAATGGGTTCACTGTGAACTGAGGATGGTATAGGTACGTATGCCAAAATCCTCCGGCCGGATATGCACAACAATTGGGTTTTAGATTTAGTTGGGCACAGTGAATTAGTAGAGCAACATATAAGCTCAGATAATGGAAATTTTCATTTTCAGATACTGTTAATAAAGCTGATTGCCATCTTAGGCATGATTTTTTAACAAAATGGGTTCACTTCCAAACTAAGTATGCTGCTAGCATCCTCATTTTCTTTTACTGTTAATGAAGCTTATCCCATGCATCTGATTGTCATCTTGGCATGTTTTTTTGACCAAAATGGGTTCACTGTTAACTGAGGATGCTATAGCTGTATGCCAAAATCCTCCGGATATGTACAACAATTGGTTCACTCTGAAAAATATATGCTTACATACTGGACATTATCATTTTTCTTTTACTGTTAATGAAGCTGATTTCAAGCATCTGATTGGCATCTTGGCATGTTTTTTACCAAAATCCTCCAAATCTGTACAAGATTTGGGCTGAACAAACCTCGTGCAGGTTTCTTTTGGCGCTACAAACATCAATGATTTAGTTGGGATGAAGAATTATTTTAGAAAAACTTATTAGTAGCCATATTAGTTTCTTTTGTTTATTATTATTATTATTATTATTATTATTATTATTATTATTATTATTATTATTATTATGAGATAAGTAAGTGATTATTAGTAGCCATGAACAGAATACCCTTTAGTTACAGCACGAAGCGCTCATTATTCGGCTGATTCCTCTTCATCAGCAAAATACCCTTTACCATCATCATCTCCTTGAACGGAAAGCCAAATACAGGGGAGACTATAGTCGATTTTTTTTGGCATTCGAACACAGGGTGTGCGATAAAATACCACTAAGGTGGTTGTGATAATTTCCACAAAAGGTAGTTTAGGGTTATGTGAATAGAGTAGATTGTGTTAAGATGTATTTTTTTTGTACATTTTTTGGAACCACAATTTCTTTATTTTACAGTTAATTAAAGATTATATCGTTTATTTATTTACAGCTAGGGATGGTTTTCAAATAGGTAAAATTTAATATACAAAATGCCTTTTACTGTTATTACTATTTAATATATCAAATTTTAATTTCAGATTGTGTGCTATTGTTATAATGGATAGAAGTTGAATTCGTAAACCACGATTATCCAAGGAGTACCGTGATGGTATTAAAGATTTTATTTTCTTTGCCAAACGACATTCCCGTGATCCCAACCTAATCCTTTGTCCATGCCTCCGGTGTACAAATTGTATGCTGAGGACATGTGACGTAGTACATACACACTTGGTTGTCAATGGTTTTCTTCAAGGGTACACAAGGTGGTTTTGTCATGGAGAGGATCATACGTCAGCTCCTGTTCGTCCGGTTGTATTAGAAAATGAAGCTGAGCCCTTAGTGAACGAAGACTTAAGCGTTTCCGATGAGATGCATGCTTTGTTGCAAGATGCCATGGGGATTCATAATGTTCCTTTCCACACCAATAACCCAACAACCCAAGTTCACAATGAGTCAACAGAAATAAACCGGATTGGTGGTGGGGTGGACGAGGAAATGTCTGGCCCCACCCCTGAAAATAATAAGCAACAAGAATCCTTCGCTAAGTTACTTGAAGATTCTAGTACTCCGTTGTACCGCGATTGCACCAAATTTTCTAAATTCTCATTCATTGTCAGACTATTTCAGATTAAATGTTTAAACGGGTGGTCTGCTAAGTCCTTCACTATGCTACTTGAATTGTTGAATGAAGCATTTCCTGAAATCTGTATTCCAAACTCAGCCTATAAAATCAAAAAATTCCTAAGTTCTTTCGATCTAGGATATGAGAAGATAGCAACATGTCCAAATGACTGTATGCTTTTCACGAGTGGTAAGGAAGGTCTGGAGAATTGCGAAGTGTGTGGTTCTTCAAAATGGAAAGAAAGACCAAATCAAGACGAGGGAGCCAGTGGATCTACTAAGCGAAGTAGGAAAAAGAAGCCTGCCAAAATACTGCGTTACTTTCCTCTGATTCCTAGGCTACAAAGGTTGTTTATGTCTATGAAAACTTTTTCTGATATGAAATGGCATGCTGAAGGTCGCACTAATGATGGGATTCTTAGACATCCTGCTGATTCTCAATCTTGGAAAAAATTTGATGAAAGATATCCTGATTTTGCGGAAGATCCTCGAAATGTGAGACTTGGACTAGCTAGTGATGGTTTCAACCCTTTCAGGCAAATGAGTAGTACATACAGCATATGGCCGGTTGTGTTGATACCATACAATTTTCCGCCTTGGAAATGGATGAAGCAGTCCTCATTTATTTTGTCCATGATAGTTCCTGGACCGAAAGGTCCTGGAAATGATATAGATGTGTACCTACAACCGTTAATAGATGAACTTCAGAAGTTGTGGGTGGGTGTTCCAACCTATGATGCTGTGGCTAAAAAAACATTTTCTCTTCGTGCCGTGTTGTCTTGGACAATCAATGATTTTCCAGCATATGCAAATTTATCTGGATATAGTACTAAAGGACGTTATGCATGTCCATGTTGTGCTGACCAAACTAGTTCAAGGTGATTGTACAATGGCAGAAAGTTCTGCTATATGGGTCATAGGAGATGGTTGCCTGACACACATATCTTTCGGGCAGAGGCAGCGACATTTGATGGTACCGACGAGTGGGAACATTCTCCTGGGTCTTCTTCTGGTTCAGATATTTTGAGGCGGGTAGATGGTCATCAATTCAAATATGGAAAAGAATCAGAAGTCAGGACAAAGGGCAAGAAAAGGGCAAGGCCGGAGCAAGGTGAGGAGACCGATCTATATGGCGAAGATGAGGATCAAAACATGACGAGTTTAGGTGCATGGAAGAAGAATAGTATTTTCTTCAAGTTGCCGTATTGGAAATTCAACTTACTGCGACATAATTTAGATGTGATGCATATCGGAAAAAATATTGGTGAGAATTGTATAGGAACAGTTATGGGAGATGATCAGAAGACAAAGGACAATCTCAAGAGCCGACTTGATTTGAAGTCAATGGACATCCGACATGAGTTGCACCCAGAAGAATTGCCGAACGGGAAAGTACTCCTACCTCCTGCAATCTATTCAATGTCAAAATCGGAGTTGGAATTGTTTTGCAAAGTATTACTTGAACTTAAAGTCCCTGATGGCTATTCTTCTAACATGGCAAGATGTGTCAACTTTAAAGAGAAGAGGCTTCAGGGTCTAAAGTCGCACGACTACCACATCCTAATGCAGGATCTCCTTCCTGTGGCCCTAAGGTCTTCAATGTGTGAGCAAGTCACTACTGTCCTGAAAGATCTTTGTAGCATATATAAAGGTATTTGCTCAAGAATGCTTCGTGTTGAAGATCTGGACCAATTGGAGCAGCAGGCGGCATTGACACTTAGTAAAATGGAGATGATATTTCCTCCATCGTTCTTCACTATAATGATTCACTTGATAATCCACCTTGCTGGTGAAGCCAGAATCGGCGGTCATGTTCACTATCGGTGGATGTACCCCATTGAGAGGTAAAATAATTCATTCATCTTACGAAATTGAATTTTCAAAAGCTCATTTCTTTTAATCCCCTAATCCGCTCTAATTTATTAATTGTACATATTCAGGTACTTATACCGGCTAAAGGGTTATGTGAAAAATAGAGCATATCCTGAAGGGTCAATAGCCCAGGGATATCTATCAGAGGAGTGCTCACATTTTTTTCCAGGTATTTGCCTGGTGTGGAGACATCTTCCAGTAGACCACGTAGAAATCCAGACATTTCCAACCTTGATGGTGCTCAATATCTTTTTGATACCGCTGGCACTACTGTTGGTAAAGTTGATGCATTTGAGCTCGATAGCTTAGTGTGGGAACAGGCACATCGATATGTGCTAGACCATCATGCATCAGTGGAACCATTTCGAAAGTAAGTTGCTTTTGAATTTAAATTGAATACAGTGAAAACAGCGGAGTTCGATATTTTTGATACTTTTGTTATTCCTAATTTCAATTGCTTGTATTTTAGCGAATTTGTCAGGGACATCAAACGAAGGGCTAGACCAAGAAAACTACCACCACATGAACAAAACAAGTTGATGAATGAAAAATTTCATAAGTGGTTTGAATCTCATGTAGGTGAATTACAGTTATGCAAGTTAATCTTTATTATAACTACATTTTCTATGGTGCTGATACGATTTGCGCAAAATTAATAGGTACATTCTTTGGGTCTTGAAGGTGCGTCATCTGAAATACAAGTACTTGCCAAAGGTCCCTATCAGATGGTCAAAAGATACGGAGGATACATATTCAATGGTTTTAGATTTCATACTAAGGATCGTGAATGTAATTTGAAGTCTCAAAATAGTGGAATGGTAGTGACGTCTAAGACTAGAAGTTATGCTTCCAAATCGGACACGAGGCCTGTAGATGGAGATCTCGACTACTATGGAGTGCTCACGGATATCATTGAGTTGAATTATTTTGGCCATTTCCGTGTTGTCTTATTTCGTGGGGATTGGGCTGAGTTTGATAGGAATTTTGCTAACAACAAGGATAAGCTTGGCTTCACAGTTGTAAACTTCTCAAAATTGATTCACATCGGTACACACATTAGCCATGAGCCATTTGTGTTTCCATCCCAAGTGCAACAAGTGTTCTACATTGAAGATCCAACCCTGCCAAAATCGTATGTGGCTCTTCCTATGCAACCAAGAGATGTATTCCAACTGGGCGATACTTCAGACAATGAAGACGGTGAAGTCATGAACAGTTACATTGCTTCTGAGTTTCCTGTGTTTGATGTAAACACAACCGATGTTATTTGAGGGACTTGGCTCCGCAAGGATGGAGAAGAGGGCGATGTACTGGAAGATGTCGTATTGTAGTTTACATGATTTTCAATTGGGTTTATTATATGTCTGTAATTTTATGTCTTAAATCTTGTTGTAATATTATGTCTGTAATTTCGAATATGTTCATTGTGAATTTAATACACCGGTTTAATTATCTTTCTATTTTCTACTGCTTGGTATTATTTACATTAAACTATGCTTAGTGTCATTTGAACCAAACTATCGTTGTAATTTAATCTGTTACAAATCTCATTTTTTTAATTTTTTTACAATTATGTTGGTTTGTTAATCCTACTAAAGTACAAATTTTATGATAGTTATTATAAACATGTTATTAATTAAATTTGCATCTCTAAGGAAGTTATCGAATCCTTGACAGGTACAACATGCCGAGGCGTGGAAAGAGGGTAAATATAAATGATGGCAATGAGAGCCATGGGAATGAGCAGCCACTAAATAATAGTGGCAGTCAAATATATGAGAGTGAGGGTAGCACGCCACCCACTGTCAAAAAACATCGGTAAGTCTTTAAATTGGTATTTTTAAAGAGATTATGGTCTTGAATGCATGAAAGACACGTACTAGTGTTTGTGAGTCTGCATTGTGGCTGTCGTCTATAAGCATTTCTTCTATGTTTCTTAAGTGGGCTGTGATTAGAAAGAAAGGACTGGAGTGGAGATCTGGAAACCCAAATAGAGACATCTCGTTTATTATAATCTACACTTATTGTTGGACCAACCCCCTCTTGCTGTTGTTGCTGATGTCTCTTTGTGTGCGTGTGTTGAAGAGAATGAAGGGATGAGAGAGGGTTGAGGAAAATGCCGCTATGTTAGCCTGGTGTATCCTCATTCTCTACCATCCCTCTTTCTGGCTCCATATATGGCTTCTATATTAAATTGGTTTCCTTCCACGATGACAGTCCGAAATACTACACTTGATATGAGCCATGTTCATAGTTGCACCCTATTGCATACTCACAAACAACTAATACGTGTCGTTCATGTATTGAATGACCAACCCCACTTTGGCACATAACATGGTGTAGATGACATTGTATGACCTGCAAACAAGGTTTGTTCAGCCGTGTTGTTGTTCTGATTTGGAGGATTTTGGTATGCTAGAAGCATACTTAGTTTGGAAGTGAACCCATTTTGGTTAAAAAATCATGCCAAAGATAGCAATCAGATGCATGAAATCAGCTTCTTTAACAGTATCTGAAATTGAAAATTTCCATAATCTGAGCATATATGTTTCTTTAACAGTGACTGTGAACAATTGTTCTTAATTGGGCTGTGATTAGAAAGAGACGAGTTGGAGTGGAGATCTGGAAACCCATATAGAGACATCTTGTTCATAATAATTTATTATTATTGTTGTTCTTATCGCTCTTGCTATTGTTGCTGATGTCTCTATGTGTTCGTGTGCTGAAGGGAAAGAAGGGATGAGAGAGAGATGAGAAAAATGCCGCTATGTTAGCCTGGTGTATCCTCATTCTCTACCATTCCTCTTTCTGGCTTCTATATTTGGTTTCCTTCCACGATGACAATTCCTTAAAACTACACTTGATATGAGCCCTATTCGTATTTTTCTTCAATGAAGAATTGATCCATGACTACAATCTCCATTCAAAACCCAATTGTTCTATATTTGGTTCCCTCTTGCTGTTGTTGCTGTTGTTGCTGATGTCTCATCTTCTTTTACTGTCAGTGAAGCTTATTTTCATGCATCTGATTGTCATCTTGGCAAGTTTTTTTGACCAAAATGGGTTCACTGTAAACTGAGGATGCTATAGGTACGTATGCCAAAATCCTCCGGCCGGATATGCACAACAATTGGATTTTAGATTTGGTTGGGCTAAAGAAGTAGTAGAGCAACATATAAGCTTAGACATTGGAAATTTTCATTTTAAGATACTGTTAAAGTAACCTGATTGCCATATGTGGCATGATTTTTTAACCAAAAATGGGTTCACTTCCAAACTCAGTATGCTGCTAGCATCTGATTGTTCTTTCACTGTTAATGAAGCTGATTTCATGCATCTGATTGTCTTCTTGGCATGCATGTTTTTTTGACCAAAATGGGTTCACTAAGAACTGAGGATGCTGTAGGTACGTATGCCAAAATCCTCCGGCCGGATATGCACAACAATTGGATTTTAGATTTGGTTGGGCTAAAGAAGTAGTAGAGCAACATATAAGCTTAGACATTGGAAATTTTCATTTTAAGATACTGTTAAAGTAACATGATTGCCATCTGTGGCATGATTTTTTAACCAAAAATGGGTTCACTTCCAAACTCAGTATGCTGCTAGCATCTGATTGTTCTTTCAATGTTAATGAAGCTGATTTCATGCATCTGATTGTCTTCTTGGCATGCATGTTTTTTTGACCAAAATGGGTTCACTGTGAACTGAGGATGCTATAGGTACGTATGCCAAAATCCTCCGGCCGGATATGCACAACAATTGGATTTTAGATTTAGTTGGACTAAAGAAGTAGTAGAGCAACATATAAGCTCAGATACTGGAAATTTTCATTTTAAGATACTGTTAAAGTAACCTGATTGCCATCTGTGGCATGATTTTTTAACCAAAAATGGGTTCACTTCCAAACTCAGTATGCTGCTAGCATGTCCATTTTCTTTCACTGTTAATGAAGCTGATTTCATGCATCTGATTGTCTTCTTGGCATGCATGTTTTTTTGACCAAAATGGGTTCACTGTGAACTGAGGATGCTATAGGTACGTATGCCAAAATCCTCAGGCCGGATATGCACAACAATTGGATTTTAGATTTGGTTGGGCTACAGAAGTAGTAGAGCAACATATAAGCTTAGACATTGGAAATTTTCATTTTAAGATACTGTTAAAGTAACCTGATTGCCATATGTGGCATGATTTTTTAACCGAAAATGGGTTCACTTCCAAACTCAGTATGCTGCTAGCATCTGATTGTTCTTTCACTGTTAATGAAGCTGATTTCATGTATCTGATTGTCTTCTTGGCATGCATGTTTTTTTGACCAAAATGGGTTCACTGTGAACTGAGGATGCTGTAGGTATGTATGCCAAAATCCTCCGGCCGGATATGCACAACAATTGGATTTTAGATTTGGTTGGGCTAAAGAAGTAGTAGAGCAACATATAAGCTCAGATACTGGAAATTTTCATTTTAAGATACTGTTAAAGTAACCTGATTGCCATCTGTGGCATGATTTTTTAACCAAAAATGGGTTCACTTCCAAACTCTGTATGCTGCTAGCATGTCCATTTTCTTTCACTGTTAATGAAGCTGATTTCATGCATCTGATTGTCTTCTTGGCATGCATGTTTTTTGACCAAAATGGGTTCACTGTGAACTGAGGATGCTATAGCTGTATGCCAAAACCCTCCGGGTATGCACAACAATTGGGTTTTAGATTTAGTTGGGCTAAAGAAGTAGTATAGCAACATATAAGCTCAGATAAAGGAAATTTTCATTTTCAGATACTGTTAAAGTAACCTGATTGCCATCTTAGGCATGATTTTTTAACCAAAAATGGGTACACTTCCAAACTAAGTATGCTGCTAGCATCCTCATCTTCTTTTACTGTTAGTGAAGCTTATTTTCATGCATTTGATTGTCATCTTGGCATGCATGTTTTTTGCCAACCAAAATGGGTTCACTGTGAACTGAGGATGGTATAGGTACGTATGCCAAAATCCTCCGGCCGGATATGCACAACAATTGGGTTTTAGATTTAGTTGGGCACAGTGAATTAGTAGAGCAACATATAAGCTCAGATAATGGAAATTTTCATTTTTTCAGATACTGTTAATGAAGCTTATTGCCATCTTTGGCATGATTTTTTAACAAAAAATGGGTTCACTTCCAAACTAAGTATGCTGCTAGCATCCTCATTTTCTTTCACTGTTAATGAAGCTTATTTCATTAAGATCCAGGATGGCAAATTTTGATTCGGCTGTGATTGGATTGTTTAGTGGCTGTTGTCTATGTTCTTAATTGGGCTATGATTAGAAAAAGAGGGCTCGAGTGGAGATCTGGAAACCCATATGAGACATCTTGTTCATAATAATTTATTATTATTGTTGTTCTTGTCGCTCTTGCTGTTGTTGCTGATGTCTCTTTGTGTTCGTGTGCTGAAGGGAAACAAGGGATGAGAGAGAGATGAGGAAAATGCCGCTATGTTAGCCTGGTGTATCCAAAGTCTCTACCATTCTTCTTTCTGTTTCCATTTCTGGCTTCTATATTTGGTTTCCTTCCACGATGACAGTTCCTTAAAAATACACTTGATATGAGCCCTATCTTATTTTTCTTATTTTTCTTATATTTGGTTTCCGTCCACGATGATAGTTTCATGGATTGTCTGAACAATCCATGAAAGACATGCTTAGATACTGAATTTTCATTTGTTTTACTGTTTTAGATAGTGGATATTCCCAATAAGAGGAGAATATAAAGGTTTCAAGTTAGATACTGAATTTTCATTTGTTTTGTTATTTTAGATATATTTAAAAACAAATTGCAATGTAATTATTTTACCTCTGTATATATCATTAACAATTCCATTTGCAATTGGTACTTTTATCTTATAATTTAAGATACAAGTAGTTCTTTTTGCAAGTTCAAAAAATATGTATATTCTGTATTGTGGTCTACTGTTGAATTAAACTATTGTTTTTTGTTCACAGGGCGGTCGCCCAGATGAAGGAAATTCTGATGATCAGAGCTGAAGCTACTCGAGGGGTATGAATCTGCGGTCCTCCTTGCTGTTCTTATGTCCTCCTTGCTGTATGGTTGTTGTTCTTATGTCCTCTTCCTTGCTGTTGTTATGTCAGACTGGTTTTTTTTTATGAGAGTTATGTCAGACTGTTAATTTGGGATATTTTGGATATTTGTCAGACTGGTTTGTTTGGATATTTGGGATGTTAGTCCCTATATTAATTTGTTAATTATGACACTGTTAATTGATCAATAAATTTGGATGTTGATATGACACGTGTGAAACTTGATTATCTTTAATTATTCTTGTGTTTGGTTGTGATTTGCGTAGTAATATGCAACGAAATTGGTTGAATCAGTTGTGAATTAGTTTACAGGTTTTGTAAATGAAACTGTGAATTGAAATCGAACGGAAAATCGGAGTATCGAAAATAAACGGGAATAGCTAGACCAGCGTTTTAAAAATGCCGGTCTATCTAATCAATTTGTTTGAGTATGCGATATACCGGCGTTTCCACACACGCTGGTGAATGTCGTCAGTTGTAACGGCATCGACAAACACCGGCGTTTTAAAAAACGCCAGTGTATATAAATACACCGGCATTTTTTGGACGCGCCAGGGATTGTAAGTAGGAAAACCCGGGCACTCATAAACGCACATACACCGGCGCTCTATGACCGCCGGTATACTTTCGTTCTACACCGGCGTTTATAGAAACGCCGGTGAATGTACAAACACCGGCAGTTTACGACCGCCGGTGGATGTATATAGGGATAAAAGAACGGCACTCAGAGACCGACATACACCGGCGTTTTATGACCGCCGGTGTATCTGTTGCATTTACCGGCGTCCATTAAAACCGCCGGTGTAGACCCCTTCGTTTCCGCGATGCCCGCTTCGGCGGCATTTGGACCGGCGCTATTATAAACACCGGTGAAAGTTTCACCGGCGTAAAAAAAATGCCGGTAAAGCCCTAAAAAACCGCCGGGAAATCGTGTTTCTTTTGCAGTGAGATTGAGTAGATCAACTATGGTCTAAGTTTTCGTTCCTTTGTGAATTACTATTTATTGCCACCGTTTCCAATTCTTTAACATTTTAGATTTCTCACTTACTTTTGTTTCCACGTCCTAATTAATGATTTGACGCTTACTTTTGTAATATTTAATGAACTCCTTTTAAGTCTTCTTGCATATGTATATTTTGGTCTATTTTGCTCGTTACCCTTTAATGTGTTTTTCGAGTATTGATTATAATGTCAACATTCACTAATTATTATATGTCTTTTACATTCATTGTTATTAATATTTTCTTTACTTAGTTAAATTTGTTCGTATTTCTATATATCTTGACTGGTTATTTTCCCAAAACAAACAAGGCTGAAATGGGTTCAGGGTCTTCTTTCTAAAAGGCCCCACAACCCATGAACGGATCTACCTCAGCTGGGTGCGGGTTCCAACCCGCAACAAACCCGGTCCAGCTGGATAGAATTAGGGTTTCTGATTGTATGTAATCAACAGCCCTGATTCGCTCTATCCTTTCACTGGGAATTAGGGATTTCATTCCTAAACTGATCCCTAAGGCGGCTATAAATACCCCCCATCCACCACCATTAAGAGGCAATCAATCTTTTGCTAGTTAACGCTCATTCATAATCTTCCTTGATTACTTACTTGAGAGTCGGAGGGTGCGTCGCCGGGATCAACCCCGGTGTCTCGCACTTTTTGTAGGTGAACGGCGGGAGTCAACGGTCAAACTCTGGTGGAAAGGTTCCAGGTTTGCTATTCGGTTTTCCTAAGAATCCACAAATACTATCTATTTGCCCCCACACCAGATTTAGCGGTAACAGATTGGCGTCGTCTGTGGGAAACCACGAATAGCAACCTTTCCTCTTCCCGTCGGTCAGATTGTTTCCAGCCATGCCTCCAAGGAAACTTAGATCCAGAGGGTCCAACCGTGGGCCTACTCCTCCTCAACAACAGAAGATCCCCCTCCAAACCGTCCAGCCGCTGGGGCCCTCTCCTCAAATTGACCAAGCCCCGCAATAGGACCAACTTCCTCTTCAGAACCTTTAACCCCCTCGGGGTAAAACCGGGCCTCAGAATGCTGGTGCAGGGGGCTCCCACCCCAATCCTCAGAAACAACCTCTTCGTGACCACGTCTCTGTGCACAACCTTTCTACTGATTCGATGGCATCTCACAACCCCCGAGCTTCCGAAGACCTCCGCAACACCCTCAACAACCGACAGAAAGAAGAGGACCTTCGCCACCGTTTGGATGAAAGGTGGGCCCGTGAGGGAGCCTCCCGCCAAGAACATCCAAATGAGCGTTCTCCTCGCCGCAGAGACTACAGGAGGTCCCCTCCTCACAGAAGACTAAGAGAGTCCCCTGAGCGCCCTAGAAGAAGGCCTCATTCTCCCACTGATAGGCGACTCCCGAGGGATGATAACGCACCTATCACCTGTGCTGAGTTCCAGCAGTTCCAAGCAACCATCTTGCAAGCCCTCAACCTCCGACCGAACAACAACAATGCTCCGAGGGATCCCACTCCACCTCCGGTTCAAAGTTCTCATCACCGGTCCATAACTCCTCCCCCAGCTCCTAGTAACCGCCATCATGATCTTAGTCCTCGTCACTCCCTGAGCCATCGTTGCCGTAGCCCTCGCTCCCCTTCGTACGAGGACGACTCCAGGGGCTCATTTGGCTATCGACGAAGGGACGATGCCGTCTACCGTTGTCTCCACGAGATGGAGAGGTGCCTTGGCCAGTTAGACAAGGAAGAGGAGCTTAGGGGAAGGACCCTCCGTCCAAGTCGACCTCCCTTCTCTTGAACTATCATGGAAGCTCCCGTTCCAATAGGCTTCAAGCCCCCGCAGTTTGAAACTTACTCTGGGGAGTCGGACCCTATAGACCACATTGAGAGCTTCAAGACCCTCATGCTAATACACTAAGCTTCCGATGCTCTATTGTGCAAAACCTTCCCGGCCACTCTCAAAGGACCTGCTCGGGAGTGGTACTCTCGCCTCGCCCCATCCTCTGTATTCTCCTTTGAACAATTTGAGACCCTCTTCGTCACCCACTTCGTGAGTAGCCGCCGCACAGAGAAGACCAGCATTTCGCTACTCTACCTCAGTCAGAAGAAGGGTGAGAAGCTCAGAGACTATGTGAAAAGGTTCACCGCGGAAGCTAGGTCCATCGCTTCCCTCGACCAGTCGGTCGCGGCAGCAGCCTTCCAATCAAACATCCTTAACTCCAGCCTTCGATCGTCCCTAGCCAAGAAGCCCCCGCAAAACTTCTCCGACCTCCTTCTCCGAAGCGAGAAGTATATTCGGGCAGAGGAAGCTGAACATCGCCCCACCTTTGAGGGGTCTTCCTCCGGGACTAAAAGGAAGGCAGTTAAAGAAGAAGGAGCCAAGAAGCTCCAGAAGGACAATGGGGGCCAGCGCCGCCCCCTCCCAAATTCAAGAAATTCACTCCTCTTAACGCCAACTTTTCCACTATTCTCATGGAGGTTGAGAAGGAAGGGGTTCTACCTCCTGCCCCGAAGATGAACACCCCTGGCAAGAAGAGGGACAAAAAGAAATGGTGCTGATATCACCGGGACCACGGCCACAACACCAATGATTGTCGGGCCCTGAAGAATGAAATCGAGGATCTCATCCAGAGGGGGCAGCTGTCTAAATTTGTGAGAAAGGACCGAATTGGTCTTCCCCCTCCTTTGCCTAGGGGGGCTAACAAGCGCTCTGAAAGGCGCGACGAGACTCCCGAGTTTGAAGAGGAACACATCCTGCATCTCATTCATGGAGGCCCCATGGGAGGCACTTCCAACTCCTCTCGAAAGGCTTTCATCAGGGAAGTCAACTCAGTGAACGGCATGCCCCCTCCCAAGGGCCTCGGAGTACCGGTCACTTTTTCAGATAAAGACCTTGAGGGTGTCCGAACCCCCCATTGTGATGCACTAGTGATCAACCTCCATATGGCGAACTTTAAAGTAGAGGATTCTAGTGGACAATGGTAGCGCTGTTAACATTCTCTTCCTTGCGGCTTTCCGAGGGCTCAAGTTATCGCGGGACAGGCTCAAGCCCGCCGGCTACACCCTCCACAGGTTCATAGGATTGAAAGTGACTATCGAAGGGGTAATCACCCTCGACGTAACCACTGGAAAAACTCTTACTACCCGAACGGAGCCGATGGACTTCATAGTCGTCGATGTCCCAGCTGCTTATAATGTGATTCTAGGCCGACCAGGCTTAGCTGCTTTAGAGGCCATCCCGTCGGCGTATCATCTTAAGATGAAGTTCCCCACCAGGGCAGGAGTAGGAGAAGTAAGGGGTAGTCAAGAGATGGCCCGCAAATGTTATATGACCTCCACCGGGGGACCAGTCCTCTCCCTCGAGACTCTTGAGGTTCCCCAAGAAAATGTCCGGCCAACGTCCGAACCCGTGGATGAATTGGAGGAAGTGCTCTTCTCCGAGCAAGATTCGAACCGCAAGTTCCTCATCAGCAAGACCCTCCCATCTGCCCTATGTTCCGACATAGTCCAATGCATTAGAAAGAACCGTGACCTCTTCGCATGGTCGACTGCCGACATGTCAGGAATCTCCAAAGGGCTCCTCGTCCACCACTTGAGTGTTGCTCCGAGGTCCAAACTGGTCCAACAAAAAAGGCACAAATTTGCCCCTGAGCGCCAACAAGCTATCAAGGAAGAAGTGGACAAGCTCCTTAAGGCCCGGTTCATCCAAGGAGTCAACTATCCTGAATGGCTCTCCAATGTTGTTTTGGTTAAGAAGTCCAATGGGAGTTGGAGAATTTGCATCGACTTTACGGACCTGAACAAGGCGTGCCCTAAAGACCCATTCCCTCTACCAAGCATCGACACCCTGATTGACGTTACTTCGGGTCATGAGTTGCTCAGCTTCATGGATGCCTTTTCCGGGTACAACCAAATCCAAATGTTCCCCCCGGATATCCCGAAGACTTCCTTTATCGCCGATCAGGGGCTCTATTGCTATAGGGTAATGCCCTTCGGGTTGAAGAATGCAGGTGCGACCTACCAATGCCTTGTCAACAAAGTCTTTCAGAACCAAATCGGCCAAAACATGGAAGTATATGTTGATGATATGCTGGTCAAAAGCATCCATGGGGCCGATCATGTGGCCGATCTACAGGAGGCATTCGATGTATTGAGAAAACATGATATGAAACTCAATCCGAACAAGTATGCGTTCGGGGTCTCGTCGGGGAAATTCCTAGGCTTCATGGTCAGCCAACAAGGAATCGAAGCTAACCCCGAGAAGATTAAAGCCATACTGGACATGGCTCCTCCCAAAAGCGTGAAAGCGGTTCAGAAGCTCACGGGGCGCCTCGCAGCCATAGGGCGCTTTCTGTCCAAGTCAGGGGAGAAGTGTCTTCCCTTCTTCAAAGCTCTCAGGGGGGCTAAGAGCTTCGAATGGGGTCAACAGCAACAAGAATCGTTCGATCAGCTAAAGGCCTATTTGGTTAACCCCCCTCTCCTCAGCAAGCCTATCCCCGGGGAAACACTCTACCTCTACTTAGCTACCTCCGAGCAAACCCTCAGTGCTTTCCTAGTGAGGGAAGAAGACAAGGCTCAGAAGCCCATCTATTACGTGAGCAAGGTACTTCGAGATGCCGAGCTCCGCTATCCAAGGCTGGAGAAGATGGCGTATGCCTTGGTTATGGCAGCTAGGAAGCTCCGCCATTATTTTCAATCCCACTCGGTGGTCGTTCTTACCGACCAGCCGCTTAAGCAAGTTCTGCACAAACCCGAGACCTCGGGTCGGCTGATGAAGTGGTCGATCGAGCTGAGTCAGCATGACATATCATACCAGACTCGGGCCGCGATCAATGCTCAAGCCTTAGCTGAATTCATTATTGAGAGCACTATCCCAGGGGTCAACCAAGAAGCAAAAGGGCCTCCTCTCTGGATGGTATACGTAGACGGATCTTCTTGCACCGAGGGGAGAGGACCGGCGTCATTCTGGCAGGCCCGGATGATTTTGTTCTCCAATACTCCCTCCGCATCAACTTCAAGGCTTCCAACAATGAAGCGGAGTATGAAGCCCTTATAACCGGCCTCGGTATGGCTCGCAAGGCGGGGGCGCAACGTCTCCGGATATTCAGCGACTCCCAGCTGGTTGTGAATCAAGTCTTAGGTGAGTACGAGGCACGAGATGACCGGATGGCTAAGTACCTAGCTAAGGTCCAAAATCTCATGGCTTCATTCGAAGAGGCGATAATTCAGCGGATCCCCAGAGAAGAAAATTCCCGAGCAGACGCCCTCTCCAAGTTGGCCTCCTCCTCGCTTCAAGGCCTCGAACAGACCGTCCTGATTGAGGTGCTCCTAAGACCGAGCATAGAAGCAGAAACCCCCGACTCAATGGAGTCACTGCCCGTCAAACTTCAAGACAAATGGATGAAACCTCTGATAGAATTTCTAAGGGATGGGCTCCTCCCCGAAGACCCAAAGGAAGCTCGCAGAGTCCGAACCAGAGCGGAGCCGTACACCCTTATTGAGGGGGTCTTGTACAAATGCTCCTACACCCAAGTAGACGGAAGGCCCTACTCGAGGTGCCTCTCCCCGGGAGAAGCTTCATATGCCTTGCAAGAACTTCACGAAGGTATAGGCGGAGCATATTCAGGGTCAAGGTCCCTTGCCAGAAAGGTATTGAACTATGGGTACTTCTGGCCTACCCTCCTACAAGACGCCGAATGACATGTCCGGCAATGCAGCTCGTGTCAGTAGCATTCCAACATTCGTCGCCTACCTCAAGCACAAATCGCCTCTCTCTCCAGCCCGATCCCCTTCGCAATGTGGGGGATGGACTTATTAGGTCCTTTTCCTCCGACTCCGGGTCAACTCAAGTTTCTAGTCGTGGCAATCGACTACTTCTCAAAGTGGATAGAAGCCAAGCCTTTGGCTACACTCACTGAGAATGAAGTGCTTCAATTCTTCTAGAAGAACGTCATCTGTATATTCGGGGTGCCTCGGGTCCTGATAACTGATAAAGGAACACAATTCACAAGGGCCGCGTTCCGATCTCTGTGTGAAGACCTCGCCATTCAGCACCGCTTCTCCTCTGTCTCCCATCCTCAGTCAAATGGCCAAGTGGAAAATACTAATCGACAGATCCTCTCCGGTATCAAGAAGATGCTAGATAAGTCAGCCAAAGGCTTATGGGCGGAGCAGCTTCATAACGTACTGTGGAACTACCGCACTACGAAGTGGATCCCCACAGGTGAGTCGCCATTCAATCTCACTTATGGGTCCGAAGCTGTGATTCCCTTGGAAGTCGGCCTACCATCTCCTCGCCTTATGGCCATGAAGAAGAGCAGAATGCCAGGGCCCTTCGGGCGAATTTGGACTTAACCGATGAGCTCCATAAAGAGCTTCGATTCGCCAGCAAAATTATCGAACGAGGATCGAGCTGGCCTACAACAAAAGAGTTCGTCCTACCAATCTCAAAGAAGGGGACTTGGTCCTCAGAAAATTGGCTATCTCCTTCCCCGGCCAGAAGAATAAGCTAGCCCCAAATTGGGAAGGACCCTATAAGATCACCAGAGAAGTTTGCCCCGGAACGTACCGTCTTGAAGACCTTGACGGCAGAGAGATCCCCAGAGCTTGGAATGTTGACCATCTGTTGAAATACCAAGAGAGCGCATGAACGCCTCTCTAAGTACCTTCAGATGTCGAACCATTCCTTTCCTTTCACTTTTATTTTGCTTCTTTATTTCTTCAATGTAATAACGGCTTGCAACTTAGAAGCAGCCGACTTGTAGTTATCAATAAAAAGCTTCTTTCATACTTTTCTTGTGATTGCTTGCATCTCTCTGTTTTTAATTTCTTATACTCAAACGACGAGTTCGGATTCCAACACTTAGCTCGACTCCGCTTCGCAGGCTCGCTCTTAAGCGAGCTAGAAGTGGTTCGCCTTTCGAAATTGCTCCCACAACCGTTGAAACATACTCAAACGATGAGTTCGGAGTCCAACACTTGGCTCAACTCTGCTTCGCAGGCTCGCTCTTAAGCGAGCTAGAAGTGGTTCGCCATTCGGAATTGCTCCCACAACCGTTGAAATATACTCAAACGACGAATTCAGAGTCCAACACTTGATTCGATTCCGCTTTGCAAGTTCGCTCTTAAATAAGCTAGAAGTGGTTCGCCATTCGGAATTGCTCCCACAATCGTTGAAATACACTCAAACTATGAGTTCGGAGTCCAACACTTGGTTCGATTCCGCTTTGCAAGTTCGCACTTAAACGAGCTAGAAGTGGTTCGCCATTCAGAATTGCTCCCACAACCGTTAAAATATACTCAAACGACGAGTTCGGAGCCCAACACTTGGCTCGACTCTGCTTTGCAAGCTCGCTCTTGAGCAAGCTAGAAGGGGTTCGCCATTCGGAATTGCTCCCTCAAACCGTTGAAACCCGCTCCGCCGTCACGCACGAAGTTTCTACAGCTAGACTAGACATGGGAGAAGAGTATTAGGAGCTAACCTTTGGTTCTTATGGTTTGTTTAAAGTTTAAATAATCCTCCAAGAGGCCGCTCTCCACTACAAGAAACTCATTCCTCTTACATATTCACGAGCTAAGAGGTTCGAAGCAGTGCTCGGCACTCCTTACCGAGCGCTCTTGGCACCGATGCCCAAACGAGCAAAAATATTGCTCTGGACCTCGGCACTCCTTGCTGAGCGCCCTTGGCACCGACGCCCAAACGAGCAAAGATCTTGCTCTGGACCTCGGCACTCCTTACCGAGTGCTCTTGGCACCGATGCCCAAACAAGCAGAAATCTTGTTCTGGACCTCAGCACTCCTTGCCGAGCGCTCTTGGCACTGATGCCCAAACGAGCAGAGATCTAGCTCTGGACCTCGGCACTCCTTACCGAGCGCTCTTGGCACCGACGCCCATACAAGCAAAAATCTTGCTCTAAAACCTCGGCAGGCCTTGCCGAGCGCTCTTGGCACCGACGGCCAAAATAAGCAAAAATCTTGCTCTGGGACCTCGGCACTCCTTGCCGAGCGCTCTTGGCACCGACGCCCAAACGAGCAAAAATCTAGCTCTGGACCTCGGCACACTAAAGATAGCCACGAGTAACACAACGAAACAAGGCTACTAAAACACAGGTCCAAGAAAAAATAGGGCCTCATTTCAATTAAGTGTGGAAAGACAATACAAGATAGCTTTTCTTTACAACAAAGTTACAAGAGTTCAAAACCGAAGGCTACAAAGCCGACTCGTAATACTTAGGCAAAATATATAACTTGGAAAACAAGAAATTTTCAACGCCTCCTAGGCGCAGGGATGTTCCGCTTCAAAGATACCTAGGGACGGCGGCGCTTGACCCCAGAGCTCGTCCCTAAGCCGGCGAACTGAGATGTATCTTCGGCACTGCTCCTGACAGTTGTGCCGATGGACGCTCCGCTCGATGATATCGCCACACCACTCCGGGCATCACCTGAACTTGGTCAACCAATGGGCGAGCGGGTCGCGAGCTCATAAAACAAAATGCCTCGATCACTCTCCTTGCGAGTGCATGAAGTGCTCCTGACATTAATCGGACCCGAATGCGGCTTGAGGCAAGCCACTTCCGCCTCTAGCTCGGTGATCCATTGTTTCAGAGAGTCGTCTTTTACATCCACCTCGAAGCGAGAAGGCACCGCGGAGCTCGGGATGCTAGGACGACTGGCAATGATTCGGCAAAGTTGGGTGACTTCGATGCCCTTGTCTACTGTAGCCCTCTTCAACGCGTCGACCTCGGCCGTCAATTCATCACGTTCGACCATCGGCTTGCCCACCGCTATCGTCAACTCCTCTTCCTCTGCCAGAAGCTCGGCCTCCGTAATCTGCAGGTGGTGAACCTCAGTGAGCATATCGTCTCTCTCCGCTGTCATCTTCGACAAAGAATGTTGGAGACATTTAAGCCTCAGCCCATTAATGAAGGCTGTCGACGAGCGATCATTCTCGTCTACGGGATCTATCTCAGCGAGCCTGACCTCGAGTCGCCGAATCTCGATGTCTCGCCGACCTAAGATCAGCTGCAGATGGTTCTGCTCACTTTCTGCTCTGCACAACCACCCCAACTCGACTTTGTAAAGGCGCTCTCGGCACCTGATTAAACTCAACCTCGTCACCCCTAAGCCGACCTCGAAACGAAACTCCTCCCCGGAGCGGATGTGTTCGGTAGACTGGGTCACCTCGGCGAGCTGAAAAGTTCAAAGCAAACAACGAGAACGCTCAGTAAATGCTCACAGATTTGCCTCACACCCGACCCATGAACAAGGCTACATGCACCTAGCAAAGTCTAAAGTCTTTTGTCTAAACACTTAGTCAAATTTCAATGAAACATTTGGAAAGCTACTCAAAAGAGGCACAGGGTCGAGCTCAAAAGTTGTATTTTCATTCATGACAAAAATGCGGTGGCCTGTCCGCAATTAGGTAATACAATCGGCGGTTAAAAAGACAAGAAAAACAAACAAAAGAAAGAAGGAGAAGTCAGGGGACAACCTCTTTCCTGGGGCGTCGAGATAGGGCTGGGTCAGACTCCCCCGAAGGAGCCACTGCTGCCAGCGGAGTCACCACGGACCCCTGTACCTCGCCGACGACCTTGACCTTGACCTCGGGGTCATCTTCATCGTCCCCTCCTTCCCCCTCCGACTCGGGGTCGAAGCCATCAACATGGTCGGGGAAAAGCCTCCATCCCAAACAGTCGACCTCAGGATATCGCTCCGACACCTGAGCGATGGCTTGGGCATATGCCTTGGCCATGTTCGTGGTGAGGAAGCCTTGTGCCTTCGCCATGGTGGCCGCTTCGGCTTCCTTCACCACTGCAGCCTTGGCCTCTACAGCCTCGGCCTGCTGTTTGGCCGACCCCTCCTTCTGCCGAAGCAGGTCGCCTTTGAGCTTCGTCACGAGGCCCTCAAAATACTTGAGCCTCATCACTTTCCCTTCGAACTCGGCCTTCAACTTGTCGAGCTCGTTGCCCATTCGAGCCTTTTCGGGCCGATCTCGGTCAGCCTCCTTCTTGAGGTCCTTCTCCAACTCCATTATCTTCTCCATGAGATGACCAAAGTGGACGGTTATCTACAGTAGAACAACAAAAAATGAAAGGAGTTAGAAAATTAAACATAAAAGTTCCCTACAAAGCGAAGGATGACACTCACCGATACCGTCGAGCGCGCGATCTCGATGGCATCATCGCCCGCCATGCCAGCATCCATGGCGGCTCGGTCATTCGGCATTGCCAGGTGCTTCACCACCTGCATACTCGACGTCGAGTCACCGAGGAACCCATCGAGCTTCCGAACTTGCCAGTCCAGAATGTACATCTTCTTGTGCTCCTCCGTAAGGAGCGCCTCGGCGTCCACCGTCAGCGGTGGCATCTCCATCCTGATCGCAGCGGTGATCGAGAAATCCCCTCCCTCGGCCGACACCGAGGCCACTGTCGAAGCTCGGGTCGGGGTCACGTCCTTCGGCGCCTCCACCTCCTTGGCCGCGCTCACGACCTTCTGGGTCTTCGCGAACTGCAGTTTGGTGGCGACCCGCTTGCGCTTCTTCGGCGCCTTGCTTCCGAGGGCGGCCCTCTGTGCCAGCACCGCTTCGTAGTCCATGGCCTCTACACCAAGCGAGAAGTTGGTTAAAAACACAAGTTATAATAAGCAAAGCAAAAAGAAAAAAAAGAACGTAGAAAAATTCGCGTACTGGGATCTACGCGGCAGAGCCCTCCCCTAAAGAGAACGTCTTCGTTTAAGTCACGCCAATCGAACTTAGGCCGGTCGAGAAGGACCTGAACTAACTCTTCTTCTTGGGGGTGAAGCACCGGCGACTCCCTCACTCGCTTTGTCACCTCCTCCACCCAACCGGAGGGTATGGGCCACGCCTTCGGACTCCGCACTATGAAATATTTATTGCGTCAGTGCTTTACTGAGTCGGGGCAGACGACGAGTCCAGCGCCGTGCCTCGGGGCCAAATAAAACCAGAACTTCAACGGCTCTACTGATGAAGCCGGTAGAGGTTCCAGAGCACCCTCAACTCCGGCTCGACCCCGACTATCTGGTAGTGGAGCACGAACCCATTAATGACTCTCCATGCGTTCGGCATAAGTTGGATGGGGCTGACCCCAAACCACCTAAGTACCTGAATGGTGAACGGGTGGAGAGGGAGCCGAGTCCCGGCGATAAAGGCATCAACCGGCCAGAAACATATGTTTACTGGCAGCGGCGAATTGGCCCTAACCCCGAGACCCGGCAGCATTAGTTCGTACTCCCCCGGGATTTGGAAGCAATCCCGGATCACTACCAGGTCCTCCAAGCTGAGGATGGACACCATTTTGTCTGCCTCGAAGGTCTCCCTTGCCGCATTCTCCGCGAAGGTCCTCCCCCTCCCGTGAATGATGCACTCGTCATGCTCCTCCGGAAGTTCTTGAACCCTCTGGAGCCCTATCGGCAGCCCCGGCAACCTGCAGAACGACCCCATGTGCTTCGGGTCCTTTACTATCGTATCTCGACCAAAAACCCTCTTGCCCTTATCTCTTCGACCTCTCTGACTCGGGGATGGAGCTTTGCCAGCAGGAGGGGAGGGCTCAGAGACAGGGGAAAGAGACTTTTTTGTGCTCGAAAAAAAACTAAGTATAAGTTACCTTGAGGTGACAGGTACGGTCGGAATTTTCATCGGAAAGCTATCGACGATCACCGTGAGCTCTCCCTAGTAGAAATTCACTGCCTGAGTAAAAATTTGGAGAAGTGAAAAATGAGAGAGGGGGTAGAGTTTTATAGAGCTTGGCACACGAAACGAGGATAATGGGCCCAAAGAACCAGGCCCATTTACACAAAGCGAAAAAAGGAGCTGAACCGTCACATTATTTACTGCGCCAAGCTGTACTGTCGCATTAATGGCTATCACATCTGTCAGAGTTGTCAGAAGTTCAACAGTCACCAGCTCAGCCTGACGTTTCCTAAGATGCCAAAAACCTTGCTCTGGGACCTCGGCACGCCTTGCCGAGCGCTCTTGGTACCGACGCCCAAACGAGCAAAAATCTTGCTCTGGGACCTCGGCACGCCTTGCCGAGCGCTCTTGGCACCGACGCCCAAACAAGCAAAAATCTTGCTCTGGGACCTCGGCACGCCTTGCCGAGCGCTCTTGGCACCGACGCCCAAACGAGCAAAAATCTTGCTCTGTGACCTTGGCACGCCTTGTCGAGCGCTCTTGGCACCGACGCCCAAACGAGCAAAAATCTTGCTCTGGGACCTCGGTACGCCTTGCCGACCGCTCTTGCCACCGACCTTGTTACATGAAAAAATTGGACCTCGGCACACCTTGCCGAGCACTCTTACCACCGACCCTATTGCGTGGAAAAATTGGACCTCGACACACCTTGCCGATCGCTCTTGCCACCGACCCTCTTACATGGAGAAAATCACTCCGGACTTCGGCAAAGATTCGCCGAACACCCTCTTCGCACCTGCAGCCTAACCGAGGTATCTACACTCTTCGACAAAAGGTGCTGAACCCCCATGGACCTCGGCCTCCTTCACAGCATGAGTTCGGAAGGGGCCGACGACGAAGCCGAAGCATCTAAGCCATGAAACGACGGAAATAACATCGAGTCATCTACCTAAATATTGCGAAAGAATGATTTAAAATTCAGGAAAATTGATTAGATTTCTAAAAAGTAATTATAAATCCGAGGAAATGTTTTTGAGCCCCTGGGTAAATAATTATGGCTTAGAATGGTTGATTAAGACCCCCGAATAACAAATCACCACTTTGCAAAATTAAATAAATTGTATGAAAAATAGATAAAAATTAAGAAAAATCACCAGAAGTCTAAGAGAGCTCAAGAACAACCTTAAGCGTGCAAATAGCTTCGAAAATCACCATAATACCTCATACAAAGATTCAATGCTCCTCGTTTGGACTCCGATACAACTCCGTAAGCCATTGATACAGTAAAACTACTCCTCAAAGGCTGATCAAACTCAGTCTTCGGGAGTGGGGGGCTCGTGATATGAGTAAAAATAGGGTTAAATCGGAACCGTCCAAATCGGGCACGAATCTTAAAGCTTGGGGATAAAATGGTAATTTCACCTACAAACAAGGCTGAAATGGGTTCAGGGTCTTCTTTCTAAAAGGCCCCACAACCCATGAACGGATCCACCTCAGCTGGGTGCGGGTTCCAACCCGCAACAAACCCGGTCCAGCTGGATAGAATTAGGGTTTCTGATTGTATTTAATCAACAGCCCTGATTTGCTCTATCCTTTCACTGGAAATTAGGGATTTCATTCCTAAACTGATCCCAAAGGCGGCTATAAATATCCCCCATCCACCACCATTAAGAGGTAATCAATCTTTTGCTAGTTAACGCTCATTCATAATCTTCCCTGATTACTGACTTGAGCGTCGGAGGGTGCGTCGCCGGGATCAACCCCGGTGTCTCGTACTTTTTGTAGGTGAACGGCAGGAGTCAACGGTCAAACTCCGGTGGAAAGGTTCCAGGTTTGCTATTCGGTTTTCCTAAGAATTCACAAATACTATCTGTTTGCCCCCACACCAGATTTAGCGATAACAATAGGCTATATTGTTTATTTATTATTTTATTCAGCTACATTACCGATATGGGACATTTATATATACTTTACCTCTTTCCTGGGTGAACAATGTTGGAGTCCACGTCACCTAGTGTTGACCGGAGTCAACATCTCAACAATTTCCATCACGTGGGCCACCCACCCCCATGCACACCATTCCATTTTAATTCCATACACATTTCATTTCATTTAATTTACCAACTATTAGTAACCAGCCAACTATCATATCATATATATTATTATATTTATTTTTGAAATTACACGGGGTGTTACACGACCAGCCCCTGCCATTGCCGCCATTGCCCAGGCGAGGCTGCCCTCAACTGTCGTTGAAACCCATCCTCCGTCGCTTTCTCATCCTCCTCTATTTCATATGAAAATGGTGTTCGCTCTCGCCGCAACGCCGCCAGCCTTGCCGTTGCCGTCGCTTCCCCACCACAGCACCGCCTCGCCGTGGTCGCTGTTGCCAAGCGCCCCCGCCACAGTGTCGCACCATCACCACCAGTCGTCGGAGTCCCATCGCTCTCTCTCTCTCTCTCTCTTTCTCTCTCTCTCTCTACCGAAGTGAGGAAAGAGACGAGGTGTGATTGGCCCGTTCAGTGTTTGATGTTTTAGCTCACTGGATCTGGGGTTGGTGTTTGCAGTTCCGCCTTGGATTCGATGTGGAATGGTTGCTGAGTGGTCCATTTCAGTGTTGGCTATTTTGGTGTAGCAGATCCGATCCTGAGTTTGGGGTATTGCTGTCTTGTGTTTGCTGTTAATATTTTGTACGTGTCTCACACGTATTTTGGAGCGTTGCCCGGAATTCTAATCGTGTTTTTCAAGTTATTCGATTCTCTCACACAAAAGGCAAGTCCACTTGAACTTGATTTATTTTTCTAGTTCAAGATTATTGATCTCCTCCGCAAGTAGTTCCACTTTGATTATCTTAATATTGCTTTGTATACTTTCCATTGGGGATATCTAGGGTTTACAAGAGCTATCCCGAAGTATCCTTGACTCGTGCCAATATCCATTGATTCAAACTCAAACATGCATGCACACACGACATGAACGAATTGAATAGAACTTGCGTATGAGAAATATACCATGATATGAATACATGTTAATTGATTCAAATCTCAAGAATTGAATCGTGACATGATAATTTTGCCTTGTATACAGTAGAATTTATCTCAACTTGTTGTACCTTAATGTTAATGCACTGTGTGATAACTAGAACATGTTGATTATTCACTTTGATAAATATACATGATGACCTTTGTTATGTCTTGCTGCCTATTCTATTTTGTACTGAGGTTTCGACCCTGTTACAATAGGAATCAGCCAAAACCATATAAATGAGAATTATAGCCTAATGAATCTTGTTCCCAGACCACTTGACAAATCTTGATTCCGATCTGTGAGCTGTGAGATATCACAGTTTTAGTCACTACTGGTCTGTACTTTCAAGATTGCAAATTATTGACACAACTTTCAGTTGAAACACCATGATAACAGTAGTATAATGACATGAAACTCTCCAGAAACTTAGTAGACATGCTTAGGATCCATTCCTAATTTTTGTGGATTTTTATATTGATTTTACACCAAATTTTCACCCTTAAAACTTTGGCTATAAGTTGCTGTCAGAACTGTTAACCTGTAAAGATTAGGATGATAGACCTAGCTATGATCATAATTAATAAAAACTTATTGAATATGAATTGTAGCCCCGGATGTCTAGTTTACTTTCCCTTTTGGCGGAATCGAATTTCGAGTTATAGTTTGTGAGTTACTGCTTTTTTAGTACTGTTGTGTCTGCTCTTTTCAGTTCACAATTACTTGTATTTTACCATGCATTGTATCATTTTCTTGCATCTTATCATCGTCTTGATATTCGTATACACACTTGAATGACCATGAATAATATATTAAAATATTAAATAAGTCGGAGTTAATAAGGGTTGACCTAGTAGTGGATAATCTCAGAAAATGTACTCGGTAAGGCTTTATCGTTATATCGGATTGTCATGGAAGGAGGAGTATCGATTGTGAATTATTGATAGTCAATTGTTGATTGTAAATTATTGTTATCTACACTAAGTACACGCTCTGTAGATCCCACCACGAAGTCTAAAACGAACACTGTTTTGCGTGCACCTAACCTGTAGTATGGGACGCAGTAGTACGAGCACTAGATAGGAAAAATGAAATGCTAATAAACCTAAGTTGACACTTGTACACTTGACCATTGTTTATTGACATTGTTATTGCTTTTGAACTTTGATCTTGCTTCATATTCCTTGATGTACCATGTTCCCTTACTCTTTGCTTTTCACTATTTGCTGTCCATACTTGCTCTAAGAACATTTTCTTTCCACTCTAGTTGATCCAACTACAGGTGCCCAAAGAGAATCACCAGAAGGCATTGGTGAGCAGTTCTTCTAGGATTGGAGCAGGAGCTGCTTTAGAATAAACTATCTTCTTCCATGTTATTCTTTTATCGCATTGTTATTCTTTTTGTTGAACTTTGTATCCCGGGCTTGTTGACCCGTAACTGTTGTTTATTTTTCTAGTTGTTGGTTATTATGTTGACTACTGTATGTTTTTATCTCAGTTATTGTTTATGTGATTATATTTATCTGCCTGGTTGTGATTATTTCTTTCTTGTTGTTGAGCTAAGACTGGTACAACTTATGGATGATGTTAATATCATTCGCTAGGCCTTCGTTACGGGCTCTTATTCCCGTATTTTGGGAAGCGGGGCGTGGCAACTAGTATTATCACATTTAATAGGAATGTGATCAAAAAATACCTTATAGTCATCTATAGTGTGTTTCATCCATAATACATGTGCACAGCAGGATCCAGCGGCAGTATATTTGGCTTCGGCAGTGGAGAGAGTTATAAAATTCTGCTTCTTGGATGCCCATGTGACAAGACAGTTTCCCAAGAAGTGATATGTGCCGCTAGTGCTTTTTTTGTCTGTTAAGCTGCCGGCATAATCTGCATCAGAGTACCCTACAAGAGAAAAGTTTCTATTTTTTGGGTACCAAAGTCCAATATTTGTTGTGTCTGTAAGATATCGAATAATACGCTTAACGACAGACAAATGCGATTCTTGGGGACACGATTGAAAGCGTGCACATAAACAAACACTAAACATGATATCTGGACGAGATGCAGTAATACAAAGCAAACTACCAATCATATCACGATAAGTAGAAATATCAACATTGTTACCAGATTCATCCTTAGAAAGCTTAGTAGTAGTTGCCAAAGGTGTTTTGTAAGCATTTGCATTTTCAAGTCCAAACTTTTTGACTAGTTCCTTTGCATATTTAGATTTATAAAGATGTCATCCTTTCTTTATTGTATTTGAAGTCCAAGAAAATAAATTAGTTCACCCATCATACTCATTTCGAACTCATCCTGCATTTGCTTTGAGAATTCCTTGCAAAAATTTTCATTAGTAGATCCAAATATAATATCATCAACATAGATTTGAACAATCAAGATATCTTTAGAAACATGTTTTATAAATAGTATAGTGTTTACTTTCCCTTTAGAGAAGCCTATGTGAAGTAGAAACGAACTTAGTCGTTCACACCAAACCCGAGGAGCTTGCTTCAAACCATACAAAGCTTTATCAAGACGAAATACATGGTTTAGGTGTGTGGGATCAGTGAATCCCGATGGTTATGCAACATAAACTTCTTCCGAAATAAAACCATTTAAGAAAGCACTTTTAACATCCATCTGAAAAAGAGTAAAGTCCCTATAAGAGGCAAAAGCAGGTAAAATGTGAATGGCTTCAAGCCGTACAACAGGTGCAAAAGTTTCATCAAAATCAATACCTTCTTGTTGGTTATAACCTTGTCCAACAAGACGGGCCTTGTTTCTAGTAATAGTGCCCGATTCATCTAACTTGTTCCTAAACACCCACTTAGTTCCAAGTATGGTCCTATTGTGAGGTCTAGGAACAAGTCTCTATTCTTGATGCCTTTCGAATTGATTAAGTTCTTCTTGCATTGCAATGATCCAGTTATTATCTTGCAAGGCCTCCTTAATAATCTTAGGTTCAAGTATAGAAACGAAAGCAGAAAAACACAAAATTTTGAACTTGTGTGCGAGTAGTTACCCCTTTCGACATATCGTTTCGTATAAGATTTGGTGGATGGATGGACATGATTTTCCATGCAAGGCGCCTTTCATTTGTGGAAAGTTGATGTTATATATGCTCATCTTCCATGGCATCAATTTTTTGTGAAGGCATCTCTTTTATTTGGGATTTGGATGCATCTTCATCTTCAAGAGACTTGTGATTTTGAGAGTTCGTATTTGGTTCTTGGTCAATTTGTACCCGCTTCTTTTCAACCCGAACACCTATCTCGTCATCATCAACAACATGCAATATTTCTTTGGTGTAGGGATTAGTTTCATCAAATACTGGATACCTGAATGGTGCATCTTCTCTTATTAAATACATGATATGCCTTGCTACTTAGAGAATATCCTAAGAATATGCCTTCATCACTTTTACGATCAAATTTTCCAAAATTATCAAGAGTTTAAAATAAACACTTTACTCCCAAAGACGCGAAAGTAACTTAAATTGAGAATTTTGCCATAATATAGTTCAAAAGGTGTTTTCTCAATATATTTCCTAATGGTTACTTGGTTAATTGTATAACATGTTGTATTGACAGCATCTGCCCAAAATGATTTAGGTAAATCTTTTACACTAAGCATGGTTCGGGCCATTTCTTGAATAGATCAATTTTTCCTTTCAACACCCCCATTTTGTTAGGGAGTGCGAAGACAGGCGAACTCATGTTTTATTCCCTTTTTGTCACAAAATGATGTGAAGAGTTCGTTTTGAAATTCTCCACCATGATCACTACGAATAGTAACAATGGTGAAGCTTTTCTCATTTTTCACTCTACGACATAATTTTTGAAAAACATACAATGTGTCATCTTTTTGCGACAAAAAGGCAACCCAAGTAAATCTACTATAGTCATCAACAATTAGAAAGGCATATCGTGCACCTCCATTACTACATGTTCGTGATGGTTTAAATAGATCAATGTGCAAAAGTTCAAAGGGTCTACAAGTTGATACCATTTTCTTGGGCTTGTGAGCACTTTTAGTTTGCTTACCGAACTGGCACGACTCACAAGGTTTATCTTTATCAAATTTGATTTTAGGGATCCCCTTCACAAGCTCCTTGGTTACAAGTTTTTTGGGATTATCCATGGCTGTGTGTCCAAGTTGCTGATTACGTAACCAACCATCCTCATTTCTACCAACAAAGCACATCAAATTCTCTTGTGCTAATTCATTAGAATTTATAACATATACATTGTTGCATCTGTTAGAAAAATGTAAACAAGATTTATTGCTATCTAGTACAGTGCATGCATTTTTATCAAAAGTAAAAAATATAACCTTTGTCACATAGTTGGCTGACGCTAAGTTGTATTTCAAACCTCTTACCAATAGAACATCCTCAATGGAGCATGAAGAACCAAAGTTTATTTTACCTTTACCGATGGTTTGACCAGTGCTATTATCTCCAAAGATGATGTCCTTCCCTTTTTCCCATGATAATGATGCAAAATATCTATTGTCACCTGTCATATGGTTTGAGCATCCATTATCAAGGTACCACCGATCTTTAGTCTCGATATGCTGAAATACCTACATCAAGATTAGTAGGTATAATTTTGGGTGCCCAAGTTTGTTTTGAACCTGCATTTATATTTTTTTCTTACCCAAACGAATTTAGTATTCCTTTTTGATGAGCAATTATAAGAAATATGTCATAATCTACAGCAATAGTGACATGTGATACGATTATGCCTTGGTTCACGCACACTTGCATAGTTTTGAGTTGATTTGTGATTCTGTTGGTAACTATGCGTGTGTGTATGACATGATGATTTAGATTTTTTATGGTGTATTGGCTCTTCGTAACCAAGCCCTCGATTATCAGGATAAGATCTTGAATTCTTTGTAATAAGATAATTGGGCCCTTTATATTTTTCAACAATTTTCTCGAGCTCAAGTACTCTTTTACAAAGTTTTTTTCCTAGTCATCTCATCGTCTTTAGTGTTCCAACGAAGAGTATCTAGGGTAGCATCAAGTATTCTATTTTGTTCAAGAGTTTCATTACACCCTTCCACTACCTCATCAAATTTTCTTTCACATTCTTTTAAATCATCAGTGAATTTAGCAATATAAACATATTTCTCATGAATTTCTCTTAAATTTTCATCATGTGTTGCTAAGGATTCTTGAATTTGTTGTTTTAAATACTCATTTTCATCTAGCAGCACATCATGATCTCATCTAAATGACTCGAATTTTTCCATAATCAATGAATTTTTATTTTTCAGTTTTTGATTTTTAGCAATGCAAGAGTCATGGGATTCATTTGGAATTTGTTTATATTATCTTAATTCATGACTCAATTTCTTAGCATAATCTTTTAATCCATTACACATGTCTACTAAATCATCGTAAGTGGGTTCTTCGATTACCTCTTCTTGAGATGGTGATTGTATCTCACCATTCCCAAGAGCCATGAAGCCAACATTGTTGTGATCTTGCTCATCCTCACTTGAATTTGAGTATAGCCATGTTGCTTTTAGCGCCTGTTTTTTAATCCCAGATTTGGGTGGTAGTAGTCCCTATTCATGTCCTGTGAGACGGGACAATTTGCCCAGATGTGTCCAGGCTTCTTGCATTTGTAGCATACGTC
The DNA here is from genome assembly GCA_017893485.1 of Hemerocallis citrina. Taxonomy (NCBI): domain Eukaryota; kingdom Viridiplantae; phylum Streptophyta; class Magnoliopsida; order Asparagales; family Asphodelaceae; genus Hemerocallis; species Hemerocallis citrina. The sequence continues at coordinate 524,376 of JACEHZ010000208.1, forward strand.
GTTTTTATCATTTTTTTCTTTCTCCTTGGTACATGTCATATTTTTTATGTTTAAGGGACTTACGAAATCGCTTAGTCAATAAGGCGATGTCTTCTTCTGACTCCTCACGATCCGATTCTGCTTTTGATGGTTGAGATTTTTCTGCATAGAGGGCAATGGTCCTCTCTTCGGATTTTTGTTCAATCCCGATGTTCTGCCTGTATCTTTTGGTTTCTGTCATCTCCATCTCATATGTCTTCAGCTTTTCTTGGAAGGTGTAGTAGTCGAATCCCTTTTTCCTCAAGGGTCTCCCCCATTGCAGCAGCTTTTACATCCCATTCAGGCATGAGACAACTTATGAGTTTTTTAACCTTTCGGTCATCATCCAATCCCTTACCTAAGCTCTCAAGCTAGTATGCAATGATATTGAAATAGGCAAGCATTTGATATACGTTCTCTCCTGGCAGCATACGAAAAACATCAAACTTATAAAAACATAAATTTACTTTAGCTTTTACCCCAGAAGCGGTTCCCTAATGCCGTTTCAGCATGTTGTTCCAAATTTCGTATGTTGTCTTACAATTTTTTCAGCATCGCATTAATTCTTCATTGTTCAATCCTGCATACAGAGCCGTCATAGCTTTAGAATTTGCAGTTTTTAGTGCTAGCTCTGCTTTTGAGAAGGTTGTCTTTCCATCGCTGCCCAGAATATCTACTTTGTTTATGCACACATTCCATATTTATTCTCCAAGCATCTGTAAGAAATGAGGCATACGAACTTTCCAAACATCATAGTATTTTCCATCAAAATATGTTGAGCGTGTTAGACTTGTCCCATTGGAGATGAATGTCTCCGATGAGTACAAGTTTTCGGGAGGAGGGATTTCGGTCATTGGACCTTTTGCTTAAGCTTTTAAGCTTTTAGTAAGCACCTCCTTTGATACCACTGTAAATCACCCTGGGGGTGAATAGGGTGATTGTGCGGAATTAAAAAATTTAAAAATAGAATTGCAAATTAAAAGAAAAGAGATAGAGAGAGCAAACACAGCAAGTACAAGTGACGCAACGATATACCGTGGTTTGACCCCTAGGTCTACGTCCACACCTCCTACTTGTAGCAATTCTCCGCCATAAGCGTTCCACTATACTCAAACCCGTGTACAATAATTCTCAGATTCAGGCCGAGAGACCTATTACACCCACAGAACTTCTAACACAAGCCTCATCAATCTCACCGAAGTGAAAGAAAAGAAAAACTCAAGATGCTTAATGATCCTGACTGAAGAAAGCAAATAAGTATCACACACACTCGGATTAATTGTTGAATTGATTAGTTCGGAAGATTTTTGTCAGAGTAATAGGTGAGGAATACACAGTGGGTTCATTCCAATATATAGATGGGGAAGTGTATCTATCAACAATAGAAACAATACATTCCAGAAAAGTGAGCAGTGCGAATTACGGTCGACCGCAATTAAGGGACAGTCGACCGTTCATCTTTTAAATGAAAAGTTGAAAGATGAATGGTTGACTACTTCATTATATTTCTATAATGTGCAGTCGACGGTGGTGCGGTCGACCGACACTATAGTACGGTCGACCGCAATCGTGATGTTCATGACGAACCCGCTTTATATTCTTAACATATACTAATCAATCAAACAATCAATCAAATACACATGAAATCTCACAGATATGGAATTACAAGAACTGATCTTGCTGGCTTACTTGGGCACTAATCAATATGTGCTCCTTTTTGAATAACTTCTTCTTTTGCTTGATTTTGCAATCCTTCTTTATTGCTTTCATTCTTTGCCTATTCATGAATCTCTTTTGAATCTTTTATTGATATTATTTAATCCTGAAAACCTGAACAACTCAATTTAAACTTATTAGTATTTATAGACACGTTTTGTGCACACCAAACTAAGAGTCAACAATCTCATTTGCCTACACTACTCGTTATTGTGACCCTAACAACACTATCTGTAACCCATGTTTCCCCAAAACTGTATTTTCTGTGAATTTTGTGGTATTTCAAATTTTTGTAAATTATTTTTCTGCTTTCACTTTCTTTTGTCAAATTTTACTATTGGATCTCTTATTAAAATCTGTTTTCGATCAAAAAATTTATTTTTAACTACTTCTATGATTTTTATATTGTAACACAATTCTTATTTTTTTTATTATTACTCTTATTATTAGTATTACTGTTATTAGTAGTACTATTATTATTTTTATCATGCCCTTATTATTATTATTATTATTTGCATTATTGTTATTATTTTTATTTTTCAACTGGTTATTAAAAATCCACTTTTATTTACTAATTGTATTTGTAGTAGTTTAAATAAATTCTATTTTATAATGCAAATTACATTTTAATTCATATTTTTTTTATTGGTTATTTCATATACCCTATTGGATTTTACCAATTTAACCCAAACCCTGTTTAACCTTACCCGTTATTAAAACAACCCCAGCCCAAAACCCTTTTTTCATCTGAACCTATTTCTCCACCCAGACCTATTAGCAACCTAACTACCCAACCCGTTATTAAATATCCTACCCGTTTACAATTAAACCCTAACCCAACTACCCTATATATACTTTTGTTCTTCATCACGTTACCCCATGCACCCTCAGCCGCCTTCTTGACTTATCCCCTACCTCCCGTCTCCCTTTCCCAATCTTCCATCCCCTGTGCACCGCTGTACCTTCACCCCGTCCTCCCGCTTGTTCTCCGTGCATCGCACCTACAGCACCGCATCAATGTCTACCCAGTGCAGCACTCAGCCAGCACAGCCCCGTGCTCCCTGTGCACCACTGCCGACTTCACTGTGTGCTGACTCTCCGACGCAGAGCAGCAGCGGCTAGCCGCACCCATCCGTCGTCTCGCCGTCGTCCCGCTGTGCTCGCCTCACCCCCTGGCCGTCGCTTTACTTCCCTGACGTTCGATTGCAGCAACCGCAGTGCGCCAGCCCCCTGTGTGCGCTCCTCCCAATGCCGATAGCGACATTCAGTTGCCATGCCACCACCCCGTGCACCGTACTACTCCCCCGCAGTGCAGCCCCGTGAGTGTGCAGTTGATCATGGGTTTGATCAGGTTGGATGTTGGCCGTCCGTTTGGTTTTGATCATGATCTGGACTGATTGATCCTAGCCATCCGATCTTGTTGATCTTGATCATCACCTCCTGATCTCTTGGATCTAGCCATTGGATCCCATGATCTTCATCATTCTTGATCCCAGCTATGCGTTTGATCTGATCTCTATCATCATCTTGATCATCGAGATCCGTGCTTGTGTTCGTGTTTTGCGATTGTGATCATGTGTTCGTGTTTGGTTCTCGTTCTTGGTTCGTAATTCGATCTGTTCATTGTGTTCGTGCCCCGGAAATCCGTTCCCGTTATTCTTGCTTTTGCTTCGTCGGTTTCGTCGTCTCTCAGGCAAGTAACTTGTACTCAATTCTTTTGCATGATACAAGTCATAAATTCTGCTTGTAGTGTAGTTGGGTTCTAGAGACAACTTGTGTATGATGTATCTTGATGAGTACTGTCTCTATAGTGCTATTGACCATAGTTGCCTCACGACACAAATTTTACATGAAACAACTTAGGTTTTGACCGTTCTTGATGAGATTATAAGTGTGAGATAATTATGAGAAATCGTGTGTTTGTTTGGATCCATGGGATATACTTGTTATGGATATGCTATATATCCTATTTCATGATTTTTGGACATTTAGTAGACTCTATGACATGTTTGGTTGTGTTTGAATGAGTTTCGTATGTTGTATGTTGATTAGTTGTTAAGAGGAAAAACTGTATTTTGTCGGTGATCAGTTTTGATGGCTATTTTAGACCATATTAAGGTCAGTATCCTAACTTCATTATTAAACATGATTTTTAAAGAAATCCATATTCTTTCCAAACTCTCTGACCTTGATCGATTTTGTTTTCGTATCTGTGAGATATAATTGTTTTACTACAGAGGTGCAATTCATTTCCAGATTTCGTTTCTTGATGATTTCGATGACTAAACTATTTGGATACTAATGCTAAGCATATTACTTTGACCTGAAATTTTACACAGTATTTCTATATCTATTTAGGAATTACCCAGAATTTTGGTAGATTTTATTGATGAGTATTATATACTGTTTCATGCTTGTTTATAAAGACTATACTTGCTGGATTTTGCTCGCTGTTCTCTAAAGATTTGTATTTTCATCCTAATTCCTTTTTCTGTATGAAAAATATTTATGAAATATGAACGTTAGCTTATTTTGTATATTTTCATCTCCCTTTGGCGGATTTGAATTTCGTTTCACAGTTTGCAAGATATTATAGTTTTCGTACAGCAGTGTTGGGAATTCCAGATTTGCCAAACTATCGTTTCTTGATGTTTTCTGAATTTTGTTGGCTAATCTAATCTTACTGGAAAATTATGAAACTTTATATTTTGATACTAGACATATAGTGGAATGCTCCAGATTTTTCTTGGATTTATTTATTGAGTTTTTATGGTATTTTCCTGACTTTGAATATGATTTCCTGATTTCTAGCTGAACATATTTTCTGGATTCAAATCAGTTTTGAGCTATGTTTTTTTGAAATACTATATGACTTATTTATATTCTCCAAATTCGGTTAGGAGTCTATTTTCTAGACCTTTTGACGGATTCAGGTTTGCATATTTCTGACACCGGAAATTACTGTTTTACTACAGTATGGTCTTGCTGTCTTGAACTAGAAATCTCGTTGTTTTATCCTTTGTGTTATCTTGCACCCGTACATGTTTTTCTTGCAACTTGAACTTGTTACTTGTTTATGCCATGATTTAATTGCTCTATTAGTGACACATAATTGCTTGTTTGACACTAATAATAAATAACCAAGCCGGGGTTTAAGGGAAAGATCTAGTAGTGGACAATATAGGTAAATGTACTCGGAAGGGGGCACATGTTTCCAATGATTTCAAGTTATATGGAACTAAGTGCCACGTAGAACTAAATACCACATCAGGAATTGACAGGGGCCACCTCTAGAATCTACGGGGGCCACCTCTAGAATTCATTACATGATTACAAGTTATATGGAACTAAGTGCCACGTCAGGGGTTGACGGAGGCCACCTCTAGAATCTATGGGAGCCACCTCTAGAATCTATTACCGATTACATGACATGATATGATTCTCGTTTACATGATGCCTGAGTACACTGCGCTCTATGGTCCACTATAAAATCTAAAGCGAAACTGTTTGTTGTAGCAACCATGTAGTATGGGATGCATGAAGTGCTACCTAGATAGTAATAACTATAAGACTTGATACATGATACTTGAACATGATACATGCTTACTTGATACTCGACTACATGATACATGAGACTTGATACATGACACATGCTACATGTTTACATGATACTTGATACTTGATACTTAATACTGTTTACATGATATTTGTTTACTTGACACTTGATACATGCTACGTGTACTTATTCACCTTACCATGCTTGTTGTTATCTTTTGTTATCATGCTTATTCCATGCTATTAGTTATCCTTTTTTTTCCATGTACTTGTATCCTGCATTACAAGCGGTCCGTAACTTGCATTAACGGGAGTTTGTTTTCTTTTTCCTATTCCTACAATTGTTAAATTGTAGATTTTGGAGAACAGGTACCAGATGGTATTAGTGATATGAAGTATTAGTACTGAATTTTTGTTATTATTATTTCTTGTTGCTTGCTTTGAACAGTTGTATCTTGTACTTGGATTTATTTGTATTTGGGCAGTGTGACCCAGGATATTTGACTTATTCAGATCATGATTATTTGAGATTAATACATTTTGGCTTCAAGTATTCTTGTTGGTATTTTGGTTCATAAGTGCTTGTTAGTTGATTCTTTGGCTTTCGAGTCTGAATATTCTTGTGAAATATTGTAAAGATTCTTGAACAGCTTATGGATAATGAAAATCATTCATTGGGCTTTTGTCGCGTATCCGTATTCCGTATTCTCTTTTGGGAAGCGGGGCATGACAAGGTTTTTAGTTGTATCAAAGCCCAGGTTTGGCTAATATATTAGTTGCCTAATATATTAGACAAGCTTGGCTCGATCTGGGATGGGCTCAATATTTTACCAACCATGCATGCATGAATGAATTATTATCAATATTGATCTGAATCCTGGTCTTATTCCATTTTTTTTTGTCCCTTCTTATTCAATTCCTTGATTCCTTGTTATTTTCCGTCTCTTTCAATTGTCCTTCTTGATTAATTTTTTCTTGGGTATGAATTCATTCTTTTTGTACCCATATTCCTTTGATTTTGGTGTCATCCATTCTTTCCTTTTCTAGTTGATCCGTCAGTCGGCATCGATGGATGCTATTGGCAAAGCCTTTCCCGATCAGAGTGGCGCAGCGGAAGCGTTGTGGGCTCATAACCCACAGGTCCCAGGATTCTCTTGTTGTTTCTCCTTTCCTGCATTGTTTACTTCTTTCCATCCCTTGTACCCATCTTCATCCGTTGACTCGATTGCTTGGTTTATCTCTTCCTTGTCCATCCTTTCTTCGATTCCAGCTCTATCTATTTTTTCATCTCTTTACTTGTTATCTTGCAAATCTTGTGTTATTTCTTCTTCATTTTTTATACTGGTTACTTCTTTCTTGCATTCCATTTTGCCATCATGCACCAATTCATTATTTAATTCAATTCTTCCCTATCTTTTCTCTCTTTGATTCCAGTTATGCCTACTCCCTATCTTGCTTTGTTATCTTGTGTGGTTTCTTCCGTTTTGATACTGTTTGTTCTCTTTCTTGCATTCCATTTGACCCCATTGTTATCCATTTCCTTCTTTTTCTGGTATTGCCCCTGCTTTGTTCCCTTCCCATTAGCCATCTGCTTTGTTTCTTTCCCTTTAACCCTCTGTTTTGTAACCCTTCCCCCCAATTTCCTTTTACCTTGTCCTATGTAAGGTGGGTAGGATTTGTAACCCCTATTTTTCCAAAACTGTATTTTCTGTGTATTTTCGGCATTTCAAATTTTTATAAATTATTTTACCGCTTTCAGTTTCTTTTGTCAAATTTTACTATTGGATCTCTTATTAAAATCTGTTTTCGATCAAAAAATTTATTTGCAACTACTTCTATGAGTTTTATATTGTAACACAATTCTTATTTTTGTTATTATTACTCTTATTATTATTGTTGTTGTTATTAGTAGTACTATTATTATTTTTATCATGGCCTTATTATTATTATTATTATTATTATTATTATTATTATTATTATTATTATTATTATTATTATTATTATTATTATTATTATTATTATTATTATTATTATTATTATTATTATTATTATTATTATTATTTGTATTATTGTTATTATTTTTATTTTTCGACTAGTTATTAAAAATCCACTTTTATTTACTAATTTTATTTGTAGTATTTTAAATAAATTCTATTTTGTAATGCAAATTACATTTTAATTCATTTTTTTTTGGTTATTTCATATACCCTATTGGATTTTACCTATTTAACCCAAACCCTATTTAACCCTACCCATTATTAAAACAACCCCAGCCCAAAACCCTTTTTTCATCTGAACCTATTTCTCCACCCAGACCTATTAGCAACCTAACTACCCAACCCGTTATTAAATATCCTACCCGTTTACAATTAAACCCTAACCCAACTACCCTATATATACTTCTGTTCTTCATCACGTTACCTCATGCACCCTCAGCCGCCTTCTTGACTTCTCCCCTACCTCCCGTCTCCCTCTCCCGATCTTCCATCCCCTGTGCACCGCTGTACCTTCATCCCATCCTCCAGCTTGTTCCCCCTGCGTCGCGCCTGCAGCACCGCATCGACGTCTGCCCAGTGCAGCGCTCAGCCAGAATAGCCCCGTGCTCCCTGTGCAATGCCACCGACTTCGCTGTGTGCTGACTCTCTGACGCACAGCAGCAGCGGCTAGCCGCACCCATCTGTCGTCTCGCCGTCATCCCGCTGTGCTCGCCTCACCCCTTAGCCGTCGCTCCACTTCCCTGACGTCCGACTGCAGCAACCGCAGTGTGTTAGCCCCCTGTGTGCGCTCCTCCCAACAACGACAGCGATGTTCAGTTGTCGTGCCACCACCCCATGTGCCGTACTACTCCCCCACAGTGCAGCCTCGCGAGTGTGCAGTTGATCATGGGTTTGATCACGTTGGATGTGGGTCGTCCGTTTGGTTGTGATCATGATCTCTTGATCTTGATCTTGATTGATTGATCCTAGCCATCCAATCTTGTTGATCTTGATCATCACCTCTTGATCTCTTGGATCTAGCCGTTGGATCCCGTGATCTTCATCAGTCTTGATTTCAATCGTCCGTTTGATCTGATCTTGATCATCCTCTTGATCATCGAGATCTGTGCTTGTGTTCGTGTTTTGCGATCGTGATCGTGTGTTCGTATTTGTTCTCGTTCTTGGTTCGTGATTCGATCCGTTCATTTTGTTCGTGCCCCGGGAATCCGTTCCCGTTATTCTTACTTTTGCATCGTCGGTTTCGTCGTCTCTCGAGCAAGTAACTTGTACTCAATTCTTTTGTATCATACAAGTCATAAATTTCGCTTGTAGTGTAGTTGGGTTCTAGAGACAACTCGTATGTGATGTATCTTGATGAGTATTGTCTCTATAGTGCTATTGACCATAGTTTCCTCATGACACAAGACATGAAACAACTTAGGTTTTGACCATTCTTGATGTGATTATAATTGTGAGATAATTATGAGAAATCGTGTGTTTGTTTGGATCCAGGGGATATACTTATTGTGGACATGCTATAAACCCTATTTCATAATATTTGGACATTTAGTTGACTCTATAACATGTTTGGTTGTGTTTGGAACGAATTTCGTATGTTGTATGTTGATTTGTTGTTAAGAGAAAAATCTGTATTTTGTCGGTGATCAGTTTTGATAGCTATTTTAGACCATAATAAGGTCAGTATATTAACTTAATTATTAAACATGATTTTTAGAGAAATCCGTCTTCTTTCCAAAATCTCTGACCTTGATCGATTTCGTTTTCGTATGTGTGAGATATGATTGTTTTACTACAGAGGTGTATTTCATTTCCAGATTTCGTTTCTTGATGATTTCAATGACTAAACTATTTCGATACTAGTGCTAAGCATATTAATTCGACCTGAAATTTTGCAGAGTATTTTTATATCTATTTAGAAATTACCCAGAATTTTGGTAGATTTTATTGATGAGTATTATATACAGTTTCATGCTTGTTTATAAAGACTATACTTGGTAGATTTTGCTCGTTGTTCTCTAAAGATTTGTATTTTCACCCTGATTCCTTTTCCTGTATGAAAAATATTTATGAAATATAAAAGTTAGCTTATTTTGTATATTTTCATCTCCCTTTGGCGGATTTGAATTTCGTTTCACGATTTACGAGATATTATAGTTTTCGTACAGCAGTGTTGGGAATTCCAGATTTGCCAAACTATCGTTTCTTGATATTTTCTGAATTTTTTAGCTAAGCTAATCTTACTTGAAAATTATGAAACTTTATATTCTGATACTAGACATATAGGAAAATACCTCAGATTTTTCATGGATTTATTTATTGAGTTTTTATGCTGTTTTCCTGGCTTTGAATATGATTTCCTGATTTCTGGCTGAACATATTTTCTGGATTCAAATCAGTTTTGAGCTATATTTTTGTGAAGTACCATATGACTTATTTATATTTGCTGGATTCGGTTGGGAGTATATTTTTCAGAACTTTTGACAGATTTAGGTTTTCATGTTTGTAACACCGGGAATTACTGTTTTACTACAGTATGGTCTTGCTGTCCTAAACTAGAAATCTCGTTATTTTATCATTTTATGTGTTATCTTGCACCCGTACACGTTTGACTTGCAACTTGAACTTGTTACTTGTTTATGCCATGATATACTTTCCCTATTCGTGACACATACATGCTTGTTTGACACTAATAATAAATAACCAAGCCGGGGTTTAAGGGAAAGATCTAGTAGTGGACAATATAAGTAAGTGTACTCGTAAGGGGGTCCGTGTTTCGCATGATTTCAAGTTATATAGAACTAAATATTACGTAGAACTAAGTGGCACGTCAGGGGTTGATAGGGGCCACCTCTAGAATCTACGGGGGCCACCTCTAGAATCCATTACATGATTACAAGTTATATGGAACTAAGTGCCACGTCAGGGGTTGACGGAAGCCACCTCTAGAATTCATTACCAATTACATGACATGATATGATTCTCTTTTACATGATGCCTGAGTACACTGCCCTCTATAGTCTACTATGAAATCTAAAGTGAAACTGTTTGTTGTAGCAACCATATAGTATGGGATGCATGAAGTGCTACCTAGATAGTAATAACTACAAGACTTGATACATGATACTTGAACATAATACATGCTTACTTGATACTCAACTACATGATACATGAGACTTGATACATGACACATGCTACATGTTTACATGATACTTGATACTTGATACTTGATACTTGATACTGTTTACATGATACTTGTTTACTTGACACTTGATACATGCTACTTGTACTTATTCACCTTACCATTCTTTTAGTTATCCTTTTTGTTGTTATCTTTTGTTATCATGCATATTCCATGCTATTAGTTATCCGGGTTTTTCCATGTACTTGTATCCTTCATTACAAACGGTCCGTAACTTGCATTGACGAAAGTTTATTTTCTTTTTCCTATTCCTGCAATTGTTAAATTGCAGATTTTAGAGAACAGGTACCAGATGGTATTGGTGAAATGAAGTATTAGTGCTGGATTTAATCTATTATTATTTCTTGTTGCTTGCTTTGAATGATTGTATCTTGTACTTGGATTTATTTGTATTTGGGCAATGTGACCCAGGATATTTGACTTATTCAAATCATGATTATTTGAGATTAATATATTTTGGTTTCAAGTATTCTTGTTCGTATTTTGGTTCATATGTGCATGTTGGTTGATTCTTTTGCTTCTGACTCTGAATATTCTTGTGAAATGTTGCAAAGATTCTTGAACAGCTTATGGATGATGAAAATCATTCGCTGGGCTTTTGTCGCGTATCTGTATTCTGTATTTTCTTTTGGGAAGCGGGGCGTGACACTATCCTTTATGATCCGATCTCTGCCAGCGTTATCTACGCCTACAATATGTTGGATATATAATTATCAACACAATATTGTATTAGTTAGTAAATATATGTATATATATATCTGTAATTCCTATCGGCAACATGGTGTTATCTAGTAGTTGTCCGAACAAATTTAAAGAGAGGTTTGATTTTGTTGACATGAGTGATGTGTCTAATTTTTATATAAATATTTGTACTCATTTACCCATAAAAATTGCTTTTATTCGTCTATCATGTTAAAAATTTATCTTATTTACATAGATTTTAGTTACTTAATTATTTTTGAAGGAATAAGATTTTTTGATGCAAAAGGTGAAGATTTTTGGTAAAAATCATCAAACAAAAGAGGCAGAATGATTTATTAATTTTTATTGATTGGTTGATTTTAAATTTTACAATTTGGCCTTGTGAAAATGTAACCCCTATTTCCGTTAAAACTTATTTTTTTTTGTACTTTTCTGTATTTCAAATTCTTAGTATCTTATAACTATTCTTTCTTAATTGATTATATTATTCAAACCACTACAAAACACACAGGCTATAACGGCACTTTTACAAGGCTATAGCGGCGTTTTTGGATGCCGTTATAGCCCATAACGGCGCTTCTGAAATTGCTGCCGAAAATGTCGTTACAGCGTGCGTCGTTATAGCTATATGGGCTATCAAGGCGTTTACCGATGCCGCCGTTATAAGGTTTCCACCTATAACGGCGTTGCCAAACCGCCGTTACAGGAACATTTCGTTTTGGAAAAATTAGAGCTATAGCGGCGCTTTTTCCAAGCACCGAGATTACTGGTACCCTGCAGCGGCGCTTGTCTAGCGCCGCGATAGAGTGTACCCAAAAGCGGTAGTACCTATTGCGACGTTTCTTGGTAAACGCCGCGATGGGTCGTTTTTTTTTTTTTGACATTTCATTATAAAATTTTGATTTGAAAAAACCAGTAATTAATCGCATATTACAAATACATATAATCATATTAAATTTAAATGCTTCAACCTTAAAATCAATAATAACAACATAATCAAGAACCAAAAGTCACACATCACAAAAAACAACTCAATAGAAAACAAAATATGTAACACATATAAGCTGTCATACAACGAGTGTCAAATGTATATGTTGTACAACACTTAGTTATTACAAAACATTGATATAATTCCTACAAAAAAAATTTAAAAAGTCCAAATTCGACAAACTATAGCAGGGGAGTCTCCTCGTGTGGCCCGCTGTTGCTTCCAATTCCATCGTTATTTTGCCCTAGTGTATGTGCGTGACTCGAAACCGATGGAATACGATGGCCCTGTAGAAAAAACATAAATATTTCATCATCAATTTGTCAAACGAAAGAAGTAGTTGTTATTAGGGTCCTACATCCTATATAATTTCAATTTGTACAATACTAACGTTGACTCTTATTTAATTTAAATTAGTTAAAAGTGGGTATTTAGTTGTAGAATACTAACCGGTGCTTGAGTTGGAATTCCTTGTGACTGTTGCCTGATTAACGTCACCATTTGAACCATTGTTGCCTCCAAACGTGCCACTGTTGCCTTCGGTTGATCAACATCGTCCTGTGTGGGCCCAGCCCCACTGGAAGAACATGTACGAGAACCGAAGACGCTGGTGGGTGTTGGTCCTAGCCCCATCCCACGCACATGACCGGGACGCTCGCGTTCCCTCAATTCGGAGAGAACTTAACACTGTAGCGTCAATGGATCGGCAGAAGAAGAAGACGACATTTCCTCAATCTTCTTTCTGGCATCCTTCTGCAAAAGATACCAAAAACAAATTTAATTTTCAAAATTATTTTATTTAAAAGACTAAATACCAAATTGAAATTAATTTGAAAGCTTTTTATTTACCACATTATCGGCTGCCACGTCATCCCTAAATTTTCCATCCTTACCCGTGTAGGTAGTTACAAAAAAATCTACATCGCCGATCTTCTCTCCCTTATTTGATGCTTCCTATATACAAGTAAGATTAGTATTTAGAACTATAATAAAATACTTCAAATAAAATGAATTGGATGTCTTAGTCATAAAATCGAAATGAATTGGATGTCTTAGTCTAAAAACTCTGTTATATACATACTTCAGTCAGCTACAACAGTGAATCCATGATTATGAGCAATTTATGAGACAAATTAATAGATTTGAGATATCAACAGTATGTATGTTTTCATCTCGCAGAAACATTGTTGGCTGTGAAGAAGTTTGTGGTAGGGGTTAGGATTTTCTGCAAATAATTCAAAGTTATTCTTATATCAATGCACCTAAGAATTCTTCAGATGGATAAGGTATAAAACCAAAAGTTCAAAGTCTCTCTTTCATTAACATATTACCGAAATCATTGGTTATCCAATTATTTGCTTATTACTACATAGTTCCGTACTTGTGGTCATTTAAAATATCACTAACCAAAAATTTAGTTCTTGGTAATCACATTCCATATATCTAACTTTAAAGTTCAAACCACAATTAAAGGTTTTGATAATTCCATTTACTCAGAAACAATTGAGAAAATCTTAGGTATATGTAGAATTTCTTCTTATAGATCTTTGTACCCAATTAAATTCAAATCTGAATAATGCTAACTCTCGAATTTGACCCTTCCATTATCTGATGTAACTTTGATATCTCATAATCTTCTAACGTATATAATAAGATTCCTTATATTCTAAACCTCATCCTCTAACCTAATATTATTTGTATCAATCCTAAAAATTTCTTCTAAGTCATATCATACTTCGACATCTTATCTTTCCAAAATTAAAACTACAAGTCTTTATTCAAGAGATACATTCTCAGAGACAACTATTATTAAGTCTTCCAATAATGATATAAATAATCTATCACCAGATGTCCATATATATATGTTATTTCCCATAAATCCTTCAAACTTGCCATCAAAATCCGATCAAAACAATGATAATACACTGAAGACTTCAAATTTAGCAAACTATGTAATCTCCCATATTAGTGTTACTTGAAAGGTTTCCTTTCATGTATTCCTTCCTTCACAAATCCTCGTGTCACAATATTTGTTTTATATATTAATTTCATCCCATATAGATTAATTTAGTGATGTAATCTGATACACACTAGTAGTGAAAATCAAGATGCACAAGTACCTTCTCCCTGTTAAGCATACATAAGTTCGAATCTACCGAGACTTCTTTCCTTCAAATTTACGAAACTAGCTAGAATAGGTATACATGAAATTGTCTCGGAAGAATCCATAATCACTTGTAATTCCATAATAAGTGTTTTCCATTCCTTAGGCCCAAATTATTAGGAGCCCAAATTCCATATTTCGTCAGTGTGAAGGTACAACACATGAAATACTCATGAACTCAATTGTGCAAGATGGAAACATTATCTCTGCATATATGTTGTCCTACATAAATCAGTGACCCTAGAATTTAGCCTAGCCAATAAACAAATACATCTATACCTATATGTAGTAGTCATCAAAATCACTAGCTGGGGTACTAGTTCTTGAAAAATCTTACATATGCTTCCAACAATGTACACTTGCTATTCAAGTTTAATTTACATAAAATATGTTTTCGTTGTACTCTTCTTAATTACATGGTTTTATTCTTTACTAGTTCTTTTCGTTTTCCGCCATCTAAACAAAATAATCATCAAGAATTTTACTCTGAAAAATTTAGAAAACCTAAATGTAAATTCTGCCCAAGATTTGTGAAACCCTTTGTAATCATCTATTTTAGCTCTTTAATTTATATACCAGCATTCATTAATATTAACGCACATCAAAATTGATTAACATATGTATTATATCTGAATTTTCATCTAAACTTAGACATTTACATATTCACTCCTAGTACATGTTCATCAGCATATATATATATATATATATATATATATATATATATATATATATCTGTGTGTGTGTGTGTGTGTGTGTGTGTGTGTACATAGGTATCATCATACATATAGGCTACTAAAGCCCAGAAGTCTCTCTATCCTACGTAATAACTATTTCATACATAGATGGACATCCATATAATATATGGATACCTGTATACATTATGTGTTTATTTATACGTTTATCCATCACCTTATGAAATTTCTCGATTTGCTTCACCACTTCATCAAGTTCAACGGGGTCATTCTTTATGGTGCATTTCGGTTTTGTTAAATTTCTCGGTTGTTTCGAAATGTCAAATTCAATGTCCCCATTTAAAAAGTTTTCTTATGATTTAATTTGTTTTTAAGTTAATTCTTTACATCACCCCTGTGAGCAATTAAGGTGAAGTCCTAGCCCAACCTTCCCAAAACACACATCAAAATGACAATCTAGTGAATCCTTCACATCATCATCTAATGTGCTTACTAATAAATAGATCAACTCATAGAACATGCCTAGAACAATAAGAAAACAAAACTAAGTTAATCTTAAGAGTTTTCATGACTTGTATATAACTATAATAAAAAGACTTCAAAAAAAAATTCACTACAAAAGAAAGTAGCTTTCCCGGCGATTATTCCCCGGCGTTTTACTAGTAGCGCCGGGGTAGGGAGCCAGTAGGAATTGGGCGCCAGATGGGATGGTCATACACCGGCGGTCGATTTAAAACGCCGGTGAATGTTAGTATTCACCGGCGTTTTAGCTGAACACGCCGGTGAAGTTTATTATTCACCGGCGTTTTTTATTATAAACGCCGGCGAATATACTGGCACATTCACCGGCGTTTCCAATTAAAACGCCGGTGAATAACTGGGAATAAAACCCGCGAACCCTAATCGTTCGCTCGCCATTTACCCATTACCCCAAAAAAAAAAGAGGGAAAAAAGGCGCTTCCTTTCCCTCCTTCCCCGCTCTATTTCCCACGCGTTTGCCTCCGCCGCTTCGTCCTCTTCGACGGCCTTCGACCATTCGAAATCGTCCCTTATTCCCTTCGTCCTTTTCGATTTCGTTCTTCCCTCTCTCGATCTGGAGGTGAATCGGCGGTCGCCCCCTCTCTCTCTCTCTCCTACGCCCCCGCCCTCGTCGCCCCGCTCCCTCCCTCTCTCTTCGGTATGATCTCTTGATTTCCCTTATTTTCCAAAAAAGGCAGCTTTTTTCAGTTTGGCATGAAAAATATATGCTTAGATAATGAAAAATATATGCCTGTTACGTGTTCGATTTCCTTAGCATGAACGGTTTAGTTGAGATGAAGAATTAATAGAAATATATATGCTTATATAATGGAAATTTTCATCTTCTTTTACTGTTAATGAAGCTGATTTCATGCATCTGATTGTCTTCATGGCATGTTTGTTTTTTTACCCAAAATGGGTTCACTGTGAACTGAGGATATTGTATAGGTACGTATGCCAAAATTCTCTGGCCGGATATGCACCACACTTGGGTTTTAGATTTAGTTGGGCACAGTGAATTAGTAGATCAACATATAAGCTCAGTTAATGGGAAATTTTCATTTTCAGATACTATTAAAGTAACCTGATTGCAATCTTTGGCATGGTTTTTTAACACAAAATGGGTTCACTTCCAAACTAAGTATGCTGCATAGCATACCCGTTTTCTTTCACTGTTAATGAAGCTGATTTCATGCATCTGATTGTCTTCTTGGCATGATTGTTTTTTACCCAAAATGGGTTCACTGTGAACTGAGGATGCTATAGGTACGTATGTCAAAATCCTGCGGCCGGATATGCACAACAATTGGATTTTAGATTTAGTTGGGCTAAAGAAGTAGTAGAGCAACATATAAGCTCAGATAATGGGAGATTTTCATTTTCAAATACCGTTAAAGTAACCTGATTGCAATCTTTGGCATGGTTTTTTTACACAAAATGGGTTCACTTCCAAAATGAGTATGCTGCATGCATAGCATCCCCAGTTTGTATAGGTTCACTTCCAGACTAAGTGAACTGAGGATGCTATAGGTACGTATGCCAAAATCCTTCGGATACGCACAACAATTGGGTTTTAGATTTAGTTGGGTTGAAGAAGTAGTATAGCAACATATAAGCTCTGATAATGGAAAATTTATCATTTTCAAATACTGTTAAAGTAACCTGATTGTCAATCTTTGGCATGGTTTTTTATACGAAAATGGGTTAACTTCCAATCTAAGTATGCTGCTAGCATCCCCATTTTCTTTTTTTGTTGTTAGTGAAGCTTATTTTCATGCATCTGATTGTCATCTTGGCATGTTTTTTTTACCAAAATCGGTTCACTGTGAACTGAGGATGGTATAGGTACGTATGCCAAAATCCTCCGGCCGGATATGCGGCTACAATTGGGTTTTAGATTTAGTTGGGATGAAGAAGTAGTAGAGCAACATATAAGCTCAGATAATGGGAAATTTTTCATTTTCAGATACTGTTAAAGTAACCTGACTGGAATCCTTGGCATGGTTTTTTAACAAAATGGGTTCACTTCGTAACTAAGTATGCTGCATAGCATCCCCAGTTTCTTTCACTGTTAATTAATTGAAGCTTATCCCCTGCATCTGATTGTCATTTTGGCATGTTTTTTTGACCAAACTGGGTTCACTGTGAACTGAGGATGCTATAGCTCTATGCCAAAATTCTCCGGCTATGTACAACAATTGGTTCAGTCTGCAAAATATATGCTTACATACTAGACATTTTAATTTTTCTTTTACTGTTTCTTTTGTTTAGTAGTATTATTATTATTATTATTATTATTATTATTATGAGATAAGTGATTATTAGTAGTCATGAACAGAATAGTTCATGAGTCATCAGATCTTCTTGTTACCGTAGTTACAACAGGACGCACTCATTATTCGGCCGATTCCTCTTCATCAGCAAAATACCCTTTACCATCATCATCTCCTTGAACGGAAAGCCAAATACAGGGGAGACTATAGTCGATTTTTTTTATGCTCGAACACAGGGTGTGTGATAAAATACCGTCTAAGGTGGTTGTGATCATTTCCACAAAAGTCGTTTAGGGTTTGGTGAATAGAGTAGATTGTATTAAGAAGTAGTTTTTTTTTGTACATTTTTTGGAGCCACAATTTCTTTATTTTACAGTTAGAGATTATATCGTTCATTTATTTGCAGCTAGGGATGATTTTCAAATAGGTGAAATTTAATATACAAAATGCCTTTTACTGTTATTACTATTTAATATATAAAATTTTAATTTCAGACTGTGTGCTATTGATATAATGGATAGAAGTTGGATTAGTAAACCACGATTATCCAAGGAGTACCGTGATGGTATTAAAGATTTTATTATCTTTGCCAAACGACATTCCCGTGATCCCAACCTAATCCTTTGTCCATGCCTTCGCTGTACAAATTGTATGCTGAGGACATGTGACATAGTACATACACACTTGGCTGTCAACGGTTTTCTTCAAGGGTACACAAGGTGGTTTTGTCATGGAGAGGATCATACGGCAGCTCCTGTTCGTCCGGTTGTATTAGAAAATGAGGCTGAGCCCTTAGTGAACGAAGACTTAAGCGTTCCCGATGAGATGCATGCTTTGTTACAAGATGCCATGGGGAATCATAATGTTCCTTTCCACACCAATGACCCAACAACCGAAGTTCACAATGAGTCAATAGAAACAAACCAGATTGGTGGTGGGGTGGACGAGGAAATGTCTGGCCCCACCCATGAAAATAATAAGCAGCAAGAATCCTTCGCTAAGTTACTTGAAGATGCTAGTATCCCGTTGTACCGCGACTGCACCAAATTTTCTAAGTTCTCATTCATTGTCAGACTATTTCAGATTAAATGTTTAAACGGGTGGTCTGCTAAGTCCTTCACTATGCTACTTGAATTGTTGAATGAAGCATTTCCTGAAATCTGTATTCCAAACTCAGCCTATAAAATCAAAAAATTCCTAAGTTCTCTCGATCTAGGATATGAGAAGATAGCAGCATGTCCAAATGACTGTATGCTTTTCACGAGTGGTAAGGAAAGTCTGGATAATTGCGAAGTGTGTGGTTCTTCGAAATGGAAAGAAAGACCAAATCAAGACGAGGGAGCCAGCGGATCTACTAAGCGAAGTAGGAAAAAGAAGCCTGCCAAAACATTGCGTTACTTTCCTCTGATCCCTAGGTTACAAAGGTTGTTTATGTCCACGAAAACTTCTTCTGATATGAAATGGCATGCTGAAGGCCGCACTAATGATGGGATTCTTAGACATCCTGCTGATTCTCAATCTTGGAAAAGATTTGATGAAAGATATCCTGATTTTGCGGAAGATCCTCGAAATGTGAGACTTGGACTAGCTAGTGATGGCTTCAACCCTTTCAGGCAAATGAGTAGTACATACAGCATATGGCCGGTTGTGTTGATACCATACAATTTGCCGCCTTGGAAATGCATGAAGCAGTCCTCATTTATTTTGTCCATGATAGTTCCTGGACCGAAAGGTCCTGGAAATGATATAGATGTGTACCTACAACCGTTAATAGATGAACTTCAGAAGTTGTGGGTGGGTGTTCCAACCTATGATGCTGTGGCTAAAGAAACATTTTCTCTTCGTGCCGTGTTGTCTTGGACAATCAATGATTTTCCAGCATATGCAAATTTATCTGGATATAGTACTAAAGGACGTTATGCATGTCCATGTTGTGCTGACCAAACTAGTTCAAGGTGGTTGTACAATGGCAGAAAGTTTTGCTATATGGGTCATAGGAGATTGTTGCCTGACACACATATATTTCGGGCAGAGGCAGCGACATTTGATGGCACCGACGAGTGGGAACATGCTCCTGGGTCTTCCTCTGGTTCAGATATTTTGAGGCGGGTAGATGGTCATCAATTCAAATATGGAAAGGAACCAGAAGTCAGGACAAAGGGCAAGAAAAGGGCAAGGCCGGAGCAAGATGAGGAGACCGATCTATATGGCGAGGATGAGGATCAAAACTTGACGAGTTTAGGTGCATGGAAGAAGAATAGTATTTTCTTCAAGTTGCCGTATTGGGAATTCAACTTACTGAGACATAATTTAGATGTGATGCATATCGGCAAAAATATAGGTGAGAATTGTATAGGAACAGTTATGGGAGATGATCGGAAGACAAAGGACAATCTGAAGAGCCGACTTGATTTGAAGTCAATGGGCATCCGACATGAGTTGCACCCAGAAGAATTGCCGAACGGGAAAGTGCTCCTACCTCCTGCAATCTATTCAATGTCAAAATCGGAGTTGGAGTTGTTTTGCAAAGTACTACTTGAACTGAAAGTCCCCGATAGCTATTCTTCTAACATGGCAAAATGTGTCAACTTTAAAGAGAAGAGGCTTCAGGGGCTAAAGTCACACGACTACCACATCCTAATGCAGGATCTCCTTCCTGTGGCCCTAAGGTCTTCAATGTGTGAGCAAGTCACTACTGTCCTGAAAGATCTTTGTAGCATATATAAAGGTATTTGCTCAAGAATGCTTCGTGTTGAAGATCTGGACCAATTGGAGCAGCAGGCGGCATTGACACTTAGTAAAATGGAGATGATATTTCCTCCATCGTTTTTCACTATTATGATTCACTTGATAATCCACCTTGCTGGTGAAGCCAGAATCGGTGGTCCTGTTCACTATCGGTGGATGTACCCCATTGAGAGGTAAAATAATTCGTTCATCTTACGAAATTGAATTTTCACTAACTGTTAGTGAAGCTGATTTCAAGCACCTGATTGTCTTCTTGGCATGTATGTTTTTAAACCAAAAATGGGTTCACTGTGGTCATCAGATGATGGAGAAATTTTCATTTTCAAATACTGTCAATGTAACCGGTTTTTTTAACACCAAATGGGTTCACTTCCAAAATGAGTATGCTGCATAGCATCCCCAGTTTCTATCACTGTTAGTGAAGCTTACTTCACATATCCTGATGGTGTTCTTAAGCTATTTTATGGTCCCATTTTCACTAACTGTTAGTGAAGCTCATTTCAAGCACCTGATTGTCTTCTTGGCATGTATGTTTTTATACCGAAAATGGGTTCACTGTGAACTGAGGATATTGTATAGGTACGTATGCCAAAATTCTCCGGCCGGATATGCACCACACTTGGGTTTTGCGATATAGTTGGGCTAAAAAAGTAGTAGAGCAACATATAAGCTGAGATAATGAAGAAATTTTCATTTTCGGGCACTGTCAATGTAACCTGATTGCAATCTTTGGCATGGTTTTTTTAACACAAAATGGGTTCACTTCCAAAATGAGTATGCTGCATAGCATCCCCAGTTTCTTTCACTGTTAGTGAAGATTATTTCACAAACCTGATGGTCTTCTTAAGCTATTGTATGGTCCCATTTTCACTAACTGTTAGTGAAGCTGATTTCAAGCACCTGATTGTCTTCTTGGCATGTATGTTTTTAAACCAAAAATGGGTTCACTGTGGTCATCAGATGATGGAGAAATTTTCATTTTCAAATACTGTCAATGTAACCGGTTTTTTTAACACCAAATGGGTTCACTTCCAAAATGAGTATGCTGCATAGCATCCCCAGTTTCTATCACTGTTAGTGAAGCTTACTTCACATATCCTGATGGTCTTCTTAAGCTATTTTATGGTCCCATTTTCACTAACTGTTAGTGAAGCTCATTTCAAGCACCTAATTGTCTTCTTGGCATGTATGTTTTTATACCGAAAATGGGTTCACTGTGAACTGAGGATATTGTATAGGTACGTATGCCAAAATTCTCCGGCCGGATATGCACCACACTTGGGTTTTGCGATATAGTTGGGCTAAAAAAGTAGTAGAGCAACATATAAGCTGAGATAATGAAGAAATTTTCATTTTCGGGCACTGTCAATGTAACCTGATTGCAATCTTTGGCATGGTTTTTTTAACACAAAATGGGTTCACTTCCAAAATGAGTATGCTGCATAGCATCCCCAGTTTCTTTCACTGTTAGTGAAGATTATTTCACAAACCTGATGGTCTTCTTAAGCTATTGTATGGTCCCATTTTCACTAACTGTTAGTGAAGCTGATTTCAAGCACCTGATTGTCTTCTTGGCATGTATGTTTTTAAACCAAAAATGGGTTCACTGTGGTCATCAGATGATGGAGAAATTTTCATTTTCAAATACTGTCAATGTAACCGGTTTTTTTAACACCAAATGGGTTCACTTCCAAAATGAGTATGCTGCATAGCATCCCCAGTTTCTATCACTGTTAGTGAAGCTTACTTCACAAACCTGATGGTCTTCTTAAGCTATTTTATGGTCCTATTTTCACTAACTGTTAGTGAAGCTCATTTCAAGCACCTGATTGTCTTCTTGGCATGTATGTTTTTATACCGAAAATGGGTTCACTGTGAACTGAGGATATTGTATAGGTACGTATGCCAAAATTCTCCGGCCGGTTTTGCGATATAGTTGGGCTAAAAAAGTAGTAGAGCAACATATAAGCTGAGATAATGAAGAAATTTTTATTTTCGGGCACTGTCAATGTAACCTGATTGCAATCTTTGGCATGGTTTTTTTAACACAAAATGGGTTCACTTCCAAAATGAGTATGCTGCATAGCATCCCCAGTTTCTTTCACTGTTAGTGAAGATTATTTCACAAACCTGATGGTCTTCTTAAGCTATTGTATGGTCCCATTTTCACTAACTGTTAGTGAAGCTGATTTCAAGCACCTGATTGTCTTCTTGGCATGTATGTTTTTAAACCAAAAATGGGTTCACTGTGGTCATCAGATGATGGAGAAATTTTCATTTTCAAATACTGTCAATGTAACCGGTTTTTTTAACACCAAATGGGTTCACTTCCAAAATGAGTATGCTGCATAGCATCCCCAGTTTCTATCACTGTTAGTGAAGCTTACTTCACAAACCTGATGGTCTTCTTAAGCTATTTTATGGTCCCATTTTCACTAACTGTTAGTGAAGCTCATTTCAAGCACCTGATTGTCTTCTTGGCATGTATGTTTTTATACCGAAAATGGGTTCACTGTGAACTGAGGATATTGTATAGGTACGTATGCCAAAATTCTCCGGCCGAATATGCACCACACTTGGGTTTTGCGATATAGTTGGGCTAAAAAAGTAGTAGAGCAACATATAAGCTTAGATAATGGAGAAATTTTCATTTTCGGGCACTGTCAATGTAACCTGATTGCAATCTTTGGCATGGTTTTTTTAACACAAAATGGGTTCACTTCCAAAATGAGTATGCTGCATAGCATCCCCAGTTTCTATCACTGTTAGTGAAGCTTACTTCACAAACCTGATGGTCTTCTTAAGCTATTCTACGGTCCCATTTTCACTAACTGTTAGTGAAGCTGATTTCAGGCACCTGATTGTCTTCTTGGCATGTATGTTTTTATACCAAAAAATGGGTTCACTGTGAACTGAGGATATTGTATAGGTATGCATGCCAAAATTCTCCGGCCGGATATGCACCACACTTGGGTTTTGCGATATAGTTGGTGCTGAAAAAGTAGTAGAGCAGCATATAAGCTCAGATAATGGAGAAATTTTCATTTTCGGATACTGTCAATGTAACCTTATTGTTTAACACAAAATGGGTTCACTTCCAAACTAAGTATGCTGCATAGCATTCTCAGTTCTTCTTTTGTTGATAGTGAAGCTTATTTTCATGCATCTGATTGTGATCTTGGCATGTTTTTTTGAGAAAAACGGGTTTACTGTGAACTGAGGATGCTATAGGTACGTATGCCAAAATCCTCCGGATACGCACAACAATTGGGTTTTAGATTTAGTTGGGCACAGTGAATTAGTAGAGCAACATATAAGCTCAGTTAATGGAAATTTTCATTTTCAGATACTGTTAATGAAGCTGATTGCCATCTTTGGCATGATTTTTGAACAAAAATGGGTTCACTTCCAAACTAAGTATGCTGCTAGCATCCTCATTTTCTTTCACTGTTAATGAAGCGTATTTCATTAAGATCCAGGATGGCAAATTTTGACTGGGCTATGATTGGATTGTTTAGTGGATGTGGTCTATGTTCTTAATTGGGCTGTGATTAGAAAGAGTGGGCTCGAGTGGAGAACTGGAAACCCATATAGAGACATCTTGTTCATAATAATTTATTATTATTGTTGTTCTTGTCGCTCTTAAGGTGGTTGCTGATGTCTCTTTCTGTTCGTGTGCTGAAGGGAAATAAGGGATGAGAGAGAGATGAGGAAAATGCCGCTATGGTAGCCTGGTGTATCCAAAGTCTCTACCTTTCTTCTTTCTGTTTCCATTTCTGGCTTCTATATATATTTGGTTTCCTTCCACGATGACAGTTTCCTAAAAATACACTTGATATGAGCCCTATCTTATTTTTTCTTATTTTTCTTATATTTGGTTTCCGTCCACGATGACAGTTTCATGGATTGTCTGAACAATCCATGAAGGACATGCTTAGATACTGAATTTTCATTTGTTTTATTGTTTTAGATAGTTGATATTCCCAATCAGAGGAGAATATAAAGGTTTCAAGTTAGATACTGAATTTTCATTTGTTTTGTTATTTTAGATATATTTAAAAACAAAATTAAGTACGAAATTTTTAGCATTGCAATGTAATTATTTTACCTCTGTATATAGCATTAACAATTCCATTTGCAGTTGGCACTTTCATCTTATAATTCGAGACACAGGTAGTTCTTTTTGCAAGTTCAAAAAATATGTATATTCTGTATTGTGATCTACTGTTCAATTAAACTATTATTTTTTATTCACAGAGTGGTCGTCAAGATGAAGGAAATGCAGATGATCAGAGCTGAAGCTACTCGAGGGGTATGAATCTGCGGTCCTCCTTGCTGTTCTTATGTCCTCCTTGCTGTATGGTTGTTGTTCTTATGTCCTCCTCCTTGCCGTTGTTATGTCAGACTGGTTTTTTTTATGAGAGTTATGTCATACTTTGAATTTGGGATATTTTGGATATTTGTCAGACTGGTTTGTTTGGATATTTTGGATGTTAGTCTCTATATTAATTTGTTAATTATGACATTGTTAATTAATCAATGAATTTGGACGTTGATATGACACGTGTGAAACTTGATTATCTTTAATTATTCTTGTGTTTGGCTGTGGTTTGCGCAGTAGTATGCAACGAAATTGATCGAATCAGTTGTGAGAATTAGTTTACAGGTTATGTAAATGAAACTGTGAATTGAAATCGAACGGAAAAGCGGAGTATCGAAAATAAACGGGCATAGCCAGAACGGCGTTTTAAAAAACGGCGGTGTATATAATTTAATTGTTGGAGTGTATGATACACCGGCGTTTCAACGCACGCCGGTGAAAGTTTTCAGCTGTAACGGCACAGGTATATACCGGCGTTTTATAAACGCCGGCGTATATAACTACACCGGCGTTTTTAGTCGCGCCGGTGTTCGTAAACAGGGAAAAACAGGCGCTTACAAACGGACATACACCGGCGTTTCTTGACCGCCGGTATACTTTCGATATACACCGGCGTTTTTATTTATGCCGGTGAATGGATAAATACCGGCGGTTTACAACCGCCGGTGTATGTATATAGGCACACAAACACGGCACCCAGAAACGGACATACACCGGCGTTTTATGACCGCCGGTATACTTTCGATATACACCGGCGTTTTTATTTACGCCGGTGAATGGATAAATACCGGCGGTTTACGACCGCCGGTGTATGTATATAGGCACACAAACACGGCACCCAGAAACGGACATACACCGGTGTTTTATGACCGCCGGTGTAGTCCTAGTATTTACCGGCGTCCACCAAAAACGCCGGTGTAGGACCCTTCGTTTCAGCGATGCCCGCTTCGGCGGCAGTTGGACCGGCGTTATTGTAAACGCCGGTGAAAGTTTCCCCGGCGTAAAAAAATGCCGGTATAGACGGAAAAAACCGCCGGGAAAGCTACTTTCTTTTGTAGTGATTGAAGCGTAGTTTACCAGCTCATCTCGAACTACCACAAAGCAGGTGCTCCAAGTAGTGTGCTTCAGTTTCAACATCTTTCGGCTTTTTATGCCGATGTCAGCCTTTCTCTGTAAAACAAATCAAACAAGAATCCATAAATGCCTGCGATGAATCTTTATCAGTTCATATATGTCATAAAAATAAGAGCCATGTTAGCTCTTTGTAGGTTTGTCAAAGAAACTAAACACAGGTTTTCAATACCCAGATTTGAGAGAAAGGCAGCAGTGCATGGATCAGAAAAAGAAAAAGTATAATAACTCAAGTGAAAGTAAGGTGCAATTACCTCTACGATGCTTTACCCTGATTTATGTGATTCTGTTCAATGGAATGATATGGCTCATACGAGGTATCCCTTCTAGTGGAGTCAGCAACTGAGGCATAGACATACCCCCAGAAACTATGATCTCTACAGGTATCCATAACATCATGAGAAACAATAAATATCAAATCATTCCTAAAACAAATTAAGTGTACAGGAAAATAGTTGCCCATAGAAAGGACAACAGTTGCTTACTGGATATAGCAGCAGAGTAATTCTTATACTAAAAATGTTCTATGATTACTCACATACCTAATTGTGTTGTATTAGTATATCTGAGTTTGTGCATATCATAAATCAACCCTCCTTGCTTCCACACTATTTGCTCATTCTTTGCTCGTGCATAGTGATTAGTGAGTTTATGAGGCAAATTTAGTGCACATGCCCACTAAACATTTTACCATGTACTTTCTAATTTTGTATCCATTCGCTTGTTGTGAAATGTTAAAATTTAGGTTTGACAGCATTCTCTAGATTTTCTAATGACTTCCTAAAGTACTGTCCAAATCATTTTAAATCAGTTTAGATTGAATAAATTGATCTCCTAAGAACATCTATGCCTCAAAACAAATATGAAAAACATGATCTCAAGGGCTTGCTTGTATAAAATTCACATCGAGTTTTCCCTAATTTTCAAAATCTTTTCAGTGACATGACAAAAAATTAATAATACACTATTCTGCTATAGGTTTCATATAGTTCTAAACATCAAGTTTAATCTCTCAAGATACCACAATATCCCTAATACACCTGCTTTACAGTTTCTCTTCTTATACTCTAAACATAAGTTCACTAAGAGTGTTAATTATTCTTTACAGGTTGCTAATTACTTTTGCTGCTCTAGGTAAAGAACTTTCAAAGCATATTTATTTATGGGGTTTTCCATATTTATTGATGGGTTTTTCCATCATGTTCTACGCATCGTTCTTAGAAAAACAAAAACAAAAAAATGAACAGCCAAGAAGAAAAGGAAAATATGAAAAAGATAAATAAGCAAATGATTAATGCCCTCACCTTCACTTAAACTTGTATTCTTCTTTCCAATCTCTATCTTCATCCATGCATCCACTTATTCTTTTTACCTTTTCCTTCATCTATTCCTCCTCAACCACCTAACAATTCATCTTTTCTTAAATGTTTTCAAGCATTTTCCACATATTTTTTCAACAAGTTAATATATATATCGAAAACTAGCCCATGTTCTTTCCTAATACTAGTCGTTCACTAGGAAGATATGACGGGTGAAACTATATAGTACAAAATTTCCCCTGCTTATTTACTTTTTGGGTAATTTTAAGAAATCAAAGATTTGCCATCTTGAGTACCGTTGTCTGATCTATACTTTCATATGTACGTTTTTACATCACACCACAGTATTTTGAGTTATCCTTGAAATGTAAAACAAGCTTGAACATTGCATGTGAGGATACTACATCCAGCAGGTATCTTCTCTTACAAAAAAAATGGAAACAAATGAAAAAGAAAAAACTAATGCCTCCAATTACCATTTAAGATTTGCGCTAGAATCACTTCAAAGTATTAAATCTATTAGCTACTTCCTACTCAAAAAATCAAAGTAATTCTACAAGTTAACTAAAACAGCAAAATAATATAACACAATACTGGATAAAATGTTATATTACTGATATGTAAATTATTCTCAATAAATTACATACCTTGTCAGATTATCACGAGACAGAAAAGAACTGTAATAACCAAGGCAAGCAAGTTATTATGTGAAGATGAGGATTTCCCATTCTTCATCCTCTTCAAAGCTTTCATCCGTTCGATGTCGATGTCGCAGCCGCACCTAAAATTTTAATAGTTAAAGATAGAATCTTTCTTTAACACTCAATCACATTGACGAAAATATGATAAATACTCAATATCATTCATTCTCTCAATGCACACTCATGTTATCATTGTTAACTGAGTTATTAAGTAGTCCAATGTAGGAAGAGCATTTTTTATCAAAATAGAATCTAGTTCTTAATCCAAGATTAATACATTCTCACTCATTCACCATCACATAAACAAAGAATCACATAGCTTTCAAAATCTATACAAATTCAAACAAAATTCAAGAAAAAAAGGGTGAGATCTACCAAACCTGAAAGATCGATTGGAGAGATTGAGAAATTTGGATGCCCTAGCTGCTTTCAAAGGACCACGATGGAGGACGGTGGAGATGGATCGAGGCGATGGCTTGGGAATCAAAAAGAAGGGACGGGAGAGGAGAAAAGGGGGTGTTGACGTCAGGCTGAAGACGGCGACGGTGACAGCAACATCGACAGCGACGGCGACGGCGACAGCGACATTGACAGCGACAAGACATCGATAGTGACGACAACGACAACTGTTACGAATTTCAATTTTGGATTTTGAGAGTTTTGGGGGTTTTGAGATTTAGGGTTAGAGGGATTTTGAGAGATTTGGATTGAGGGATTTTGATTTTGAAGGATTGAGAGATTCGAGGTTGGAGCCTTGGAGGGACTTTTGAGACATTTGGAGCCTGTTTGGTTGGAGGGGAATGGAGAGGAGGGGAGGGGATGGAAGAGGTTTTTTAAAACATTTCTTGTTTGGTTCATTTTTTAGGAAGGGAGGGGAGGGGAATGGAAGGGTGCAGAATTCCGACTGAGCCAATTTTGGCTCCCCTCCAATATTTGGGAGATTTGGAGAGGAGAGAAAGTGAGTCTAATTTTTTTTTCAAGTGATTGGACTAAACTGTCCTTTTTAGATCTAAATCCCTAAAATAAAAAAAGATATCCTCTCTCTCTCTCCCACTCGCACTTGCTCTTTCTCCCCCTCCTCATCGCGGAGGTGAGGAACATATATCCTCACTCTTCCGACTCGTCTCTCTCCTAACATTTCCAGTTTTATTTATTTATTTATTTATTTATCTTTTTTAAGCAAAAATATTATTGCATGTTAAAGCTTCAGCATGCAATGTAAGAGTCTGAATAATACTTGATCTCTCTATTAACAGTTGGGGATACATTGCATAGTTTGAACTTTGAACTCCTTATCCGTCCATATAGGCAGCAAGAAGTCCTCCTTCAATCACGAAAAGTAACTTGAAAGAATACAAATTAAAGTTTTGTTTTCTTATGAGCTAGATGAGTTGAATCTTGTTACTATTTTTGTCTATATATAATATTACATAAATATTGGACTTACAGTAGTGGTTTAGCCAACTGGTGGTCTCAGAGCATGTAGCATTTGGGACCATAATCTGATTTAATTTGTTCAAGTACTATCAATCAATCTAGCTTAATTATTTTTTTTATTGGTCTTCATTATTTTGTTTATATTACAAAATTCGAATTAGAAACAATAAAATATAGGCTCTCCTAAAATATGAAAGGGTATAAAAGTAATGTAATTATAAAATTCCTTCCCTCCCCTTGTGAACCAAACAAGAAGATAATTATTTTCCCTCCCCTCCTTTGAACCAAACAGAGTCTTGATTAAAATCTCTCCCCTCCCTTTCCCTTCCCTCCCCTCTTCTCCCCTCCTTTGAACCAAACAGAGCCTTGGGGTTGGAGCCTTGGAGGGATTCTAAATAATTTGGAGAGACTCCATCCGGACGTTTTCCCTGGCGTTGTTTAGGCAAAATGCCGAGATAGCTAATAGCTATTTTGACGCTTTCTCCAAACGTCGGTACAAATTGCCATGTTAGACTGATGTGTCGGATTTATATACAAATATTTGTACTCATTTACCTATTAACATGGCTTGTTTTCGCTGATATTGTCTATAATTCATCTTATTTCTATATGATTTCATTTAATTAATTATTTTTGAAGAAATAATATTTTTGATGCAAAAAGTAAAGAATTGTGGAAAAAATCAACAAACAAAGTAAAATAATTGATTTATTGATTCTATTGTTTTGTTGAGTTAAAATTGCGACAAATAAATTTTAAAAGGATTTTTATACGCTAATATGATATAAAGTTAGTTTAATTAATTTTAAACTAACTAATTTTATTTTATTTAAAAATCCTAAGTTCTGGTATTATTTTGTATATGCAGCAGCACATGGTTGGCAGAAAAAGCAGAAAAGAAGGAAAGAGAAACAAATAAAATTCTGCATTAAAAAGGAAGAAAATAAAGGAACAAGAAGGACTATTCTGTAAAAAGTGCAACCCTAATTCTCTTTCCCGTTCTTTATAAGAAGAAGTAAAGAAGAGAGAAGAAGGGGAGGAGGTGACGGCTACTTTTTAGAAAATAATAATAATAATAATAGGAGAGAGAAAGACAGCTCTCTTCTCCTCTCTTCTTGCGTGCGCACAGAGCAACATCTGGCGGGCCCCTCTCCCTGACACGACAGCAGCAGCAGGTGGGATCAGACGCCTGCTGCTTTCTTCTTCTCCTTTTCGACGCTGACTCAGCTGGCGGGACCCACGCACAACAGGAGCGTGCTGACGTGGCACGTGTTCTGTCCTGCTACTGGCGTGCAGCCCGAGTCGTGCTGACGCGGTTTTTGAAGCAGAGAAGAGCTGACGAAGCGATTTTCGGGCGGCTGTTTCGCTGACGTAGCGAACTAGTTTTGGGACACGCGGCCCGACAACGGCAGTGTGACAGACTGATACGTTGATTGACGGCGCGTGACAGCAACACTTTTAGCTCCGACTTTTGAGATAGAAAAGGGGTTTGAATTAAATTTTGTATTCTTTTGTATCTTTTCTTCTCTATATTTTTTGATGCAATCCCAAACAATATGAATTGAATTTATTGTTCTAGAGGCTAAGGTGTAGCCAAGTTTTGTAGAACACAAATTTTAATTCCTTATTATCACTCTATTTTTCCTGGTTATGTTTTAATTTTTATTATTTATGCGTACAACATGGTGGATAGACATTTGTATGATTTTTCAAATCATAAAGAGACCGAACAGGTAATTTGTGATTAATAAAAATTAAGACCGTATATTGGAGGACGTGACCGTTAAGAAATCCAATTTCTCAATTAATAATTTGGTGGATAGACGAATGATTAATTGAGAAAAATTTTTAGACTACGTTGATAGAGTGGTTAATATCTTTAGGATTTTGGTCGACAATTGGGAAATATAATATTTTTATTTATAAGGAATTATAATTTGTGTGTGTGATAAACGAGGTGAACCAAGAGCCCTAGAACAAATTTTACCCTTAACAAATTACAAGAGCTTCAAAGTTTCACAGCCCTCTCCCTCTTCACCAATTTAGTTAATTTTAGTTAGATTAATTTAATTTAGTTATTTTATCCTTAATTAAATTCGATTTTCCAAATAGTGATTCATCTAGCGATATCGGTACTCAGTAAAATATCTAGTCCCTGTGGGTTCGACACTCTACTCATCTATCTATATTACTTGTGCGATTTTGTACACTTGCAAATTCAACACCAAGTTTTTGGCGCCGTTGCCGGTGACTAGTTATTCTTTTATTGATATTGAAAATTGCTAGATTATTGCTAGTTTGGATTCTTTGTAATTATTTTTATTTTATTATTATTTTACATCTTTTATTTTCTTTTGACTAACTTTTATTTTTTTTATTTTTCTTATTTTAGTTTTTTTTAGTTTTTCTATTTTTTTCTTCTTTTTCTTTTTCGATACGTACATTTCAGGACATATACGTACATTGCCATGGCGAACGATGAAAATAGGCCTTTGAGAGACTATGCTATGCCCTCAATTTATGAGTCAAGCATAAAGAAGCTGGTTATTGAAGCTAACGATTTTGAAATTAAACCGGCGATGATTCTAATGATTCAACAGACTGTTCAATTTTGGGGACTACCACACGAGGATCCTTACGCTCACATTGCAGATTTTCTAGAAATCTGTGACACTTTCAAGCACAACGGTGTATCAGACGATGCAATTAGACTGAGACTCTTTTCTTTTTCCCTACGAGATAAGGCGAAGGCTTGGCTACATTATCTACCACCCGGTAGTATTACTACTTGGGAGGGACTTGCACAAAAGTTTCTAGCCAAGTATTTTCCACCAGCAAAGACCGCAAGGCTAAGAAATGACATTTGCACATTTACTCAATTTGAGACCGAGTCTTTGTATGATGCATGGGAAAGGTTTAAAGAGTTATTGAGAAAGTGTCCTAATCATGAACTACCAAAATGGCTGCAAATGCAAACATTCTATAATGGTTGGGAGTTATGAATAAATAATTGCACTGGAGAAAATGGGTATGCTTAGGTTGACTTTATTTGCAATTGTTTATATTTTTAATTGAAATTTTGATGCTTGCATGATAAGATCTTTTAGTGTGATGGGTTGAGTCCACTACTATTATTATTCCCTTGTTCATGATTCTACTTTTTGCTCGAGGACAAGCAAAATCTTAAGTTTGGGGGTATTTGATGTGTCGGATTTATATACAAATATTTGTACTCATTTACCTATTAACATGGCTTGTTTTCGCTGATATTGTCTATAATTCATCTTATTTCTATATGATTTCATTTAATTAATTATTTTTGAAGAAATAATATTTTTGATGCAAAAAGTAAAGAATTGTGGAAAAAATCAACAAACAAAGTAAAATAATTGATTTATTGATTCTATTGTTTTGTTGAGTTAAAATTGCGACAAATAAATTTTAAAAGGATTTTTATACGCTAATATGATATAAAGTTAGTTTAATTAATTTTAAACTAACTAATTTTATTTTATTTAAAAATCCTAAGTTCTGGTATTATTTTGTATATGCAGCAGCACGTGGTTGGCAGAAAAGGCAGAAAAGAAGGAAAGAGAAACAAATAAAATTCTGCATTAAAAAGGAAGGAAATAAAGGAACAAGAAGAACTATTCTGTAAAAAGTGCAACCCTAATTCTCTTTCCCGTTCTTTATAAGAAGAAGTAAAGAAGAGAGAAGAAGGGGAGGAGGTGACGGCTACTTTTTAGAAAATAATAATAATAATAATAGGAGAGAGAGAGACAGCTCTCTTCTCCTCTCTTCTTGCGTGCGCACAGAGCAACATCTGGCGGGCCCCTCTCCCTGACACGACAGCAGCAGCAGGCGGGATCAGACGCCTGCTGCTTTCTTCTTCTTCTTTTCGACGCTAACTCAGCTGGCGGGACCCACGCGCGACAGGAGCATGCTGACGTGGCACGTGTTCTGTCCTGCTACTGGCGTGCAGCCCGAGTCGTGCTGACGCGGTTTTTGAAGCAGAGAAGAGCTGACGACGCAATTTTCGAGCGGCTGTTTCGCTGACGTGGCGAACTAGTTTTGGGACACGCGGCCCGACAACGGCAGTGTGACAGACTGATACGTTGATTGACGGCGCGTGACAGCAACACTTTTAGCTCCGACTTATGAGACAGAAAAGGGGTTTGAATTAAATTTTGTATTCTTTTGTATCTTTTCTTCTCTATATTTTTTTCATGCAATCCCAAACAAATATGAACTGAATTTATTGTTCTAGAGGCTAAGGTGTAGCCAAGTTTTGTAGAACACAAATTTTAATTCCTTATTATCACTCTATTTTTCCTGGTTGTGTTTTAATTTTTATCATTTATGCGTACAACATGGTGGATAGACATTTGTATGATTTTTCAAATCATAAAGAGACCGAACAGGTAATTTGTGATTAATAAAAATTAAGACCGTATATTGGAGGACGTGACCGTTAAGAAATCCAATTTCTCAATTAATAATTTGGTGGATAGACGAATGATTAATTGAGAAAAATTTTTAGACTACGTTGATAGAGTGGTTAATATCTTTAGGATTTTGGTCGACAATTGGGAAATATAATATTTTTATTTATAAGGAATTATAATTTGTGTGTGTGATAAACGAGGTGAACCAAGAGCCCTAGAACAAATTTTACCCTTAACAAATTACAAGAGCTTCAAAGTTTCACAGCCCTCTCCCTCTTCACCAATTTAGTTAATTTTAGTTAGATTAATTTAATTTAGTTATTTTATCCTTAATTAAATTTGATTTTCCAAATAGTGATTCATCTAGCGATATCGGTACTCAGTAAAATATCTAGTCCCTGTGGGTTCGACACTCTACTCATCTATCTATATTACTTGTGCGATTTTGTACACTTGCAAATTC
Source organism: Hemerocallis citrina (assembly GCA_017893485.1). Taxonomy (NCBI): domain Eukaryota; kingdom Viridiplantae; phylum Streptophyta; class Magnoliopsida; order Asparagales; family Asphodelaceae; genus Hemerocallis; species Hemerocallis citrina. Next base: position 558,824 of record JACEHZ010000208.1, read on the forward strand.
AACATCATAGACCATCGGGTTTTTGTAGGGGTCTATTGCGGCACAACTCCACCTTTCCTCTGCCTTGTGCCGCCCTCCTCTTCATCACCTTCCGCCTTGCCCACAGTCGCCCATCGTCATTGCCGAAGCCCTATGCGCCTGTGCTCCTCTCGACAACACAGCGCCGCCCCCTTCTCCCTGCGGCGCAGCCTCCCTGCATCGTCACTTTGCCTTCTCCGCTCGCCTCACCACTCCACCACAGAGCCCTCTGCTACTCCTCCTTACTCCAACCCCGACCTCATCAACTAACACTCCGCCGCAAGTCCTCTGCTTGCCGTTGCAGAACTCGATGCTCCACTTCGAGCCTCTCGCTCGAGCCTCCGTCGCCGTCGTCGTCGCTTCCCGACCGCATCGCACAGCGCTCGCCTCGCCTCCTCCAGAGCTCACCACCGTCATTGCACCAGCCTCGCCACTCCTCCACGACCCTTCGACTGCTCATCATCAACTTCGAGAACCCATCGAAGCTCCCTTCACTCGAGCACCTCGTCACCGCCATTCCCGACCCTGTTCCTCATCTCCGCTCTGTAACCCTCAGCACTCGACAACCCATCGATGCTACTCTTGCCGCCCTTCCTCGTCATTGCTTCTCTGATCCTCCGCACCCTCACCTCCAGCTATTGCTGAACCCCCGTTCGCTCGTCGCCACCCGAGCACCATCCAGTAATCGTCGCGCTGCCCTTAGTCATTGCTGTCGCTCGCTTTTACTGCAACCGCAGTCGCTCGCCGCCCACTTTTTTGCCGCCTCTCTCTCTCCTTCTCTCTGTCGCATTTGGGAAGAAGGAGAACAGGGTTGCTGTTTGGTGGTTGTGGGGTAGGGGATTGTGTTGAGTGGTTGCTATTTTGGAGAAGGGTTGGGTTGTATTGGTGTTTGGTGTTCTGCCGTGGATCCGGTGTGTGCCTTGCTGCTTGGTTGTTGTTTTCTGTTGTGTAGTTGCTGCCACGTATCTTGCACGTGCTTCGCTGTCTGGAATTCTGATCTCGTTATTCTTGTATCCGGTATCATTATCGTCGGTTATCAGGAAAGTATCCTCTTATACAACTCATTTGTTCTCATACAAGCTTCCTTTGAAAAATAACACAAGTATATTCTTTGACTCTAATTCATATTCATCGATCGAATTGAAATCTGTTGCTATACATAATCCGTCGATCTCGTATTCGTACATGATCGTGAATACCTTGTTGCCATATGCATTATATGAACATGATTGATACACACATATGTACTCTTGGGATTATACATGATTCTGTGCATGATTGTTTTACCCGTTATAGTAATTAGAATGCAATTATAATATCTTGTTATTCTTGATTAAGTTTTTGCATATGCTATTGATCACCTCGTAATTACCAATTGTGTTATAAACCCTGAAATGCTCCTAATCCAGACTTGTAATAGAAATTTGACCCAGTAATGACATTTAAAACTGTGTGTGTTTTGCATCTCATGAGTTAAAATATGTTCCATGCATAATTCCTTGATATTCCATGATCATATCTTGACATCGTTCTCGTTGCATCATGATCATATTTAATTTATAATAAAAATAATAAGTCGGGGTATAAGGTGAAAGATTTAGTAGTGGGCAATATAGAAGAGCATACTCGGACGGGAGCTCGTAGTTTCCCGATACAAGTTGCAAGTTTACAAGTTGCAAGTTTGCAAATGACAAGTTTAAATGTTCACGTTACAAGTTCACACACTACATGTTCCACATGCACGTATCTCGATACAAGATACAATTTACATGTTTTTCCGAGTACGTGGCCTATAGAATCCACCACTAAGTCTAAACGTTCACTAGATTGCGTGTATTAAACATGTGGTATGGGACGCATGATTGTTGTAGTAGTTAGATTAATAAAAGACATGAGATTAGCACGTGCACTTGCATGATCCAATTACATGTATATGTTCATGTTGACTTGTTTACTTGCTTACTTGTTTACATGCATGCCACTTATTTTATGATGTCATGTTCATGATCTTGTTTACATGTTGTATTTCACTTATTACATGATTCTTGATTCCTTACTCTTTTTCCTGCTTCTTGTTTCGTTTTATACTTGTCCTCTTAGCTTGTACTACTTGCGGCTCGTGACTTGCATTAACGGGTATCTTCTTGTTTCTTCTTTTTGTAATAATGTACTTGCAAGCTCGAATGGAGAGTTACCCGAAGGTGTTGCCGATCAAGTGTTTTAGTCTTGTTAATTATCTTGTTACTTTAGTTCATGTTTTATTCATGTACTCTTTATTGTATTCCGGGCATGTTTGACCCGTAACTATATTTCTTTCCAGTTGTTGGTTATGAACTGTTTCAGAGTGTATTATTATCCTGCCTGTGATTATAAATGCTTGCGTGGTTGTTATTATTTTGTTGTTGAGTTTCCTGTACAGCTTATGAATAGTGTATTCGCATCATTCGCTGAGCCTCAGTCACGTGTTCGTATTCCCATATTTTGGGAAGCGGGGCATGACAGAAAAGCAAAATAAAAATTTTAATTGCCAATAGAGGATGAAAATGAAATAAACAAATTTAAAAGGGTTTAATTGAGTGATTATTAGTTAGTTTCATTAATTTAAACTAATTAATTTTAATTTTATTTAAATTCTAAATTCTGATTTTATTTTGTATGTGTGTGCAGCACGTGTTTCAAGAAGAAAAACAGAAGAAAAAGAAGCAAGAAATAAAGAACAAATCAAAATAAGGAAACAAATAAAGAAGATGTGGAGTTTTCTGCAAAAATAAACTCTGAGTAGTCGAATCCCTATAAATAGAAGAGCCAAAAGCAATTTATAGGAGACGCCGAACAAGAGAGAGCGACGGCTGATCTCCATAAAAAAAAGACACTTGATCCCAATTGTAGTTGGACTGCATTGGAGTTAAATATTGATAAATTTAAGCTTCCTAATGCTCGACCACTTGTTATTCCTAGTCAAAGTCTCGTTAGGAGTTTCAAACCAACTGCCGAGTCACATGATCGAATACCCCATTCAGAACAAGACATAAGCACAACTCCAACAGAACATGTTACCACAAAATATGATCTGGTACATCCTTTCACCTTTACACGAGATATTGTCAATACCGACAACGTTATACAAAACTTCAATAACGTTGTTGTTAATAACAAATTATTAGAAGAGGAAGAATATGAGGATGATGAGCTTGAACATGAGGAGGAGGAGGAGGTCGGAGAAGATGGGTTAATGATGTTAATGTTAATGTTAATGTACATGTTAACAATATGGTTCCCTTGAAGCATTCCATGAGTGCAACTATACATGAGGTTCAATCGATAGGGGATCACTTGAAGCTCTTTTTGTTGGTGGCGGGCTAAGTAGTTACCAACTCCATTAATGTGTTAGAGATTACGAGAGATTATACCAATAGAAATTAGGATTAATATCCTAGACTAATGTGCTTGAGATATTTATCTTGGGTATCAAAATTGGAATACCTAGACTACTATCACAAGCCAGTATTTGTAGGATAAATACTGGTTTGGGTACTGGGTTCTCAACTCACTCAACCCGCGTTCTGATATTCATAGAATTAGTATGTGTAACACACGTGTTATTCATAGAATAATATTACACATAATATTATTCATATAGTGAGAATATACCTATATATCCAACAATCTCCTCCTATATTCTGTTGACCTTTAGTTTGGTGTGCACAAAACGTGCTAACTTGTACTAATAAGTTTGAATTTAGGTGTCAGATTTTCAGGATCAATTAACACCAAAAAGAGATTCAAGAGAGATTCACAAATATACAAACAAGGAAAGTAATAAAAGAAGATTGCATATACGAGCAAAAAAGGAAGTTATTCAAAAGGAGTTCTCAATTAATTGGTCTCCAAGCAATCTATCAAGACTGAATTTTTAGTAATATTTTGGTGAGATATTTATTGTAAACGATTAATTAAAGATTGATTAGTTTATAGTAAGAAAACAAAGTGGATTCAATTCAATTTATACAGCTAAGAACTGGTCGACCGTACCTAATGCCGGTCGACCATTGCAGTCGACCGCAACTTCAGTTGATTAAGAAAGCGGTCGACCTTTCATCTCTCCAGCTACGCCAGAGAGTTGAACGGTCGACCGCACACTTTTACTGGTCGACCGCAACTTAGGCTGTATATCTTTTTAGGAATGTATTGTTTCTATTTTTGATCGATACACCTCCTTCTTTACTTAAGAGAACGAATCCACTGTGTCTACTCCACCTATTGCTACTGAGAAAAAATACTTTGAACGAATCCACTGTGTCTACTCCACCTATGGCGAGCCCCCAGGCCCCAGGTCTCAGTTGATTCCCCTCTCACCCGTGATCAGCTCGAGGCCCACGGCCTCGAAAGCCGAAACCACGAGTCGTTCAAGGAAGGGAGAAAAACCACCGTCGCGTGGGGCCCAGTCAGAAAGCAGATCGGCACACCTCCCATCTCTAGCTCCTTCGGGTTGACAACCACCAGAAACCGTCAGCCCGGAAGGAAGACAGAGATCGGAGGAGACCCATCCATCCGAAGCAACTTGTCCCCCGGGTCCGGACTTCGGTCGCCAACTCTTCTGCCCTGATCTCCCCTGACCCTGACACCCACATCGGGGCCGTCAGAGTCAGGAGAAGATCATGGCGGAAGAATGACCACCCATCCTTCCGAAGCACCTTGTCCCCCGGGCCCGGACTCCGGTCGTCAACACTTCTGCCCTGATCCCCCCTGACCCTAACATCCGCACTGGGGCCGTCGGAATCAGGAGAAGATCACGGCGGAAGAGCGACCACCCCTCCGGCGCTCTCAGGGTTAGAATTTTTCAAAAAAAGACAGGCATCCGCCTTGACTCCGGTTGTCACCTCTTCTGCCCTGATCTCCCCTGACCCTGACATCCGCATCGGAGCTGTCAGAATCAAGAGGAGACCATGGCGGAAGAGCAACCACACAAGGCAGACACCTCCGATGGCTAAAAATCAACATTGCTGTGACTGAAACTACAAGGGAAGTGGGGTATTTATAACCCCCCCAAGGACCAGCCATTATGACCCTCGGGAGGCCAAACGACGGAAGCTCAGCGGTCACGCCTAGGAAGCTGAACCGCTCCACATTAATTAAAGGACGCCATCTTAATTACCCCGGGAAGGTGGAACGCCGCGCAAATCCTGGAGCGCCATTTAATGCTCCCTGAGGGCAGCCTGTAGCTCAGCGCGGCCTTCTCACGGAGGCCCAACGGCTCGCCATCGTCCTTGCCGACCCATTAACCCTCGGACTCCCGGTCGGCTAACCGAGCGACGTACGATCCGACCCCAAGATCAAGGGGCCCGGTCGGCTAACTCTTGAAACGTTACGGAATCCCAAATGACTTTGTCTTTTCACCAGGTCAAGTAGCTCGGCACAACGGGATCTAAATCCGAGCGACGTGTGATCCGACCCCAATAGCAAAGGGCCTGGTCGGCTGACCGAGCAAGTGCCCACGCGAGCGTCAAAACGGAGAAAACTCACTTTCTCCTCAATATTCGTGTAAGATCTCAATCAGACGGCCCAGATCTTGCCCATGACGCTAAACGACAAGATAGCATTTTCTTGGGAACTGGTCCCGACTCGAGATTCATGCCATCATCCAACGGCTCAGATTGCGCCACATCGCTCGGACAGCCGAACCCTTACACCTCCGGTCGGCGGACCGAGCAAGTGCCCATCCGAGCGTCAAAACGGAGAAAACTCACTTTCTCCTCAACATTCGTGTAAGATCTCGATCAGATGGCCCAGATCTTACCAAAGATGCTAAACGACAAGATAGCATTTTCTTGGGAACTGGTCTCGTCTCGAGATTCGTGCCAGCATCCAACGGCTCAGATTGCGCCACGTTGCTCAGACAGCCGAACCCTTACACCTCCGGTCGGCCAACCGAACAAGTGCCCATCCGAGCTCCAAAACAGAGAAAAAAGCTACCGAGCGACCACGACCGTTGGATCTTCCAAAAATTCGCGCTTCTGATGATGGACGGTCCAGATCGTGCCACGTGCGCTAGACGACAAGATAGCATTTTCTTGGGAACGGAGCCCGTCTTAAGATTCGCGCCACCATCCAACGGCTCAGATTGCGCCACGTCGCTCGGACAGCCGAACCCTTATACCCCCGGTCGGCTAACCGAGCAAGGGCCCGTCCGAGCTCCAAAAGTGAGAAAATGGCTGCCGAGCGACTACAACCGCCAGATCTTTCAGATATTCCCGTTCGTGCGAGATCAGGGGCCCAGATCAAGCCATGCCATAAATAGGTATTAAAAATTAGTTTTTATTTATTTAATCATTTTATTTATTTAAAAATTAAGAAAAATTGCTAAAAATTCGGAAAAATTAACTAAAAATTCTAGAAAATAATTATAAATTCAGGAGAATATTTTTGAGCCCCTGAAAGAACAATTATTGCCTAGAATGTACTGTTAAGGCCCCCGAACGACTAGTTAACACATCGCAAAATTAAATAAATAATCCGAAAAAATAGATAAAAACCGTCGAATATTCAACAAGGCTTCGGAACAGCTTACAGTTTCAAAAAATCACCTCACTACCCCCTTCGAGATTCGAAACCCTCCATTCGGACTCCGATTCAACTCCACTAGCCACTGAAATAGTTAAACTACTCCTCAAAGGCTGATCACACTCAGTCTTTAGGAGTGGGGGGCTCGTGATATGGCTAAAAATGGGGTTAAATCGGAACCATCCAGATTGGGAACGAATCTTGAAGCTCAGGGGTAAAACGATAATTTCGCGTATGGATGGACCCTAAGCGGGCACTAGATCTCTCCTCCACAGATCCAATAACCCGCGAACGGATCCACTTCAACTGGGTACGGGTTCCGACCCGAGACAAACCCAGACCAGCAAGAAGAAATCAGGGTCTCTGATTTGACTAAATCAACGGGCCTGATTTGTAGTTATTCTCTCACCGGGAATCAGGGGTCAGTTTCCTAAAACTAATTATGAGGATTTTACTCCTGACGGTTACACAGGAAATCAGGCCCCTAATCAGACTCCCATGGCGACTATAAATACCTCCTACCTACTACTGTGACCAGGTAATCACTCTTTTTCCAACTTAAGCTCTTTCTTAATCATCACTGGTTACTGACAAGAGCGTCGGAGGGTGCGTCGCCGGAATCAACCCCGGTGTATCGCACTTCCCTGCAGGTGAGCAGAGGGAGTCAGCAGTCCCATTCTGACGAACAGGCATGGATCCGCTATTCAGGTTTTTCCACGAACTCATAAATCTCATCTGTTTACCCCCACACCAGATTCAGCGGTAACAATAATTGATGCCGTTATTCGGAATAACGGCATCAGTTATAATTTTTTTTTTTACTTATTCATCAGAGAGGATGAATAATAAGTTACTTTTTTATTAAAAAAAATTAACAACTGATGCCGTTATTTCAAATAACGGCATCAGTATTGAGAATGCTGTTATTTGAAATAACGGCATCTGTTATAAGGTTTTTCATACTTACAATTTTTCCTCTAAGTGGAGACTACAAGCTCTCGAAAAACAAAACAACCTATGCCGTTATTCCAAATAACGGCATGCAATTTTTTTTTTCAAACAGATGCCGTTATTGGGAAGAACGGCATGGAAATAACCTATGCCGTTTTTCCCAATAACGTTTCTTGCTGACGTGTCCTAAACAAGGGCATATCGCTAATTGTTTGGGGAAGTGGGGCAGAGCGCTAAATATTTTCAAAAAGTGGGGTAGTACGGCAAAATCTTCTATGAAATGCCGGGGTACAAAATTCTTTTTTATTTCTTTTCCAAAAATTAACATTCTACCCCGGCGCTTTCAGAAAGCGCCGGGGTAAAAATGTCAGTGAAGACTTAGTATGTTGTAGTGTCAAACAATAGAAGCTCTATGACAGCTAAATGCTGTGAGGGTTCTTCTCGAATCTCTGTTTGCTCCATATAGAGGAGAAACATGTGTGGTATTTCTAGCATGTTGCATACAGTATTGAATACTCTGTAATCGGGTGAAGATAGATTAGCAGTGTTTGTCGAGTAACACCTATTGCCTATTGGCTATCGACACATATATGAAGTATATTATGAAATATCATCTTGGTGTTTGATTATGTATTCAGCATATCTTACAAAAATTTGTTGGAGAATTTTATTTTTCCTAGTTACGACTAGAGGTTGATTAACAAGAGAACAAGATAGGGTTTAGGATATCTTGCTAGATCAAATTCAAATTTTAAAAGGATAACTGTAATACCATATTTTTTTTCCTTCAGTAATACCAGATTTTATTTATTTATTTATTGTCCAGATGCTTGCATACATCCAGACTCTTAGGTAGCACGAATTCAAACAATTTAAAAAGGGTAGAAGAGGGGATTGGATCCAATATGGATTTATCCTATTTCAACTTCTAAACTAGATTTAAAGGGATTACTATAAAACCGGATTTAGTTTTTCTTGTGCTAGATCCATGCATATATACATCCTGAGTTTTTGTAGTTATCCGATCAATTGGCCACCGACATTGATTAACCCAGTCTATAAATACTGCATAAAGTCCCCTGCAGCCCTAATCCCTCTCTCTCTCTCAATCTCAAATATGTCTTCTTTTACTACTGACGAAGGCAACGGTTGCACCTTCCTGCCGTTGATGGTCTTTGGCGCCTTAACTGGCTTTATCATCTTCATTGTTGTTCTCCACATCCATGCAGATCCAACCTTACACCCTGAATTCTCCGTCTCCGCCTTCAACATCTCCTCTTCTTCTTCTGCAACTAACCTCTCCTTTGCCCTCACTGCTCGGTATCGTGACCCTAACAACACTATCCTCTATGATCCGATCTCCGCTAGAGTTATCTACGCCTACAACATTCCCGTCGGCAACATGGCATTATCTAGTAGTCGTCGGAACGAATTTGAAGGGAGGTTTGATTTTGTTGATATGCCCGTCTCTGGAGATTTGGCAGAGGGGATTCGATCTGACATCAGGTTATATGGAGAGTTCAAGAAATTCGAGGTCATAGCTTATTCAAAGTATGCTTGGTGGTATCCTTTCAGTCGCCTGACCTTGATTTGTGATATGGTATGGGTCGAGTTCAATAAAGTAAAACCTGATTCAGAAGAAGTATTCGGGTCCCTGGATCATCCCATCGAGTGCTACCAGAGCATGGCTTGTGCAATGTCTGTATCGGGTCATTGCATGTATAATTGATTATACTAGTTATTTTGCATATGCAATGAACTTTAAACGGGCATGTTTGTCTTTTTTAATTTTACTTTAGGTGAATGATTATGTAGTTTACTTCAGATGGTTAATATATTTTTTTAATTATATTGTTTGAAATTTATATATAAGAACATATGATTGAATTCAAGAACCAATTAATTAATACTTTTTAGGGTAAATTTAAAAAAACCCCACTCAACTTCGGGTCATTTTTAAAAAACTGCATTAAGTTTTTTTTTTTTTTAAAGGCACAAAACTATAGTTTAAAAAAATACACAATGACAATAGGGTAAGGGTTAGAATTAGGATTAGGGTTAGGGGGTTAGGGTTAGTTCAATGGGGTTTATTTAAACACGAATAAAAGATAAAAATAATTTTTTTAAACACAAATAAAAGATGAAAGTGGTCTTTTTAAATTTAGCCTAACAGAAACCTAACTCCGTTAAAGTGAGTTTTTTTAAATTATAATTTTGTGTGATTTTTTTATCTATAAAAAAAATTAGTACGGTTTTTTTCAAAATGGTCCAAAGTTGAGTGGGTTTTTTTAAATTTAGTTACTTTTTACCCTATATTTGATTACATAGTTATGGCATTGTCATTACTTCAACGGGTAACTGGTCAAAGCAGTTGGAAAAACACCACTTTGGTGCTTAGACATCTACTATTAGTAAATAGTAAAAGTAGATAGTAGTGATCAAAAATTTTGAATGGAATAGAATGTAAGATTCTTCTTTCTTTTTATTTGAGTTAAATATAACATTCTTGTTTACCAATTTAATTTGTTAGTTCAGTATCCAACTCTGGCTGGCAAATTTATTGGTCTACTTTACGCTACGCATTTTCTCAATATCGTCCTTTTATGCAAAATCTTCATTATGAAGTGGGTTATTTAAGCAAATAATGAGGTGGAGAATAAATTGTGTACTCTTGCCTTTCAGATCGATCTGAAATTAGCCATGTGTTTGAGTTATATTTATTTCTTATATTTTTGTTGTTGGTTGGGAAAGATACTAGGCGTTGTTGATACATTATATTCCTTAATACTTGTACATACCTACATGACCTCCTCTTCTTCCATTTTATTTTACTAACAATTTGTATCATAAATATATATGTGCAATAAATGTTTTTTTTCCTAAATAGGAGGACAAAATTGCAACTATTAAAGACATTAAGGAACACTAGTGTTACCCTGTGCAAATTGCACAGACTAAATAAGTTTGGCATACGCATAAGTCAATTGACTATCTATAGATTCTAACAAAAAATATTAACTACAAAATCCTAACTTAGAGAGCAAGAGAAAAAGAGTGAATAGGTGGTACCTATGATGGTGATGTGAGCATCAGTGACGTTCTTGAGTTCGATCGAGACCATCTCGTTGTTCAACTTTATCAAAAACCTAAAACTCAACCAAAAAACTGAAAAAAGAACACGAAAATAAAAGAAATAAAACATAATAATTCTAATAAAAAATTAAGAAATGGAAAGAAGAGATGGAGGTTCCTACCGTGAACAGCAGTGGCGTTGTTGGGTTCGATCGAGACCGTCTCGTTGTTCAGGTTCATCAAAAACCTAGAACCCATCCCCAAAACTTTTTTTAAAAAACACGAAATTAAAGAAATAGAACAAAATAGTGCTAATGAAAAATTAAGAAATCGAAAGAAAGAGGGAGATACCTTCCGTGAACAGTTGTGGCGTTCTTGAGTTCGATTGAGACCGTCTAGTTGTTGAGCTTCATAAAAAACCTAAAACTCATCATCAAAACAGAAAAAAGCAGACGAAAATTAGAGAAATAAATCATTAATAATGCGAATTAAAAATTCAAGAAATTGAAAGAAGAGAGGGAGGAACCTGACGTGAACAGCAGTGGCGTTGTCAAGTTCGATCGAGACCGTATTATTGTTCAGCTTCATCAAAAATTTAGAAGTTATGAGTTAAGAAATTAATTAGCTATAAGTTAACAACTATAGTGCAAGATGATTGAGGTGAGTGTGGATGTTAAATTACTCATTTTGTCGTACTTTGTCAGTCGGTATAACATTATGTTAACTCCAACAGAGGTTACAGTTTGATCTTTATTGAGAACCCGTTTCAATTTGGTTCATGTTGGTGTGGTTTGTTGGTCGTTTCAATGAAATGAGTATTTAAGATGAAAAATAGTTAGTTTCAATGAAATGAGTATTTAAGATAAAAAATAGTTAGTGTTGTAGTTGAAATATAGTCCCATTTGATCATTTGAAGCGTAAAGAGGAATCCGAAGGTAGATTTGTTTACATGTAGCCTCTTAGTCTTCGACCTCGCATCTAGTGTACCACCTCAATCATCTTGCACTATGGATGTATAACAAAATTCCCACTTCAAAATCTCCAACAAAAAACACTGACATGAACCAAATTGAAACGGGTTTTCAATAGTTGGAGTTAACATAATGTTATATCGAGTAAAAAAGTACGACAAAATGAGTAACTTAACATCCACGCTCACCTCAATCATCTCTAGTCTAAATAACTATAATGAGTAACGTAAATATTCAATACCAACATTTCCAGGTTCCCAGAAGCAAGGTCATCATGATAGAGGTGCTGAGAGCACTAGGAACAAGTGACTATCCAAGAGACTATGAGGAATTGTAGGTTGGCTCCAGATTTGCCTCATTCCGTCACGATATGAAAGATGCATGGTTTATTGCCATTGCGGCAACCACATGGGTGTTATGGCTAGATAGGAATAATTTTTATTTCCGTGCTTCATGTAATTCAATTTCTAGTAATCTTACTCATATCATGCATCTTATTTCCTTTTGGGCTACAGCTGCTGCTTCAGGAGCAAGAGGGAGAATTGCAAGGATTTTCCAGGTGGATGATTATGACGACGAGGAGATAGAGATCGGGCCCACTCTGGACTGATGAGTGGACAGCCGCCGCACTTCTTCTTATTTTGTGACAGACCTTGTAGTTTGGTTTTGTGTTGCCGGTAGGTTGGATGATGTAACCCAACCCCCAGGGATTTGTTGGGGGCTATGTTTTATTTCCTGTACTGCTCTTTTGTATTCCCGAGTCTTCGGGGTTGTTTATTAATTACTTATTAATGAAACAGGGTGGCATTATTCCACCTTTTCTTCAAAAAAAAAAAAACAATTTCCAGGTTCCTCTCAAAATCAAATGATCAAATGAGCGCACATTGCAACTAAACCACTAACCAAATGACATCAAAACTTGCACATAAGGTGTCTGACAAAATGCCCACTTCAAATCCTCAAAACTAACCACACCAAATCAAGTCAAATCCTAATGGGTTATCAACATAGTTTCCAACTCTACACCTCATTTGAGGATCTCAACTTATGGTGGCTTAAAAAGCTTAGTTTCGGATAAAAAGCTTGAATTTGGGTAAATAAATTATATAGATATAATATAATATAATATATAATAATATAATTGGCAAAAATGGCTACAGGGCGGATGTTAGAGCATCTGTAGTCGTTTGATGCCATATTTTGGGTATTTGGCAAATGGAAATAGGAAAAATGACTTTGCGCTGTAGTCGTCAAAAGCCAAAATTTGAGTGAGGTCTCAGAAATTTAAATAAATAAATAAATAAATATATATATATATATATATATATATATATATATATATATATATATATATATATATATATATATATATATATATATATATATATAATTATATATATATATAGAAAATATATTTGCATTGAAGTGAGGGAGTGAGGGACAAAGTACAAAAAAATAATAAAAAAATAAAAAAGTTAACAAAATTGTACACAAAAGGACAAAAAAAATTAAAAAAAACCAAAAAAAAAACCACCAATTGCCTGGGACGGGGGATGAAGTCCCGTCCTAGGCCAATTGGCTTTTGAGAAGTTGCATTGGACGGTACATTATGTATCGTCCGTCATTTTTTTATTTTTTTTTTAATTTAATTAATCAGACGGGGGATTATCTTCCGTCTGTCGCTTTTTTCGTATACAAAATTGCAGCGACGGTGTATTGTTTGTCGTCCGTCATTTCGGACGAAATATTATCTATCGTCCGGCTATATTTTGACAATTGCCATTTCGATTGTCAAATATAGCCGTGTCCTGTAGCGATCAAACCCAATTTTTGGGTATTTGGCCAACGACTACAGAGGTTTTTTTTTCCAAATTTTGGAAAATTTGGGTATATGGCAAACGACTACAGATGCTCTTAAACTCAACATCATATTATGAGAAGCAAACAAAAAATGGAGGAATCAGATTAAATGCAGATACTGATGGATATTAATAGAAATGACACATGCTTTGAATACAAAATTAGTTTTGCCTAGTAGAATTATTTGATTATTTAGATATTTAGGTTCGCTAGCTTTTTTTGGCTTCCACTGCTATCTCTCTCTTATATTTATTAGAGAAACACCCAAAAAAATAAAATAATAAATATTAAAATTACATCAGCTTCCTACTCTCACCTTGTCGACTTCCCGTTTTCTTCTTCTTTTTCTTCTCCGATTTTGAAAAGTCGAAAAGGGTTTGCTCAAAATCTTGTGCACTTTCAGAAAGTTACCATCTTGATTAGTTCCCCTCTTTTTCAGCTTTTGAATAAGGGTTTTAGAGTACAAACAGAGAGAGGAAAATGAGCTTCATTCTTGATCTGGTTTTTGGGATCGTCGTGCGGCGGGCGGCGGGCGGCGGGCGGCGACGGGCGACGGGTAGAGACGACCGGCGATGGCAAGGAGATCGACGGGCGGCAGAGGATATTTAGGTGGGTTTTGGGTAGGCAGAGTTAGGGTTTGTGGGTTTTGGGAAGATGTGAAAAAGAAAATATTTTTTTTTGTGTGTTTTTTTAATTAATTATGTTTTGACAATTGGTGTGGACTGCACGTATAAATTTCTAGTTTTGCTCTCCTTCCTTTATTTCAAAATAGAGAAAGAAGAGATGAGATAAACCTATTAGCTTAAAATATATATAATATATAATATAATAATATAATTAGCAACTAATAATCACTCAATCTACACAAAATTAACCATAAATCAAACTTTACCAAAGACCTTACATCCTCCCCCCCCCCCCCCCCCAAACAAACACATCTCCTCGTACAAACAACCAAATTTTGCCCCCCCAAAAAATCCAAAAAAATCATAAAATTCAACTAAATTAAACTCAGGATAACAAAGTAAAGATCAAACTGGACATCTTAAGAATAAAAGAAAAATAATACTTGAACTGACTCTGCTGACACGTTCCTTCTTCAAATCCTTGCCTTCTTTCCTAAAATCAGGACTGTTCTTCCCATCCTCCTCCTTATTAGATGTTCCAAAACATGGGAAACAACCCATTTAAGACAAAATATAAAAATATTGTAATATACTAAAAAATCCCAATGCCCTAAAAAAACTACAGCATCAGTGAGTTTGGATTTCCAAATGGATTTATGAATTCCTTTATAAATTCGTAAATGGATCTTGCAAGATTAAACTTGCCCTAAAAAAAACTGACCTTCAAAATGGCAAGCGACGATCGGGGCCGGGCGTGGGCGTCGGCCGGCGGACGGCATGGGCGACGGCCGGGATCGGGACGGCGTGGGCGACGACCGGGATCGGGACAAACGGGTGAGGAGAGTTGGGAGGGTTTTGGGGGCAGGGAGAATTGATTAGGGTTTGTGTGTTTTGGGAAGATGTGGAAGATGGAAGGTTTTTTTTGGTATTTTTTAAAAATTTTCTGTTTTAACAATTAGTGTGGGTTGCACGTGTCAGTTCCTACTTTTGCTCTCCTTTCTCTATTTCAAAATGGAGAAAGGAGAGAGGAGGTAGGCCTATTTGCTTAAGATATATATAACTAGTAATATATACTTGCACTGTCCCAACGGTGAGTATGAGACAACTAAACTCGTCGTGCCCCAACGGCAAGTATGAGACATTAAGGAACACTACTAATAAATTAGCACTAAACTCGTCGTGCCCCCAACGGCGAGTATGAAACAACTAAACTCGCCATTGAGAATGGCGAGTTTAGTTGTTTAGTCCACAAACGCAAATACTTTGACAACAGTCCTATTAGTACAAATATTTTCAAAAAGTGGCGTATAAAAAAAATCCTTACATGACCTCCTCTTCCATTTTATATTACTAAGAGCATCTGTAGTCGTTTATTGTAAAATTATCCATATATAGATAAATAGAAATACGATTTTAGATTCCGCTGCACTCGTCGAAAGCTATTTTATAGCAATCTATAATATAATATTAAGAGACGGCACATGAAGTGCCGTCGGAGGAAAAAAAAAGCACAAAAAACGGGCCCCATTCGACAGACGGCACATGAAGTACCGTCCGTTAAACCAAAAAAAAAAAAAAAAAAAAAAAAAAATCTCAGCCTTATGTCTAGGACGGCACATGAAGTGCCGTCCAAGACATTCATTTTGCTACTTTTCTATTAAAAAAACTAATTATCATGCTATATATATACACTGTGTCTTTACTCAAAGATGAAAGAGACCCTAGACTAGAGCCCCCTGTGTGAATAGAGCTACAATCAGTGACTATAACAGCACAAAACAAAACGATCAGTTTTTTTTTTTAATTAAAACTCGACGGACGGCACATCAAGTGCCGTCCGGGATATGGGGCTTTTGACACGTTTAAAAGATCGGAAAAAATATAATTTTTCCAAACGGACGGCACTTCAAGTGCCGTCCGACGATTAAAATATTAATTTTTTTCGTGGGACGGCGAGCGCCGTCCCTCACTTATCGATAAATGCTATATCGATTTTCATTTATAGCAATCTACTGTAGCGATTTATCGATAATATCGATATATAGCAAACGACTGCAGCTGTTTTTTTAACCAAATATCGATATTATCGATATATAGCAAACGACTACAGATGCTCTAACAATTTGTATCATAAATATATATGTGCAATAAATGGTGTTTTTCTCCTAAATAGGAGGAATAAAGTGCAACTATTACAGACATTAAGGAACATAAGAGCATCTGTAGTCGTTAGCTATTTATGGATAATATGCATATTATCCATAAAAAGTCGCTGCAGTCGTTAGCTATTTATCCATATTTTGGATAAATCGCTACAGTAGATTGCTATATTTAGCAATCCGCATAGACGATATGCATATTTGGCGCACGGCACATCATGTGCCGTCCCAAAAAAAAAATTATTTTTTTTTTCGTCGGACGGCACATAATGTGCCGTCCCATTCGTAAAATAATTAGTTTATTCAATTATAAATCGGCAAAAAGAATAAAAAAACTCGAAAAATTCCCCTACCCCCGGACGGCACATCATGTGCCGTCCCATTTTTTTTTTGAATTTTGTTTGGCTTTAATTAATGAGTCTGTTTGGCATTAATTACATCTTTGGCATTAATTAATACATGTTTTTTTATTTTATGGTTAATTAATTACATGTTTTGGCATTAATAACATATTTTGGCATTAATTAATTAGATGAAGCTGCAGTTGTTTTTTTTTTATTTTTTATTTTCTACTCGGACGGCACATTATGTGCCGTCCCGTATTTTAATATTAATAGAAAGCTAAAATTTAGCTTTCGACGACTGCAGCAAAACTACGATATCTATATCTATTTATCCATATATCCATATTTTACCATTCAACGACTACAGATGCTCTAATAAGGTGTTGCCAGCTCCTAATCAATGCTGTGTAGTTGGAAAAAAACCCCAAGAGCATTTTTAATTTTTTTTCAAATTCAAACTAAAAGGAGCTCAAGATTAGCACAAATTCAAGTTAAAATGATTAGTAAAAAAATTCTTATTTATCTAAATAAAAATGAACATATTGTATATTTTTATTTTTTCCCTGTTTACAATTTAAAGTATTTAAAAATTTATGTAAGTCTAGAACAAAGTTTCTCAAAATCATTTTTCTTAGATTACATCATTACAGCGACAGAAAAAAAATATTAAACAAATTTATGCAATTGAACAACTTTGACTTTATTTATGCCATTTGTTTTATTTCATTTTATTTTATTTTATTTTATTTATTTTTGGTGTTCACTAAAGTCAAGTCTCCTCATTCATTCTATGCTGCTAGTTCTAAAAAGAGTAATTAATTTTCCTAAAATTTATATAGTACAGCCATGTCAATGCTCCTCTTAAACTGGCTTTCTCAGGTTAGAGAACCAGGCAGGCGTCTCCATTATTATTGTGAAAGTCTGTTTCAACAACAAAACAAAAAAATCAAGTTAACATATATACAATTAATACTAAATTTTGCGGCTATTGCAAAACTTCTAAATGAGTAAAATTAAGCTAAAGCCCATCAAATATTTACTATAGGAAATTAAAATTAGCTTAAAATCTTAAATGATTCTCGAACAAAATCTTTTGATTGTTTTACAATGAAAAGGAAATTATACAAACTTAAACAATTACTATTTTACAGGCCATGTCCAATAAAATAAATTAAAACAGTGAGGTTGTTGCTCGAATTATAGTCCCACATAGAAAAAAAAATAAAGAGAGATATGTAATCTTTGAATTTCTCTAAAATTTAGGCTCCAATTGTGACACAACAAGAACAATATAAAGAGCGAATGATGGGACAACAAGAAAAGAAAAAGTAAAAGAGAAAAAACAATCAAAGCTTATAACATGAACCTAAAGAGGGTTCAATTCCTCGAGATTACATACGGATTATAAATTTCTTGTGGAAAGAAACCTAAAGAGAGAGTTCAGTTCATTCTACAACCTCGAGATTACATATAGATTATAAATTTCTTGCGGAAAGAATGTAAAACTTCCTTTTGTTACCTTTCTAAAAGGCATATTGTGTCATTACTGAAGGCATCAACCTTGGGTTCTTTTTTCCTTCAAATGCTCTTGGTGTCACTTAAACCAATCTCTATTAAAGCTTTATTTGGTATTACTTTTGAAAGGTATTTTTACTTCTAATTAAAGTAGTTTTAGATTCAAAACTGTTTGAAAAACTTTTAAAATGTATGTTCAGCAAAATATGCTTTTTCAAAACTACTTTTTTTGGCTCTCTTTTTTTTCAACACAACTAAAGTCTTGCTTTTAGTTTTCAAAAATTTATTTTTACCTGCTAATAATTTTTTGAGGATTTGTTTAGCAAGTTGAATTTAATGGGAGGTTTTTCTCTCTCGAGCAGTGGCAATGGGGAGACATTGCGTTGGCCTCAAACTTTTTCCCTCTTTGTAAGGTTCGCGTGTAATTAATGGGTTAAGAGAGAGCTGCCACCATAGGGGACTATTAAGGTTAACTTTGCGACTGTTTATTGTATAGTGATCGAGCAGACTAGTTATGGTTTTGTTGTAGGGGGATGACTTGAAGCTCTTTTTGTTGGTGGCGGGCTAAGTAGTTACCAACTCCATTAATGTTGGTAAACGTGAAGTCATGCAGGCATCATCGACTCTCTTAACATATTTCTCATGATAGTCCAGTTATAATAGAAGGAGATTTGAAGTGAGTTATAAATCAGGTTAGTAAGGGATGTTTGTCGAGCCAATCCATCAGGACATTTTGGCGCTGCAACATATTGTCAATGATTATAAGGTGCAACGTTTTTAGATAAGGGAATATGTGTGTTGCTCACTTGGCTAAGAAATGGACATCCACTTTTGCAAGCTTTGTTTGGGTGCAAATTATGGACATTGTTCTCTTGGATAGCTAGAGAATTGATTCTCATGCCTCATGGGGTTAGTCATTCGTGCGAGTTGTATTTTTTTTTTTCTTCTTTCATTGCATTTTGTTTCCAATTTATCCACACAGAAAGAATTTAAGATAAATATATTTTTTTTTCTTTCAGCACCTTTAGTAACAGTACTTTTCAGAAAAATATTTTTTGCTCACACTAATACTGACCAGAGCATGAGACCACAACTCCCAGAAACTCTCTCTCTCTCTCTCTCTCTCTCTCTCTCACACACACACACACACGTCTTATCTTATTCTACCACTAATGAATAGTAAATGATTGCTCTCTCTCTCTCTCTCTCACACACACGTCTTATCTTATTCTACCACTAATGAATAGTAGATGATTGCAATGAAAGTGGTTGATGTTACAAAATTGATTACAACGGAAAAAGGAAAAAAAAAACAAAATTTAATTTTCGAAGCACAAAACAGGAAAGAACAAGGAAAAAACAAATAAAATTAAAAAGAAATTGAAAGTAACAAAACAAAACCATTTGGTGTCGAGACTTGTGTATCACACAATCTTTTTAAAACAGATTTGCCTCGTCCGGGAATTGGAATTTGTTGATGTGTCTGTCTCTAGTATGCAACGACAGAAGAGATGGACGTAGGCACCACGTGTAGTTCACGAACTGGACAGCGTCTGAATTAGTCCGTAGGACGTGCGGGCCCACACAAGTCGCATGTAATTCGGTCCGAGATTCGCACCCCCTCCTGGGCTTGCGAGAGAAAGCCTCCTGGCTTGCTATCTTACAATGCCAAGAAAGATGTTATCTATATAATAAAACACAAAGAAAGCTATCAAGCGGTTCTCCTTCAATCCCCTCACAAATCAAAGGTTCAGATCTAACCTCACAAAACATATTTTCCCCCCAAAAGTTCCCTCCAAAACTCAAATTCAAATCCCCACCCAAAACAACTCCTATATTTATTTAAATTTTTTTTCCCTCTCTCTCTCTCCCTCCCTCTTCTATTAAAAAAATTAAGAAAATAAAATTTTTAAAAAATTTTTTAAAATAAAAAATTTTAAAACTAGAAAAATTAAAAATTTAAAAGCTTTAAAAATAGTTCCAAAAAAATTATATAATATATTTTTTGCTCTGTGTTTACTACTTTAATTAATTTGCTGGACCTCCAAAACTATTTTATATGATCAAATAAGGTACACCATTCCGAAGACGTGCCGTAGGCACGTGTCAACGGGCAAACCTAGTTATATAACATAATAACATCTTCTATTTCCTTTGTTTTTTCCGATGTGGGACTAAAATCTCTCAACTCATTTTCAAAGATGAAAATGTCTCACTTTGGGAGACAATTTCTCATTAACCCGATAACCATTTTGAGCAAATAAATATATGATTTTGATCTACTCACGAAGGAGAACACAAATCCATCAAGATCTCTCACTAATTCATATAGAATCTTACTCAAAAAATTGCTCCAAAACTGATTCGTAAATAGTATATAAAACACCCATTTTCTAACAGGTGAAAGCTGTTGCACCATCCTCTTCTTGCTTCTCTTCGTGGTTTTTATCACCTTACTCTTCATCCACAAAGATCCCTAATTTCAACCTAAATTTACATACTCAGCCTTCAACTTTGTGTTCTCTCCTTTTACTCACCTACCACTGCTCTGTCAACAAATTAAATTTGGCAACATAATCTTTTTTATTTCAATAAATTTGGCAACATGTCACTTTTAAAATAATTATATTCAGTCTAATAAACTAGTATAGAAGCTCACTATTTTGCCCTCTCTCCTCTCTCCTCTCTCCGTCAGCCTTCTCCAACTAGATCCACCTCTTCGCAGCCATTTCCCTCCTCCCTTTCTTCATTAAAGTCGTAGATCTCATCAGTCTCTACATACCCATCTCCGTTTTAAGCCCCATCTCCTCCTTTTCGCTTCACACACCTTTTTTGTCTTCTTCTGCTAGCGTCGAGGCTGCTCCTTCTCCCGCCACCCTCTCACCTTGCTTCTCCAGACTCTAGCTCATTTTGGCCATCGTTTCGAGCTTCGTAAGGTGGCTCCTATTTAGATCTATCGTCTCTGAGATCAGAGCTTTCTGTGTGTTGATAGATCCTCATCTCCTTCTAATTTGGGTTCTTGTAACCCTTGTTTCCGTTAATATGTATTTTTTTTCAAATATTTTTTCGTATTTTAAATTCTTAACTACTTTCTTTTAATTGATTTTACTATTCAAACTATTTTTGAAGCCCAATATACAATTGTTTAACTATTTAGTATAAAACCCAATTATTTATTTTAAAGCCCAATTTCTTATTTTTGTTGAGCCCAAATGTTTATTATAAGTCCAATATTATAATTGTTTTATTTAAATTATTTTGAGCCCATAAACCAAGCCCAAATCCAACCCAGTACTCATAGATATTTCTATGGGCTCTGTCCTATGTGATTGTATACAAACCCCCTCACTTTCCCCCACTCTTCAACTCCCGTAACTCCATAACCCCCTACACCTCATAAATCACCCCCACTAATCCACCCCTTCATTTCCTAATAGAAAATCAACCCATTAATATGTTATTATATTTTTTTTTAGTTTATTATATATTTTATTTTATATAAATCTTCCCCCCTTCCCTGTCTCTCTCCCCATCCCCTTTCTCTCCCCCCGTCTTCCTCTCTCTCCTCTAACCAAAACAGAAAACCCAAAACGGAGCTCCCCTCGTCTCCCCCTTGCTCCACCAACCGCCACCTTACCACCCATGTTCCGACGCCCCCTCGTCAGCGCGCCTCCGCTGCACCCCAGCGACGCCGCAGGCTAGCACCTCCCGTCGCTTAACCCCCTTGTTCCCGTCCTTTCTCCCTGCACTGCAGCTATGCGCAACGACGGCACCAGCAACCTCTATCTACGTCGCAGTCATCAGCGACCGCAGTGCCCTATGGTCCCCGTCCTTCACGCTGCCTCTCCCTCGCGACGCCCAGGCCAGCCAGCGGCAACGCCGTTTCCTCTTTCGCCTCAGCATCCTCTCCCGGTGTCTCTCCCTCTTCGGCCTCCTGCCGTCGCCGTCCGCCCTCGCGATCAGCAACAGCCAGGGCGATGCCGCGACAACCCCCCCCGTCTCCTCTCCTCCTCCTGGCGAAGCAGCAGCACCTAGACGACCACCGGAGACCCCTGCGCTGTCTCCCTGCCGGGCTCCTCCCAGCAACTGCATCGTCGACAGGGACCCTCCCCGACAGCCAGCGAGCAGCCAATCCAATGCACGATTGAGGGTTGCTGTTTGTATTGGTCTTGATCATGACTTTGTATGTGAGCCTTCGATCATCGTGAGCATCATCATTATGGAGTTCCTTGATTGATTGATTCCTAGCCATCCATTGATTTGATCTTGATCATCACCATTGGGGTGATCTTGGCCGTCCGTTGGATCCTGATCATCATGCTTGATTGGATGTGGGCCGTCGATCTCCTCTTGATCATCCAATTAGATCCTAGCCGTCGGATCTTCTTGATGTCACGATCATGATGATCATCAATTTCTCTTGATTGCAGCCGTTCGATCGGTCGATCTTGATCTTCATCATTATCTTCATCATCAAGAAGATCTGGCCGTCCGATCCGATTCGATCATCTTGATCTTGGAGCTCAATCGGTGATTTTCTCTGTTTGGGTTTTCCACGTAAATTTTTGTGTTCATCTGTGTTGTTACATTACCTTTATTTTGTGTGATTATCTTCTCTTTTCATTAAGAACAAGATCCTGAAGTGGTGTTGATCGTAATGCCAACAGGGAAGATCTGTTCCAGGTGTACCTAGATCGCATAGGCACGAGGACCGAGGGTTTCCGTGTTGGTCCTAAGATGTCTTGGTTCTGGAAAAGGGTCATTAAAGCGAATAACCCGTTCAGTAAATGCACAACGTCCCACATCGGCAATGGGATGACGACGAGGTTCTGGTAGGACAGATAGTATGGTGCGCCCGTTAAGGGAGCTCTTCCCATACCTCTATGCCCTAACCACACAGCATCATGGATGTGGCAAACACATGGAAACGGGGGGACTGGAGGCCCACATTTTTGGAAATATTACCTTTAGGTCTGCAACCTAGGTTGGCAGAACTGAAACTGCACATCACCAATTCGGGGGTGAAATGTGGGTTTGGACTAGATAGACGAGTTTGGAAACTTGAGACGAATGGGTTGTTCTCAATGCGATCGCTGTATTCATGAGTATACTTCAAAGGGTGTTCGTCGTCCTGGGCAACAGTGGTATGGAATGTGAAAGCATCTCTCAAAGTCAAATTTCTCTTGTGGCTTGTTCTCGACAATGTCATTCTCACTCGGGAGAACCTCACTAAGAGGCTACGCAACTAGTGACCAGAGACCACTTGCTCATCAGATATTCCAGGACTAAGGCAGTATGGATGGAGGTGCTTAGGGCCATTGGGGCATATGGCTACCCGAACACCTATGAAGATTTATGGGTGGGGCCGAGGTTTGCCAAGGTTAGGAGCACCATAAGAGAGGCATGGTACATTGCGGTTGCAGCGACGACTTGGACAATTTGTCTTGACAGAAATAACTTTTTATTTTCGAAGCACTTATAATAATAGTATTTCTGGTACAGTATACAGGCTATGAATCTAATTTTTTTTTGGCAGAGACAATTGCAGCAGGAACACGAGACCGTATTAGTGCCACCTCTAGGACCCAGTTCTATGACAATGAGGATGTCCAGTTTGGACCAACCGTGGGTTAGCCTTCTCCCCAGGGTCATTGGCGGGCCTAGTTATCTATTTGCTTTACTTTATGCTTTTCTAGAGACTTAAGAGCACATCCCTCTAGTGTTATTGGATTTATTTGTATGTTCTTGTTTTTTTATTTCCTGCGCTTGTACATATTCCATTGGATTTATTTGTATGTTCTTGTTTTTTTATTTGTAGGCTCTGTTTGGTTCAAAGGAGGGGAGGGGAGGGGAGGGGAGGGATTTTAATGGAGGGGATGGGAGGGGAGGGGAGGGATTTTAATGGAGGGGATGGGAGGGGAGGAGAGGGAAAGGGAGGCGAGGGATTTAATGAAGACTCTGTTTGGTTCAAAAGAGAGAAGGGTAGGGAAAATAATTAACTTCTTGTTTGGTTCACAAGGGGAGGGAATGGATTTTATAATAAAATTACTTTTATACCTGAACGAGAACATGTGATCTTTGTAACTTAGAGAGATGATGTGCTTGAGCTTTCAAAATGGCAGTTTTCTTACATTAATTGAACTTGTGTCCTAGTTATGTTAGTTATGTACCTGTTGAGGCTTCAAATGATTATATATCCAGTTCTTGAATGTGTATGTGTGCGAGTCTGTCTACATTTTTTAGTACAACCTAATTGTCGCCTAGTCAAATTGAGATCTATATCGTTTCATGATTAGGAAGTTGGTGAATATCTTTGTCACGGATGGGGTTCGGAAGTTAGAATTTTATCTGGACATACAGTTCGTACAATGCTTGTTCTAGGAGTGTAACAATTCAAATGCTACTCCTTAATCAAGTACACTGTAGCTCTGCTAATTGTTGTTCTGTCTATTGGTAGGATGTATCGCAGCATTCCTTCCAGTTTGTTCAAATCTGACATATACAACAACAAAGATGATGTGGAGATTGAAGAGGGAAAATATCAAAGAGAACTAACTAAAAGGACAATTTAGTCCATTCACATTAAAAAATTAGACATAATTTCTCTCCCCTCCAAATCCCCCCAATATTAGAAGGGAGCCAAAATTAGCTCAGGAGGGGTGTTGCTCCCCTCCCCTCCCCTCCCCTCTTAAAAAATGAACCAAACATAAAAAGTTTTAAAAAAAACCCTCCCCTCCCCTCTATTCTCCTCCAACCAAACACTCCCTAGTAAATGAGAGAGAATAATGGGAACTCCTTGGATGCAACATGAAGTTGGGTCCAACAGTGGGGCCCACTATTTTTTTAAACTTAAATATCGTTTTTAATTAATAAAAAATACATAAAAAATTCTAAAAAATCGTCTGACGCGAAGTAAAGTTCCGTCAGAATTTTTTTTATATTTAATTGATAAAAAATACCAATTGACGATTGCAGCGAATTGACCAAATGCTATATGTATTTATGTATATATGCATTTTTTTAAACAATGAAAACTGTGAATGCTTACACTTCGAAGTTTGAAGTACTTTGATATAAAAATATATACATACATGTCCTTTTTTTATAAGTGGATAGAGTCAAGTGCCTCCAGCCGGAAAAAATATACATGTCGGAAGCTAAAATTTTCAACATAATTGTCTTTAAAAAATAAGTAAAATATTTTACAATGAAAAAGAAATTGCATAAACTTGTAAACTCACTTCCTGGAAATTTTTTTATATGCCATTTTTCGAAACTATTTGTACTTATAGAACAGTTATTAAAGTATTTGCATTCGTGGACTCAACAACTAAACTTATCATTCCCAACAGCGAATTTAGTTATTTCATGCTCGCCGTTGAGACACGGCGAGTTTAGTGCTAATTTTTTGAGAAACTCATCGTTCCCAATGACGAGTTTAGTTCAAAAATTTTAATGAAGACTCGCCGTTCCCAACAGCGATGACATTTATACTAGACTCGCTATTGGAAACCGCAAGATCAGTTCAAAATTTTCCATGAAGACTCGCCGTTCCCAACAGCAAGGACATTTACACTAGACTCGCTATTGGGGACAGCGAGTTGAGTTTTTTTTTTTAATTCTATGGAGTTCTGAATCAAAAAATCACTAAATCCAACAAAATATTTCACTCTGAAATTTCCTACATCCTCGTCGTTCCCAATGACGAGTCTAGTATAAATGTGCTCGCCGTTGGAAACGGCGAGTCTTCTTTAAAAGTTTGAACTAAACTCACTGTTCCCAACAACGAGTAATAAAAATGTTCTCGCCGTTTGGAACGGTGAGTCCCCATTAAAAATTTTGAACCGAACTCGTCGTTGGGAACGGCGAGTTTATCAAAAAATTAATACTAAACTCGCCGTGTCCCAACGGCGAGCATGAAACAACTAAACTCACCATTGGAAACGACGAGTTTAATTGTTGAATCCACGAATGCAAATACTTTGACAATTGTCATTTTCCTGCAAATAGTTTCAAAAAGTGGCATACGAGAAGAGGAGAATAAAAAGAAAAAAAAAAAAAATCCAAATCAAATCAAAAATCAAATCTGTCTGCCTGACCACTTTTATTTTTATTTTTTTCTCACCAAACTACTGATGACTTTGATAGTTTAAAAAACACCGGGCTCTCTTAACATCATCTTTCTTCTAGTTTAATAACAATAAATGCATTATAAATAATACTAAATAGACATCTATTTAAATTATCAGCTTGGAGAAGAACACGAAAGCGATGAGAATCAAATGACTTCAACGAACTTTGCAATGAATTAGCAAAGAATTGCCCACAGTTATATTATATGAATATACATATATAACCATCTGGCTACATAGAGGGAATATTACTGGTGTAACTATACATAATCGCTCACCGCATTAGTGTAGGTCCAGCCACAAAAGTGCATGCACTCATGCATGCAACGTTTGGTGCATGCTGATGTATGACAACGTTTGATGCAAGTATGGTGTCTCTTCCGAAGCATGGTGTCTCTTCCGAAGCATGGTGTCTTTTCGAAAGCATGGTGTCTCTTCCCCTCCTATAAATTCTCACTATTTTCTTCATTTGATGATACACTCAATTGGAGAGAAAAATAGAGATTGATAGCCACAGAGAGCTTATAAAGTATTGAGAGTTTTTTTGTAAATCTTTTGAGATTGAGAAATAATATTTGTGTTGTTTTCTTCTCAAATTTATCTCTGTTGTTTTTCTCCCGATCATAACAAGTGGTATCAGAGCAAGGTTGAGTTGTTGAGTGCCAAAAGCCTTTGCAGATCAAGATGTCGATGGAGAAATCAATATCATCATCATCATTTGGAGCCATGATCAAGCTTACTGCCACCAACTATACACTTTGGAGACCTCGGATGGAAGATCTCCTAAGTTGTAAAGATCTCTTTGATCCTATTGAGGAGAAGGGAGAAAGACCTGAAGCTACCAATGAGGCGGACTGGAAGAAGATGAACAGGAAAACGATCGGTCAGATTCGACAGTGGATCAATCACAGTGTCTTCCATCATGTTGCCCAGGAGACGGATGCTTTTGCCCTTTGGAAGAAGCTGGCGGATATGTACCAGGCCAAGACAGCTTGAAATAAGGCCCTGCTGATGAGACGGTTGGTGAACCTGAAGCTACAGGGAGGAATTTCTGTAGCAGAACACACCAGCGAGTTTCAGAGCCTGGTGAATCAGCTATCTTCAGTGGAGTTACCACTTGAAGATGAGTTACAGGCACTTCTACTTCTCAGCTCTCTTCCAGACAGTTGGGAGACATTGGTGGTCTCCCTCAGCAACTCGGCTTCGACTGGCAATCTTACCATGTCTATGGTTAAGGATGCCCTATTCAATGAGGAAGCTCGAAGAAAGGACGTTGGCACAGAAGCACAAGCCTGCATCACAGAAGTCCGTGGGAGACAGCGAGAGGAAGATCGAGGCAGGTGGAGAGGCAAGAGCCAAAGCAGAGGCAGATCGAGAGGCAAATCAAGTGATGGGAGGAGGCCTGCATACAACTGCTATCACTGTGGCAAACCAGGCCACATGAAAAGAAATTGTTGGAAGTTACAAAAGCAAGGCGGTCAGGGAAGGTCACAACCAAAGAAGGAAGGAGATGCACGAGTCACAGTACTAGAAGATGTGGCTCTTTGCTCTCATGAGGATGAGACATGCCTCCATGTGTCGAATCAGGGCGTAGAATGGGTGGTGGATACTGCAGCATCTTGCCATGCCACTCCTCGAAAGGACATCTTCACGACGTACAAAGCTGGAGACTTTGGCTCGGTGAGGATGGGCAATTCTAGCTTTGCTAAGATTGTCGGAATTGGTGACGTTCGGATGCAGACTGATGTCGGGTGCACAATCACACTGCAGGATGTTCGCCATGTACCTGAACTTCGACAAAATCTTCTTTCGGTGAGAGCCCTAGATGAAAAGGGCTATGATAACCGTTTTTGCAATGGCTCGTGGAGGATGCTGAAAGGTGTAATGGTGATCGCTCGTGGACATCTCTGCAGCACTTTGTACAAGACTCATGTGAAGATCAATGTGGAGAGTCTCAATATTGTTGAACATGAAGCTTCGCAGAAACTGTGGCACCAGAGACTCGGTCACATGAGTGAGAAAGGTTTATCAACCTTGATGAAGGAAAATCTTATCTCCATTACCAAGAATGCAGAGCTTCAACCTTGCAGCAGCTGTTTATTTGGCAAGCAGCGAAGAGTCTCTTTTAGTTCCTCTTCGACAAGGAGATCAGAGTTGCTCAGTCTGATACATTCTGATGTTTGCGGTCCCATGGAGGTGGAGTCGCTAGGCGGTAACAAATACTTTCTGACATTTATTGATGATGCTTCTCGGAAGGTGTGGGTGTATTTTCTGAATACAAAAGATCAGGTCTCGGAAAGCTTCAAATCATTTCATGCCATGGTAGAGCGTGAAACGGGAAAGAAGCTGAAGTGCCTCCGCTAAGATAACGGAGGCGAGTATACATCCAGGAGTTTTGATGCCTATTGCAAGAGTCAGGGCATTCGGCACGAGAAGACGGTTCCACGTACCCCGCAACACAATGGGGTAGCAGAAAGAATGAACCGAACAATCATTGAAAGAGTCAGAAGTATGCTCAGCACAGCAAAGCTGCCAAAGCCATTTTGGGGAGAAGCTGTTCGCACCGCCTGCTACTTGATCAACCGTTCTCCATCAGTCCCGCTGAATTTCAACATCCCGGAGAAGAAATGGACCGGCAAAAACCCCTCCTACTCTCACCTGAGGACATTTGGATGTCTGGCTTATGCACATGTCTCAAAGGAGCTCAGGCAGAAGCTCGATGCGAGAACCACTCCATGCATTTTCATAGGCTATGGAGACGGGAGACGAGGAGTTTGGATACAGGCTATGGGATCTAAAGACGAAGAAGCCCATCAGAAATAGAGACGTGGTGTTCCATGAAAATCAGACATATGGGGACACTGAAAAGCCTACAATTGCTGAAAGTCCTGACAGTACTCAGGACTTTGTTCCAGATACAGTACCAGTACAAGCTGCCGCAGATGATGATGTGTCTGATCAAGAACTAGAAGCAGAACCAGAGGAGGAGGAAGAAGGGATTGATGAGCCTGGGAAGCTGCAACCTTTCACAGCTGCAGAACCAATACAAGATAATGATACACCGCCTGAGACGAGTGAGCCTCAGCTACGTAGATCTGAAAGAGGCCATGTTCTGTCTACTAAATATCCAGAATCAGAGTACATTCTTCTTACTGATGAAGGGGGGGCCAGAGAATTTCCAGGAAGCATTGTCTCATCCAGACAAAGACAACTGGCTGCACGCTATGCGGGATGAGATGAACTCTTTAGAGAAGAACCAAACCTACGATTTGGTTAAGCTTCCAGGAGGGAAGAAGGCACTAAAGAACAAGTGGGTATTCAAGCTCAAGAAAGATGGCAGCGGAAAGGTGGTGAAGCACAAAGCTCGGCTAGTGGTCAAAGGATTCCTTCAGAAGAAAGGCATCGATTTTGGTGAGATTTTTTCTCCAGTTGTAAAGATGACTTCAATCCGAGTCATGCTCGGATTAGCAGCTAGCCTAGACTTGGAGCTTGAACAAATGGATGTAAAGACTGCATTTCTTCACGGTGATCTGCATGAAGAAATTTACATGGAGCAGTCAGAGGGATACGAGGTTCCAGGGAAAGAGAATCTCGTATGTAAGCTGAAGAAGAGTTTGTATGGCCTCAAGCAAGCACCAAGGCAATGGTACAAGAAGTTTGATTCATTCATGGTGAGTCAAGGCTACAAGAGGACTGCTGCAGATCAATGCGTCTATATTCAAAGGTCCCCTGATGGAAATTTCATTGTACTGTTACTATATGTCGATGACATGTTGATCGTCGGACAAGATGCAGTGAAGATCAGACAGCTGAAGATAGAACTCTCTAAGGTCTTTGATATGAAGGACCTTGGGCCAACTCAGCAGATTTTAGGTATGAACATCTCTCGAGACAGAAAGGCCCGAAGATTGTGGTTATCTCAAGAGAAATATGTTGAACGGGTGATCAAGCGATTCAACATGGAGGGTGCCAAGCCAGTTAGCATCCCACTGGCTAATCATTTCAAGTTGAGCAAGAGTTCGTGTCCCTCATCCAGGAAAGAGATCGAGGAAATGGAAGTTGTGCCTTATTCTTCAGCGGTTGGAAGTCTGATGTATGCAATGGTGTATACGAGGCCGGATATTGCACATGCAGTGGGTGTGGCAAGCAGATTTCTCTCCAATCCAGGAAATGAGCATTGGGAGGCTGTTAAGTGGATTCTCAGGTATCTTAAGGGTACTTCAAAGATATGTTTGTGTTACGGGGGAGCTGATCCGGTTTTGGAAGGCTATACAGATGCAGATATGGCTGGAGATCTTGATGGTAGAAAATCGACTTCTGGTTTTATCTACACTTTTGCAGGGGGAGCTGTGTCATGGTAGTCAAGGTTGCAGAAGTGTGTTGCACTATCTACGACAGAAGCAGAGTACATTGCTGCCGCTGAAGCTGGCAAGGAGATGTTGTGGTTAAAACGATTTCTACAAGAACTCGGGATCAAGCAGAATGACTACAAGGTACATTGTGACAGTCAGAGTGCTCTGGATTTGAGCAAGAATTCAATGTACCATTCCCGAACAAAACATATTGATATTCGCTATCACTGGATACGCGAGGTGATGGATCAACAATTGTTGAAACTGATGAAGATCCACACGAAGGAGAATCCAGCAGACTTGTTGACAAAGATTATGTCTCGGGAGAAACTAGAGTTATGCAGAGACATAACTGGAATGGATGAGAGATGAGGATTGGTGCAGATGTGGCGTGAGGGGGAGAATTGTAGGTCCCGCCACAAAAGTGCATGCACTCATGCATGCAACGTTTGGTGCATGCTGATGCATGACAACGTTTGATGCAAGTATGGTGTCTCTTCCGAAGCATGGTGTCTCTTCCGAAGCATGGTGTCTTTTCGAAAGCATGGTGTCTCTTCCCCTCCTATAAATTCTCACTATTTTCTTCATTTGATGATACACTCAACTGAAGAGAAAAATAGAGATTGATAGCCACAGAGAGCTTATAAAGTATTGAGAGTTTTTTTGTAAATCTTTTGAGATTGAGAAATAATATTTGTGTTGTTTTCTTCTCAAATTTATCTCTGTTGTTTTTCTCCCGATCATAACAATTAGAGCAAAAAATGAGAGCCTCCAACCCAAGACCTTCTCACCACCCCTCAGCTCAGCCAACCTTCAGGGACAGTCGCTACCCTACGTCGATGACGAAGCGCGGCAGAGAGGATGGAGAGACCCAACTACGCGAGGGCGGGCGAAGCAGATGGAAGGGATCAACCAGAGAGGATCGTAGGGATACGTCGCCTTGTAGAGAGAGGACGGAGCGCACTGAGCACGTCAGGGGCAGATCCTCACGTCGTGAGTCTCACCGTGAACCTGAGGAAAGGCTGAAGGCTACAAAGAGCTCGCTCAGGATTGACCACTCAAGCCCAGGCATCGAAGAGAGTAACAAAAGAAGTTGGACCTACGCTGATGTGACTAGAGGTAAAGCTGCACTCGTCGACGAACATAGAGTTCGCCGACGCTCCCCCACACCAGAGATTCCACGTCGACAAGCCAGAGGAGAAGAAGATGATGAGTGGGTGCTTGTAAAGTCAAGGAAACATAGTAAATCTATCAAGAGCAGCAGTGGTTCGGAAGCTTCTCGCATCGACGGACGGCAAAATTGCCACAAATGCGCTCGCCCCGGCCATTCTATTAGCAAGTGTCCATACGATTGGTTTTGCTACTTCTGTAGGAGCTCGAGACACATTTCAACAGCGTGCCCTAAGCGAGCCAAAGGGTCGCCGTCCAACTCGAAAGCTCACAGTGCGACGATCCCAGTGGTGTCGGTGGAGAGTAAGACCCAAGAGAGTGTGGCTGGGGATCGTCGAGTTGTCCAAGCGACTGTTGTTCCAACTCCGTTGATGGCCGAGTTTGAGCGCAGGTTCAGTGGGGGCATTGTGATCAAAGCACAGACGGGATCGCCTACTTCCATCGACATTTCGGAGTTGCTTACGGCAGCTTTAGTCTTTACTCCGACCCCAAGTTGGATCATTCAAGAGATCAGCTCCAATGTGTTTTATGCTCACTGTGACAACGAGGAGATTGCCAAAGAGACGGTTAGAGTAAAAGGGTTAGAGGGGAGAGATGCTCAGGGTTTAGAATTCTTTGTTACTTTTAAATGGTGGAGCAGAGATTTCGGCGCGCTGAAAGCGGAAAATTTACCGCCGGTGTGGATTCGTCTTTTCAACCTTCCGTTCCACTGTTGGGTGCGCTCAGGCTTCCAAAATGTAGTACGTCCTTTTGGGATGCTGATAGACATCGACCGGCAGACACTTACATTATCGGGGAGAAAATTCGCAAGGTTGAAAGTGGGAGTGGCGAACAAATCAGATATCCCGTCTAAAATCCTAGTTGAGTTCGACAACATCATCTACGATGTTAGAGTAATCGTAGAGGTTCAAAAAAATGTTTCTTTTAGAGAGATTTCGTCGGAAAAGGATCAGAGCTTCTATGGTGGAAATCGAAAGACAGAGGAAGAAGATGATGTTCAGCCGTTGGATAGAGGGGATGCGATTGTCTCGAGATCTGTGCAGGGGACAGATGGTTCCAAGCAGCGACCGTTGGATATTGAGAGACACGTTCAAAAGTCGATCCCCACTTTCAAGAGTAGAGCGCAACCGTCCAAATTTGAGTCCGGGTCAATAGCTGTGCCTAACAACTGGCGCTGGGTCCCACATACATCACATCAGCTGCCTTTGTCAGTTGGATTAGACTCTTCCACTGTTCACGATGGGACGGCGCGCGGCGATTTGACTGGGAGAAGAGTCTCCCCTACTAGGACAGTTGTCCCGTCTTTTCATACTGGGCAGACTATTCACAAGAGTTCTGGCATCTTGAAAAAGCAACCGTCTGTGGGCCCGGACCTTGTTAAGTCTATGGGGCTTATTTCAGAACCATGGATGGGCTTTTCAAAGGAGGATATTAAAGAGTCTGTGAAGAATGCAGTCTCAGCACTGCTCCAATCCAAAGTAGCTACTAACGGTGGGCCTGAGCCCATGAGCTTCCCAGCGTCACAGCCTAGCAGTGAGTTAAATCCTACAGTCAGAATCAAATCGGGGGAAGTACACACAGGGTTTGACCCTATTTCTCAACAGAGTAAGACAGTCAACATTCCTCCTACATCGGGTCAGGCCTTCGGGAACGACATTATTGGAGCTTTAGATGGGATCCGCAAGGATAATATTGTCTCTGGGGCGGAAACGGAAGGCGAAAAGAGGGATGTCAGAGGAAGCGTAGGAAGTACTTCAACCAGGAAAATCACTGAATACCAGAGGAGAGGCAAAAGACAGATGATCAGTTCGGGCAGTCAGAATAGTGAACTTGGGGGATGGGCCATTAGAGGAAACAAGCAACAGGAGGAGACCACAACAGCAGAAGGTACTTCACATACTAATTGCTCTGTTCTTAATTCATTATCAGATGAGTCATTAATTTACTTCGCAAGCTTGTATGGGTTAGCTATGGGTAGCTCTAGGGACATTCAACTTGCTAACTTAGCTATCATTAGAGAAGAAACCAGAATAACTAGTAAGTAGATCCAAGGGTTCAGGTGCGATGGGGGGGACGTTATTAGATGTCGTTATTGTTGTTTAATGGTATACATCTTCTGGAACGTTAGAGGGATGCGCCAAAAGCTGAAAAAGAGAGCTATTAGCGTTACGCTTAACAAGATTCGACCAGATGTCTGTGGGTTACAAGAAACTAGGATCGAAAACCCATCAGAAGAGGATTTCACTTCTCTTAGGGGCACGACAGACTTCCAATGGAGATTTAAGTCGGCTAGGGGTTTTTCGGGGGGGATAGCGGTAGGAGCTAGCGCGGCAATCTTCGAGATTGTCGACCAGTTCATCGGAGACTTCTCGGTGTCAATTAGAATTAGACGAAGATGTGACTGTTGGACTCAGACTGTTACAAGCGTCTACGGTCCGTATGACAGTAGGATGCGCAAAGAGTTCTGGGCGGAACTTAGACTCATAAGAAACAAATGGCGAGGCCCCTGGATTATAGGTGGCGACTTCAACATCACCAGATTTCGGGATGAGCATAGAGGTAGAGGTCAAAGTCAGTAAGAGCAAGACTTATTTAATGAGACGATAGAAGCATTAGATTTATTGGAGCTTGAGATGGCAGACAGGAAATTCACCTGGACGAACATGCAGCGGAATCCGATATTGGCAAAGTTGGATCGAGTGTTGGTCTCGCTTGATTGGGAGAATGTTCATCCACGAGCTAAAGTCAAAACGACTATTAGATACACGTCAGACCACCTGCCTCTGGTTATAGACTGTGGAGATTTCAAAAAGAAAAATTTCGTCGGCTTCAAATTCGAGAAAGCATGGACTTTGTGTGAGGACTCTCGCCAACTTATCGCGGATTCTTGGAGCACAAGTACGACTCAGTTATCGGCTGTAGGAATTTGGGTAGAAAAGACTAGACGTCTAAGAAGGTGTTTTAAAACTTGGGCTAAGGATAAAGCACGTAACATCAGTCTTCGAAGAGATGAGATAGCAATAAGGATCGCCAAT
Organism: Hemerocallis citrina; assembly: GCA_017893485.1. Taxonomy (NCBI): domain Eukaryota; kingdom Viridiplantae; phylum Streptophyta; class Magnoliopsida; order Asparagales; family Asphodelaceae; genus Hemerocallis; species Hemerocallis citrina. Next base: position 593,590 of record JACEHZ010000208.1, read on the forward strand.
CTGGAAGTAACGCAGGAGGTGACTGACCTTCAGGAGACAGAGAAAGACGAGCTAGCAAATAAAAGACTTGAGTTGCAACAGATAGCAAAGATGGAGGAAGTCTATTGGCAACAGAGAGCAAGGATTCAGTGGTTGAGAGAAGGAGACGCTAACACAAAATATTTCCACAAGATGGCCAGCGGCAGGCGTAGACACAATCACATCACAGGCCTTACGATTGACGGAGCCTGGACTGAAAACGAAGAACAGGTCAAGGAGCATCTAGATGACGTCTATCATGCTCTGCTTGGGAATAAGCAGGAGGCTAGATGCTCCTTAGCTCAGGATATGTGGAGTTACTCCAGAATAGATGGGAGCAATGACATTGAAATGTGCTTCGAGGAGAAAGAAGTATTAGACGCTATCAAAAGCTTAGGTCAGGACAAGGCGCCGGGACCGGATGGATTGCCGATTTTCTTCTACCTAACTTATTGGAATATAATCAAGAGTGACTTGATGAGCATCTTTCATGAGGTTTTTGAGGGTACGGCGAACTTGGATAGATTAAATTACGCCTCCATCATTCTAGTACCCAAGAAAAGTGAAGTCAGATCTCAGGAAGATCTTAGACCCATTAGTCTGCTGAACGGGTCGTTCAAAATTATTACGAAAGTTTTGGCTCAACGACTCGCCCCGAACCTCAATGAGACTATTGCTCAATCTCAAAGTGGGTTCATTAGGGGTAGAGACATTATGGATAGCATCGCGTCAGCCCATGAGATTGTTTATAGAGGTCACAGTACCAAAGCGGAAGGATTCATTCTGAATCTTGATTTCAAGAAGGCTTATGACTCTGTAGAGTGGGACTGCGTGGAGGAAGCTCTGGCTCTTAAAGGCTTTGGTACTAAATGGAGATCATGGATGAGCAAGTGCATTAGAGGAGGCAAATCGAACATCATGGTCAACGGATGGCAAGGAAAAATGATCCTTTGTAAGAGAGGGCTACGACAGGGAGATCCTCTTTCGTCCTTGCTCTTCGCTATTGTAGCAGACGGTCTCGCAGAAATGATTAATAGGGCTATGGAGAACAATACAATTAAGGGGATTCAGATCAAGGGAATTCCTACTCCAATGTCGATTCTTCAATATGCAGACGACACAATGTTGTTCGGGAAAGCCTCGACTGAAGAAGCCATGGCCATGAAGACGGTGCTGGCTTGCTTCCAAGGATGGTCAGGTCTCAAAGTTAATTTGAATAAAACTAGCATCATTCCGATGACTGACCTTCCGAACAATGTGCTTAACGATATTGCGGATATCTTTGATTGCAAGACTGGCAGTTACCCTATTAAATACCTCGGTACCCCGATTAGACCAGGAGTGCTATTGAGGGAGGACTGGAACCCGCTTATCGATAAGATTAATAGGAAACTCTCCGGATGGCAGAGTAGATTTCTTTCCCTCGGAGGTAGGATCATACTACTTAATTCGGTCATTAGTGCGATCCCGCTGTATCTTATATCCATCTTTGAGTTGCCAAAGTGGGTCATCAATAGAATTGATAAGCTGAGGCGGAGATTTTTATGGAAAGGCGCCGATGAGGGTAACAAAGGACTCAATCTGGTCAATTGGGGAAGAGTGTGCAAAAGAAGGGAATTTGGAGGATTGGGGATCATGTGTCTGCGAGACATGAACAACGCACTACTTAGCAAGTGGTGGTGGAAAATCAATAATAATCACAGAGGGTGGTGGAGCTTTTCGTTCGCACAGTACAGGAAGAGGCGCAAAGTGCGATTCGGAGGTAAAAGTCCGTCGGCTAAAGTTTCAGTTATGTGGAGGGGCATAGCTAAGCAGGGGGTATTGTTTAATTCCAACACTAGCTGTAAAGTAGGCGACGGGAAGAACACCAGGTTTTGGAAAGACAGGTGGTGTGGACCGTCCACCCTGCAAAACCAATTCCCTCGGGCCGCTGAAGCCGCTACCAATTTAGATCTTACGGTAGCAGACGTTAGAAAGAAGGGTAAACTCAACTTTATTGTATCCCAGAATATCACCCCAGAGAGTGTGGCGCAATTCGAGGATTTAAACGATTTAATCATGCAGTCTGGAGAAGGGGGCAGCTCAACAGGAGATGAGAGGCGGTGGGACAGAGAAAACTCGAAGATATTCTCGGTGTCATCCATGTATAAATGGATCAACGATGGCGGGACGAGATGTCAGGCACAATCAATCATCTGGGGTACCAAAGCGCCGTTCAGGGTCAAAGTGTTTTGCTGGTTAGTAAACAAAAACGCGATTCTCTCAAAAACAAACCTTAAAAAGAGGGGCTTGCATATTGATACGAACTGTGGGAGTTGCCTGGCGGCTGAAGAAGACGTCAATCACATTCTGTTCCAGTGTCCTAGAGCTAGACTAGCATGGGAGGTTGTCAGTAGAGGGTTTAGGTGTAATCAGTGTCCTAATTCAACTACAGAAATTTGGGGAACTTTTAGAGATACTCATATTAATATAGATGATAGAAGGGCATGGGATATTGCGATTGCTGCTTTACTTTGGTCATTATGGATTCAAAGGAACGATCTTCTTTTCCGCAATATTACATACAGATTTCCTCACTTTATGAATAAAATATTTATGTTGATCCATGATTGGGCAGGTGACATGGAGGCAAACAAGAGACTCAGGACTGCGGAGGGAGAGTAGTCGTCATGGGATTGGAGCGTTCCGGGCTGCATTTTGGGGGATGCTTTGGATTTAGCCCGGCTTTCCAGTGATCTTGTTTATGGGTTAATTGTATTTCGATGCTATGTTGTCTTTAGATCTTTCGATGCTTTGTTGTCTTTAGATCTTGTTACGTTATTTTGTAACCGTTTATGTATGTTCTACTGTGTTTCCTTAATAGTTCATTAATGAAACGATGGATGCGACCATCTTTTTCTCCAAAAAATAAAACTATACATAATCAAGGCCGCATAATCATCAAAAAACAAACAAAAATCAAGAAAAATCTCTACAGTGCACACCTGCAGCATTCAGCAAGTTCGACATTTGAATTTATTATTCATCAAAAGTTGGCCTTACTATCAACAATACATCCCTTAAGTGAAATTTAAGAATATTTTATACACAGTGAATGAAGAAGCTTCACATTGATAGATGATCTGGGTGTAAAGAATACAAGCCTACTATAAGTCAATAACAAGATATAGATTGGGGAAACTTTTGATGCCTGTACAAATACCCACTGCACGCAGTGTTCAGTGTCAAATGTATGCTTGATCATTAGGATCAACTCGTACATACCTGTACATAGTAAATTATGTTCCTAGTTCGAATGAAAATTTTGAATAAATGGATCAGGAAAAGATTTATTCTTTGGTAATTACTGATACAGTCTATAGAAATAGAGTAAATCATATTTCCTTGGTAGCTTGATCTGCATTTGCTGTGTAGTTCTTGCTCCTTACATATGATGACTTTTCTTTCAAATGCCAAGAGCCTGAGATGGCATTGGCATGAAATGACTCCATCACAGAAACAGTGACAGCATACAGAATTGCATTATGAAACCATTTCTAGAATATCCAAGGAATTACGAATCTCCTAACAGTAAAATGTATGCACTATGCAGTCCTCCCTCTTCTAAGAAACATCTGGCAATAATAGAGCAATTTACTTGGTGGGCTCTCACATAGGAACTCCAAACTTCAGGGTTAGCTAACCATGGGAAAACAAATCAACCAGATGCCACCTGTAAGTATATAAATATATTGGATGGTAGATCTCATCAGATTCACTTGAAGTGATGCAGCCCAATCCGAAAATTTCGGTGATTTCTGAAACTCTACAGTTAAAAGACATTTGAGCAGCTCCATGCTTTGCAATTTTGCTTGTTCATATTATTCTATATCGGCTTCCCCTTTACATGAAAGTATTTCCGTTTCTTGACAGAAAGTTTCTAATGAACCCCAAGTCCTTCCAAATTTCAATTTGACATTTAAAGGTACCAGTAGTGATGCAGCATTCTCCATGCTCATTTGCAGCAATGATGCTGCTTCCCTTAATAAACAAGGATCAGTTTCTAGCACCAATTCATCATGTACCTGTAACATGATTCGACAACGGCCTTTAAGCATGGAAAATTTCACGGCAAGCTCATCAACATAAGGTGTCTCACTTCCTTCAGCAATGACACCATGAATTTTTATCATTGCGATCTTAATTATATCAGCAGCAGATCCCTGACAAATTGAATTTACAGCTTGCCTCTCAGCTTTAGCCTTCTCTTTGTTGCTTCCAAACTTTATTTTTGATAGAAATCGCTTTCTACCCATCAAGGTTGTTATGTACCCTTTAAGCCGGCAGGATGCAACTGTATCACATAACCAAGCAGAAACAGCAGGAAAGGAAGCTTTAAAACTATGGATCTTATCTGCAGCCTCTTCTGAGCTGCATTCTAATTGTTCAGCAAGGGAGTTCACACCCATGCCGTACAGGATTCCATACACTAATCTTTTTGTCTGATCTCGCTCGTGAGAACTAATTGTAGACTCCAGCTTACCAGTCCATCTTGCAGCAATCATGGTAAAACAATCACCATCCGGCTTACTTAGAAGTTCAATTAATGCAGGATCTTTGGAAAAATGAGCCATCAAACGTAGTTCTATTTGAGAGTAATCAGCGGTAAGCAGTAACCAATTGTCTCGTGTAGGAATAAAGAAATCACGAGGATTAATTTGATGTTGATCCCTCTCAGAAGAGGTTGGATTATTCTCTGAATGATGTATAGTAAATACTACCAAATGTTCGACACATTGAAGATTTGGTTCCTCCATGGAAAGTCTACCTGTAGCTGTAGAGGTCTGAAGCCAATGACCTTTCACTATGTACTTTTGGGACTTCATACACAACCGAGCTCGTGAACAAATTGAACCCAGTGTGCTGTTCAATAGCTTTGACAGGGTTCTATGCTCTTTGATAACTGAGACAATAGGATGTTGACTTTTCAGCATATCCAAGGAATGTTTATCAGTGCTAGGATGTAGCTTCCCTTTCTTGCCACTTTGAGGTATCGGTAATTTCAATCGAGAATAAAGCACATTAGCAATATCAGCAGTTGTGCTTAATGAAAATGAAATGCCTGCGAGACGATGAGCTTCCTTCTCAAGCTCATTTAGCTTTCTCACCAAAATATGCCTCGCACGAAAGCATCCTTCCATGTCAACCCCAATGCCCCAAAGTTCCATGTCTGCTAAGACTCCCACCAATGGATTTTCAATCCCAGTTATTGCTTCAACCAAGCCCTCAGAAGCAACAAGTTTCCACAAAATAGAGCAAAGAGCTCGTGACTGCGCAACACGACGGCAGCAGCCATCATGTGCAGCTTTACGCATCTGATTTTTCCACCTACCACTCCGATTAGCTGCAGCTGCAACTTCAGCAGACAAGTGTTTCTTCACAACCTTCTCAAGATTTGGACTTAATTTGCTTTCTTCATCAGGCCAAAGGATCCATGCTGCTAGGCACATATCAATGCCATCATGCACAGTAATAGGGGATAACAAAACATATGAACTATCCACATCTTTAATACCACTCAGTTTGTCATCAAATTTGAACTTCCCTAATCTCTGGACAGAAATACAGGGAATTTTGAGAACCTGAATCTGACGTTTCAAATTCCATGTGATTTTCCTCACATCATGTTGACTCATGATCTTGGCTATCCTGTCCCATCTACTTTTCTCAAGAGCCCACACATCATGAACATTGAGATCTTTGGTTGCATTAGGTGAGTTCTTCGAAACATCACCATTACGAGCAAATGCAAGATCCTTCCACAGATTGACATAATAGATTCGTGAATTTTTCCAACAGATAGCTAATCCAAAAACTTCAAATAAAATAGGAGACTGCACTTCTGACCGTTCAGAAAAATGAATATCAAAGTAGAATTCATTTTCAGCTTCCCAGCGATCCAAGAAGCAATCAATTCCACCTGGAAAATTACTCGCATTAGTAGGACCTTGATCATTAAATTTGTGATTGTTGTAATTGGAATCACTTCCTCTCATTGTATCACTTTCCCTCTGATCAGGCACGGCCATCTTATGAGCATCATCAGCATCTCCAGCAATTTTAGTTGTATTTTTTGTTTCTAGTTCAATGATCTGTAATTTGTCATAGGGCATTGCTACTGATCCACCAACTGCAGTGGTACAAGCATCTCGGACTCCTCTTGTAGAATTGACTTCTCCAATATCTTCTACTGTCACACTCGTATTCGCATATGAATTTTTCAATGTTGCAAGAGAACTATGATTCAATGTAATATTCCGTCCATCAGTAGTAGGTCTAGCAAGAAACTGAGGCTTCTCACGGATGATATCATTATAACTCGGTCTGCTAACTTTTTTTGATGATATTGTGCCACCATTTCGTGTGGAATAATCCTCAACATTAGAAAGTGATGGGCGTGACATATTAGGAACATCAACTCCAAGAGATTTAAAAGTAGAGAAGGCAGCAACTCTTGCTTCTTCTGCCTGGTCAAGAACAATTTTTCGCGCACCATTTTTTATCTTTTTGGCAACTCCCATTTGCACACGTCGCAAGGATGAACCTTCTACACATTAACATGAAATATGGTGTCAGTAAGAAGATCTGATACACACAACTACAACAAGAGAAACAACAGAGCAAACTAAAGATGATAGCATGCACAATATTATCGATGTTATACCGAGATATAGGAATACCTGGTTAGCACATATAGGGAATTAAACTGAAAATTTTGCATGGAGTATCAAAGGTTGTAAACTTCTGCACTCTTACTCAAGCAAAAAAACTAGATCAGTGACAGTAATTATGGATTATGGAAATAATATATCTAAATACAGATAAATATGGGTGGACATGTCACGTAAAAATTTTGGGGAGACAATGTTCGCCAGTGGATCAAATATCACCCAAAAAAGGGATGGCTTCATAGATGATATTGAGAGTGGAGTTACGGAGTGACGTTGGACTGTGATTTACCCTCAAGAATCCCTAATTCCTCACGTTCAGTTGGGGCCTCCTTAACCAGTGCATTGCCAATAAACCATCCATAATCATTGTTTGATGATTTCCTCTGACAATACTGTCCTCTTCTCCTCCTGATCATTTATCGCAAGTCATAGACTCCTCTCTAACACAAAGCCTTTAATATCTCTCATTGTGCCAATGATTCCCGAAGCTCTCTTCTAGGTTTTCCCACATAATTCATTCTTTCTAACTCTTTTTAGATGATCATATCTATCTATTTCTATATGTTCATTTGTTTATATTTAAAACTTCGAGTAAATAAATCCTAACTAAAAGATAAATGAAACTGTATCCAATTCCTTTCCTTCTCTAAAATAACATCTTTTGCCAAAAAAAAAAAAAAAAAAAAACTAAAAACAATCAAACAAATCATTATTCTTATCTTTTCTCTATTCCAAATAAATACTAATATAAACTAACTAATTTCAAATAGACTCTAAAATTATCGAAGTATTGTTATGCTAGTGTACCAACCAAGAATACTATAGCAGGCCATGCAGCAACCACAAATACTATAACAGTATAGTTTTGAACCTGCATCAACCACAAATACTATAACAGTATAGTTTTGAACCTGCATCAAAACTTTCATTTAATTTACCGAGATAAAGATTTTTTTTAAAATCATTGATCTGAATACCATAATTTTAGCCAACTAAAAAAATAAGTTTAGTTCTTATTGATCTGGCAACCTCTTATTGAAAAAGTGGAGAAGAAACTGACCGGAGGGAAAGGAAGATCGTTGTCATTGGGAGGAAGATTAACCTTACTAAACTCAGTTCCAGCCCTCTGGTGTATCTTATGTCGATTTATGATACCAGTGTGGGTTGTTAGCAAGATAGATAGGTGCAAAAGGAAATTTCAGTAGAAAGGAGCAGACGATGTCGCTAAAGTCTTTCATCTGGTCAAATGGGGTAGGGTTTGTAAAAGAAAAGAATACGGAGGATTAGGAGTCATCGATTTTCGAGACATGAATAAAACTTTGATGAGTAAGTGGTGGTGGAAAATGAGGAAATAACTGGTGGTGCAAATCGTTTGCGGGGTATAGGAAGAGAAAGAAATTCAGATATAGGAGAAGAGGCTTGCACCGCAAAACACCATATTTATGGAAAGGAGTGGCAAGGGTGGGCAACTTGTTTCACGCTAATACAAAATGCAGAATAGAGAACGCGAAAAATCAGATTTTGGAAGGATAAATGGTGAAGAAACAATATTCTTCTTAGCTTATTTCCGGAGGTGGCAAGGGCAACTATTAATGTGGACACGTTAGTAGCAGACGTATGGAGTAGGGATAGGCTAAAGTTGCAGGTAGTTGACAGTTTGTCGCAAGAGAGCGTTAGTCAATTGCAAAATCTCGATAACTACATTCGGACCGAAGGATTATACACTAATGGCACGGAGGATGATAGAAGTTGGATTTTAGGCTCGTCCGTGATTTTCTCGGTCTCAGATTTGTACAAGTGGACAAAAGATGAAGGACTTAGGAGCGGGGAGGCGAATATTATTTGGAAATTAAACGCGCCTTTGAAGGTGAGAGCCTTTCTTTGGCTGGTGTGGAATGATGCTATCCTATCAAATGTCAATCTACAGAAACGAAGTATGCAGATCAATGTTAGATGTGTGCTAGATGCTCTAGTGCTGATTTCGAGTATCTGTATTGTATTTGTACTTCTATGTTTCGTTAATTATCATTAATGAAGCGATGACGATGTCATCTTTTTATCAAAAAAATTAAAAAAAAATAAGTTTAGCCATTAAAAAATTACTGTTTCGAGAGAAAGCCAACAATATTACCAACAGTCAACAATGGAACTAAAAAGATTACCTTTCAATGAGCTTTTTTTTTTCTTTTTATTTTTGGAAAAGGATCCTTCTAATGGTTACTATAGGATTAAATCATTAAGTAAGCTAAGGTTTGACCATGTAAAACAGTAAACAAAATACAAGTGAGACATAAGTAAGATTGCAGCCCATGACTAATTATATGCATTATCGGTCCAAACTCAACATAGGCTACAATACTCAAAGGTGGTCCAAACTAAACTAGGTCCTAGGCATAGTCCAAGGCCTGGATTTGACACACTTTGCAAAAAAAAAAAAAAATCAAGACATTACTGTAATATTAACAAATTATATTCATACAACAGTATAGCTTTATAGCCATACTATCAAGTTATCGCCTACGAACCCAATTCATCCATCTAAAAAAAACTAGATTTGATATCTACCCTATAAACGTGAAGATGGCAAATACAAAGTTTCTTTTAAATAATTTGAAGTTCAAAGAATCAAAGGTGCAACCATGCAATGATTTTAACAATATGGAAAGAAAAACGTAATATGAACTATTTGATTTTCATTACTCCAAAAAAAAAAAATGTGGTGTACTAACAAAGAATCAATGTGAAAACCAGACAAAGACTAATAGACTAACATAATAAAAGAAATATGACACAAAAAAAGAGTATCACTTGAGAAAAGCATCGTTGCATCTGTATAAGTCTCCCCCGACATGATAACTATAATTGTAAATTATCCGCTTCCCAACCTTGCACATCATAATTATCAGTGACTACATAAAATTTTAGCCATGCAAATCAAAAATCAATTAATAACAATTACCTTGTCCAGCCCATGCAGAAGATTCAAACAAAGCTTTAGCAATTTCAGGAATGGAAGCTTCCGCAATGGCAAGGGGAGTGCGGAGACCAGCTTTATACAGTGCCCTCGCTCTTGATCCCTGAAATCACAAAAACAGAATTAGAAATAGCACAAGTTGCAACATCACATTATTATTGTAAGCAAACCAAGCCAATGTATTTCACTAGTATAAATAGGAGGCCTAAAATATGATCTGACCTTAACATACGGAATCGTCGTCAGTTCCACAATTTCTGCCCTTACCCCAAATGAGACACGATTCTGAAATTTAGCAATAATACCTTCAAAATCATGCCAACCAAGTCGTTCACAGAAAACAGATACCATTGAAGCAAACCGGCCAGCATTTTCTTGTAAGCCCTGAATCATCCCTCTAGAAACTTTAAAGGCTTCACAAACATCAGCAATCGGGACTTCCTGAAACAGTAACCGTGAATCAATTAACATCAATAAGGCACAGAAAAAAAGAAGAAAATATGTAGACACCAAGTACAGAAATATATTATTTAAGCTTAAACAAACCAGAATTAATTCAATAAAAATATTCATTAATTGGTCAATATAGAAGACATTATTAGATCAAGCAAAGCTCTTTTAACCAATATCCTGGTGTATAGAAATATATTATTTAAGCTTAAACAAACCAGAATTAATTCAATAAAAATATTCATTAATTGGTCAATATAGAAGACATTATTAGATCAAGCGAAGCTCTTTTAACCAATATCCTGGTGTATATCTTCCTTAAAAATTGACATTGTATAAAATAGTTAGGCACGAAAAGTTGACATTTTAAATGTGTTAATTTCGGATGCCCTTAACAACCAACAAATGACTAGAGTTTTTCCTTCAAAAACCCTTGTAACAAGAAACCGCATCCATTGCTCATCTTATGACTCCTTGATGCTCTAATTCTCAAACTCATCTATTTGAAAATTTTAGAGTGGAATAGATTGCATATGATTTGGCTCTCTTAGAGCATCCACAGTCGTGATTGCTAAAATGTATATTATACCTATAGCAATCGGACATTTCTTGCAGTGGTGAAATGCTATAATATAGCGCATACAAAAAAAAATTGATCGGACGGAACTCTAAGTTCCGTCCCGCAAAAAAAACTGGGCATTTTTTAATAATTAATTTGAATATTTTAATAATTAAAAAAGTTCAAAAAAAAATTGGGACGGATCTCAGTGATCCATCCAAGGCCAATAGTGAAAAAAAATTAGTTGGGATGGAACGGAACTTAAAGATACGTCCAATAAAAAAAAATTTAAAAAAATTTGGGACGGATCTTTAAGATCCGTCCGCTATAATATGCATATTCTCATATATGCTCTCATATATAACATTGTTCTGTAGCGATTTTGCCAAAATATGAATAAATAGCAAACGACTGCATAGTTGAAAAAGCTATAATATGGATAAAATGAAAAAATAGCAAATGACTGTGGATGCTCTTAGGGCCTTACTTATGCATCTACTGTGACAGTGAATCAATTAACATCAATAAGGCATAGAAAAAAAATATATATATGTAGACACTAAGTACAGAAATATATTATTTAAGCTTAAACAAACCAGAATTAATTTAATAATAATATTCATTAATTGGTCGATATAGAAGACATTATTAGATCAAGCGAAGCTCTTTTAACCAATATCCTGGTGTATATTTTCCTTAAAAATTGACATTTTATGAAATAGTTAGACACGAAAAGTTGACATTTTATGTGTTAATTTCGGATGCCCTTAACAACCAACAAATGGCTAGAGTTTTTCCTTCAAAAACCCTTGTAACAAAAAATCGCATCCATTGCTCATCTTATGACTCCTTGATGCTCTAATTCTCAAACTCATCAATTTGAAAATTTTAGAGTGAAATAGATTGCATATGATTTGGCTCTCTTAGGGCCTTACTTATGCACCTACTGCATCGCTTGCATCCCATAATCTTTACTATGATAACCAGAGAGTTCCCATAGTGTCTGTGGGCATGCAGACCAGTGACTTTTCACTTGTATTGCATGTGCATTTTATAGTTTATCTTTGTTAGACATATTAAACAACATTGCAAACTGACAATAAATTATCATGGACCTGAGGCAATGTACTAAAGATTCTAATGATTAGAATTAACAAGGAAAAAACGCATGATTGCTCATGCTAATAAGTGACTCCCGCCATAGTTGCTCGTTCTAAATCAGGGATAACCCTTGACAATTGTTGATGGTGAATTTCACAGGATAGAAGAGGTACTAGGACATGTGAAAGGTAAGTTATGCCCAGTGCTTTTGAGGCCATTGTAGTAATAAATTTGAATGTCTCTTCTACATTTAGGAACTGGCAGATAATAGATCCAATGGATTTCTGAGTTGGCAGCAACTGAGTCCTGCAACTCTAGTTCCCACTTAGTTCATCATAAATGGAGTTGCATGCAGTTGCAACTCAAAGTTGCAGGACTCCCTTTACCTGAAATACTTATTTGAGTTGCAACAGCGTTCAAATGTATCAGCATTGAACCAAACAGATGAATCAACCAGAACACCAGCCCAAAATATGGTATTAATGAGACTGCCATGAAATGCAAATGTTATAGCTATTTCCATTAAGAAGTATATGCACCTGAAAAAAACAAATTAGCCCCTAATACTCAGGGCAAAAGAATTTACACAGAATAGCATTCTTCTTAATATGATAAAAACAGGAAATAATGAAAACCATAAGTGTAAGCAATAATGTTCAGCTAACTACATTGGCTTACTTCTCTGGAATGGTAATAAGGCATCTGTAGAGCTAAATTAAATGAAAATAAGATGAAGAAATCACCTGAACCAATCGAGACAGCATAAGAGCAACATAAAAGCGCCTGCATACACGAAGGGTTTGTTCATTAGAAAGGAGACTTTTATTATTTGCCGCCATCTGTTTCTGGAGTTTGTCACCAAAACCACACTTTTTCCCTTTCGAGCTGTCTTGTACAAGCATTGGAGCACCATGGGCCCTACGCATCAAGAAAGGCTCTGCTACCCCCACTCGATTGCCAACAGACTGCAATTCTCAAATTCAGATATAAAATAAGAGCATCAAACAAAGAGTCAAGTATAGAGGAGTTACTGAGCCAACCATCTCAATCAAGCAATAGCTACATATAAAGTGATTGGGCTAAAACTCCCAAAAGAAAAGAAAAAGTTCGTCATTATTATTGACATTTTTGACTCGTTGTGCATACGACAAAAAAATTGTACTTAAATAAATAAGACAACAAAAGTTTCCTAGGTTGTTTTAAAGAACATGCTCATTTTCAGAATATGCACATGCACATAAACATATGCATAAGTCAGAACAGCATAAATGCATACATATATAGAGTAGTGTTTTGTTGTTCACTGATAATATACCTTCCCACATTTTTCTAGCTAGGAATAAACATTCAGACCTTCCCTCAAACACAATGTCGGGTCATCTCAATATGTGATTGACATGCTCCAAGTTAAGAAATACATGTAGATATTAATAACTCGTGTCAGATATCTCTAACCTATTCACTTGACAACACGAACTATCTACACTGTATAGTATGCTAAGACCCCTATTCCTCTACTTTTTTCTCCTTTTCAATTTAAATGAAAAAAGGAGATGAAAAGTAGGATCCCTCAACTCAAATTCATAAAATTTCCCTCTCTCTGCCTCTCCCTCTCAAATTCTCTCAATATGCATATGTTTCTATTCTCTGATTATACTAGGAGAGATTTAAATTCTCTGATTATATCTCTCTTTGAACAGGTAATTCAACTGTATGTTGCACACTACAATTAGAGCTTTCCCTACATCATGTTCTTTGTCATTATACTTGTAAAAATAAAATTACATACACGTATATGAGAAAACGGAATAAAATGTGACATATGAGGAATTTTTTTCATATTCTAAAAGCCCTATCTCCGCCCTAAAGGCATTATATGTATGGTCAGGAAAGTTCTAATAAAATAAGAATTCATGGTACCAATTGGTCCACTTCATCTGCTATGAGAAGAGAATTCATGGTACCAATTGGTCCACTTCATCTGCTATGAGAAGAGAACTCATTTAAACAATTCATGCATAAGTCGTTTTCTCACCTGGTCAAGAGTTGGCAATTCCATAAACCTTTCATAGTACAGCTCCCAGTCAGGTTCCACCTCAACATTAATAGGTGTCACCAAGTAAACTAAATGCAAATCAGATGCAAGAACAAAGCCTTCTCTAGCCCTCGAAAGATCATCCAGCACAATCTGTTGAAATGAAGAAATAAAATACAAAGTTCTTATAAATAAAGAGATAAAAAAGAAGGAAAGCCAGGTCCGTAATGCAAAACAAGAAGAGATAAATAATTTCAATGTCCTACAAGTGACTCTTCGGGGGTCAGAGAACTGCCAAACGATGCTTGACCAAGAGGTGTGGAGCTATATAACCTAGTGTCTTCATTCCACTCAAGAAATTTCTTGTGACATAACCACCGAAGAGAATCTTGAGCTGATTTTACAACATCTTCAAATGGTTTAGTAGAATTGAGAAGCGTGCATTTAACATATCGATTAATGTCACTTGCTGTTTGAACAATCCCACCAGAAACAACCTCAAGAATTGCATGAGTCATCCCATTTTTATCTTCTGAGAGGCAAGACTGCAAAGGGGGGCAGCTGTCATTAAGAATAGAAGTTACTCTCTTGACCTCGTTGGGCTTGCATATAAGTATCTGAAGAAAAATAATACAAATTAATAATCAATGATAGGCAAACTATAAATCTTCTGTTATAGTTAAGATAACATGACCGATGGCCTACCTTAAGACATTAATAGAACCTACTAAGCCATGGCAAAAGAACTAATAAAAAAGTAGAGTTTCACATACACTTTCTCCTTTCGTGTCAATTCCAGTTCTTCCAGCCCGGCCAGACATTTGTTTATATCGTGTACCGTCAATGAAATCACGGCCAATCCTTGGTTGTCTAAAAATCACACGTCTAGCAGGTAAATTAACCCCAGCAGCTAATGTAGATGTAGCAGTCAGTACACGGACAATTCCTTTACGATAGCATGTTTCAATGACCTCCCTCTCCTCAACCTATAAATCATTGGCTAACTATGCGTTACAGGAATGAAATTTTGCAAAAATTAAATGACCATACAATATATTTTCCATTAGCAATAGTGTGCTCAGTCAAATGTATTTGAACTTATAAATTTACAACATAGAATAGGATAGGGACAATGTACTCAGAATAAGTAAGAAGTTACTATTATTTTGAGGGGTATACATGTAAAACACTATGTATCCTATGCCTAGATATAACATTAACAAAATGCAACATGTTTTGGGAGACAAACAAACATAATTAATACCAAAGGACGTTGAAATGATATTATATTGTATTCAAGTTTGACAGCAGTACTTACTATTATGCCCATAAGATGGAATTGCAGATCATGGTGAGCCCAACTTGAACAACACGGGCTAGAAGCTTAGAAGGATCCCTCCCCCTAACTGTTGGGAAGGGAGTATAGGACGGACCCAATTTGATTATTTAGCATTTATTATTTATTTATTTAAAGAATTTATCCTATATTTTAACTTCCAGTGAATTGTGATAGGGTTTGCTTCATAGAGAAGAATAGGCTTGAAGTAATTAGGACTTGAGACTGGTTCTTCCAAGATATCAAATACAGACCAATACCAAGACCCACCGGGAACATCATGTTGGGATTTTGGTTCATTAATATTCCAATATGTTAAATTGTTATTGCTAAATCAGATCAATACCCAACACTTATACTGTTAATCGTGGTTTCATCTTTAAAAATTGATGTGGAGATTAACTTTTTAGTCTATGTGTAGGCCTAAAAAGTTTTAACTTTAGATTGTGAGTCCAGTCATCTTCTTTGTTCCTCTTTGTCTCCACTCTCCTCTTCTCCCACCACCATGCTATGTCAAATAGCTATACTTGTTAACGTTGACATGAACATATGCCAAAATAACAAATCGATCTAATGATGCTGGCTAAAAATTATAAGGAATAGCAATACTGTGAGCCCGGCATGATGATAAGCAACTCCACAAGGCAGTGTTTCTTCTAGTATAGCATCCAATCCTGCAGGAGACTTCCGCAATGCTTCCAAAGCTGAGGAAGCATCTTCGTAATCACAATCAACATTGCGCATACCCACAGAGTATTTTGTTAGGAACCTAGAGACATGTCTTGCAGTTGATTCACATCCTTTCCGACTAGAACAAAACAAAAGCACAGAATGACCTTCTTGAACAACCTGGATTAATATTAGATTTTTCAAAAAAAATCAGCATAAGAGGATATTAATTGATAAAAACCCAGCAAGATGCAAAGAAACCACCTACCTCATTGCACAGTTCCACAATGTGATCAGGGTCTTTACCACCAAGTTGTGCAGTTTCTGAGATCATACGCACAACATTCAATTTTTTGTCAAGAATTCTGTTTCCAACTTTTATATACTCTTCTAATGGAACAGGTCGGAATTCAGTCTCATAAAGTGCAGCCTGAAAGTACACTTTAAAAAGATCAATACATATCCATCATTTTCCCTCAAACTAGTTACAAAGAAAACTCGTCAGAAATCAAATCATAATGTTCTAAGTAGCTAGCCAGCTAGGCATATATATTATATAGTTCAAGGAGAAAATCAATTTTTTGGAAGTCTAAGGAGCATCTGTTCCCAGTCTAACTAACCATGTTCCGATTCTCACTAGAATTTATGCACATGCAATGCACATGTATTATTCAGTGCAATTATTGATCATTGTCAATTTGGAAGTAGTTATTTTTTTCTTCTTTTAAGATTGATTGTCTAATCTTTGTCAGATTTACTCATTTTAATTTGTACAGTTGGATGTATGAAGCCATTCAAACAAAACCCTTCACCCACCACTAAGTCTCACTCTTCTCAAAGTTCTTAAATCTGAGCTAATTAAGAATTATATACATACTACATAATATCACAATTCCTCAATTAATAACGACATATTTCCGTGGAAAAATACATGCTGGAGATTAGATATCCATCCTTCTACCAGAGAGTTGACAGACCCAAACCAGTATCATCATCATCATTGTTTTCAGTCTCCAAGTTTTTTCACAAAAAATTGGACGCAAAATAAACACAATGGTTTCATTGGATTTGGATCCAAAACCAAAATTCATTACTTCGTTGGTCTTAGTTGAGTGCCCATCATTTCCGACCTCAAAACTGGTTGCAAATAATGTAGTTCAGATTATACTCAGATCAGGAGCAGATCAAATCACCTTGTTGGAAACGCGTCCTAAGGAGAACATATTAGGTAGTCTCAAACTCCATACACAGCAACACTTCAACTTGTCCTAAATACTTCTGCCCAGCAGTGGTTCTTACTCAAAATTCATAAAAGAATGGCAATGTCATCACCTTTCTCAGTCGTTTGGTGCAATCCAATTGTTTCCAGCGCAAGCCTGGATCCAACTTTAAAATAAACTAACAAAACAGAGATTATGACTGCCTATTCTGATCCGTATTCTAATAAGAATCACACAATCATATAATTATATACTAGGGCCATGTTAGAAAATCAACAAACAGTTCCTTTATAGAAAGAAATCTTCATAACACATTTCAAGAACCTAAAGGGAATGCCAACAAATCAAGTAGGATTATGAATGTTTTGCACAAATTAGTTGTGACATTTTGCCAATTCAAAATTTTTGACATTTGATACTAAGGATCAGGATTGTTGAGACCTTTCGCTAAGTACAAAGATTGTAGAGGTGTATCACCGAAGAAAATTATTCATGATGACTGATGATGCTAAGGATAAGTATTGCTGTTAGCATGCAGAGTATAAGAAAGTATAGAACCAGCATTGAATTCCTTGTTTTTCTGCATTAACAAATTGGAAAATTTTAAATTCTCTCTAGACAATTTTCGAATTGACTTTGTTATGAACAAGTTACAGATGCAACAATGTATCTTATGAAAAGTTCAACCAACGCGTAGGGTAAATTCTAGCAGCAGGCTTTACAAATTCAATTTGAAAGGAAAGAGGTGTTTAGAATGGTGAATGGTTCATAGCATGTATAAACCTGCAGTTGCAAGGGGAACAACAACTAGACACTACCCCATAAGCTGAGGAAAATGAGGAATCCATGCAAGGACTACCTGATTAGCTAGTTGGTGAGCCAGTAGCTTACAAATATCATGCAAATATAATGCTTAGTAGCCATTTATGTATTTTCATAAATAAAGATTAATAACATCCAGATTAAATATTATTGACATCTATTGGGGGAATATATCACCAATATAGCTGATATCGGCGGATAAATCACCCGATATTTTCCCAAAATCTGTCGGTGATATATGTTCAAAAAGGTTTTTGGTTTTACGGATTTGAATCAAATCATACTCAAAACCATTATCCATACCAAACCAATTGAGCCCAATAAATTTTGGTGTGTTTGAAATTATTACGACATTTCAAAATTTTATGAGGTTGCTTGGATTCCTACAAGTAATTATTTTCTTTTGTATTGAATTAAATTTTCCAAAATTTGTGATGATTTCTATTTCTAAAATCTATATATTTCTTTAGTTTTTGTTAATTTTTCAATTTCATTATGCTATATTTTAGTTCATGCATATGTATGTTTGGCATCACATGATTTATTGTATATAATTAATGTGCAATGCATGCATAATGCATGTGTTCACTAATTCGTTTCGTTTTGTATTATTTGTGTTATATATGTGACAAATGTTAGAATGCAAGGTATGTACATGTCATGTAGATCATATTTAGGATATTTTTTTCTATCCAACATACATATTTAGATATCCCGATATATCCTCTGAAATATCCCATGTACACAAAAATTCCTAGGCCGACATTTAAAACCTTGGAATTGATTGAGGTGGTTTGCACACATACAACAAAAACTGATAATCGATCACTATGATGGAAGTTAGGAAGCAAACTAAGCAGTTAAAATCCTCGATTATGCCCGATTAATACCTAATTAATCGCTAATCGGAGGCTAAGCGATTATTTTTTTAGCAATTTATAATATTTCAATAGTTAGAGATTTAATCGGGTATAATCGGCCGATTAGTGATTAATCGACCGATTTTAAGTGGCCGATTAACCGATTAAATCTCCTCCTCATCTAATTTTCATGTTCGTTTGCAATATTTGGGCTCAATCTGACCCAAACTCAAATTCAAATTCAAAATCCAAACCCCTTCTAGTCCTTGCGCAAACCCAAACCCAACATGTCGCCATTCTTTTCTTCGTCATCGCGCAAACCCAAATCCAAACCCAAACTGATTTCCTTATTCTTCCTCGAGCAAACCCAAACTCGACCCACCGTCGCTCCCCCTGCGCGTCACATACTTGACCCGGCCCATATTTTTTGGACCTCCTCTTGATGCTCGCGGTGCTCCACCTCCCCGATTGTTTTTGATTGATGGAACCGACCAGCAAACCTGATCCGACCCACATCCACCAAACTCGGCTCAAACCAAATACTCTCTTCTTTTTCTATATAATTATATGTTTCTATTTGATAATCTCATAATAATTTTATGTTAAGATTTATGGTTTCTATATAATGAGGATAATTTTTTTTAATTATATATATATATATATATACTAGGTTTACCCGTGAGCACATGTCTACAGCACGTCTTTTGAACAATGCAATATATGAAAAATATTGTAAACAGTAAAATATATGCAATACTATTTGACTAACAAATCACATAGGTCAACATTTATATGCAATACCATCTGGTTAGTGACTACACAATAAGTTTAAAAAAATAATAAGAATGTCGTAAAATAATTACATACTAAAACAATTAAAGGTGGTTTGGTTGGTTGTAAAAAAATTGAAGAGAGGGAAAAGCACTCTAGCGAAAGCAATTCCTTGGATTTGATTTCTTAAAAGTAGCTTTGGTGAATATAGGTTTACTATAGCAATAATTAAATGTTAGCTTTGTTTTAGTTGCAGTAATACTGTAGTGAAAGTAATTTAAAACTTTTTTTATTTTTTTTATTTTGTTTTACATGAAATTAATCCAAAATTAGGGATTAATTAATTTTATTTAAACTTAATCCCTAATATTTTGGATGAGCTAATTAAGCTTAATTAGATTGAAACTAATTAATTTTTAATCCCTAAATTTTAATTAATTAAGAAAAGACTTATTAAACCACAACAATTAAAGCTTTTCTTAATTAAGATTGGTGTGATTTTAATTAGACTTTTCTTAATTAATTAAAAGTAGGGATTAAAGGTTGATTAATTTCAAAACCCAAACAAATTTCAACTACTTCACACAACATAAAACATAAATTTGAATGTTGAATGTGGCTACTGTAGCTACAGTAACAGGTACTATAGCTACAGTAACGGGCAGAAAATGCCTTTTGTGAGCATAAATCTGGACCGTTGATTTCCTTCCAATTGAAGGAGAGCCACTTGATAGCTTTCTGTTGAATTGTCTTGTGTTTTATTATATAGATATATAACGATTTTTCCGATTTAATCTCCAATTATTTTTCGATTGATCGATTAATCACTAATCGCTCTTTGACCGATTAGTTCAAAAAACCGATTTTAACTGCCTAGGAAGCAAATGGACTAAGGGTAGACCCAAACGAATTTGGAGGTTGAAGCAATTAGTAAGGATTTGAAATGTTCTATTCGACGAAGGAGGTGACCTTCAATAGAATTAAGTGGAGAAGTATTCATGTAGCAGACTCCAAACATTTGTGATAAAAGCTTTGTTGTTGTCTATGAAGCACGGGTGCTCATTTTTGGGCTTCGTACTAGTATTGGGTGCGGGTGTGGGTGCGTCTGGGTACAGCGTGGGTGTGTCAGATACGCACCCACTTATTTTATTGATTATAAAAAATAAAAAATATTCAGGTGCGTTTTGGGTGCGTTCCGAGTGCGCTTTGAGTGTGTATCAATTGGGGTGTGTTTTTTGATGAAAAAGAAAATGTTTATTTTAAAGTCAAGTCAAGGGTAATTCGGTAACAAATCCAATAAGCCAATATAAACTATTATTAAACAATAGATAGTGATACTCGACACCCACTAGGTTTTCTTTTATGACTTAGAAGTTTGTAGTCACTATGACTTTGTGATGCTTCATTTTGTGTTGGGATTTGGTTTGCATATCGAATGATCAATTATGTAATGTGTTTTCTATTTTAATAATATTGAATCACTTATTGTTCTGTTAAAATGTTAAACTATTAGCGGTAATTTTATATTCTTTAGAAGCTATTACAATATTTTTGAATTTGTTATTTTTCAACATAATATTAATCAAAATATATTACATATTTATATTAAACACACCCAAAAACGCACCAGTATCCTACTTTTCCGAGAAATTGCGAATCCCCACACCCATGTCGTGTCGTACCCGTATCTTGTACCCGTGCTACAGAGGTGGTGGTTGTTGTTATATATGATTTATGTTGACTAAATCTTAGTGATATATTGCATAGATTATATTTAAGATACTTTTGATATTGAGTTGTGTTAAAGACTATATTTTAGAATGGAAATAGAATAAGAGTTCGTAGTCAAGTAAACATGAAAAAGTTGCATGTAGCTTCAAATATAAGCCAAAGTAATTGAAGGGTATATATAAACAAATAAGCGCAACTGTATTTTAGTGAGTCAAAATGGGTTAGCTTGGATCCACCCAGACCTGTTTAACTTAAAATATACTTCATCAAGACCTTTTGACCAACACAAATGCAACACATCTAAGTAAATTGGGTTCAAGAAATGATCTCAAATGTGAGGGGTTGAACTCAACCAGCATGAGAATAAGCTGGATTTATACATAATTGACTGATGCATATAGGAGACATGGATTTCGACAACAGTTGCAAAATGTTGCATCCCAAATCAACAAACCACAAAAGAGAACCTGTACCAGCAGTGACTAGAAGTCTACAACTAATCTACTCATTTAGTACTGACATTCCGATACAGATCTATCCAACCATATTCAATTATATCTAATTTATTTAAAAATCCTCTGGGAATAGTCCTATTAATTATATTTAAAAGAAAGTCTGATCTCAATATAAAGTGACTGCATATAGGATAGCACAGAAGCATTTGGGGGTTTTTTCCTTAGTTTCCATGCTGGAACATATCGAGCTGTATCTTGAAAGAATTTGGTGTTGAATGCAAATCTTAATAATCTTTTCGTGAATCCTGATATTTTACATATTTATATACTAAATACTCCCTCTGTTTTAAAATATAAGTCATTCTAGGTTTCTACACGCCTATTAAGAAAAAACCTAGGTTTGACAAAAAGTACTAACATTCTTGATTTTTTAAACTCATAAATGAGCTATCAATTATAAAATGTCCAATTTGCCCACCTCTATAACTTTAGTATTACTCCTTTTATTAAAAAAGTTAAAAGGGTAAAATTAGAAATCTCATAAAAAAGTACTTGATGGACATTAAAGAATGACAAGACATTTGCCTCGTAAATCTAAAGTGACTTATATTTTGAAACAAAAAAAAAACTAGAATGACTTATATTTTGAAACGGAGGGAGTAGACATTAGCCTAATGATATTAATCCAAGATAAGTGTCCTTCCTGAAGAGCAAAAAGCCATCTCCAACACACCTGGAGCCAGTCAGCTACAGCTCCTACATTTGGCATTGTCGCACTCATTCCCACAATTTGCAAACCATGTGCAGGATCACCCTTGCCACTGCTACTCCCTGGACTATCATCACTACAGGGTTCTGAGTTTCCTTCTCCAGCAGCATAACGGAGCTTTGTCAACATTAGCTCCAAAAGGTATCCTCTATGTGTGTCACCAACCTATCAAGCCAACTATAAGATAATGAGTAGATTCCACCATAGAAGTCACCTTAAAATTAAAAAAATTAACAAAAATTAAAAATTAAAAAAATTAATTTTAAAAAAAAATAAACAAAAATTAAAAAAATCTAAAATTTGAAAAAATCAGATTAAATCAAATCAACAGGTAGATTTATAAGATAATGATGTGACAGGACACTGCAACAAAAACAGTTAGTCTGAAGAATAATTTGGTTACTAGAACTTGTTAACATTCTATCACAAAGTTTTCCTTCGTTTGCACACTGATACAGTCACAGAGTCACCCTTCGCTTTCTATTAATGCACCAGATGTCCAAATTTTACCACAACTCATGTTTTTCTCTGTTTGTTGTAGTAAATAACAAATATCGATAAAATGGCACGTGAAATGTGCTCCCAAAAAAAGGGTATAAAAACCCTGTTTAAACGGCTTGTTTAAACGGAATTTGAAACTACTGTTTCGTTTATGGGTAAAACGGTGGTAAAAATGGATCACTCTATTTTTTTTAATAACGGGTCAAAAACAGGTTGAAACGGATTAAATGGGCAATAAACCTGTTAGGGATTGAAAAGGATTTTTTTTAAAACCAATTTTGGGCTCGGGTTTTAAATTTTTATCAAATAATTATATTAAAACTGACCTACCGACCTATTACACTTTGGTTGTTTCCTTAATTTTACAATGAACTTATGAACTATATAAAATTTTCTTTTATTCATGTATATGATGTCATATGATGATACCTGTAATATTTAACATTTTCCATACTTTTTTGCCTTTTTTCCTTGATTTCTCTATATTTTTTCCTTCATTTTTCCTACAATTCATAGATTTTTATATTAAACATTAGAAAACTGTTTTTTCGTTTAAACTCTATTCAAACAGGAAAAAACCCAAAGGTGGTCTGCCTGTTTGGATCCCGATTCTGTGTTTTGCTACTTTACGTAGAATAGACATGTGAGTGCCCCAAAGAGAAGTTGCCCCAGGCCCCCAACACCTTTCTCCCATTAAATAGTAGTACAGATAATTATTTCTGCAGGTACAAGGACAAAGACTAGGTCATATGCAAAAGAGCTCTTTAGCTTACATTCAAAGAGTGAGTGGGAAACAACTTTCCAGGGATTATGTTAAAAGTTGCATGATAGTTTCTAGGATGAAAATTTCCAAGGAATTTAGCTGAATATTAGTATCTTTCAACAAAAAATGAAAAAAGGTGTGACATCTTAATCTTCGATTTTTTTAGCGAAGCCATAGCCACACTCAAGCACATTTTTCTCCATAGTTGGGAATGATGCAGATCAGAACTCTCGGCCACTCACACACTAGCGAACAGGCTGACCATTAAACCCTAGTGACACTTGCACTTAATCGTTATATTAAAAGTTAAGTGTTATAAAGGGTGAAATAGGGTCACACCCTGGAGCTTATGCACTGAGTATGTGCCATTCTCTGCTATTCCACTTTTTAAACCCAACATACCCCAGGTTATGCAAAGTTACCCTTTTACACACTTGCCTATTTATTAAGTGGTCCGCATAATACATATGCGGTGTATATGTACATTTATGGGCAAGCATAAGATAGTTGTTAGGTCATTTTTTAGTTGGTTCCGCACTTTTTAAACCCGATCTGCAACATGATTCATCATTAGTGTGTGTTATACCACACCTTTCACTTCTCTCCTAGGGCATCATTTCTCTCTTGCTTCTCTTGTAGGCACCATTTCTCTCTTGCTTCACTCCTAGGCACCATTTCTCTCTTGCTTCTCTCCTGGGCACCATTTCTCTCTTGCATATTATCTAATTTTTAGCCCTTTGGTCACATTCTTGTGCTTCATTGTGTCCATACTCAATAAATATACTATGTTTATTAAATTAACTGACTTTTCCTTATTTATTTTTTGAATCAGATTTTCTGATGCAGAAAATGCGCATTTGCCGGAAATGCAGTCTATGTGATATTATTGAGCAAAAAAAATCGCTTAACTTTGCATGCTGCTTTTTGTTAGATTGAATAAAAACAAACAAAATCAGTAACAAAAACGAGAAGTTTATTTCATTCCAAAGGTGTTACAAAATTCCAATTGAAAATCTACATATATGATGACTTTGGGAGTAATGTAAATCAGTAAATCAATACTAAATATCATTATCAGAGAGACAATGCCTGTATATTGCATGCAACAACAGTGCATCAATTGCAAGTTCGATTTCAAGCAACCAAACAGAGTCTAAATCTCTAATTGTAAATCACTTCGTGAATGTCACTATAACAGAAAATGTGACTACATGGTTGACATTAGAATAGGTCTGCCAATGAGTTTAAAAAACCATTAATGCTGAGAGACCAAATAATCATGTCCTCGCCAAGGAGTTCAACGAGTTCATACAGGTGTTCTCTTTCATTAAACATTGGTTGGCCATGATATGATAGAGCCTCATTTAAGATGGGATTGAAATTTCAGTTCCAATACGTAATGGACTATTTCTGCCAAACCATCCAACCAAAATTTTCCAGGCCAGCAGAAAAGATAAGTCACTTTGTAATAAGTTAATGAGCTACTCAGATACCTAATGGTTGTTGATGATGAATCCCCTCACATGACCCTGATCCAGACAGTTCCCAGTAACTGTCCAAATTTTCTGTAACAGCAACCATCATATGATTGCTGCAAACATTTAAACATAAGTTCACTGTTCAACTAATTCAAAGCTCCTCTGTTGACATTGCCTTCATAGATTGATCACGTCTACCATAAAATTGAGGTCAACCATTTTACCAACAGGAGACTCTGCACATATTTCATGTTGAACTCCTCTACATACTAATTAGCATATCAATAGGTACTTAAACTTTAAATTAACAACAAAATTCTGAGCATATAGGTGAATATGATGAAAACCAGTATATTTGTTTTAGAATAAGGGGTCAAAGGCAAGAATAGAGACAGATTACCATATGAAGTTCATCTATAACAATAATTCCGACCTCAGAAAGGCGGCCTTCTTCTAATAATCTGTTAATCAAAGAGTTGGCCTTCTCTATTGTACACACAACAACAGATGTGTCTTTGGGAAGTGATCCACCGCCTTGATTTCCATAAAAGCTGCGTACATGCTTTCCAAGTGGATCAAGAAGTAACTCTAGATGTTCAGCCTGTCAGGAAATTGAAGTTGCAGCTAAAAGGGCATCTATAAGCCATTGATATCAAGGAAATCGAAGAGTTGAAAAAAGCACCTTTTCAGCACAAATTGATACATAAGGAAGAACAAGTAGAGCCATTTTTTCAGTTGAGATGACACGCCTCAACATCAAAATTTCAGCCACAAAGCTTTTACCAGCACTGCAATGCAACAAAAATATAAAACCTACTTACTTACATGGTGCAGAAGTTTGAATGCCCGGACATAGAAAGATCAGCCAGAAAAATTTATTCCAACAACAAAAAGAACCAAAAATAACAGAAACACGCACCAAATGGTTGGTCAGAGAATAAATACCTTTACAAATTGTGGAATTTGTTAATTTTGCCAGGAAATACAGGAAACTTTTTATCAAAAAAGAATACATCAAACTACAACATGAGGAATACCCATTGGGTCATATCACTTCACCAGAGGCAATAGACATTATTTGTCTATGCAAACTAAAGAATGAAATCTGAGTAACTAGGAAAATTTTATTCCCACAAAGCTTTCTAATATTTGAAACTAAAATGTTCTTGGCATTGAAAGCTCTTATGTTAAATTGTAGTATAATTTAGGATAAAGGTTTCATTGTACTTATATTTTTGCATCATAAGTTGCGTCATAGTAATCTTAAATCAATGAAACAATATAACCAACACCTCATCTGCTCATCAAGACCTAAGAAGGTAAAATGTTCTACCAGAATAGCCCATGAAGAGAGTCCAGTTAAACATGAAAGAACAAAAAATACAAAACAGTATAAAATTATTAAACGGAAATTACCAATATCTTAAAGTGATTATATGAACAAGTTTCACAATTTTCATCAGTTTCCTTTAGAGAAAAGAAATAAGAAAAAACATAAGATGGAAAAAAGAAGATGCAGAACACTCATGTAGTGTCGTGAGCTGAAGGTAAGCATGTAAGAAAATTGCAGTTCTTCTTTCTAGTATCACCTAAAAGCAGTGCAAGATAAAAGTCTTAGGTGTAGAAAAATAAAAATAAAAATAAAATCATTTCAAAACATACTCCCATTTCATACTAAAGAAAATATATTGATGGTACAAAAATGCAAAACATAATGGACACTTTTCATTACCTAATTTAGATAAATGAAGTTTACTGCAATATACACTTTGGAAAATACTCGATAATTCTATTTCACAATTAACACGAGATATAATAAAGGGTAAATTCCTTTTAGGCCCCTGGCAATTGACATCCTTCCTTTTAACCTCTTTGACTTTTCAAACTACTCTTTTAACCCCTCACTATATGAAAAGTTCCTGATACACCCCCAAGTACATTTTTTCATACCATTCATAAATATCAGGGCTGTGTTTTAAGAAAATTTTGTTTTTCTCTTTCTTAGAAGAAAACTGCCCCCTATTATATACACCTCGCAATTGTTGTTGAAAACACGCGCACACACACACACACACACACAAAAAGACACATAAAATGTAAATAAAAGTACTTCATCTCTCAAAAAACAACTTATCTTCAACAAAAATAGTTCATTATAAGCTGAAACAGCTTAGCTTGTATGGGAACAGTTCATTCCCACCAGGAATAGTAAGGTTTAGACATCAACAGTATATATGACAGAAAATTAGTTCATTTCCAAATGAAACAACATATCTTTCAATTAAGCAGTACATTTCAAAACAACCCAAACTTTAGGGGCTTATAGGAACATTTTATATACCTAGGCGTGAAAAGAGTAGTTTGAAAAGTCAAAGAGGTTAAAAGGAATGACGTTAATTGCCAGGGGCCTAAAAGGAATTTACCCTATAATAAAACACAAGATTGCCTTGACCAGAACTATAAAGTGTTACCTTGTAGATGCACAATAGACAAGATTTCTTTTCTCCAATACGCCATCTACAAGGAGACAATCAACCTACAAATAGGCATTAGAGATTCAGAAATATTCATATTAACATAAAAAAAGAACAGTTATATAATGCATGCATAGATAATGAATTCCTAGTTTGATTTACCTTGTCATCAAGGTAAATCAAATAGCAATGCATAGCTAACACACATCCATAACAGAGATATTCTACATTAAGAAGTTTCCCTAGGCTGTATAAGAAAATACTTCTCCAAGAAAAGGTGTATTGTAAAAGACTCTACTGTACGACAAAGGTTTTGAAGAAAACAATTACATGCCATATGCCTACACCAAATTAGTAGGCAGAGTGTGTGTGTGTGTGTGTGTGTGTGTGTGTGTGTGTGTGTGTGTGTGGGGGGGGGGGGGGGGGGGGGGGGGGGGGGGGGGGGAATGGATCCCACTAAAATAATACCATAATGATTCAAGGTGGCTACTAATTAGAGAAGGGATTGCAACTGAAGTTTCTCATATGAGCTTAGCAAGGACAGGAAAGGGCTGAAACGCAAGGGATATTGATTATATGAGGCAAACACACACACTGTCATTAGGGTTACACTATTACACTAGAATTAAAAATCCAACAAATTAGTAGGCAGTGTGTGTGTGTGTGTGTGTGTGGGTGGGGAGGGGGGGAAGGGATCCCACTAAAATAATACCATAATGATTCAAGGTGGCTACTGATTAGAATAGGGATTGCAACTGAAGTTTCTCATATGAGCTTAGCAAGGACATGAAAGGGCTGAAACGCAAGGGATATTGAATATATGAGGATGAAGATCTTATATACGGATATGGATAATAGTATATAACTATATATATTTCAAAAAAGAAATCAACACAGAAATATAATGCAAGTGCCACTAGAGTCTAGTGGTCTGCCTGTTCGCTAGTGAACAAGATGTCAGTTTGAATCCCACTTGTATCATTTTCCTTCATGGGAAAAAAAGTGTGTGCAAGTGTATAGGTAGTGGCTAAGGCCTTTTTTAAATTTATTTTTTTTTTATTTTTTTTAAACACAAAAAAATGAAAAGGGATGATTCACATGACTCTTGTGTGTAAAATAGAATAACATTTATCATAACTAAGCCAAAGAGTATATTCTAAGTGTTCGTAGTTAATGTCCTCTACACAAGAATATCAGAGTAATGATTTAATGATGTTCACTGGATAATCTTAAACAAACTTTTCATTCAACCAACGCTTCTTGTCAAGATTCCAAATCTTGATATCAAGAACGATATCAGGTTGCCAATATATTTGGTATCGGTATCAGAAAAACCGCAGTATGGGATCATTAGGTATTGGCTAATTTTTAAATAAAAAGTGTTATTTAATTATGATTTATTATTAAATAAATAAGTTAATTATTACTAAAAAATTAATTGATCAATTGAAATATTTTATAAAATTCTATTCCAATTGATTTCTTTGCTTTCTCATTTATCTTTAGTTTGTCCTTTTTGTTAAATTTTGTCAAATCAGTGGTATCAGCCTGAATCAGTCTGATTAGGCCAATCCCTGATAGGCTGATACGAGTCGGAGATCCCCAATTTTTTAAGGACAATTGGATCCCCCCCCCCTCTTCCAAACCGGTTGATCTGATCTGGATGGATGGCCAATCCTTTAAACTATATTTGTTATGGTAAAATGGCTCTTATTAGATAGACATTTCTTGTGAGAGCGAAAGAGAGTTACAACACATCCCTACATTAGAAGTTTGGAAGTTTGAAGCATGAGCCAAGTACAGTATGTTACAAAGATCTCATTGAAACATCTCTCTCTATAATATTCTTTCCCATATATCTATTAGCGTGCTAATATAGCAGTAGAGTTAAACATCAAGAAGCAGCACAAACCTGCCATGGGTAAAGTTTAGAAATGCCTTTCTTCAAGTATATACTGCATACTTCTGAAGGAAGCCAACTACTTAGCTGCACATGATCCTTAGAATGCATAGAAGTCGACGGAGTGCCAGCTTCTTCATCTTCGACATTACCAACAGATGACATGACTGAATTATTTGCACCAGACCATTTATTATCAGATTTTGTCCGAAATTCAACCTTCTGTGAACGCCTAATATCGTTATTTTTAGCAAGAAAGTTACATTTTTTATCACTTGCTGCCAAACCCAGTCCATTCTCGGCTACTGAATCTGACCTTTTGGCCGAAACAGCTGGAACAACAGGATTTATCGAACAGCTGTCAGTTACAGGTCCAACTTCGTCGATGCAGTGGCATGAACTACTGTTCTTAACAATGTGGTTAAGTTCACGAGAGAAATCAAAATGCTTAACTGGCAATGGAGACACTTGTTTATGTTCTGTTGATGGTAATTTCTCACTTCCTTCAAAATTCTCATCTATCTCATCCACTGGCTTGGCACAACCACCCAACTCGATGTTTCTAGCATCCTTAAGAGCAACACCAGATGACCTGTCATTTAATAATTTACCATCCACAGGAAGAAATAAACCATCAGCAACTTGAATAGCCTCATTCCAAAACTCGTCTCCTGGAGAGAACATAGAACTCCTAGATACAGATTTAGGTGTCTCGCCAGCAATATTACAAACCCCCATCTTGATTAATGATTTTGGAGTATTGCTGCACCTTCTCAAGCTTAGACCACCAACAGCACCATCACCTTCACCATTGACCTTAAAAGATTTGGGACAATCATTACTACCAGAAGAATTTGCTAATTCTGCAGCGGAGATGGTGGTGTGATCCAACACGCGTTGCTTCTTCGTAATAGTCTCAATGCAAGCAACTAGTACAGATGGAGTACCATTCCTCTTCTTCCCTTTCAAGTCTTTCTCCGCAGGTACATTCACCCTTGTCGAAAGATCACTAGCAAAATAAATGAATAAATAAATATAAATAACATATTTGCATGCCATGAGAAGAACACAAATCAGAAGAATGCAAGTGCGCAATGCCCGAACCCGGATTCCACTATTAGGCCCGAACCCAACACGTTAATCACTTTCTTCAATTATAAAATATAAAAAAACAATCTAAATCACCAATATTACTCTGCACATCATAAGCAATATTAATTCAAAAAATTAATTCTTGAGAAAAATACGGCTGTATAATATAAATATACAATATTTACTCATAAACGTGTCTGGCTCTATCATCACTACCCGACTCTACAATCCGTTTCAACCATTCCTGCAACTTTGGCATATCTGCAATAACAAACACTACAGGAGAATATGCCACAATGCATTCAGTAAGTTCAACCATACCAAGAATCAGATCCAATTTTGATATATAACAGAATAGGTCAATGCCAAAAATGTGGTTGACTACAATAGATACCATTGAAGGGCCTGTTCAGGAACGAAGTTAGGATACCCAAAGATCTTTTATGTGGAATGGAGGTATAGATAAGCACATATTGGTTATCATTTCTCTACCTCAAACATAAAATATAACTTGAACTATCCTTTAACTAAGTGTTCAGCAACCCATAGTTAGGAAAAATTAGGTCTCGATGGAATCTAGGATAACTTCGATTATCTCAATATTTGGGGTGAGATTGCCTTAAGTGAGGTCAACTCAAAAAATGGGCCCAAACAGCCGAAGTTATGATAACTGGAAGAATGTGTAATATCTCCACAAAACTCCCATTGTCATAATTTAACTCTTCTCAGAAACACACTCACAATCTTTAACAAAATGAACATAAAATAGGCTAATTTATCCCAAAAAAAACCTAAAGGTTGCCATGATTAATTGCAAAATAGCCTAATGTTTTCTGTTTCTATTTTAGATACCTTAAATTCTTGTGTTTTTTTTTGTATTATAGGTCTAATTTTGAGGAAAGAATCAGGATTAATTAGCAGGTAAAAAAAATCCAGCCCAGGGATCAAATGGGATGAATGCGACCATAGAGATTAGGTGCGACAGGAAGTTGGAGGAAATTAAGACATCAGGACTCAATTTAAAGGTAGAGTTACATACTGAAGCATTATGAAGTACATTGCCCAACTTATGATTTAGAAAAATATCAGAACAGTACAAGTACACTTATTCTAAAAGTCGTTAGGCGGTAGTCGGGTGGCCGATGGGGGCCTACCGCCTAGACCTTGTAAGCGGAGCCTAGACAGTTAGGCGCTAAACTTTTTTTAAAAATAATTTTAACATATTTATAGGAAAATATAATATTGCATAAAACATACAAGATATATATAATACTAAAACAATAACTCAAAAAATCATAAATGGGAATTGGCCGAATGATAGAGCACTCGTTTTGTGTATCGCCCATTATCAAGATTCCAATGAGTGAGGAGCGATCTATTTGAGATTTTGACGATTTGGAAAAATCATGAGCGATTTGGGAAATTTTTGATTTAGGAATTTTGGTTTTTTGGGAAGAGAGAGAGAGAGAGAGAGAAGCACGGGATCGATGATTTTGAGAATGTGGGGAACCGGTTCACTTAACACACAGAAAAACCTGTCCAAAGCCGAGGCATCCAAATCGATTTTTTAAAAGGCCCAAGCCCTAGGCGAGTCGACTGAGGACGGCCTAGCGCCTAGGCGGAGCCGAGGCGGCCGCCCAGGGAGATTTTTAGAACACTGGCACTTAGATAATTTAAGTCCTTTATTTGTCCACCTTAGTATGATTATTGTTTAGTTAACTACAAATTTGCCTCTTCCCTCCAAATAAAAAGGCTCAGTTATGAGTAGTACCTACTAACATCCACTTCTAGTCAACAACAAGTCAAATTCTACATTAGAAAATAACCTAACAAATGTCTAAATTGATCTTAAGCATCTGGTTTGAATTTATACTAATTCCATCCTTTTGGTGTTAATCGTTATATTTGTGAAGCATATCTTGTTTTAGTGATTTGTTCTAAACTAATGCATGCATTGGTTAACTTTCTTCTTGATTTATCACCATTTAATTTTTCCACTATCAAACAATAACTATTACAAGTGCCACTAGGGTCTAGTGATCATTGACCGAGTGGTCTGGTAGTCAAATTCTGCTTGCATCATTTTTCTTTATAGAGAAAAATGTGTATGTCTATAGTGTATGTGAGTGCATTGCTACAGTCTAGTTTCAAAAAAAAAAACAGTAATTACTTTATCTTTTCTTTTAAAACAATTTCTGGACAGATACAACAAGAAAAATTCAGTAGTACTACAAGTGATATTTCCTAACATTGAAAGTAATATTGATAAAGGACAAGCGAGTTGTAAAAGAACTTTTTCTTCTCCAATCACTCTTCTGTAAGAAGAATATTAGAAAATTATTGTGTACTTTTGCCCACCTTAGCTAATAAGTCTGGCTCCGCCACTGGATGGAGGATAACAATATCATTAAGTAGATGTCAATGTATGGGAATATACTATCGAATTCTCTAGCAGTAGAGTAATAGAAAGTATGGTAGAATAAAAATGGAGAACTTCGAGGTATTTTCTAATCTATATAATAAAACACAAAGAAAGCTATCAAGTGGCTCTGTTTCAATCCCATCAAAATCAAAGATCCAAATCTAATTTTACAAAACACATTTCTTCCCCCAAAAGTTTTCCCCCGAAACAACTTCTCTCTCTCTCTCTCTCTCTCTATATATATATAAATGTTGTGAAAATCCGTGAAAACAACCTAGACCGTTGTTGGGAACAACGGCCTAGATTTGTTTTCACGTTTTTCATGCTACAGTATGTTTTCAATGGAGCATTTTCTATATATATATATATATATATATATATATATATATATATATATATATATATATAGGGAAGTCTTCCGTTATGCACCACCTATGGTGCACACGGCGTGTGCACTCGGCCTTCCCGCCTTCGTATCGACAATCTGAACCGTCCACATTGATCTACACATCTAAATTAGTCTAAATATGTAAAATCAAATCATTTGAAATTCATTTGCTCATCCATTGAAGTGTTACAAAATTGTATGGCT
Organism: Hemerocallis citrina; assembly: GCA_017893485.1. NCBI lineage: Eukaryota > Viridiplantae > Streptophyta > Magnoliopsida > Asparagales > Asphodelaceae > Hemerocallis > Hemerocallis citrina. Next base: position 627,292 of record JACEHZ010000208.1, read on the forward strand.
GAAAATCATTATTTTTATAGTCACATGATGGATGGACAAATAAATTCCAAATGATTTGATTTTACATATTTAGACTAATTTAGATGTGTAGATCAATGTGGACGGTTCGGATCGTCGATACGAAGGCGGGAAGGCCGAGTGCACACGGAAGGGTGGTGCACAATGGAATATTTTCCTATATATATATATATATATAGAACAATATGAGCGGTTCAGATTTGTCATAGATGCTCTATTTCGTGAGTGTTCACGGAGTGCTCACCAAAGTAGTGTGCAACCAAAGATTTCTCTCTCTCTCTCTCTCCATATATACACACTCTTATGGAAACATCGACTTTTATACTTCAATCTATAATTATTCTTCAACATATATTAATGAAAACATGGACTTTTATTTACAACTAATTATTGTCATACTATTCAAACTTGGGCTATATAATTATTGATTTACTGTTTATAAGGATTTCCGTATGCTGAATCGTTCTGAAGACGTATCGTAGACACGTGCCCACGGACAAATCTAGTAACAAAACAAAGTTGAATATATTTTACCACAAAATATAGTGAACTTCAAGGTATTTACTGATAAATTAACCTGACTATAAAAATACTAGTTTTAACAGAAAAAAGCTAACAACATAGAATCGAATACTCACAAAAATACCATGCTTAGGTCCTTTTTCTGCTTCAGTTTCCAAACCAAATACCTCCATATAAAGCATTCTTAAAACTATTCAAATGATAAATCGCAACCTATATACGGGATTTTAATTCCGCATATTATTTGTCCAAAAATCAATACCTTGTATGCAATATACTCATTGCCTTCAAAATCGTAAAATTCTCCAGTATTACAAAGTGGCAATAATTCAACTACGATCTACCGTCTATCTATCAACATAAACCCTCTACTTCACTACATTTTTTATCATAAATACTACATATAAATACCTTAAAGTCTTGTAAATTTGTACATCATGATAATCTACAGTAAAATCGTCGAGAGTCTATTGCATAAATTACCCTTTAATTACCTGCAATACAAAGACAAGAAATCGGTGGCGAACTTCTTGAGCTCCAGATTCCCCGGCGCTGCATCATCTTTCTTCTCCTCACTTCTTGATATCGAGACATCCTCACTTCTTGAAACCGAAACATCGTCGCAGGTCAAACTGATCTCCTTCGTGAGATTCCTCTTGATCTTCGGCCGTCCTGGACTCGGCAATGAAGAAGCGCGGTCGCTGACGTCATCGGGAGATTTGACGAGATAGGTTTCGAGAGAGCCTTTGGCGGAGGGAGAGGGAGAAGAAGTGGGGGTTTTGGAAGGGGGGTCGGGTTTGCCATCGTTGAGGATGGGTTTCCGCTTTCGAGAAGGGAAGAACTGCGAGATGTGGGAGGGAGAAAGGTGAGATTTTTAGAGGGGGCGCGGGGTTTAACGTAAATTAGGGTTTTGAAAGTACCTGATTGATGCGAGATCGAGGAGAAGACGACGACATTGGGAAGAGAGGGAGATTTTGGGGTGTTGGATTGGAGATGGGGAACTTTGTTGTTTGGTTTGAAATGAAATTTTGAACCGCCAGTTGGGAAGTGTTTGTTCTTTTGTTCAAGCAGAATGGGGTTTGACTAGTCACTGTTAAGAGGTAACTAGGTTTGTCTGTTGACACGTTCTTATATGACACGTCTGCAGAACGATACATCTAAATTAATTATTTGATTATATAAAACAATGAGTTGGGGGATGGGGGGAATGTCTTTTGAAAACTTAGATCTGGAACATCAATATTGAAGGATAGCCACTTGATAGCTTTTCTTTGTATTTTATTATATAAACTAGATTTGCCCGTATGCACATGCCTACGGCACATCTTCGAAACGATACATGTAAACAGTAAAACAATAATTATGTAGCTCAAATTTGAATAGTATGACAATAATTAGTTATAAATAAAAGTCTATGTTTCTATTAGTATATGTTGAAAAATAATTATAAATGGGGTATAAAATCTAACTTCTTAAAATTTTAAGTGTGGAAAATAATAAAATTTAATTGTTGAAGAGATATTTGCTATTTTCAATATAACATTTGCAATAAAAAAAAATATAAAAATTCTGAAAATTTACAAAACCGAAATCTTAAAATCTAAATTTCTAAGTAAATAAAAAATAAAAAAAGAATGGGAGAGAAAGAGAGAGACAGAGAAAGAGAGAAATATGAACAGGTAAAGAGAGAAGAGAGAGATAGTAATAAAGTTATGAGTTTTTTAGGGGAAAAAAATTGGTTTTGGGGTTTGAAATTTTGGAGGAAAAATGTGTTTTGTGAGGTTTGATATGGCCCTTTGATTTTGGGGGGGATTGATTGTGAGCCACTTGATAGCTTTCTTTGTAATTTATTATATAGATAGCACTTTACTTCTGTCTAACTTTTAGACCATCCACTGTCGTTTTTTAAAACCCAAAATTTAGCATTTGAGTTGAAAAAAACTTGCACTATCGTTTGCTAAGAGCATGCACAGTCGTTTGCTATATTTGCTATTTTCTCATATTTTGAGAAAATGGGCTCCGCAGTCGTTTTCTATTTTGCCATTTTATGGCAAACGAGCCACAGTGCGTTCTCATATTTGAGAAACGAAATGACGATTCTCATAATATAGGGGACGGAACAACATGTACTGTCCCAAATTTTTTTTTTAAATCGAATCGGATGACACATGTTGTTTCGTCCGACTTTTTTTTTAGTGATCGGACGGTACACATACAAAAAAAAAAATCGTAAAATCGTCAAACGGGACATATTGCCCTGTTTGAAGCATTTTTGGCTTAGACAGGACAACATGTCCCGCCCAGCCCATTTGGTTAATTAGCTTAGGTTAAATAGTAGGTTAGTGTATTAATTAGGTAGGTTTAGTATATATTATAATACTTAATTAATTTAATTAACCTATTTTTATATCCAATCATTACTTAATTAACTGCAAAATAATAATAATAATAATAATAATAACGGACGAAACAAGATGTTCCGTCTTTCTCAAATTATAGCAAATGACGACTGCAGCAAATTGCAATTTTTGCTATATGCTATTTTGCCATTTTCTCAAATATGAGAAACACCATTGTGGATGCTCTAAAAGCCCAAAATTTAGAATATGAGTGAACAGTCGTTCGCTAAACATAGAAATCACAATAGAATAGATGTTAAATGTAGAAGACGGATGATCTTCATCTGTTTGAGAAAAAAAATTGGACGGATGAAAGATGATGCTCCGTCCGTCGATTAATGTATTTTAAAAAAAATTGAAAAAATGAGAGACGGATGAAGAAGCTCCGTCTCTCATCTTTTCTTGTTTATAAAAATGTCATCACTATTTACAAAAATGCAATTTTCAAAAAAAAAAATTGTCGGACGGAAGATCTTCTTCTGTCCAAAAAGTTTCTCCACAAAATTTTCTGTCCATATTTACGAAATTGCCATTGACTATTTACGAAAATGTCATTTTCTTTATAATTAGAAATAATCATCAGACAGAAGATCTTCTTCCATCTGAAAAGTTTCTTCTCAAAATTTTCTTTCCATATTTACAAAATTGTCATTGACTATTTACGAAAATGCCATTTTTTAAAAAGGGAAGATCTTCTTCCGTCTTTTCAAAATTTAGCTTTTAACGACTGCAGCGCTCTCCTAAGTTTGCTATTTTCTAAATGCTATATATGCATATTTAGATAGAAATGATGGTGGATGCTTTTAGTAGGCTAGTAGCTCGAAGTTAAAATCTTGAATGGAATATTGTTGTGTAAGAAATGGAGTAACTTTTTTTTATTTTTTTTTATTTTTTGCATTACTAAAAATATTTGTGATATTAATCTTAACTACTTAGACAAAATATTTCAAAAAGTGTTTTAAATTTTTTTTTTTTAATATTGTCATAAGAAACTATTTAGGCCATGTTTATGAACAAACATAAGTTTAGATAACTGGAGTTATCTTCCTTAACTTTAAAAAAAAAAAAAAACAAAGTTATCCTTTGATCTGTTTGACCCCCATTTTGGAGATAAGATAATTGCAGTTATCTCACCATAAAAGTTGAGTTAACTGTAATTATCTAAACTCCATTCTAACCTTTTTTTTAACTAAGCAATAATGAGAAAAATAAGGAGATAAAGTAAGATAACTTTGGTTTCCCAAATACCAAGTTTATGTTGGGGCTAAAGTTAACTTTAGGTTGCTGGTAAAGGCAGGGCCGAATCTGTATAGATTTAAAGTTGAGTTCAAGCCCCACCCTAAAAAAAAATATTGATTAATTAATTAATCAATTAATTAATTAATTAATTTCTAAAAAATATATTCGTAGCCCAACCTAGCTTAAGTCTATATGCAGCCTCAATCCACATTAGAATCTTTGGGGTTTATTTATTGTTTAGTTTAGTTTCACTTGATGATTTCATGCTTTATTTATTGCTTTTCATCTTCCATTCGTTCTTACTATTGGTATGTGATAATTATGACTTTATTCTTTATGTTTTATTCATGTTGTATTTTCTTTTGATGTCACTCACACCGTTATGGCTGACCCCTATAGTTTTGGGGATTAGGGTTATCTCTAGCCTCATGTTTTACAGGTAGGTACATATAGCTTGGAATTTGGATGCTTGTGGTAGAATGATAATGTGGCCTATGTAAATTGTAAAAGAATGTGTGGTAAAATAAAAAAATTGTAATTCAAAGTATTTAATTTTCCGCTGTGTTTTGTTGAGAATTGATATAATAAAAGTTGAAAATTTTATCTGTGTTTTGGCTATATTTACATATTACATTGAGGTTGATGCTGGGAATTGTGCCACATATTTCTGATATATTATATTGAAAATTCGGGGCGCTACAATACAAGTAGAGGATTCGAAGTGAAAGATCGAAGAGAATGAGAAACGGTCAGCAGCAGAAGTGGTCAACAGAGAAAGGGACAATCGACCGTGCGATCGACTGTCATCTTCTCGGGGTCGATGGTTTAGGAGTTGCGGTCGACCGTCTGCGGCATTAATGGATTTTTTGGGTGTGGGTTTGTTCATTCGATTGAAGCGCACTTCGTCTTCTGGTTAGATCGTAAGACACTAATTGTATCATTATCTC